>OZ012737.1:308609948-309269230 GCA_963859935.3 Lathyrus sativus | reverse complement strand
AAAGCAGTAAAAAAATCACAAATGAAGCAGTGAAAATGCAGGTTAAAAAAATATATCAGATATTTTCAATTTAAATGAATAAATTCAGGGACATGAAAAATAAGACAGCAGAAACACATTCACAAAAATGGCAAATACAGAGCAGTTGTAGGCAATTACAGCACCACAGTCTTAGCACAAAAATGGCAATAGGACAGGTTAGTAGCAGACCAAACCTAAAGCCTAAGGTGCAGAGGGTTTCAAAGCCTCAAGAGTTGGTCTGCTAAACCTAATTGACCTCACTATAAAAGCTTAAAGGAAGAGACCACAAAAAACAGACACAGCTGCTTCCACTCAAAAAGAACTGAAAAAAAAGGGAGATTGAAGAAGAAACTCACCTGTGTTCTGCATCAACAATCTGGTGGTATTATTCTGTAAGTATTCTGTCACTCTCTCTACCTTCATAGTATTAATCTGTGTTGTTTCTGTTTATCTCATTTCCTGGCATTGGGTCTAAACGAACACCAACATCTCGCCCACAGACCCAAGCTTTGAACTCACTCTCCAACCATCAGCACTCACCAACCATTTTAACAACAACCCAACAACTGCTTCCTTCAGTCACCTCAAAACCATTCAAACATACACCAGATCTACAAACAGCTCCACCAATCTTCAGCACCTTCAACATTCAAAAACAGCAACTCACCACTCCAAACACCCTAAACCATTCGAACTCAGCTTCGATTCACTACCATTCACAACCGTTAACATCCGCCGCATCATCTCGCAAAACTTCCGAAAAAAAATCCCTAAACAACCAATAAAACCACCTTCAAAGCTTAATCCTCCCCTTCTTCCACAACAACATTTTTCCGGTTTCGCACAGACACAGCGGAGACGCAATGCCGCGGCAACACCTTAACCTTTCCACTACAACATCTCACCCTCTCAATGACAACCTGAAAACATGGTAAACCCAGAAATTCCAAACACTCTCATACCGTCGGCAAACTCACCGTAACAAATCCAAGACAACAACCTTCTTCTTCGTTTTTCAACAACTGAAGCTAAAACCATAACAGCCACCACTTTAAACTGTAACCCACCGTCAAAACTCCGAGACACCCCTGTTATCACCTTAACACCCTCATCTGTCATCAAATACCCGCACCAAAACCCAAATCATTTCAAATATGAAGATGAGATGAAACTAGAAAATAAGAGAGTGAGATAAATCGCGAGTCGAACAAACCTTCAACGTCAAACCTTCCGCGAAATCTCCGAAAAAAAAACCTTCAAATAAAGAACCCATGCGTGAAACCCCCTTCACCCATCACGAACCTGCGAACCATCTCCATGTTCGACCTTTGCCCAAACCCTCAATCACTTCCGAAAATTACCGTTAACCAAACCCCCTAAACGAAAATCAAAATTCGCGACCCATTCCCAAACCAAGTTGAGTTGAGTGAACAGAGGAAGGTTTGAGTTGAGGGAAGATGACGAAAGAAAAGGGTGAGTGTTTGAGGCGAAACAGAAAGAATGGAGAGGAATTGTTTTTTCTGGAACAGTGAGAGAGCGATGAGCGTGAGAGAGTGAGATCGAGGCGCCAGAGAGGACGAAAGCGAGAGGGTGACGGAGACGAGTTCCCGAGAGTTGAAACGGAGGATGTGATTCAAATCGTTCCATTCTGTTTTTTTTTTAATTTTTAATTTTGTTTGTTAGTTTTTTTGTTTGGGCCTTACAAGCCCATATGCGTTAGATCCCTATCCACACTCTCTGTTCCATTCTCCTAACCCCCTCCCCTGTTCATTTTCCTTTTTATATTTTATTTAATTAATAATGTATATTACTATTATTAGTTATTTTATATATGTATTATATACTGTATTTTGTAAATTTATTAATTTATTTAGTTAATATTTTGTTTTTTTTTAAAATATTTTCATTTTATATATACACTTTGTATTAATTAGCTTTTATACAATCTTTAATTTTCTTTTCTTTAGAATATAAATTGAATATTATTTTTTAGAAAGTTCATTTTTATAGTTTTAGAATTTCAAGTTTATATCCTATATAGAAGTTTATTCACTTTTATTGTAGAAGTTAAATTTCTTTTCTCATTTGTTATTGGGCATTTTATTCCACTTTCGCCCGTTTTTTGGTCGATGACGATACCTCCGTAAATCGTTATTAAGTCAAACTGTTGATAAATAACGTTGGATCTGAGACCATTTCGCTTTCAACGCTTATCCTCCTAAAACCTCGGTCCCGTACCGAATGTAACTTCGAACATATTTTCAAATCAAATTCTTTGTATTGAATTAAAAATAGAGGATTGGGTGTAGACCTCTTCTTCTCCGAGTGTTGAGATGCTCACTGTAGTGTGGGTGGTTTCGATACTTGTCTTTCAATACGAAGACGCCACTCCCTCTTCTCCTAAAAAACCTCGGTCTCGTACCGAGTCCTTTTTCAAACCATAATAAACTAATTATTCTTTGTATTGAATTAAAAAGAGAGGATTAGGTGTAGACCTCTTCCTCTCCGAATATTGGGATGCCCACTGTAGTGAGGGTGGTCTCGATACTCGTCTTTCAATACGAAGACGATTCTTTATCCACCATCTCGCTTTCACAACTTCATCCCGCAACCCTTGTCACCTAAAAACCTCGGTCCCGTACCGAGTGCATTTTCATTTCCTTTTCATAACAAAAACTTGAATGGTCGTGGAGTGGTTAGGCGTAGGCCTTCTCCTATCCCGAGCGCTGACGTTTACCGTAGGGTTCTCTGTCGCAAAGCACTTACCATTCAAAACCAAAAACATCTTTAATAAGAGAATGAAGTTCTCTTTGCATTGAATTAAAGAGAGAGGATTGAGTGTAGTCTTCTTCCTCTCCGAGTGTCAGGATGCCCACTGTAGTGAGGGTGGTTTCGACGCTCGTCTTTCAATACAAAGACGCCTCGTTCGCCACACCTTTTATAACAAAAACTTTGAGATAACGAATTGGGTACTACCCGTAGGGGTTACTATCCGAGGACCTGTCTCGCCCCCTAAAAAACAATCCAATTAATCAAACGTGACTTCTTGCCCCGCGTGGCGAAAACTAATCAATCTTTCAAAAGGATGTGTTACGTCCGTTCTACCGCAAACAGGTAATGCCTAAGTCTCCAACGAGCGAGCAGCAAAACACCTAACCGCTAGAATGCGCACGATAGCATCATCCATAAAAAACATCAACACACCGTAGGCCGAACTACGGCTGCTCTGATTTCTCATACCAGATGAGGATACGTAGGCACAAGGGCCGCAATCCTTGGCGAGCACATCCCCCCTATCACCCGTAGTTCCCCGAACTACGTCGACTCTGACTTTCTCATATCTGTTGAGAATACGTAGGCCTAGGACCGCGAAGTCCTACCGAGTCCGTTCTTTCTCCTCTCCCATCCGTTACCTCTCTTTCCCCGTTTCTAAACCCTTCTCTCTACCTTTTAGAACACTCTTTATAGCATAATGTTTAAGCAAATAAATTCACACATCGACAAACAAAAGGTTCCCATCGAGTACGATGGATGCGAGGGGTGCTAATACCTTCCCCTTGCATAACCGGCTTCCGAACCCGTTCTTGGTTGCGAGACCATCTTATCCATTTCTTTCTTAAGGTTTTCTCGATATTTTCCTTTCCCCCCATGGGATAAATAAAGTTCGGTGGCGACTCTTCTGTCCTTTCTTTTCGCCTCCCCGTCGTTGCGCGATGCATTTTTTCGAGTAGCGACAGCTGGCGACTCTGCTGGGGACTACCTAGCAAGCCACGCCTATTTTGTTTGTCGCATTTGTGCTTTATTTGTTTTGCTATTTATTTTATGGTTATGTTTCTTTCTAACTTGTTGGGTTCATTTGGTTTGGGTTGTGAGGATAAAGCTTTCTACCCGAGCTTTCAAGTATGCACTAAGTTAGGAGGTGGTTTCTTTCTGATTTGCGAGACTTAGGACTCGTTGAGTTGGATCGAATTCCACCGCTCAGATGAGACCCTGTTGGAATAATTATGTCTTACGTGTAGTCGTAATGACGTTCTTATCTTCAACTTGGGAGTCCGCGATTCTGAGGACCTTTGTAGAACCTTATTCCAAAGGTCACTAAAACATGACGCTGTGTTCATCCTTTTTGAAAGGAGTACCGTCTTACGAGTAGTCGTTATGATGGGAAACTTTTGAGGGTTAGTGCATAGGACTTTGTTTGAAAAGCCTTTTGGAACGCCTTCTCGAACCAGTAGATTGCTCACCCGATGGAAAGATACCTTGTGTTCTTGTCTTGCAGGATTTGTGACGTTGATCTTGTTGTTGTTCCATTGTCATATGCATTCATAAAACATTGCATTACATATCATTTTGCATATCAAGAGACTTAAGAAGCTATGACTATCTCAGGTATTGGTGAACTCAATGGCTGATATAAGAAAGAGAAGCACAAATTCCATAAAGTTTAGGGAACCAAAATTGGAATCGATTCAAGACCTTCTGATTGACGTGCCGAAAGTTATCAAGATCAACTTTCAAGGGGAATATGGGAAACTGCTTGATCTTCTCCACTCCAGAGTTGATACCTGGGCCCTGTACGTTATGGCTCAATTTTATGATGCGCCTCTCCGGTGCTTCACTTTTCAAGACTACCAGTTGGCTCCCACCTTGGAAGAATATTCTCACATTTTGAACATTAAGATTAAGGACCAACCTGTCTATACATGTTTGGAAGAAGAACCAAAACCTGCTGTCATTGCTCTTGCTCTTCATATGACCAAAGAAGAGGTCAAGAAGGGTCTAACCAGTAAAGGGGGTGTTCAGGGTTTTCCATTGAAGTTTTTGCTAGAAAAGGCCGCTCAGTACAAGGTTGATGAAGATTGGGAAAAATTCGGTATAAGTGTTGCTCTGATGATTTACGGGATTGTCCTCTTTCCAAATGTGGACAATTTCATAGACATCACTGCCATTGTTCTCTTTATGCAGAAGAATCCCATCCCCACACTCCTCGCTGATGTTTATCACTCTATTCATTGGAGGAGTGAAAAGAAGGCGGGAACGATCCAATGCTGCTCTCACCTACTATACAAATGGTATGCTTCTCATTTGCCCAAGAAAGGACCGTTCGTGGAAAACAAGAAGGAATTGAAATGGTCTCAGCGTATCATGTCTTTGGAAGCTAGTGATATTGCTTGGTACTCTCATGAGTACTATGATGTGGAAATCATTTTCAATTGTGGAGAATTCAGTAATGTACCTTTGATCGGTAGGGCCGGTTGTATTAACTATAACCCAGTCATGGCATTACGTCAGTTGGGCTATGCTATGGAGGGCGAGCCCGAAGCAGAGAAGGTTCAGAGTTTCTTTCTGCAGGCCACATCAGAAGACCCTGCGTTTGTCAGGAAGATTGCTAAGGCTTGGGGCAAGATTCATACAAAGGGAAGGAAGGAGTTAAAAGCAAAGAATTGTGTGGCAAAGGAGCCATACAACCGGTGGTTACTAGCCAGAGTAGCTGAAAGGTCGTTGCCATTTCCCTTAGAGCCCTCTATGCGAGAAGCACCTCCCGCTCCCACTCATGTACCCATAGAAGAATATGAAAAACTGAAGCTAATAGTGGAGAGATTGACTAAGGAGAATCAGGACCTTCAGAATGAAGTCCACCAAGCAAATGTGGAGAACGGTCAGTACAAAAGAAAGGTGGAGTTTGAACAGGATCAAGCGGCTGAGAGTAGCAAGAAGCTAAAATTAGAAATGGATCTGAGAGTCAGGTACCAACAGGGTTACGAAGGGGCTGACGCATCATTAACAACTCTCCAACAGCGCCTAAAGGACACCAAAGCTTCTTGTGATAGGGCATGGCACTTCTTTGAGATTGCCTCTGCCGAGAAAAAGGAAATACGAGAGAATCTTGAAGCTGATGTTGGGAATCTTGAGGAACAACTAAGAAGTGCCTTAACCCTAGCGGAAAACGAACGAAGACTCAAAGAGGAGGCCTTGAGAGGTTCATATGTCACATCTGACATGTGGAGTAACAAGTGTCAAGAATTGGAGACCGCCCAAGAGACAACCCTTTTGTGGAGAAATCGTTTTGAGGCTTTGCAAAGAGATGGTGCGCAGTGGCTCGAGAAAGAGGCTCAGCTCAATGAGTTGCTGGACACCCATGTGGATTCTATTTGTTATTACCAGTCGACTCTAGATACGTGTCGTGCTAGGTACAACAATTTGGTGGAGCACTGCAACCTCATGATCCGAGATATCCCATGGAGGTTGGAGAGCGCCATTCAGGATTTGGAAGGAAATGATATCCCCCTTTCTGTTCACCACTTTATCCAGCTCTGTGACCAGATGGTTAGGAGGTTCATGTTCGAGACGAGGAAGCTTGAAGAGCGTCTCCAAAAGGAGAAATTCTAGTTTTTAGTACTCTTGATTTTCGGTCATTTAGTGTTTTCCTTGTAATGAGAATTGTTATTCGACATAGTCAGCAAATGTTTGTATTGAATCTTCCCAAATTAATGAGAATTTGCTTTTGGTCTAATTGTGTTTTCTTTATTATTTGTTCATTCGCAATTCTATAATACCGGTTATAGTCATAGGTTTCGAAAGTCTCTTGAGCATTCGCATAAACTGGCGCATCATTTTGCATTCCCTGAAACTCGACCTCACACCGCTTGCCATTTCAGAGAGAAAGAGAGGGAAAGAGGAAGAGCAAGCTGACTTCTCAACACTCCTACAACACGCGGGGAAATCAGCAGAGAATTATGGATCAGGTTCAGGCCGAGCTTTTGGAATTTCGTGAGAAGATGGCGCAATTCATGGAGATGATGCAGGGGGTGGCCAATGGACAGGACCAGTTAAGGACATTGGTTCAACCCTTAATAGCTCAAGTGGATGGAAGTGGCGTCTTGCACGGCGGGGCTGCTGCTGTTCCCCCTCCTGCTAATGGTGGAACCTCGCAAGTCAACGGTGGCCCAACCGTAATCAACCTTCCGGGCGGAAGAGAACAAACTGGAATCCCCATCCCGGTTGTGGCAGGCGCCATACCTACTAGCGTGAATCCTCAATGGGACCAAGATGAACAGGATGACATCTTCTCCATGAGAGACCTTGGGGGAGGGCTATGATCCGACACCAATAGAAGGTTTGACGAAATAGAAGAAAAGATGAAGAGCATTCTGGAAAGCCAAAACACTATGGGACTTGACATGTCCAATCTGGGACTAATTCCGGGACTTAGGATTCCTCCAAAGTTCAAGGTGCCAGATTTCGATAAATACAAAGGAACGACATGTCCAAAGGTGCATATCCGCTCCTATTTTCGAAGGATGTCGGCATACTCTGATGACGAGAAGTTGCTTATGCACTTCTTCCAAGATAGTCTGTCAGGACCTTCTCTGGAGTGGTACATGGGTTTGGAACCTGCCAATATTCGGAGTTGGAAGAATTTAGCAGAGGCCTTTGTCCAGCATTACCAGTATAATAGTGACCTGGCACCAAATCGCGTGCAGTTGCAGAATCTATCCCAAAGAAGCAATGAGTGTTTTAAAGAATACGCCCAGAGGTGGCGAGAGCTTGCCGCTAGGGTTCAACCTCCCATGGTGGAAAGAGAACTGATCGATCTATTCGTGGCCACGTTGCCCGGAATCTACTACGAGAAGTTGGTGAGTAACATGTCAGGAAGCTTCTCGGACTTAATTATCACGGGCGAAAGAGTTGAAAACGGTATAAAATTGGGGAAAATTCAAGCAGCGGAAGGGACCTCATCTGGAGGTGGGAGAAAGTTTTTTGGTGCGAAGAAAAAGGATAATGAAACAAATGCAGTGTACGACTTTAACAACCGAAAGAGATACTTGGATCAGCGTCAGCAGCGACCGTATTACCAGCAACCGTCACAAGTAGCGAGTATTGCCATCCCGGCGACACAGCCTCCACAACAGCAACCGCGTCAACAGCAGGAGCAACGACCTCAACAACATAATTATGCACCAAGACAGTTCCAGGACAGGAGAAGGGTGGCGGATAGACACTTTGACACACCGCCAATGCCATATGCTCAGTTGCTACAACACTTAATTCAACTGCAGTTGGTCCAGAAAAGGACAATGGCACCTCTAACTGGCCAACCACCTCCTGGATATGACGCCAACGCTAGGTGTGAATTCCACTCTGGCGCCCCCGGCCACAGTATTGACAACTGTAAAGCCTTCAAACATAAGGTACAAGACCTTATCGATAGTAAAGCTATCAATTTCAATCAGGATGCGCCAAGCGTGGATCGAAATCCCATGCCTAACCATGTTAGGGGTGGTGGTGTGAATGCTATTGACAGTGAGGAAGGCCTGAACCTGGTGTCCAGAGTAGAGGATTTGAAGACGCCGTTAGGTTTCGTGAAGAGCAAGTTGTTAGAAGGAGGGGTATTCCCAGGCTGCGGAAAGGATTGCGAAGACTGTATGATCTGTCCGGTAGGATGTCGGAACCTAAGGAACCATATACAGCACATGATGGATGACGGTTTGTTACAATTTGATAGAATCTGTGAGAAAAATGCTGAAGAAGTAATCATCGAGGATAAGGATGAGGTGGCCACCATATCCATCCCATACAAAACAATTACAATTTCTGCGCCTCCGGCGAGGCCCACTATTATATTCACAAAGGCAGGGCCCGTACCCTATGAAAGTTCTAAAGCAATTCCTTGGAACTATGGGGCCGAGGTTTACTGCAATGGTCAAAAGCAGGAACTAAGAGGTTCACCGTTGGATTCTGTTGATAATTTGGTAGGAACCGGAGGAATGACTCGGAGTGGGAGAGTATTTGCACCTCCCGAAGTAAGCACAGAAAGGGATGATAAAGGTAAGGGTAAGGTCGTAGCGGAAGAGAATTCTCAGGCCAGAGAAAAGGAAACTTTGCTGAAGGATGCGGAGGAATTCATGCGCTTGATAAGAAAAAGTGACTACAAAATTGTGGATCATTTACATCAAACTCCTTCAAAGATTTCTATCTTATCATTGTTGTTATGTTCTGAGGCTCACAGGAATGCTTTGCTCAGAGTTTTGAATAATGCTTATGTACCTCAGGAGATATCCGTTAATCAGTTGGAAGGCGTGGTGGCCCATGTCAATGCAGGTAACGGGTTGGGGTTCACAGACCGCGACTTGACACCAAAAGGGAGGAACCACAACTTGGCTCTGCACGTTTCACTTGAATGCCGAGGAACAATGATGTCACATGTACTTGTTGATACAGGGTCGTCTTTGAATGTGTTGCCAAAAAAGGCATTGATGAAGATCGATCATCAGGGTCTATATTGTACGCCCAGTGATTTGGTTGTGCGGGCTTTCGATGGAACCCGAAGATCTGTCTTTGGGGAGATAACTTTGCCTATCCAAGTAGGCCCAGAGGTGTTTGAAATAGTTTTCTACATCATGGATATCCAGCCTGCTTATAGCTGTCTTTTGGGTCGGCCTTGGATACACTTAGCAGGCGCTGTAACATCGACTTTGCACCAGAAATTGAAATATATGGTGGATGGGAATATTGTGACCGTTTGCGGGGAAGAAGACATAATGGTGAGCCATCTGTCTTCATTCAAATATGTGGAAGTCGACGGCGAAATCCAAGAAACGCTGTGTCAGGCTTTTGAGACTGTCCAAATCAAGGAGAAGGCACCGGTCGAGGTCAAAGCTCCAGAAGTTGCCATGTCATCATACAAGGAAGCACGGGCCGTGGTGGAATCCGGGTCAACACAAGGGTGGGGACAAGTGGTGAGCGTCCCAAACAAACAAGATAAGTTCGGATTGGGATATAGCCCACATGGATCATCTTCACAAAGCACTCCACGTTACAAAGGTTCTGTCCAATTTACTAGCGGTGGAGTCATTTTCGATCAAATTAATGCCATATCAGACGAAGAAGGAGACAGCGACTGTGATATGGATGCATGGATCCAGCCATGCATCCCCGGCCAGGGCTTGAAGAATTGGAGCATAGAGGAAATTATCACAGTGACTTATGAAGAGTAATTGATTTGTCTTGATTAATGTATTTCCATATGCTCTGCCCAAGGCATAATGGACTTTGTTTGTAGGGCCCTATCTTTATGCATGTGAACAATCTTTTATCATCAATTAAAAGGCGTCTTTTCATTCAGAATTTTGTGATCCTTGTTGTTCTTGTTTTTATCTTTAACAATAAAATGGCAATGTGGTTTGTGTTTTTTGCATATCATTTAAAAGCATAAAATCATCATCATCGCAGGTTACACATTTCAGAGGCCACCGACTCAGACTCGTCTATGACTCAGTATGACTTTGACAATCCGATCTTTCAAGCCGAAGAAGAGATCGAAGAAGACGAAGACCTGCCTGAGGAGCTTGCCAGATTGTTAAGGCAAGAGGAGAAGGTCATCCTGCCTCATCAGGAGGAAGTTGAAGTTGTCAACCTGGGAACAGAAGAAGACAAGAAGGAGGTCAGAATAGGGGCTACGTTGCAGGATGAGGTCAAGCAACGATTGATTGAGTTACTCCAGGAGTACAAAGACGTGTTTGCCTGGTCGTATGAGGATATGCCAGGACTCGACACGGACATCGTGGTTCATCGTCTGCCTCTTCGTGAGGAATGTCCTCCTGTCAAACAGAAATTGAGAAGAACAAGGCCAGATATGGCAGTGAAGATCAAGGAAGAAGTTCAGAAACAGTTAGATGCCGGATTCCTTGCTGTGGCCAACTACCCTCCTTGGGTCGCTAACATCGTGCCCGTGCCTAAAAAGGACGGCAAAGTTAGGATGTGTGTTGATTATAGGGATTTGAATAGAGCAAGCCCAAAGGATGATTTCCCGCTTCCCCATATTGACGTGCTTGTTGATAACACCGCGCAATTCTCGGTGTTTTCCTTCATGGACGGTTTTTCCGGATACAATCAAATTAAGATGGCGCCGGAAGATATGGAGAAAACGACTTTTATCACACCTTGGGGGACCTTTTGCTATAAAGTAATGCCTTTCGGGTTGAAGAACGCAGGGGCAACTTATCAACGAGCAATGGTCACACTCTTTCACGACATGATGCATCACGAGATCGAAGTTTATGTCGACGATATGATTGCAAAGTCCCAAACGGAAGAGGGGCACTTGGTGAATCTTCTAAAGTTGTTTGAGAGGTTGAGGAAGTTCAAATTGAGGTTGAATCCAAGCAAATGTACTTTCGGCGTACGATCAGGAAAGCTGTTGGGGTTCATCGTTAGTGAGAAAGGTATTGAGGTTGATCCCGCGAAGATCAGGGCGATTCAAGAAATGCCAGCACCAAAGACTGAGAAGCAGGTTCGTGGTTTCTTAGGTAGGTTGAACTATATTGCAAGGTTCATATCTCACCTCACCGCCACTTGTGAGCCATTGTTTAAACTTCTAAAGAAGGATCAGGCGGTCGTTTGGAACGAGAATTTCTAGAAGGCGTTTGAGAAAATAAAAGAATACTTACAAGAACCCCCAATACTGATGCCCCCGGTGGCTGGGAGACCGTTGATAATGTACTTAACCGTTCTTGAAAATTCTATGGGTTGTGTTCTCGGTCAGCACGACGAGACTGGAAGAAAGGAGCACGCAATTTACTACTTGAGTAAAAAGTTCACAGACTGTGAATCCAGATATTCAATGTTAGAAAAGACTTGTTGCGCACTTGCTTGGGCCGCCAAGCGCCTAAGGCAGTATATGCTAAACCACACAACCATGTTGATTTCAAAGATGGACCCAATTAAGTACGTGTTCGAAAAGCAGGCGCTATCAGGAAGGATCGCTAGGTGGCAGATGATTCTGACAGAATATGATATTCAATATGTATCTCAAAAAGCTATTAAAGGTAGTGTTCTGTCAGAATACCTTGCAGAGCAGCCAGTCGATGATTATCAGCCAATGAAGTTTGACTTCCCTGACGAAGACATTATGTACTTGAAAATGAAAGATTGCGATGAACCATTGCCGGGCGAGGGACCGGAATTGGGTTCCCAGTGGAAATTAATCTTTGACGGCGCTGTTAACTCATACGGTAGTGGGATTGGGGCAATCATTACAACTCCCCATGGGTCCCATATACCATTCACCGCGAGGTTAACGTTCCCATGTACCAACAACGAGGCCGAGTACGAAGCATGTATAATGGGTATTGAAGAAGCAATCGACTTAAGAATCAAGAACCTTGATATCTATGGAGATTCAGCCTTAGTGGTCAACCAAATCAAGGGAGAGTGGGAAACGCGCCAGCCAAATCTGATCCCATACATGAATTACGCAAGGAGGTTACTACCTTTTTTCGATCGAGTAGAGCTTCACCATGTGCCGAGGGTAGAGAATCAGATGGCTGATGCTTTGGCTACTCTATCCTCGATGTACAAAGTTAACTTCTGGAACGATGCTCCAATAATTGTCATTTCGCGGCTCGATAGACCAGCATTTGTGTTCGCAATAGATGAAGCTCCTGATGGTAAACCATGGTTTTATGACATCCAAAACTTTCTTAAGAACCAAGAGTATCCGCCTGGGGCATCTACCCAAGATAAGAAGACTTTGAGAAGATTGTCCGTCAATTTTTATCTGAATCCGGACGGTGCGCTCTATCGAAGAAACCACGACTTAGTGCTACTAAGGTGCGTGGACGAAAAAGAGGCAAATTTGCTTATGGAAGAGGTCCACGAAGGTGCTTTCGGAACACATGCAGGCGGGCATGCCATGTCTCGGAAATTGTTGAGGGCGGGATATTATTGGTTAACTATGGAGTCAGATTGCTTCAAGTACGCCAAGAAATGCCACAAATGTCAAATTTATGCCGACAAGATTCATGTACCGCCGTGTCCTTTGAATGTCATGTCGTCGCCGTGGCCTTTTTCCATGTGGGGCATTGATATGATTGGAAAAATCGAGCCGACCGCATCCAACGGACACCGTTTTATCTTAGTGGCTATTGATTATTTCACCAAATGGGTCGAAGCGGCCTCTTATGCCAATGTCACAAAGCAGGTAGTGGCCCGATTCATCAAAAGAGATATCATCTGTCGATATGGGATACCCGAAAGGATCATTACTGACAATGGTTCTAATTTGAATAACAAGATGATGAAGGAACTGTGCCAGAGTTTCAAAATTGAGCATCACAATTCTTCTCCCTATCGCCCGAAAATGAATGGCGCCGTGGAAGCAGCCAACAAGAACATTAAGAAGATAGTACAGAAGATGGTGATAACTTATAAGGATTGGCACGAGATGTTGCCCTTTGCCTTACATGGATATCGCACTTCGGTGCGTACTTCAACTGGGGCAACTCCCTTCTCGTTGGTGTATGGCATGGAAGCTGTTCTGCCATTAGAGGTCGAGATCCCTTCTCTAAGAATACTGGCAGATGTCAAACTAGATGAAGCAGAATGGGTAAAGAACAGGTTGAATCAACTTAGTTTGATGGATGAGAAAAGATTGGCGTCTCTTGCGTACGGTCGTTTGTATCAAAAGAGGATGAAGAGCGCCTATGATAAGAAGATACGACCTCGGAGCTTCCAGGCAGGCGACTTAGTGTTGAAGCGAATTCTCCCACCACAAAACGATCATAGGGGCAAATGGACCCCCAACTACGAGGGGCCATATGTTGTAAGAAAAGCATTCTCAGGAGGGGCCTTGTTGCTGTCAACTATGGATGGCGAAGATTTTACATCCCCGGTGAACGCAGACGCGGTCAAAAAATATTTTGCTTAAGAAAGCTCGCTGGAAAGAAAAAGAGTATCCAGGCAAGAATGAGGCATCCCGGCGAACCATAAAAGGATAGGTTCGGGCAAAAATTAGGGACATAAGAAAAATGTGAGCCCGCAAAGTTGAAAACCTGAAAGGGCAACTTTAGCAAAAATGGGTATCCTGGTGAGTCGAAAACCCGCAAGGGCGATTCAGGCAAAAATTAGGGATTTTAAAGCAAATGACTGCGGCCTGCGCATTGATTATCACAAGCATAGTGGATTCTAGGGAGAACTCGAAGATCGACCATTCAAATCAATCTCTTCGGAAGTTAAAGCATCGGAAAGCGTCAAAGCCACGCGAGTCATGGATGAGTCGTCACATGGTGCTTGTCTGTACCACGTTGCCGACATTTTTGTATATTTTCCTTGTGATTGTCTTTTTGCGCGACTTTCTCTTTTCAGGAGTTGCATCCAATGTAAAGTTGCCTATTTTCAGGCCTTTTACCAATAAAATATACTATTCAGAAAAAGCTTTTGTTCTGGTTTTAAATTTTTACCGTTTTGTTTGCAAGAAACGCCTGATATTTTTTGATAAAAAACCTTACATACATAAACTTGTGGGCTTTGCTAACTATTAATCAAGACATTTGTTTTAAATAAGGTCATAATTGATAAACTTGGTGCCAGCTGTATAACACATTTGTCTAGCTGTTGTCACTTTCCCCAAGCAGAGGTTGAGGATGATTCTTTCCTTATCTAATCCACAATCAAATTAGCAGAGTTAATTTTCTTCCCACAGAGTAGGGCTGACTCAGAGACTGTTTATCTCCATCCTCAGCAGAGAAAGTATGGGATAAATTCCCGGTAAGTCTTATTCAACATCCCTAGCAGATAGTGGATTCAATCTCCGGCAGGGGAGAGTTATTTCACAACGCTCAGCTATGTTTACCCAGTGGAGTTATTCTGGCTAAACATTCACGGTTGATTTCCCCGCCAGAGTGGAGTGGTTTGCCTCCAGTCAAGTTGTTTGTTCCCCAGAAGAGTGGTAGGCTGATAGGCCATCCGGGATGTTTTCCGCAACAGAGTTTGATTTGGATCCCCAGCGGAATGGATTTATTCTAAGCAAAGCAGTTTTTACCCAGAAGTTTTCCTCGGAGGCCATCCACGACTTGCATTCCTCAGCGCGATTTTGTTTGCGCTAAGCGTCTTTAGCTCTGACCCAACGGAGTTAGCTCTTCCTCTTTAGCATTTATTTTGCTAAAGTGGTTCATTTGCATCTACATACATGCATAAGCATCTACCCAAACGCAAAGCATTTCCACTTCACATGGAGCATGTCGTCATATTCAAACATATGCATGTGAAACATGAGCCAGGTCGTTACCCCTTTTGTTTCAAGTGAATCTCGCAGACGATCAGCATCTTTGCCCGTACTGTTTCCCCAACGGAGTTCTTTTGTGATCGTCACCAATGGATGGTCTTAATTTCGTTTGAATCTTGTTGCTCATATATTCAGTGAATCCTTGGCGGCGATGTCAAGTGATTTAGTTTTTCAGCGGCGAGGTTGGATGTTTGTTTCTGGCGGCGATGTCGGAATAATTTGTTTATTCAGCGGCGAGGTTGGATGTTTGATCTGACGGCGATGTCAGATAATTTGTTTATTCAGCGGCGAGGTTGGATGTTTGTTTCTGGCGGCGATGTCGGAATAATTTGTTTATTCAGCGGCGAGGTTGGATGTTTGTTCTGACGGCGATGTCAGATAATTTGTTTATTCAGCGGCGAGGTTGGATGTTTGATTCTGGCGGCGATGTCGGAGTAATTTGTTTATTCAGCGGCGAGGTTGGATGTTTGTTTTCGGCGGTGAAGTCGAGCAGTTTGATCCTTTAGCAGCGATGCTAGATGTTTGTTCTTGGCGGCGATGTCAGGTAACTTGGTTCTTCCAACGGCGATGTTGGATTTTGTCTTGACAGCAATGTCGGAGGATCGTATCTTTGGATTCAATATCTGTGTGTATTTAACCGAGGACTGACGGCGAGGTTAGATCTTTTTACCAACTTAATGTCGAAGCCTGACCGTGAGGTCAGATGCTTTTACCGATTATTTTAAGAGTTGACGGCGAAGTCAAAACTGTTGGAAATGACGGCGAAGTCAGAAGATTGTTTTGAGAATTGACGGCGAAGTCAGAAAATATTGAAGACCGACGATAAAGTCAGTTGATTTATAATTTTGACGTTGAGATTTGACGGCGAGGTTAGATGCTATTAAAAGAGCTGACGGCGAGGTCAGATGTTCTACTTAATATGGGTTCCTGGCGGCGATGTCAGAGATTCGTTTCGTGGTTGTCAAATTTCCGGGTTCTTGGGTATTCAACCGTCTTTTACTTTGATTGTATGAAAGTTGTTCACCTTTCATCCCTTCAGGTTCAAGCCGTTTGAATAGGGGCAGCTGTTGCACCCCAAAATTTGACCAACCTCTTTTCTACCTCTTTGGCTTATGTTTCATTTCATTGCATTAGCATATCGCATTGCATAAGCATACCCCAAATTTGCCTTACCCTGTTTGTAACTTGCATCTGTGTATTTATTCGCCCACCATTATTCAGAAAATCAAAAAAAGGAATATATAATTTGGGGCTTCCATTATAAGTTTGAGTTGAATTGGACCAGGTTTCGGATGAGAGAAGTATGTGTGGAAGTTCAGATTTGATTTAATTCTTCAGCCAGAAGGAGGGTCTATTTTAGTATCAAGGACGAGATATGCATGAGCTGAATGGCATGTTGTTGAATAAGAGTTTGTTGTATGGTGAAAGGATGGTATGGTAGTGCAAATAAAAATTTCAGAGATTTGTTTGTTGTTGGTTTTTATTGGTTCAGAAATATAATTCATTCGAGATCCGAGTTTGATTTATGTTTAACCTTGTTTTAAGAAGAATAATTCGATGTTTGGTTTGTACTTCAAGGAGGCTATAAATTAAGCAATTGAAGTTGTTGGATTAACATGAAGATTCTAAGGTTAACTATTGTGTTTTTTCCTTAATCAAGTTCCAAGCACAATACTCGTCAAAAGCCTATTTACAAAAGGATCCATTGAGGATTTTTGAATCCACCACCATTCAAAACCATCTCATTCCAAAGAAACAAAAGGGGAGAAATAAAAATCCATTTTTGAGCAGTTTTTAATACACATTAATTTATACACGTGCCTGCCACATCTTTTTATTACAGAAAATTCATGGAATTCTATTTGCAAAAGCAACAAACAAATTGTCTCATGTCACCAACTTTGTATTCATCATACAACATGTGCTACCCGGCCCATTTCATGACAGAAAATTTAAAAAAAGGAGGAACAAATCATACTTAAAAGTAAAAGGAGTCGACAAGCACACAATATGTCAACAAGTACAAAGAATCGTGATGTTCCTAAATGGTGTGCCATACAAGGAACACCTTTCCGTGTGGATACTTTCAAATACCTAAGAGGAGATTGTTCCCACTGGTTTCTTACACACTTCCACATGGACCATTATCAAGGTCTCACCAAGTCGTTCAATCATGGAAAGATCTATTGCTCCTCTGTTACAGCTAGACTTGTAAATATGAACATAGGGATTTCATATGATAAATTACATATTTTGCCTCTAAACCAAAAGGTTGAAATAGCTGGTATTGGCGTGACTTGCTTGAATGCCAACCACTGTCCTGGCTCCATAATAATACTCTTTCAACCTCCTAATGGTCAGGTGGTGCTTCACACAGGTGATTTTCGTTATAGTGAAGAAATGGCAAACAACCCTTTCCTGCAGATACGTCCTATTAATACTTTAATTATTGATACCACATACTGCAATCCGCAGTATGATTTTCCAAAACAAGAAGCTGTAATACAATTTGTTATTGACGCCATTCAAGCAGAAGCTTTTAATCCCCAGACTCTTTTTATGATTGGCAGCTATACAATTGGAAAAGAAAGGCTATTCTTGGAGGTTGCACGTTCGCTACGCAAAAAGGTTTACGTGACTCCAGCAAAATTACGCCTTTTAAACTGTTTAGAATTTACTGAGGAGGATATGCAGTGGTTTACTTCAAATGAGCATGAAAGCAATATTCATGTTGCCCCATCAGCATAAGTCAAAGCAGTAAAAAAATCACAAATGAAGCAGTGAAAATGCAGGTTAAAAAAATATATCAGATATTTTCAATTTAAATGAATAAATTCAGGGACATGAAAAATAAGACAGCAGAAACACATTCACAAAAATGGCAAATACAGAGCAGTTGTAGGCAATTACAGCACCACAGTCTTAGCACAAAAATGGCAATAGGACAGGTTAGTAGCAGACCAAACCTAAAGCCTAAGGTGCAGAGGGTTTCAAAGCCTCAAGAGTTGGTCTGCTAAACCTAATTGACCTCACTATAAAAGCTTAAAGGAAGAGACCACAAAAAACAGACACAGCTGCTTCCACTCAAAAAGAACTGAAAAAAAAGGGAGATTGAAGAAGAAACTCACCTGTGTTCTGCATCAACAATCTGGTGGTATTATTCTGTAAGTATTCTGTCACTCTCTCTACCTTCATAGTATTAATCTGTGTTGTTTCTGTTTATCTCATTTCCTGGCATTGGGTCTAAACGAACACCAACATCTCGCCCACAGACCCAAGCTTTGAACTCACTCTCCAACCATCAGCACTCACCAACCATTTTAACAACAACCCAACAACTGCTTCCTTCAGTCACCTCAAAACCATTCAAACATACACCAGATCTACAAACAGCTCCACCAATCTTCAGCACCTTCAACATTCAAAAACAGCAACTCACCACTCCAAACACCCTAAACCATTCGAACTCAGCTTCGATTCACTACCATTCACAACCGTTAACATCCGCCGCATCATCTCGCAAAACTTCCGAAAAAAAATCCCTAAACAACCAATAAAACCACCTTCAAAGCTTAATCCTCCCCTTCTTCCACAACAACATTTTTCCGGTTTCGCACAGACACAGCGGAGACGCAATGCCGCGGCAACACCTTAACCTTTCCACTACAACATCTCACCCTCTCAATGACAACCTGAAAACATGGTAAACCCAGAAATTCCAAACACTCTCATACCGTCGGCAAACTCACCGTAACAAATCCAAGACAACAACCTTCTTCTTCGTTTTTCAACAACTGAAGCTAAAACCATAACAGCCACCACTTTAAACTGTAACCCACCGTCAAAACTCCGAGATACCCCTGTTATCACCTTAACACCCTCATCTGTCATCAAATACCCGCACCAAAACCCAAATCATTTCAAATATGAAGATGAGATGAAACTAGAAAATAAGAGAGTGAGATAAATCGCGAGTCGAACAAACCTTCAACGTCAAACCTTCCGCGAAATCTCCGAAAAAAAACCTTCAAATAAAGAACCCATGCGTGAAACCCCCTTCACCCATCACGAACCTGCGAACCATCTCCATGTTCGACCTTTGCCCAAACCCTCAATCACTTCCGAAAATTACCGTTAACCAAACCCCCTAAACGAAAATCAAAATTCGCGACCCATTCCCAAACCAAGTTGAGTTGAGTGAACAGAGGAAGGTTTGAGTTGAGGGAAGATGACGAAAGAAAAGGGTGAGTGTTTGAGGCGAAACAGAAAGAATGGAGAGGAATTGTTTTTTTCTGGAACAGTGAGAGAGCGATGAGCGTGAGAGAGTGAGATCGAGGCGCGAGAGAGGACGAAAGCGAGAGGGTGACGGAGACGAGTTCCCGAGAGTTGAAACGGAGGATGTGATTCAAATCGTTCCATTCTGTTTTTTTTTTAATTTTTAATTTTGTTTGTTAGTTTTTTTGTTTGGGCCTTACAAGCCCATATGCGTTAGATCCCTATCCACACTCTCTGTTCCATTCTCCTAACCCCCTCCCCTGTTCATTTTCCTTTTTATATTTTATTTAATTAATAATGTATATTACTATTATTAGTTATTTTATATATGTATTATATACTGTATTTTGTAAATTTATTAATTTATTTAGTTAATATTTTGTTTTTTTTTAAAATATTTTCATTTTATATATACACTTTGTATTAATTAGCTTTTATACAATCTTTAATTTTCTTTTCTTTAGAATATAAATTGAATATTATTTTTTAGAAAGTTCATTTTTATAGTTTTAGAATTTCAAGTTTATATCCTATATAGAAGTTTATTCACTTTTATTGTAGAAGTTAAATTTCTTTTCTCATTTGTTATTGGGCATTTTATTCCACTTTCGCCCGTTTTTTGGTCGATGACGATACCTCCGTAAATCGTTATTAAGTCAAACTGTTGATAAATAACGTTGGATCTGAGACCATTTCGCTTTCAACGCTTATCCTCCTAAAACCTCGGTCCCGTACCGAATGTAACTTCGAAAATATTTTCAAATCAAATTCTTTGTATTGAATTAAAAATAGAGGATTGGGTGTAGACCTCTTCTTCTCCGAGTGTTGAGATGCTCACTGTAGTGTGGGTGGTTTCGATACTTGTCTTTCAATACGAAGACGCCACTCCCTCTTCTCCTAAAAAACCTCGGTCTCGTACCGAGTCCTTTTTCAAACCATAATAAACTAATTATTCTTTGTATTGAATTAAAAAGAGAGGATTAGGTGTAGACCTCTTCCTCTCCGAATATTGGGATGCCCACTGTAGTGAGGGTGGTCTCGATACTCGTCTTTCAATACGAAGACGATTCTTTATCCACCATCTCGCTTTCACAACTTCATCCCGCAACCCTTGTCACCTAAAAACCTCGGTCCCGTACCGAGTGCATTTTCATTTCCTTTTCATAACAAAAACTTGAATGGTCGTGGAGTGGTTAGGCGTAGGCCTTCTCCTATCCCGAGCGCTGACGTTTACCGTAGGGTTCTCTGTCGCAAAGCACTTACCATTCAAAACCAAAAACATCTTTAATAAGAGAATGAAGTTCTCTTTGCATTGAATTAAAGAGAGAGGATTGAGTGTAGTCTTCTTCCTCTCCGAGTGTCAGGATGCCCACTGTAGTGAGGGTGGTTTCGACGCTCGTCTTTCAATACAAAGACGCCTCGTTCGCCACACCTTTTATAACAAAAACTTTGAGATAACGAATTGGGTACTACCCGTAGGGGTTACTATCCGAGGACCTGTCTCGCCCCCTAAAAAACAATCCAATTAATCAAACGTGACTTCTTGCCCCGCGTGGCGAAAACTAATCAATCTTTCAAAAGGATGTGTTACGTCCGTTCTACCGCAAACAGGTAATGCCTAAGTCTCCAACGAGCGAGCAGCAAAACACCTAACCGCTAGAATGCGCACGATAGCATCATCCATAAAAAACATCAACACACCGTAGGCCGAACTACGGCTGCTCTGATTTCTCATACCAGATGAGGATACGTAGGCACAAGGGCCGCAATCCTTGGCGAGCACATCCCCCATATCACCCGTAGTTCCCCGAACTACGTCGACTCTGACTTTCTCATATCTGTTGAGAATACGTAGGCCTAGGACCGCGAAGTCCTACCGAGTCCGTTCTTTCTCCTCTCCCATCCGTTACCTCTCTTTCCCCGTTTCTAAACCCTTCTCTCTACCTTTTAGAACACTCTTTATAGCATAATGTTTAAGAAAATAAATTCACACATCGACAAACAAAAGGTTCCCATCGAGTACGATGGATGCGAGGGGTGCTAATACCTTCCCCTTGCATAACCGGCTTCCGAACCCGTTCTTGGTTGCGAGACCATCTTATCCATTTCTTTCTTAAGGTTTTCTCGATATTTTCCTTTCCCCCCATGGGATAAATAAAGTTCGGTGGCGACTCTTCTGTCCTTTCTTTTCGCCTCCCCGTCGTTGCGCGATGCATTTTTTCGAGTAGCGACAAAATCAAGTTACGAAAATTGGATTCAAGAATCCTCAAGAACACATAATTCCTATGAGAGAAAGGACCTTTCACTACCCTCTCATGTTAATTCACCCATATTGAAATCCATTCTCCCCCTTACCTCGATTAATTGCTCAATCGTTGAAGAATCTTGAAGGATTGACAGCCCTAGCCTCCTTCTCTTCCTCCTTGTTCTTCTTCTCACTTTTTCTCCCAAAACCTTTCTCTGGCAGTTTATCGTGTTCTAATTCTCTTTCCCCAAAAAACTTCTCTATTTCCTTTAATCCCTTATTTCTTATTTTATTATTTAAATCCTATAATAATAATAATAATACTAATATTATTCTCCCACTAATAATAATATTCATACTAATAGTAATAATATGAATAATAATAATATTCCACCAAATAATATTATTAATACGAATAATAATAATAATAATAATAATAATAATAATAATAATAATAACATTATTATTAATAATAGTTGGAATAATATTAATCACTATAATGCTCTCGATATCATAATTAACTTACTCCTTTATCTAGGTCCACAATACCCCAACTAAGGTCACCTCTCTCCCTTACTCCTAACCTTATACCCTTAATTAAGGACACCACACAACTACACATCACAGAAAATACCAAAGCGACTGAATAATTTAAATGGGGTGTTACAACTCTCCCCCACTTAAAATATTTTCGTCCTCGAAAATGTACCTGATGAGAACGGTTTCGGATACAACTCTCGCATCTTACTCTCAAGCCAATTCATTCCTAAAATAACATCCAACTCGCTGAGTGGTAAACAAATCAAGTTCACTCCAAAATCCTTACCAAAGATCGACACCGGACAATTCAAACACACTAGAGATGTAGTGACTGATCCAATAGATGGAGTATCAATCACCATCCCTCTAGTCAAAGTAGACGGCACAAGCCCCAGTCTCTTCACACAATCCACAGAAATAAACGAGTGGGTTGCACCCATATCAATAATAACACTTGAGAGGATTGGAAGGATTTCCTCCCTCGAACTTAGGCGGCTTATTACTCTGAAACTTTCCTAAATTACGGAACTCTCCGTCGTCAGCATTTCGGTTGACGTTCTGACCAATGTCCGCCACTGCCTGCACAACAGCTTGTAACGCAGCAGCCATCGCAGCATCATTCCTACGAGTCATACTTCTCAACAACCACGGAAACACAGGTTAGAAACACACACATGACTATAAACATTCTATAGTCAGACTCTACTACAACACTGACCGGACGGACCGACCTGCTCTGATACCAATTGTAACACATAAAACACTATTTCCTTCAATTGCTCTGAGTACTTCAGAGTTACCCACATTTGAATATTCCTATTCCTATAGGGTCAAACATATCACAGTCCAAGGTTTTGGCTACGAAGGCAAAGATCATTATTTCTCAACTCTACACTGGTCAAGAATACTAACCACTAACCTCTAAGGTCTATAGTCAATTTCCTTACAATTGCTCCGAAGGCATCGTAATTTCAAATATCAATTATTCTATCCCATATGGACAGATATATACCAATCTAAGGTTTTGGCCACAAAGGTTCAATTTTCCATAAGTTTTTCCTATATTAATATTCAACGATACATATCATTTGGCCATTTGGTCATAACCTCAGATTCTTACGGTTACCTCCCTATTTCCCACAATTAACCCAAATCTCTAAACCTTAGGGAAACCTTAGAGCATCGTACTAATAACGATATAACACATTCATTTTTACATATTTGCCCAAATCCCTAAAAGTTCAGATTTCCAGATCTACTACTCACTAGTATTCTATGACAGCATCGAAGATTTCTCACACGAATTCCGTATTAATTCTGGTTTCGGATACACAAAACATCATACAAACAGTATTCAACAATAACAGAAAATTTGAGAACAAATCAAGTTACGAAAATTGGATTCAAGAATCCTCAAGAACACATAATTCCTATGAGAGAAAGGACCTCTCACTACCATCTCATGTTAATTCACCCATATTGAAATCCATTCTCCCCCTTACCTCGATTAATTGCTCAATCGTTGAAGAATCTTAAAGGATTGACAGCCCTAGCCTCCTTCTCTTTCTCCTTGTTCTTCTTCTCACTTTTTCTCCCAAAACCTTTCTCTGGCAGTTTATCGTGTTCTAATTCTCTTTCCCCAAAAAACTTCTCTATTTCCTTTAATCCCTTATTTCTTATTTTATTATTTAAATCCTATAATAATAATAATAATAATAATAATAATAATACTAATATTATTCTCCCACTAATAATAGTATTCATACTAATAGTAATAATATGAATAATAATAATATTCCACCAAATAATATTATTAATACGAATAATAATAATAATAATAATAATAATAATAACATTATTATTAATAATAGTTGAAATAATATTAATCACTATAATGTTCTCGATATCATAATTAACTTACTCCTTTATCTAGGTCCACAATACCCCAACTAAGGTCACCTCTCTCCCTTACTCCTAACCTCATACCCTTAATTAAGGACACCACACAACTACACATCACAGAAAATACCAAAGCGACTGATTAATTTAAATGGGGTGTTACAACACCTACTCTATAAAAGACATGTAACAGTGGGGTAGCTTCAACAGAGGAACTTAGTCCTTACACCCACATCTCAATATTTAGAATTAAAGCGAAAATTTTAAATATTGAATCACTTAAAACATGTAATCACATAAATACATATCATTCAGTTTGTTTCACCACATCATTCGCGTTTACATAATCATTTGCCATCAGATACATATACAAGATGTATCCCAAAAGAATATTGTACAATCCTAACTACCCGGTGCTACATATCAGAGCTAACCGGCAAAAGAAGGAAGCTATACTTCACAAAAGACCTCCAACAAAACCTAATCTGCAATGCCTCACAGAACATTATAAAACAGCAGAAGGGTGAGAAATATTATCATAATAATCAATGCATATAATCACACACACACACACACACACACACACACACACACACACACACACACACACACACACACACACACACACACACACACACACACACACACACACACACACACACACACACACACACACACACACACACATATATATATATATATATATATATATATATATATATATATATATATATATATATATATATATATAGACACACACACACACACACACACACACACACACAAGCATAAAATACTCATATTCCACATTTCTCACCATAATTTATTATCATCATCATGTACATCACAATATATGTATATATAAAAAAATATGGAATGATCATCAAGCATATTTATTATGCACACATCCATAATCCTCATCAATTCACACATTATACACCTATGCATACTGTTGCACCCCAAAATTTGCCCAACCTTTTCTTAACTTGGTTTATGTTTCATTCCATTTCTTCCTAGCATTTGCATTGCATATCATTTTCATTGAACAGGGGATCAAGAGCTTGTGCATATCAAGAGGAGTCTACTCAGAAGGTTGAGCCTAAGCAAGGGGTGTTACTCAAGTTTGAATGATCATCAGGACATCTTGAAGTGGACAATGGTCTTATGAAAAAGGATGGATGTATGTGGGTCAGCACCTAACTTGGAGGCCAGTTCAAGATCATCAGGGGATTGTGAATTCATGGTTATGGATATAAGATGTTGATAGATCTCATTGAGTGCCTTGAGGGTCATTGTGGAGCTTATCCAAGTGTTTGTGCTAAGTGTGCAAGGTTACAGTTGAAGGTGTTGCATCTAGGGTTTTCATCTGGTAAATCCTCAATCAACTGTGAAATTGAAGGAGATTAAAACTCAATTCAAAGTCTCTATGGTCATGGTATGTTGTGTTAAGATATATGGGATATCATTTCAAGTTCAATTCATCAAGGATCAAGTGTGTGAGAAGTTACTAAATTAGGGTTCTCAGGATAAAATCTCCTATATAGTGCCTAACTTCAAGACCACCTATCTCAAGATACAAGTTTCATCTCAACTTTTGACCAACATGGAACTTGTAAGGCATTTTCTTAGCTTTCTTTTAAGTACTAGAAGTCCTTGATTGGATTTATAGAACTCAAGTTATGTTCCAGACAAGTTACAGGTCATCAGATGAATGTGATTTGGTCAACAAAAGTCAACCACCTTCCAAGCCATTTTTGACCTAGAAGGATGTTTCTACTCAACTTTTGGCCAACATGAAAGTTGTAGATCTTGGTCTTAGCTTTCCAAAAAGTACTAGAAGTCTTTCATCTAATTTGTAGAACTCAAGTTATGAGGGTTACAAGTCAGGGGTATTTTGGGAAAGTGAGATTATAGGTCATAAAATTATAGGTCCATTTCACCAACTTGCACACTTCAAATGAAGATTTTTCTAACACCAAACTTGCTCCAAATGGTGTTACTTGTTTAGTAAAGCATTGAGAAGTCATGGAATAGGCTTAGAATGAGAAATTGATGTGTGAATTTTCATGGAAGGAAGCTTAAAAGGGCAAAATTGGAATTAATTCATTTTTGAACATTTTGGTGCAAATGAATGCATTTTTTGAGTGCAAACTACATTTTGAATACATTGGCATTAATAGAATTTGGATTTGAGGTGTTTTAGTGAGCCATTTTCAAGATTTCTTCATCATGAAGTTACACAACAAACATGAGCCATTGAGATCAATTAAGGTTTTAATCCTAGCCATTCACACTTCATGTGGTATCAACAAGCATTTTGGAGCCAATTTGGTGAGAATTTCGTGTACATTAGTGAGCTCCAATTTCAATTCCTTGGATTTTCAATTGGGCTGTTAGAGGCTGAGATTGGGCTCAATTCTTATCAAGATCCATTGCATATAAGTTTTTGATCATGAACAAATCATCAGAAGTGGAAATTGGAGCCAAATTGATCAAGAACAGTTTTGAAAAAGTGGTGGAAACTCAAAATTCGAATTTGGAGAAAGAAGCCATTTCAAGCCAAATTGTGAATTGCAAAAGCTCTATTGAAGTTTATTGAACGATTCTGGATATTTTTCTGCAAGCTTAAGCTCCATTTGAAGGCTCAGTGGAAGTTCTCCACTAGGTAATTGCAAATCAACTTTACACTCTGGTTATGCATTGATTCACTGCCATTTTTGCATATTTGAGACGTAGAAACAATGTAGATCATTAATATGTAAAACGAACTGGCATTGGTGTTGATTGTTGGATGATGCTAAAAAATGTTTGGATATGTTTTGGCTTATTCTTGCGTGTTCTTGCTTGTTTATTGATGGATTTGTAACCTACATAACCTCTAGATGAGTTTTAAACCAAATTGGAGATGTTTTGATGAACTTTGGATTTTGGTGCACAATCTTGTTGGCTTCGGTTTGAGAATTTTACGCATGATAAGTGAAATTTGATGGTGGATTTGAGATCCTCATGATCTCTAGATAAATTTTGACATAAAATTTGTGCAAAAAGGTTGAGTTTGGATGTTACACGTTGTTGCTGCGCTGTTCACGGTTGAGGACCGACCGGAGAAGACGATGAACAGTACTTCCGGCCGGTGACTAGTTTTCCCCTTGTTTTTGTGAAGAAGATGATTACGTGGCCTCGTATGGTTCGCGTGATCTACTTACTTTTGATTCCAATGATTGTGATTAAGACCTATGGTAGTCCGTGTTTGACTGAATCCATGTAATTACTTTTGAATGTTCATTAATGTGGTGGCACGCTGTGAGCCACCTGATTTGCTTACCAATGAATCAAGCGCTCCAGATTGAGTGTCCATGATACCCCTCATTTGACTCATCACGTGGAATTACCAGGTTTATTTGGTTTTGTTTGAGTTATCTGATGGGCCTTGCACGCGCCTGCTATGCGCACCCCCTGTTGGGCCCAATCCTATTTCTGAACTTGTTTGGATTGCTATTTGCCACCACTGTTTTTCATTTTCTTTTTATTTCTTTTGTTTTTTTATTTTATTTTCTGTTTAGAATTTAAATCATTAAAAATAACTCCAATACTCTAAAAATTCATCAAAAATATTTTTTATCAACTTTGAGATGTCTACTTTTTTTTGGTTATTTTTATTTTATTTTTCAGTTTTATTTTCAATTAAAAAATGAATTAAATATTGGAGTGGTTTTAGATGGTTTAAATTGTAACCTTGTTTGCTTTTGCATTTATTTCTCTTCCTTCTTTTTGATCCAATGATTGAAAATTGATCCTCATCTCAATGATGAGTTGATCAATTTTTGAGGACCATTTTTCCCCTGGTTGTTGACTTTTGGGTTGACTTTTGTGGCTTGTCTTTTTGCCTTTGTTTCTCCCATTTTAAAGTGGTACATCTAAATGAATTGTTTCTTTTGATGGTGCTTTGAGGGGATATTTGTCTTGATCTTTTGGCCTCTGGTTGCCAACATGTTTAGCTTCTTTGTGTATATTATTTGATATTTTTTGAGCATTTTTCCTATTTTTGAAGTGACTTGCAAGTTAGGTCATTCCATAGGACAACTCACACAAGTGCATGACCTAGTTTGGATTGGAAGTGACCTTTGTGGATCCAATAAGTTATCAACTATTCTTGTTTCACATTTTAGACATGTTGAGCTTGTTGTATGTTCATTTTTAGGTCAAGATTATGTCCATTGCTTGTTGATTGATGCCTTTCTTTTTGTGCTTTCAACTTGAACTCTTATGTGATGCATGCTTGCTTCCTTTGTGCTATTGCTTGCATTTCTTCTTGTTTTATTTTGATATTGCTTGAGCTTTCTTCTCTTCACCTCCCTTCTGTCCAATGACCTTGGAGTGTCATTTAAGGTGGATTGGTCCCTCCTTGGGAGGTATTTGAAGCATACCTAGAATGATGAATCCTTGAGGACACTTTTGGTGTTTCTTTGCTTTTGATAAGTGATGCTTATGGTTGAGTACCTATTATGGGGTCCTTGTTGCCCTCATTTGGTCTCCCATCCTCACTTGGCTTTGAGTTTTGTTTTACCTTTCATTTGGTTTGATTTTATTGGTGTGGTTGATGTTGTTTGACTTAGGTCATTTCATCCCACTTTTTTGTGCATCTTTGTGTGGTTTGCTTTTGTTGGATTGATTTCTTCTTGTTCACTTCTCCTTATTCTCTTTTCTTGCATTTCCATATGCATGATTAGTTGAGATGAGCTTGTGGTGGCTATTGCCCCACACTATTTTCCTGCCACTATTATTCTATGTGTGCATTCTATGTGTGCATCTTCATTTGCATATGCATTCTTCTTCTTCTTCTTCTTTTGCCTTTCTTTGCCATGCTCCCCATAAGTTCTCTAACCTCTTGAGGTTATGATAGACATTAGGTGCCTAACTATGCATGATAACATTAGGTAGTTCCCTTTTGAATCTCAACTTTAAGTTCATTTTGCATGATAACTTTTAGGATTGATTAGTCTCCCATTAGTGTTCCTTCTCCTCTTCTCATCTTCAAACATTCATAAAACACTTAATAAAGAATGACAAGTGTAGCACGCTACGAGCCTTAAGCTACTTGAGAAATGGTAATTGAGGGGCTTCCTCTCAAGGACCTAGAGTGTTTAGTGTACACCTTTTGGGTGATATACGACGCATTCGCTCTTAGGTCATAGTCTCTAGTGCGACATGAGTTGCAAATCAAATTCAAAACACTTCTTCTCTAAAAAGCACAAAACACTTCAAACCTTTTTCACCCTTCGGGATCTTAATCAGGAAAATCTTTTCAGATAAAAGAGTGTCGTTAACTCTTAGTTCTACCGCAAACGGTAACGCCTAAGTCTCCAATGGTCGAGCTGCATACACCAATTGCTAGAACTATTTGTTAACCCTACTCGGGCCTAAAAACTGTTGAACCAACTTGTGGTCCTTTTAGCCCGAACTATGTTTGCTCTTATCTTTCGTACCAGACGAAAGTACGTAGGCACGAGACGCGATGTCTCGGCGAGCAACCTTCCCCCCTTTCTTTAGCCGTAGTTAGTCGAACTACGTTGACTCTGACTTTCCCATTGCACGAGGGAGTACGTAGGCACAGAGCGGCGATTCTCTGCCAAGTCAGTCTTTTTTATTTTTCTTTTGTCCTTAAGCCTTTAGCTAGATAATATCAACACACCCTTTTAGATAGACAACAATGCATGGATCCCGTCGAGTACGACGGACGTGAGGGGTTGTTGCGGTGAGAATCGTGATACCAAGCTATTGATTAACTTGAATCTTAATTCTTAAATTCACAACCGGACTTTAATTTATCCAAAGGAAAGGTCTAAAGAAAGAAAGAACCTTTTGCGCGATGTAACAACAACGCTAAGAGATTCGGGGATCGGGGGTTGGTTATGCATAAGGTAGGTATTTCACATCCTAAACATCTGTAGTACTCTACATGAACCTTTTGTTTGTTTGCATGCTAAGTTTGCTAAATGTTTTCTATGGATTGGGATTGGGTAAAGGGTGTAGGTTAAGACCTAAAGATAGTTTCTAAGTTTGCTCGCAAAGACGTCGCGTCCTCTGCCTACGTATCCTAACTAGGATAGCATCAAAGCAATCGTAGTTTACCTCACAAGGGATGAAGAACACTTGATTATGATCAAGGTTCAAAGGGGAACAAACATATCCATGCCTGTGTAGAGTTTCACGAAACTCTCTAGATCTATGTTAAACTCTCAAGAAAGGGAAGTAAGTAATCATTTCCATGATTCTTACATAGAGTTAACCAAACTCTATCCTAAAGTTCTACGTTGTAAGACCAATTGGTTTTATCCAGACCAAAAGGTGGGATAAGGGGGAAGGTTGCTCGTCAAGATATCGCATCTTGTGCCTACGTATTCTCATTGTCCAATGAGAAATCAGAGCGGTCGTAGTTCAGGCACGAACTACAAAATAAGGATCAATTGGTTCTTTCCAGACCAAAAGAGGGGGAAGATTCTATCCAGACCTATGAGTTTAAATCCTATTGGTTCTATCCAGACCAAAAGGAGGGGGAGGTTCTATCCAGACCTATGAGTTTAAATCCTATTGGTTCTATCCAGACCAAAAGGGGAGGAAGGTTCTATCCAGACCTATGAGTTTATGAGCTATCTATGACCCAAGGGTCAATAGAGAGGCTTTCCTTTGGAAGGGAAAAAAGGAGGCAACTGGGATGAGAACTAAAGAGTTCCATCACTTTGGGGAAATAAACTTAACAAAGCATAATAAAATAATATTAAAACAAGTAAACATGCATATAAGCAGATACTTCAAGTGATATCAAGGGTTACAACCAATAAATCATCTTAACAAAGATTGAGGGCTCATCTTGACAAAGATGGGAACATGATGAAGGTTATTACTACATAAACAAATCACAATTTGAAGATGGGCAAGTCACAAGTTCAAAGCATAGTAAATGTGACAACAATGTGCCTATATAACAATCAAACACAGTTAAATCAGTTTAAACCTCATAATTTAGGAGGAAAATAATATGAGATCATGGTGACAACCATACAAATAAGTATCAACTCAAAGTGATCATGTTATAAGTTCAAATGTAACAACAATTAGGCATTGATGACAATCAAAAAACGCAAGGACTGATCACAACAGTTCAATTCAAGGCTTTAGGAAAGAAACAATAACTCATGGTAACAACCAACAAGAAAATGGGATCTCAACATGTTAACAAACATAAAGGATACAATACCAATAAATCTCACGAGATAAATTAAGCATGGCATGAAAGATAATTCAACGATATGCAACATAATGATCTTGAAAACAAACCAACTTTCAAGTAGGTAAAAGGCATTGTGACTACAAGCAATTTGAAATATTTTTACATTAAATGAAACTAGACATTGTCATGAACATTTTGCAAAAAGAAAGGATCAAAAATGATAAAATATGAACAAGTTATGAATTTTTGAAGTTTGACGTTTTTTATAAAAATAAAATCACACAAACACATAAAAAAGTGGCATAGGTGGGAATTGAACCCATGCCTTTTTGTTCACAAACTCCAAACTTAACCACTTGGGCACATGGCGTACGTGTATATTGGATGGAAAAAGAGAGGAAAAAAGTGAAAACACGTTATATGAAATAAAATGCCAAAAAGTGTCCCACTCAGGGATCGAACCAAGGACCATGGGCAAGACAAGTGACTTAAGGCGCATGCTTCTACCACTGGGGTGGCTATACATCTGTGTATTTAGCCACCCTAAAAAAAGATAAGGCTTCCATGTGCGCAATTCTGGGCCCAAAACCAAGGCAAACAAGGCAGATACGGATTGGATCATAACTTTAACAAATCAAAACCACATTCAGCAAGATTAAAGTCTAATTTGATCATTTTTCTACAAGGATGATGGTGGTGCAGTCCAAATTTTGAGATTACACACACACAAATAAAATCGATTGAACATGCATTCTATGAACTTGAAAGGCAATTTGGTATTCACATATCAGGGCAGGTGTAATTAGGATTATGGAAAGGCATGAGCAAGTTCTAAATATAATCTTGAATGAATTTTAACAAGAGTTTGATTCAAAATAGCCTTGGATCAAAAAGAGGTATATGAGTTGCAAGCATAGACATGAATAACATACCTCCAAAATTACCTTTGTGGGCAAGTATCTCAAAAACAGTTTGAATAACATACACATCTCATACTTGACAGAGCAACATCAATATATCATTATACTTTAACAAAAGTGAAAAAAAATGCAATAAACACACTAAATGACAGCCTGTGGTCATAACAATACCATACTAGTGCAACAATTAGATTGATAATGGAGGCCAAGAATATCTCATAGAAACAGCAGCAGGCACATAGAAGATAGCAGTCATGTTTCACAAAATTTAGCAAAAAGTGAAATCAAATCCTAGTGGTATGAGTGGTATAGATTGATCAAACTCTCATTAGAGTAGTCTTCCCAACACAGCTGTGGATCCAAGAACCATGATAATACTCAACTAATTATGCTTACTTCAATGATATTTTTTAGGTTACACAAATAAAAGCAAGAATAACAAACTTGACAGCCACATATACAAGACAAAAAAAAGATTGATCATCAACTGCTGAAACACACAACCAGTGAATCATTTCACTATAAATCACTAGAAAACAACATTACATCATGACTGAGCAGCCCAACAACAATGTTTACAGCCTCAAAGGGATTGAAAAAATTAAGTGCAAAAATTGCTTGACAGGAACAAAACAAGACTTAAAATCAAGTTTCAAAAACAGATTGAGTTTTAAGAAACAACTCTTTGACAGCAGAGAACACAAGCCTGTCACTGAAATGACCAAAGATGCTGATAATGCAAACCAAGATAGATCCTCAAACACATATATCAATCTTTAAAACAGATTGGGAAACTCATACTGCTAAAATGACCCTGCAACAAACAAAATAAGCCTAAACAGAAGCAGTAGCAAGTTTTGTCAAAGACCTCAGAAAACCAGTTCACTGCAATACCTCCAAATGACAGTTGCTCAGATCAGTGTGAGCAACACAAATCAGTTTTTAACATAAGATTGGCACTGACATCTTAACATGACATTGTTAAACATAAAAACATTATAGGTCTCACATGACTAAACAACTCATGACTGTGTTCTGAAAGCCTACATTAAGGGTTCTAAAACACTGCTTATATGCATATCAAACTAGGCTACAAACTCCAAATCTTGTAAGCTTACAACAGGATTGACAGCAAATGTGCACTGATCACAAAGACAGCAGTCCAAAACATTAAAGGTAAACTTGGCATAAATCCAATATCAAATTCAAAGCACACTTTCTCAAGAGGGCTACAGCTTTAACAGTATGCCTAGACAACATTTCACACCAAAGCCTCTAAAGCTACTCTTGTGGACAAATCCCTCAAAACAGTTGTAAACCACATATAAAGTTTATCATCAACAGAAAATCATCAATACATCATACATGAGCAACATACTTTAATAAAAGTAATATCACAACCATAGAACTCAAGCTCTTGACAAAGAGCCAATATAGGATAACATGACTATACTTCACCACAAGCAACTTCAAAATTGTAAACATGATAATGCATGAATAATAAAAAGATTGAACATTAGATACCTCTTGTAGACAAGTCTTGAGCAAGCTAAAAAGCTTAGAAACCCAGAGATCCTCTTCTTTGGCAAGGAATTGAAGCTTACTTCCATTTGAAGTAACAAATCACTTTTCAAGACAGTTGGAGTTAATGGTCTTCCAGCTGGTTTTTAATGCCTTAGAAAACTATAATATGATGTATGGGAGGTGTGTGGATGGTTAGATCAACAAGGAAAGGCTTGGACCAAGATTTGGCAAGTTTTGAGGGTTGTGGTCAAACTTTCTTAGTGTGAAAGTTGACTTTTGGAAATTTGATAGTTTTTTAAGATTTAAAGGTATGGACACCTTCTATATGACATTTTGAGATTGTAGGTGTGGTTTGTAGTGGTTTGGAAAGGGTGGAACTGGTCTTGAGCAGAATTTTGCTCAAGACAGTTTTTTGTGAAAATAGAGGTTTTTTGAGATTTTGAGATTTCTTGATGAGGGAGAGGAGAATGAGAGATGAGGTCTTACGCTATTGCTCTGGTGTGTGGTATAGAGTGTGGAGAAACCTCTATTTATAGGCCATGAGGAGCTTGGGGCAGATTTGATGTATTGGCTCTTTGGAGGGAAAATTGGAGAAAATCTTCCACAAAATCTTGGCACATCTTCATCCATCATGCTCTTGGCTCAATGCAAGCCAGAACTCAAGTGGAATGAGATGTGTGAGGTGATTGAAATGAGGCTAGAGTGTAGAGATGGAAGCTGCTACATCATTGCATAAAGTTTCTCTTTCCTCTCTTTTCTTTGAATAAAATAATGTCAAGTTGCTTCAATCTTGCAATGTCCTTCAAACCATCCTATCTTCTAGTTTTCTCCTCATCCACACCTCTCATTATCAGTTTGAATTACAATCCAAGGGCTGAGAATGGCTAATGTGGTGAAAATCTGATTTTGAGAAGTTTTACCAAAGTGGTTTCAAGTGTGACAGGCCCAGCTTTCATGACCCATAACTCTTAGCTCACAAATCCTCTTGAGGAGTTCTTGTACTTTTTAGAAAGCCCTCATGTAGCTCTACAACTTTCATGTTTATCAAAATTTCCAATTCTATGTGCATATTAGTTGAAAAACCCCTTGAAGTTGACTGAAACAATGATTTGTATGGCCAGAACTTGTGAAATTTCACTAAGTCCTTTACTCTTGAAAAATGATTTTTGCTATAACTCCAATTCCATGCATTTTTTGAATGTGGACCAGTGTGGGACTTTTGTAGGTTTTGTCAAGACCTTTCAAACAAGCTTAGAACCACTTCAATCAGATGTGTGGTTAGGGAGTTATGGTCTTGCCCCTTTCGAAACCCTAATTCCCGATTTTTGCAATTACTTCTCAACCCTTGATCCAATGACCATGAAATTTTATGGGGAGGTGTAATATTATATAAGGAACATTTTTCATTCACCCCTTGAAGTCAAATTCCTTATTGTTGGAGAGTTGACGTTTCGGTCAACTTTTCGATCGATTAGTGTCTACCGAGTCGCCCGTTGGTGATCCAGACATCCTGAGAACTTGAAACTCTTTGGATGGACTTTACTAAGCCATAGAAGCTTAATGGACCTTGATCCCACCATTGAAATACTCTTTGAATCAAAAGTCAAACTATAGTTGACTTTTTTCTAGTCGAAAACCCTAATCAGGTGTCTCAAATTGCACTGTTCTCAAACCCCGGGTGACCACCTCAAATCGCACTCATTCTTGGTCCAATGTATCATCCTTGATATTGTTTGAAGTTGGATCAATCCAAAACATTGATTGATCAAACCATCGAAGCCTTGATTCTGACGGTACGGAATCCTGATTCATCTGCATCTTAACAAAGATAAACTGAAAATGGGTTAAGGTTAGTTAATCAAGCAAATATGATCCTACAATGATGATGAGGATCTAAGGGGTCAAAATTTGGGGTGCAACCGATGCCCCTATTTAAATATCTTCACTAGATGATAATGAGAGATGACAATCCTCATAGAATCGCAATGAAAGGTATTTAAATATAGCAAACCATAAATTTTGTCCCTTAGATCCGATGGTATGCCAAAGGACAAATGCTGAAATGAAAATGAATATAAATGATGTTTTATGATAATTAAATGTAAGACAAATGCATACACAAATATAAAAGAATGACAATACAATGAGTAACCACTCACGAGGACTCGACACACTGGGGAAAGGTTCAAGACCAAGTAAGCAAGATAGTTCAGACATGACTAAAGATGCTTATCGAGGAAATCTTTCACATGGGGGACACAAATTCCACCAGGGAATACACATCCTCATTGGGGAAAAGAGATACGAACCTCATTGGAGATAACCAGATGAGGAAGCCCACCGAGAAAGATGACAATTCTTCACTGGGGAAAGAAAAGAAGCGCAAACCACACTGGGGAAGGAATCCGCTGGGGAAAACTTCGCTGGGAAAAAAAATCCACTGGGGAAGAAAATCTTCACCGGGGAGAAGACGGAACAGAGACACGAACCTCACTGGGGATAACTGTCGCTACTGCGAAAATCGGCGACGGCTGAACCGAAGAGTCGCCACCGCGCGTTATTTATCCCACGGGAGGGAAAGGAAACGCTCAGAGTAAACCTCACACAACACGGGAAAGGTATGGTCATCGCAACCAAAACCTGGATTCGGGAGTCGGTTACGCAAGGGGAAGGTATTAGCACCCCTCACGTCCGTCGTACTCGACGGGATCCACGCTTGTTTTCGGGTATGGATTGTTATTCTATCTAAACTACAGGTTAAGGGTTAAAAAGAAAAGAAAATGACTCGGCAAGGTATCGCACTTTATGACTACGTATTCCCGTCTGGAACGAGAAATCAGAGTCAACGTAGTTCGCCTACCTACGGGAAAGGAGGGGAAGGTTGCTCGCTAGGATATCGCATCCTATGCCTACGTACTTCCACACTGCATGGAAGATCAGAGCAAACGTAGTTCGGGCCACGTACGACACAAGTCTGTCTTGGTTGATTTTATTCCTTCTGAAAAAGGTTTTTTCTGATTAGCCGTCCAAGCGGACAAAAATGACGTCTTGATGAGTTCACCTTCTTTTACGGAAGAAGTGTCTTTTATTGTGTTTGAAATCTTTATTGTGTTTTTCTGTTTGTTTTTGAGAAAGAAGAGACAGAACTCTAACCTACGGTTGCGAAGGGAATCAAACTGACCTAATGTTATCATGCATGGGTTAAGACCTAGTGTCTGTCATGCTCCTCTCTTGCGCAGAGAGAAACAGAGATCCTAAGGGAATAGACGGAAACAGAAACAATATCAGATATATACAGTAAAGCGGTAAAATGCATGAATGCAGCAATACAAGCGAGGCAAGGGAGTCCCACTCAACCTCGAACCTAGAAAACAATAGGCAAAAGTGAACAGACTTCACTTTCAACCCAACAGGTTAACAGCAAACAATACAGTCAGGAAAACCAATCAATACATCAAGAAATGAAATACAGCAGAAAATAAACAGCATCAGCAGCTCTGCATCAACACCTATCTTCAAGTCCTCTCCAGACAGCAACAAGCTTCAGCAAGCATCAATCCCCATCTCCACAATCTTCAAGCAAGGGCTTTGGTCCTCAATCTTCAGTCTACAATGGCTTTTCTTCAAGTCCTATCCTCCAAGCTGAGGGATCAATCACAAGAGTGAATTGGGTGTTAAGCAATTAGTTGACTACCAAGGGTGGCAAACCAACTGCTACTAACACATAAGATATTTTCTATCAAGAGTTCTATCCCTTAGACAGTAGCACCAAGCCTTCCAAAGGAAGGGGGTGAGTGTCTTAGAGAGACTCTGTATCACAGAGAGGAATGGAGGTAGTCAAAACCATCCATGTTTGAGAATCAAGCTTTCTAATCTAGAGCTCTACCTAGCTCCTAAACCCTAATCTCCTCAACAGCTGCTAGCAGGAATCTCCTCCTCAACTCTGGAAGTTGGTCTTCAAGCTCTGGATCTCCAATGGTCTTCATCTTCTCAGGTCTTCAGCTCCCCCAATCCCAGACAATCCCAATACCCACACAGACAAATCAATAATCCCCAGAGGGCACACCACACCAATCAATCAAACATAGCAGTATATACTAATAGCAGTAGGGGAATCCTAGTGATTTCTAAGGGGATCTATCCTATACCCATAACCCCTATAGTCCATACCCCAAAAATCAAATGAAAATTTCCTAAAAGAATTAAACTATCTCACCTAAGCTGATTTAAAACCCTAATTTTATTCATGTTGTTCACACTTACACTAATCACCTAAAATTAATCCCTAAAAATATGAACTAAATTGTATGTACAAGCTAACAATGTCTACTAATCAACCTAAAAAGGATGGGTTAAAAACAATTATAGCAACTATTAGAACAAAATTTATCAAAATCATGTATGAAATGAAACACCTAAAATAGGAATTTATTTGGAAAATATGGGAAAAATATCAAATAAAAAATAAAATGCAATTTTTATTTTTTATAATTTTCTAGACAGAATTATTGACCTATAGAAAAAACAAGAATCAAAAAATATTAATTTCTCATTTTTATATGATTTTTTAAAGATGCAAAAATATTAAAGGAAATTAAAATACACAAAATGGAAATTAAATGGGAGGGGTGAGAATAGCATCTGCGCCCTAGTTGCTTTATTAAGTGGGCCAGATCAGGGGGTGCGAATAGAACAAAGCATAAGGCCCATGCGCTTCAGCAGAAATTCAAATGGAAATTACCAGAAAAAAGAAGAAACCTTCGGTGCCAATAGTAACAATATCATGCCTAAATCATTGGGCCTATCCAAAAGGGGGTGTGGATAGTCATCTGAACTTAAGCCCATGCTGATGCAATTAGTGAAACGCATCGTTTCACATTTCTGATTTCCCTCCGTTTCTGAATTGAATCCTGGCCGTGTGATTAGACGAAAGAGTCAACAATTGGGGACCATCGGACGGCTCGGAGGTTGTCTTCAACATCCAGCTAGGGTTTCCTCCCAAACCAGTTTTCATGCGTGACATTTCCACCTCCTCGTTCTCCCCACTCACTCCATGAAATAACACGATCCAAAGACCAAAAGAACTCCCCTCCTCACCCTCTATACAGCCATGGTGTTAGATTTTTCTAAAACTTCTCCAATAGCCAAACCCGATAGCTATAAGTTTAGGGCACCACTGATTTTCACTGATACGTATGCTGAGGATTCTTGATAAAACCTATACTAATGTGTTCTACTGCTCATGGTGATCATCCTAATCCTAATCTCCAGAATCATAGCACTCTAACATGTGAGTTCTTGATCACTAACCAGAAACTGCCATGGAAACAACCTTCAAGAACAACCCTTAAACTACTCATGAATCATCCCCTAATGGTCTCTATCACATCTATCCTAACCATTCCATCTAATACCACCTAGAATAAGAGATATAGATTGAAATGAATACCTTGCAATGTTGATGAAACATTGGTGGAATTGTACACTTCAAGACTTGTTAACCTCCAATATTGATCTCCAATGGATGCTGGTTCTTCTGTTTGCAATGGTTATGGCTCAAACTGCTGGAATCACCTTATCCCCTTCTTCATGCAAGTTGGAGTGAAAACTTGGATCACACAAACCAGCCACGAATTCCCCCCAATTTCCTTTGCCAATTACTCTATGATGATGGTGGATGATGATGATAACAGAAATTAAGATGAGGGATGAAGTTTCAATGGAGTTTGAAGAGAAAATGCAAATGGGAGTGAAGGAATCAAAGTAGTGTTTGCAAGCTCAAAGAATCACCAACCAATGCACAAATGGATTCATTTCCTTATATAGGTGAGGATTAACAGAATGAGAAGCTTCTAGATTGGTCCTAGAGGGATCTAGAAACTTGTGGAAATTTCATGAACTTATCATTTGATGGTATTTTGAATCACCTCATATCATGCTTGCACCTTGGGTAAACTTGGGTGAAAATCTCCTTTCATGAGATATTAGGAGTGTATGTATGAAAAAACCAAGCTTTTCCTTGCCTTGTGTTGAGTTTTACCATGTTGCCTTATGATGCAAGAAACAAATTTACAAAGGAAGTCCAATTTTTAAGCCTAAACTCAAAAATGTGGCTGAACCAATGTCTTTAGAATGATGTTGGGAATCAATTTGGTATATTGGATGACCCATATTGACTTTGTAGATCTCTCAAACCATTTTCCAACTTGAACTTTTTCAAGTTATATGCCTTTTTTAGGTCATTTTTCACCCACTTTGGTCAAGTCTCATTCTATGCATTTCCAAACTTCCATGACTTCTTTTCTTGACTTAAAATGTCATTTGGAGCAACTTTGATGTTGGGAAGTTTTTCATTTGAAGCTCCCTTGTATGAGTTTTAGGCATAGGCTAAGAATGACCTGTAATCCTCAGATGACCAAAATACCCTTTGCTTGCCAAGACCATAAGTAGAGTTCCACAAATCATATGAAGGCATACCATACCATTATAGAAAGCTAAGACAATTAGAAACAATTCTTATGTTGACCAGAAATTCATTTGAAATCTCCTTGAGGGGTAAAAATAGCTTGGAAGTCAAGTCACTTTCACAGACAAAATTTCAGATACCTCTGATGACCTGTAACTTGCAAGGACCATAACTTGAGTTCTATAAATCTCCTTGATGTATTCCACCACTCAAATTAAAGGTATTGAGATCCTCTACAAGTTTAATGTTGGCCAAGGATCCATTTGAAGCTTTAATTTTGACGTATCTTGCTTGGAAATTTGACCTAAACTAGGGGATTTTACACAGAAACCCTAATTTAGGAACTCCTTTTCTCCTTGATTTCTCTTGAATTCTCCTTGGCATACCACCATATCCTCTTCTATATGTCAAATTATAAACCCCACATCTCCTCAATAGCCCTCAATGCCTTTCAATCAGTCAGTTGACCTAGAGTTGACCCAGGGTTGACCCAGATGAAACCCTAGTTGACTGTCCTCAACTGCAATTCTTGTGACTACACCAATGACTTGTCTCCTTCTCCAAATGACTTTATAAGTCCTCCAAGATGTCTAGATACTCCCCATGCCTGCAATTCACAGCTCACCACTCACTTGTTGATCCTCAGATACCCTCAGCTAGGAGATAAATGAACTGCTTGATCTATTGACTTGGCATCTTCCAAATTCTTTTCTGATGACTTGAATGAGATTGAATCAGGATAATAACCTCTTGATAGGCCTCTAGAGATGAGAATAATGATTGGTCCCCTGTTGGATGACTTGTTATGCCCATGCTATGCAGATGATTAGACTATGCACATGACTCTATATGCAAATGCTAATGATATTGAAACATAAACCAAGTGAATAAGGTTGAGCAAATTTTAGGGTGCAACAATAACCAGATGAGAAAATTTCCTATAACGAAGAGTTCAAACGAGATCTTCAGGAAAAGGTTAGAGACAAGACCGAGCGTGCCGGGGAGGTTAGTATCCACTAATTCTCCGAGACTTGACTGGAAAAGAAAAAGCTTCAACTGGGGAGACTGGTGACGACCAGAACGACAAACAGGTTCAAACATGGCTAGTTTCTACTAGACTTACTGGGGATATGGTGACGACCAAAGCAATAACGGTTTCCAAGGAGTGCTAAATATCGCTAGACTTCCTGGGGATATGGTGACAACCAAATCGAAGTTCCAATTACAATTGGGAATTCCAAGCAAATGTTGTTTAAACAACAGGACTCTGGCTGAGGATTGGTAACAACCGACTAATAACGATTAGTTTTCAAGCAATGCCAGTAACCACTGATCTTAGAGGAGACTGGTGATGACCAAATCAGGATATATCAATAACAATTGGTTCTGGACAATGCTAGTGACCACTATACTTAACTGGGAATTTTGGTGACGACCGAGTCCAGGGAGACCAATGATCATTGGTTTTTTCAAAGAGTTTGGTAACGACCAGAGGATAACAATCTGCTTTAAGCGATGCCAACAACTATTGGACTTAGGTCAAATGGTGACGACCGAACTAGGTATACCAATAACAATTGGTTCTGGATAATGCTAGTAACCACTAGATTTTCCAAACAAGGCTAGTGACCACTAAACTTATAGAGATTGGTACTAAACGAATCAAAGGGTACCAATAAAAATTGGGTCTGAGGGTAAGACTAGTAACGACTAGGTTCAGAAAGACTGGTAATAACCGAATCAAATGGGGTACCAATAACACTTGGATTTGAAGGTGATGCCAATAATCATTGGACTTTTAGGGAATTTTGGTGACGACCAACTCTAATGTCAACGACCGTTGGTTTTTAGAGGGCAATACTAGTAACCACTAGATTTTTTAGCCAGATTGGTGAAAACCGAATCAAAGGGACTCCAATAACAATTGGTTTGCTTTATAACAGAATCAGTAACAACTGGGTTTGAAAAATAATTGGTAATGACTAAATCAAGATACCGATCATGATTAGTTCTAAACGTGTGCTAGTGACCACTAGTTTTTCAAAGTTTGTTGGTGACCACCTTAAATCGAAGATGAAAATTGGTAACAATCCCTTGTTTGTGTAAATTGGATATTGCTAGTCACCACTAGCTTCCCAGAGAAAATAAGGAAACCCAGGATGTCGACCTTGAAGCGAACTTTGTAATAATAAGTCAAAGATAAAGGTAATGACCGAAGGATCTCAAAGGCAGGAATGCAAACAAATGTGTATGCTGGCATGATGTTGTATGCAAGACGCAGACCGACCCGCAGGAACAAAGGAAAATCAAATAAAGAGAGAACTCGTCACGCTGAGTTTCAAAATGCCTTAAGTCAGGCGACGCTTCCTTCTTTGGTGTAGATAACGATCTTTTCTCAATAATATCTTTGTAATTCTGCAGAGAAGAAGTCTTAGCTTAAGAGCTAGAATTGATGTCAAACACCTCTAGCTTGGTCAAAGGTAACAACAACTTCCACAACTTCGAGAACTGTGTAATATCATCATATTACCTCTAGAATTTTCAAACATTTTGTCAAATCATGTTTTCCTTTTCTACAAAACAAGACTTTAAACTTTTCAAAACACTTTGCTTTCATGAAAATTCTTATTAACAAATAAGTGAAATTGCATAACAAAAATAGTGGATCATAATAATGATTTGGCCAAAAATCTGATTTTATTGATAGACAAGAGCTTTACAAAAGGCAACGCCTTGGGAATTTTATAAGTTTGAAAGAAAATGGCAACAGAAAAGGTTACAGAATCCCATAATAATCCGGTCCTTCCGAATGCCAGTTCACTTGCTTTGCTGCTTCTGACGAGAACAACAGGCGTTGACCTTTCTTCTAATACCCTGCACAGGACTCTGCCCCAGCGTCTTCCAACTTTCAAACATTGGGCTTTCATCTTGTCAAGGCACTGAAATCCCCTTTCTAGGTATTTCATTTCAGGCGTAGTATTTTCTTATTGCGTCTGAGTTGATGGGATACTTGAGTGGTTCTCCATCCATAGTTTCGAGAATCAGAGATCCTCTGGAGAAAACAGTCTTTACAACGAAAGGGCCGTCATAGTTGGGCATCCACTTGCCACGCATATCTTTTTGCGTTGGTAGGATTTTTCTAAGCACAAGCTCTCTTTCCCTATACTCTTTGGGACGAACCTTCTTGTTGAACGCTCGGACCATCCTTTGTTGATAGATTTGACTATGACACATGGCCGTCATTCTTTTCTCGTCAATGAAGTTCAACAAATCGAATCTTTCTTTTATTCACTCGTCTTCATCCAGCTTCGCTTCCGTCAAGATCTTTAAGGAAGGTATTTTGACTTCAATGGGTAGCATAACGTCCATCCCATACACTAAGGAAAAGGGAGTTGCCCCTGTCGAAGTGCGCACTGATGTTCGGTATCCGTGCAAAGCAAAAGGTAGCATCTCGTGCCAATCTTTGTAAGTTACGACCATCTTTTGTATTATTTTTTTGATGTTTTTGTTTGCAGCTTCAACTGCACCATTCATCTTAGGTCTGTAAGGGGACGAGTTGTGATGTTTGATCTTAAAATCCTCACAAAGTTCCTTCATTGTTTTGTTGTTCAAATTCGACCCGTTGTCAGTGATGATCTGGTTAGGGATACCATATCGGCAGACGATCTCCTTTTTGATGAAGCGTGCAACCACTTACTTTGTCACATTTGCGTATGACGCTGCTTCCACCCATTTGGTGAAATAATCGATTGCGACAAGTAGGGCTGGCAATGAACCAAACCAACTCGAAGATAGTTCGGAATTCGACTCGACAATTAAATCGTTGAACTAGGTTCATGAACCAAATGAGTTGAGTATGAGCGAAAAATTAAGTTCGTTAACTAAATGAGCTGAACTTGAACTATACATAGTTCGACTCGTTAGGTTCATGAGTCAACTCGATTACATATGAAAAGAATTATACTGTCTTTAAGATTAGGTTTAAATATTTACTTCAAATCTTAGACAAATTTAATCTTCAATTTAGTAGTTTTTGAGTTAGACTCTCAAATGTATCTCTTGAAAGTTGTCTAGGTTTTGAATTAGTAGATTTCGAAGATAAAGTTAAATATCAATATGATAACTTTTATTTTATTTTAATATTTTATTTAAAAAATATATATTTATTTAAAATGTCAAATATACTAAAAAATATATATATTTAAAAAAATAGTTTTTAAGTTCGTGAACCATGTGAGCTGAACCTAATGAGATGAACCTAACGAGTCGAATCGAACTGTTCGTGAACTTATAACGAGTCGAGTTTGAGCTTAAAAAAAAGTTCGTGTCGAACTCGAACTCGAACTCGAATTCGAACAATTCTTAACGAGTCGAGCCGAGCTGAGGTGAGTTCGACTCGACTCGACTCATTTCCAGCCCTAGCGACAAGGATGAAGCGATGACCGTCGGAAGCTTTTGGCTCTATGGCCCCAATCATGTCTATACCCCACATTGAAAAAGGCCAAGGTAACGTCATCACATTGAGAGGATGTGGAGGGACATGCACTTTATCGGCATAAACTTGACATTTATGACACTTTTGAGCGAAGAGTATGCAGTCTGTCTCCAAAGTTAACCAGAAGTAACCTGCTCTTAAGATTTTCTTAGCCATGGCGTGGCGATTCGCATAGGTGCCGAAGGTTCCTTCATGTACTTCGGTCATTATGAGATTCGCCTCGTTTTCATCGACGCATCGGAGTAAGACCATGTCATGATTTCTCTTGTACAAGACACCATTGCTGATGAAGAACTTAGATGACAACCTTCGCATTGCTCTTTTGTCAATTGTGGACGCGTTAGCGGGATACTCTTGATTTTAGAGGAAATTCTTGATATCATGAAAACATGGCTTCTCATCAGATTCTTCGTCTATTACCATGACGTATGCGGGTACTGTCCTTCTTTCGATGCGGATCAGAGGTGCCTCGTTGACAAACTGAACCTTCCACATTGATGCCATCATGGCTAGCACATCGGCAATGTGATTTTCTACCCTCGGTACGTGCTTGAAGGTAATTTCATCGAAATATTCAGCCATCTCTAAGATGTGGGTCTTATAAGGGATCAATTTTCACCCCTGGTTTCCCATTCTCCTTTGAGTTGGTATATCACCAAAGCAGAATCACCAATTACTTCCAAGATTTTGATGCGGAGATCAATGGAAACTTCTAACCCTAGGATGCAGGCTTCATATTCTGCTATGTTGTTTGTACATGAGAAACAAAGTCGGGCTGTGACCGCAGTGTACCCTCCAGTTGGATTTTTTAGAACAGCTCCGATGCCATGTCCATTTTTGTTTGATGCTCTGTCGAACATCATCTCCCAGCGGGATTCCGGCTCGGGACCTTCTTCCGGACCAGGCTCTGGTTTCGTGTGCTGAATATACATCACATCTTTGTCAGGAAAATCGAACTTGAGTGGTTGATAATCCTCCATAGGATGCTCTGCGAGGTGTTCTGACAAGACACTTCCTTTGATAGATTTTTGAGCAACATATTGGATATCGTACTCTGATAAGAGCATATGCCATCGGGCTAATCTTCCTGTTTGAGCTGGCTTTTCAAAGATGTACTTGATGGGGTCCATCTTAGAAATCAGCATTGTAGTGTGGCAAATCATGTATTGCCTCAGGCGCTTGGCGGCCCATGCTAACGCACAACAAGCTTTTTCTAGGGGAGAGTAACGACTCTCGCAATCAGTGAACTTCTTGCTTAGATGATAGATTGCGTGTTCTTTCTTCCTTGACACATCAGTCTGGCCCAAGACACAACCCATTGAATCTTCTAACACTGTCATATACATGAACAAAGGCCTTCCAGGTACCGGAGGAACCAACACTGGAGGTTCTTGCAAATACTGCTTGATTTTCTCGAATGCGGCCTGACAGTTTTCATTTCATACCACTGTTTGATCTTTTCATAACAACTTGAAGATCGGTGTGCAGGTAGGGGTCAGATTGGAGATGAACCTGGAGATGTAATTCAAACGTCCGAGGAAGCCTCTGACTTGTTTCTCAGTTTTGGGAGCAGGCATCTTCTGGATTGCTTTAACCTTGTCGGGGTCTACCTCAATTCCTCGCTGACTAACGATGAAACCAATTAACTTGCCTGAGCAAACTCCGAAGGTGCATATTGCTGGATTTAGTCTCAGTTGATACTTTCGGAGTCTCTCGAACAGCTTTAACAAATGATCCAAGTGGTCTTCTTCACTTTGGGATTTTGCGATCATATCATCCACGTACACTTCGATTTCTTTGTGCATCATGTCGTGAAAGAGTGTGACCATAGCTCTCTGATACGTTGCTCCTGTGTTCTTCAAACCAAAAGGCATTACCTTATAACAATAGGTGCCCCATGGTGTGATGAAGGTTGTTTTTTCCATGTCATCTGGATCCATTTTTATCTGGTTATAACCAGAAAATCCGTCCATGAACGAGAAAACCGCAAAGCTTGCTGTGTTATCTACCAAAGTATCAATGTGCGGTAGAGGGAAGTCATCATTCGGACTTGCTTTGTTTAGATCCCTGTAGTCGACGCACATCCTGACCTTGCCATCCTTCTTCGGGACCGGTACAATGTTTGCCACCCATTCTGGATACCTGGATACTGCTAAAAAGCCGGCATCTATTTGCTTTTTAACCCCATCTCGGATTTTAAGCGCCATGTCTGGTCTCGACCTGCGAAGCTTTTGTTTGACCGGAGGGCATTCTGGATTCAGGGGGAGCTTGTGCATGACAATGTCGGTATCCAACCCTGGCATATCTTGGTAGGACCAAGCAAATATGTCAACAAAATCTCTGAGGATTGCTATCAGCTTGTCTTTGATTTCTGGCCTTAATGATGCCCCGATCTTGACTTCTCTTTTGTCTTCCTCTGACCCTAAGTTGATGACTTCAGTCTGCTCTTTGTGGGGTTGGAGATAAACATCTTCGTATTCAGCCATTCTCTTTAACTCTTCTGGGACTTCTAACTCTTCGTCATTCTCTTCTTCAGCTTGGAAGACAAATGAACCGCTAGTAGAAGGAACCGAAGGATCATAGGATTCTGTGGTTGATGGAGGTATTCTGCATGTTTTATTTTGGAACAATTAGGCACACACACACACACAGACATGCAGATGAAGGGTTGTTTTTTATTTTTATTATTTAAAAAGGTTGCCAATTTTCTTTTAACAAAAAGAGTGAAAATGATGCACAAAACAAATAACAAAAGTTTTAACAAAAACACTTTTCATTAACGATTTTCAAATTTAGCAAAGTGGCCCAATACAAAATAATTCGCAGGCCTTGGGCAAGACCAAGAATTTTTTAAAGAAAAACACAAAGCTAACAAGCAGAGTGAATTACTCTAAAGGTAAAAAGATGGGAACTTCCACAGCCTCCCAATTGCGTAACGCTGCTCCTCCTCTAGTTATTAGATGATCCATATTACTGTTTTCATCTTCAGCAATGATGGCATTGACTTGCACGCCGCCACTGGTGAATATCTCTTTTAAAGACTTCTTCTTCATGGTGCTTTCTTCTGGCTCGCCTTCTGGAGTTGGTTTGTAACCCAACCCTTGTCGATCATTCTTGGCTCGAGCATTGACTTCGATGACCTCTCCCCTTCCCAGTGGGACTCCAGCTTTCAGTGCTGCCTTAATACTTTGAGCAGAGGTAAATGACGGCCCTTGGGTTATGTCTGATTCATCAACTAGAACAGCGTGAGCTATTTCTAGTGCTTGGAAGGCCGTCTCGAGGGAATCTTTGTCAGCCTCAATATACCGGAACGATGGCAAGTTGCTCACCATTAAGTCTTCTTCTCCATGGACAATGACCAGCTGGTCGTTCACAACAAACTTCATTTTTTGGTGGAGAGTGGAAGTGACAGCGCCAGCTGTATGAATCCATGGTCTTCCCAATAGACAACTGTAGACCAGATTTATGTCCATCACCTGGAAGGTGACTTTGAAGATTTGTGGTCCAATTAGGATAGGAAGATCAACTTCTCCTATCACGGTTCTCCTGGATCCGTCAAATGCCTTGACTATAAGAGAGGTTGGTCTCATGGTAGCACCTTGATATGCCAGTTTGGCCAAAGTCCTTTTAGGCATTACGTTGAGTGCTGATCCTGTGTCGACAAGAACTCGGGACATTGTATCTTCTTCACATTTGACTGACACATGTAAAGCACGATTGTGCTTACGCTTCTCAGCTGTCAGGTCGTTATCATCAAAGCTCAGAGTGTTGCAGGCAGTGATATTTGCTACAACAGAGTCAAACTGCCCCACTGTAATATCTTTAGTGACGTGGGCCTGTGTCAGGATTTTGAGCAATGCCTGGCGGTGTGCTGGAGAGCTTAAAAGCAAAGCCATGACTGAGATCTTGGAGGGTGTTTGGTTTAATTGGTCCACCACCCTATAATCACTTCACCGAATGATTCTCAAGAATTCTTCTTCATCGTTCTTGAGACTTTCTTTTTCTCTAACTAAAGGTTCTTTGGCGGTGGCTGCCTCTAGAACAAGCTTCTGAGGAACAGGCGTTTTTTGAACAGAAACTGCTGGTGGAGGAGCCTCATTATATGTTCGAGGTTGATAGACGCGACCACTCCGGGTCATTTTGCTTCCACTGGCAATGTTGGCCACACTTACTGGTTTCTTTTCTTTGAAAATCCCCTCACACCATGAATAGTCTTGTTTTGGTGTCACGGCTCTTGGGTGAGGCTTGGATCCTCCCCTCGGCTCAAACCTAGTCTGTCCCCTCCCAAATTTCGGGGGTGCATCATCACGAAATACTGGCCGAACGTTATTGTAGTTTTTGTTACTGTTATCATCTCTGAATACGGCTCCTTTGTTGGGCTCTCCTGGTATGTTAAACACAGGTTCGATGACCGCCACATCTTCTTTCTTTTTTCGACGAGCGATTTCTATCATTCCCTGTTCAATCATAGCTCGAATGTCCTTTTTCCCAGCGTCACAACCCTCAGGATTCAACATACATTCTTTGCAATCTTCGTGATATGTCTTGAGTGACCATGCCTGAGCGAGGCGTTTGTGTAGGTCTGCTAGTGGAACTTTGATCTCACCAACAGTAGTAACTTTCTTGTCTTCTGACCCCTCCCCTTCTTCAGTAATGGCATTGACTCCACCATGATTTGGAAGAGGGTTGCTCTTAATGTTGGGGGGATTATCTTCGAAGGATAGAATTCTCTTTTCAATTAGTTCACGAACTAGATGCTGAAGGGCGAAACAACCTTCGAGATCGTGGCCTAGAGCATTCTCATGAAATAGGTAGCGAGCATTTGCGTTGTAATAGAACGGGAGTGGATTAGGTGGAGCACCTAATTTTCTTGTTTTAACCAGCCCTCTTTCTATTAGCATGGGAAACAGGTCGGTGTAACTCATTGGAATAGGTTGTATCTTTGGCCTATTTGCTTGATAATTTGCCCTCGGGGCCCTGCTCTGAGGTTGTTGACCCTGCGACTGCTGGTATTGTTGCTGATTATTGGTGTGGTGGTAATGTTGCTGATTGCCAGGCTGATACTGGTGCTGATTGCTGGATGTCCCAGGCTGGGGACCATGCTGTGAAGAAGGTTGAAACACCGGGGTCATTGCCGCCACATATGATGGTTGGTACTGTTGGTGGTGGCTTCTTGAGCTCTGGGCTTTCTTTCCATATGTGATTGCACTCACCTCTCCTTCTTTCTTTTTGTGGAAAGTGTTGACTGGCTTCTTTGCCGTGCTGGCGCTTGAGGTAGTATTTGGAGTGGTCACTTTTCCACTCTTTAAATCTGCTTCCACCTTGACTCCTACTGCCACAATATCAGAGAAATTTGTTGTAACACTGCTGATCAAACGTTCATAGAATTATGGTCGAACTGTATCCACAAACCAGTCTGTCAACTCCCTCTCAGTAAGGGGAGGCTCTACTTGTGCTGCAGTTCCGCGCCATCTTTGCGCATACTCTTTGAAGGTTTCAGTATTTTTCTGCGTCATGCTGAGAAGCTGACGGCGGTCGGGAGCTAGGTCCATGTTGTACTTGTACTGCTGAATAAAAGCATCTGAAAGGTCTTGGAAACTGTGGATTTTAGCTTGATCTAAATTGAGATACCACTTAGCCGAATCCCCTTTAAGACTATCTTGGAAACAGTGAACTAACAGTTTATCATTTTCGATATGCGGAGCCATCCGCCTACAGTACATGATTAGGTGCTCTTTAGGACAAGTGGTCCCCTCATATTTGTCGAAGATTGGAATTTTAAATTTCTGAGGAAACACCAATCCAGAAACCAGACATAGATCCTTGGCATCAGATCCAAAGACATGATTTCCTTCAATGGCCCTCATCCTTTTGGCCATGATGTCCATCTCCACTCTCAATTTTTCGTGTTTTTCGTCCTCAGCTTCAGATCCATCGGGTATATCAAAGATTGGCTGTTGATTGGCGAAAACTGGTCGTACCGTGGTAGGCCCACCTGCTTGAGTGAAAATAGGGTTTCTGATTGTTGAGTCGAACAAAGGATTGAGACCTGAAGACTGCATGTTGTTGAAAGGTGGCACAAAATCCCGGGACATGCCATAGGGAAACTCTGCTGAAGTAACATGAGCTATTGTGACATTGGCTGCTGCTGTGGCAACTTCGGAGATCACTGTAGGTTGCGTATCCATTTTTGCTTTGATTATGTTGAGGACTTCCATGATCTGGTTGACGTCCCCTTTGATCCCTTCGATGTCATTATCCATTTGATCGAATCTTTGGTCGTTATCTTCCATCTTCTTTTGAGCTTGGGACCGTGTGTTGTATCTGTGGGTACTCAGCATGACTCCTTATCTCCTTCTGGACAAGAACAAAGGATGAGCTGCAGAACCCAAATGCAGGACTGATGCAGGATAACATGCAAATGCAAATGCGGATGCATAAACCATTCAAGGAAACTCAAAATTTTTGTTTACAAACAAAAAGTTAGACCAACATGTAACGACATGCTTAAAAAGCATTTTTCATTTGATAGCTGGAAATCTATTACAATAGAGTGGCCCTTGCTGAAAAGCAAGACCTTTCTTACAAGGAAAATGAAAGTAAATGCAACAAACAGGATTTCAATCCTTTTTTAGGGAAAGCAGGGAAATGGTGAAACAAAGATCAATCTAACAAGACGACCCTTCTCCTTCTTGGACTCTGACATGAACTTGATCCTGGCGGATAATCTCCCACAGGTCTTCGTTTTCTCTTTGCGCTTTGACCAAAGCGTATCTTAGCTCTTCTCTAGTTGCGGGGACCTTAGGCTCCATGTTTATCTCATAGTCATGAGTGTAGAACATGTTTAAGGCAATTTATTTTGACCATAGCAGGTACCCCCTGGTGGTTAAACAACTTGCATTCTCCATTGGAGTTGGGCCCATGAGGTGTGGATCTCTTTGAGCGTATTGAGCGTTTTCTTCTAGTTCTTGGTTGCGACCTGTCTCACAGAAGCGAGGCCTCAACAGTTTTGGTTCAGGCTCTGGTCCGGTAGGATACCCATGTTGACGCCGAGCGAGAATAGGATTATAAGTGATCACTCCTTCTATCCCAATGAGAGGCACATTGGGGAAATCTCCGTAGCTAGAAATCATGACTTGGTCACCGATGCTGGTGTCATACCATGTGATATCATGGTGTCTGAGAGTGACGAGTTTAGAAACCCATGCGCTTTTGGTAGGAAGCCTCCAAAGGATATGGGTCCTTGGCAGATGAGAAGTAAACCATCGGTCGAGTAATGCAAGACAGCATGAGAATTGCCCACAATCATACAAGGTGAAATGGTGAATGACTACATAAGTGTCAGCCAGTATTGTGTTGACCGGATTTTTGAGGATGAAGAGGCGGATCGCCTCTTCGCTGATGAAGTCGTAACTGCTTGGGAACAGATACAGTCCATATATTAGCAGTGCCAGAATTGCCTAAAAAATGCCCAGGTTTCTGCTTTCATAATGATACTCAGCCATCTCCATTAAAGGTCTGACATCCATTCCATACCACCCTCCTTTCGCTCTCATCGGTCGTAAGTCTTCCAGTTTGATATGCAGGGCTTTAGCTAAGTCCCTCTTCTTTGGTTTTCCATAAGTGAGTGTAAAAGTCCATGGAATCTTTAAGTAAGCATTATACTCCTCGAGGGTCGGGAGTAACTGAAAGTCTGGAAACACAAAGCAATGGTAAGTTGTATGATAGAATTCCACCAAGGCTTGCAACATGGGCTCGTTGATCGGAGCGCTTATCAATGGCAATAGGTCCCCATATTTGACTATGAAAGCAGCAGGGTTTCGGACGAGTCTTGTTAACATTCTTAGACGGCCCAATCTCAGATCTGGAACTCGAAGCATGTCTCTTCTTACCATGTTGTTGTCTGCAAAGAAAAATAATGAATTTCCTTGAATGGTTAGAAGAAGTGCAAATGCAAATGCAAATGATTGTCATGGAACTCAGATATTTTCGAACATCAGAAGTCGTCATTTCATTGATTAACAAAACAGATTACAAAACATTGTTTCCTCTTACAAGAGTTTTAAATAACAACTAAATGAATCCTATTAAGGTTCTCCTAGCAGCCTGAGGTTGAGCTTCTCGATCTTTCTTTCCATCTGAGTCTTCTCAAAGATGAGTCTGTCCACAATTATCTTCCATGGATTAGACTGAGGCTCGTAAGGTTCTTCTAGTGCTTTCCTCTTCTTACAAGAGAGGATTTCTTCATCTTTCAACTGGAGTTGTCTCTGAAGCTCCGCATTTTCTTCGACGACTATTTAATACTTGTGCTTCGAAGCTTCTTCAGTTTGTTGTGCTTTGACCAAAGCGATTTTCAACTTTTCTTCTTCAGACATGAAGACCAACGGGCGTTCTTCCTTCAAGGCCATAGGCTCTTGCTTAGGATATGGCATCCTTACTGTGACGGCTCTTTTCCGAACCCATTGGAGGTAAGGTTCCAAAGAGACACAGTTGAGTCTTCCAAGATCCTTCTTCCCTTTCTTGTGTAGATGCTTCCAAGCTTCTAGAATTTTCTCTTTTAGTCCTTGACTATCTTCCCCCTCTTTGAAGAAGATGCTTTCCACTTGAACACTTTTGGGTTTGTCTTTTAGAGGGTATCCCAATTATCGGCGGGTGAGTATTGGATTGTAGCTGATCCCTCCATTTATGCTGAGGAGAGGTACATTGCCGAATTCCCCACAATTATCAATAATCATTGTCCCATCATAATCACGACTATACCAATCAATATCGGAATGGGTAAGAGCCATGATCTTTTGTGATCACCATCCTTTCTTTGGATCCCAAAAAGCGTTGGCTTTGGGCAAGTGTGAAGTGAACCACTTATACAATAAAGGAGCGCAACAAGTGATCATTCCTCCATTGTGAAAGTTCCTTAGATGAACATAATGGTATGTGTCTGCTAACAAGGTAGGCACAAGATTCTTCTTCAAGAAAATTTTGATGGCATTGAGGTCCACAAAATTCTCAAAGCTTGGAAATAAGAATATACCATAGATGAGTAAGGCAAGAATAGCCTCGAATGCATCCATGCTTAAATGATCTGCATAGTACTGAGCTTTCTCAACCAAGAATTCTGACTTTAACCCAAAGACTCCCCCTTTTGTAATCAGATTCTTTTTTATATCAACCACTCCCAAACGTGTAGCTTTGGCAATATCTTGCTCTTTAGGGTCCTTCTCTACAATCGGAAAAGGAGAATCTTCAAGAATAGGCAATCCAATTAACTGAGAATACTCTTCTAGCGTGGGCACTAGCTGATAATCAGGGAATATGAAACAGTGGTAAAGCGGGTCATAAAACTGGAGGAGAGTAGAAAGAAGTCCACTGTCCATCTTTATCTTCAAGAGTAGCAACAACTTCCCATATCGGCTTTGAAATCCCTCTGGATCTGTCACTAAGGTACTCAACCTTTTCAAATCATTTAGGTTAAAAGCCTTGTAAGTGTACTTCAAAGTTTTCTTTCTTTCACTGTTCATGACGACCTCTGATGTTCACAAACAACAAAGTCTGAGTTCCATGAAACCATATGATGATATGATGACATGATGATATGAATGCACAAACACAAGCAAATGCATATGCACACAACACAAGCTTAGGTTTAAGGACAAGCATGAGTCCAAGGGTCTACCCATCCCCAAAGATTTGTACTATGGATTGATTGTACCTTCCGAACGGGTTCTACAAAGTTCCCAGAGTCATCAACCCATCTTTCGAATATTATCAACTTCCCAAATTACTTGGTAATTGATAATATTCTCAAGAGAATCTCGTCTGAGTGTAGTATCGCGTATCAACTATTTCAGAAATACTTCTTTATAGTCATCGCACTACGTCCTAATAAGGCCAAAGTGGGGGAAAATGTAATCTAAAAGTCCACAATGTCATGGGCTCCTTCATCGAAAGTAGCATTGTTTTCACGAATACTCGATCAACAATACTAAAACTTTCAAGAGGGCCTACACTGAGCGGTGGTTTCTCAAGTTAGCTTGGTCGGGAATCAACTCCCTATAAGCCTTCTTGAATATACCACCATCCTATCATAATTGCACTCAAGTCCGGGTATATGACCGTCTCACCACTCAAGTCACCCAATACCCAACAATCAAACAGATATATTGACAAATATACATGTTAAGCAAATATTTACAAATATAGCATGCAATTAAGCAAAATAGGCTAAACCCTCAAGTTAAGTAAGTCTTCCCCAGTGAAGTCGCCATTTTGTTGCGGTGAGAATCATGATACCAAGCTATTGATTAACTTGAATCTTAATTCTTAAATTCACAATCGGACTTTAATTTATCCAAAGGAAAGGTCTAAAGAAAGAAAGAACCTTTTGCGCGATGTAACAACAACGCTAAGAGATTCGGGGATCGGGGGTTGGTTATGCATAGGGTAGGTATTTCACATCCTAAATATCTGTAGTACTCTACAGGAACCTTTTGTTTGTTTGCATGCTAAGTTTGCTATGGATTAGGATTGGGTAAAGGGTGTAGGTTAAGACCTAAAGATAGTTTCTAAGTTTGCTCGTAAAGACGTCGCGTCCTCTGCCTACGTATCCTAACTAGGATAGAATCAGAGCAATCGTAGTTCACCTCACAAGGGATGAAGAACACTTGATTTTGATCAAGGTTCAAAGGGAAACAAACATATCCATGCCTGTGTAGAGTTTCACGAAACTCTCTAGATCTATGTTAAACTCTCAAGAAAGGGAAGTAAGTAATCATTTCCATGATTCTTACATAGAGTTAACCAAACTATCCTAAAGTTCTACGTTATAATACCAATTGGTTTTATCCAGACCAAAAGGTGGGATAAGGGGGAAGGTTGCTCGTCAAGATATCGCATCATGTGCCTACGTATTCTCATTGTCCAATGAGAAATCAGAGCGGTCGTAGTTCAGGCACGAACTACAAAATAAGGATCAATTGGTTCTTTCCAGACCAAAAGAGGGGGAAGATTCTATCCAGACCTATGAGTTTAAATCCTATTGGTTCTATCCAGACCAAAAGGAGGGGGAGGTTCTATCCAGACCTATGAGTTTAAATCCTATTGGTTATATCCAGACCAAAAGGGGAGGAAGGTTCTATCTAGACCTATGAGTTTATGAGCTATCTATGACCCAAGGGTCAATAGAGAGGCTTTCCTTTGGAAGGGAAAAGAGGAGGCAACTGGGATGAGAACTAAAGAGTTCCATCACTTTGGGGAAATAAACATAACAAAGCATAATAAAATAATATTAAAACAAGTAAACATGCATATAAGCAGATACTTCAAGTGATATCAAGGGTTACAACCAATAAATCATCTTAACAAAGATTGAGGGCTCATATTGACAAAGATGGGAACATGATGAAGGTTATACTACATAAACAAATCACAATTTGAAGATGGGCAAGTCACAAGTTCAAAGCATAGTAAATGTGACAACAATGTGCCTAGATAACAATCAAACACAATTAAATCAGTTTAAACCTCATAATTTAGCAGGAAAATAATATGAGATCATGGTGACAACCATACAAATAAGTCTCAACTTAAAGTGATCATGTTATAAGTTCAAATGTAACAACAATTAGGCATTGATGACAATCAAAAAACGCAAGGACTGATCACAACAGTTCAATTCAAGGCTTTAGGAAAGAAACAATAACTCATGGTAACAACCAACAAGAAAATGGGATCTCAACATGTTAACAAACATAAAGGAGTCAAATACCAATAAATCTCACGAGATAAATTAAGCATGGCATGAAAGATAATTCAATGATATGCAAGATAACGATCTTGAAAACAAACCAACTTTCAAGTAGGTAAAAGACATTGTGACTACAAGCAATTTGAAATATTTTTACATTAAATGAAACTAGACATTGTCATGAACATTTTGCAAAAAGAAAGGATCAAAAATGATAAAATATGAACAAGTTATGAATTTTTGAAGTTTGAAGTTTTTTATGAAAATAAAATCACACAAACACATAAAAAAGTGGCATGGGTGGGAATTGAACCCATGCCTTTTTGTTCACAAAATCCAAACTTAACCACTTGGGCACATGGCGCGCATGTAGATTGGATGGGAAAAGAGAGGAAAAAAGTCAAAACATGTTATATGAAATAAAATGCCAAAAAGTGTCCCACTCAGGGGATCGAACCAAGGACCATGGACAAGACAAGTGACTTAAGGAGCATGCTTCTACCACTGGGGTGGCTATACATCCGTGTATTTAGCCACCCCAAAAAAAGACAAGGCTTCCATGCGCGCAATTCTGGGCCCAAAACCAAGGCAAACAAGGTAGATACGGATTGGATCATAACTTTAACAAATCAAAACCATATTCAGCAAGATTAAAGTCTAATTTGATCATTTTTCTACAAGGATGATGATGGTGCAGTTCAAATTTTGAGATTACACACACACAAATAAAATCGATTGAACATGCATTCTATGAACTTGAAAGGCAATTTGGTATTCACAGATCAGGGCAGGTGTAATTAGGATTATGGAAAGGCATGAGCAAGTTCTAAATATAATCTTGAATGAATTTTAACAAGAGTTTGATTCAAAATAGCCTTGGATCAAAAAGAGGTATATGAGTTGCAAGCATAGACATGATATGGACATGAGCCAAGATGAAATATATGAATTCAAGACTAGCAATGATCTGCACATGTTTGAAATGAAAAAACAAGATAAACTTCAAAAGGACACATCATTCTGCTATGGTTCAAAGAGGGGCTGTCAAACTGCTATGTTGAATGGAATTGTGTTGGAATGAAAATGCAAACAGCATACCAATGTGATTTTTTTTTAAACAAATAGGAAATGAAGACAAAGCTCAGGTTGCAAGAATGTGACATGACAGATGCAATGCAAATAAGTTATTTACACATCAATGAGATTCATGGCAGCATGTTTAAAGTAAAGCAGGCAAAGCAACATCATGAAATCACCAGACATGATAAGTAAACAAAAACTGGCAGATTTACACCAGCTCATCACCATTTCATGTTTTAGACCTCCAAAATTACCTTTGTGGGCAACTATCTTAAAAACAGTTTGAATAACATACACAACTCATACTTGACAGAGCAACATCAATATATCATTATACTTTAACAAAAGTGAAAAAATGCAATAAACACACTAAATGACAGCCTGTGGTCATAACAATACCATACTAGTGCAACAATTAGATTGATATTGGAGGCCAAGAATCTCTCATAGAAACAGCAGTAGGCACATAGAAGATAGCTGCCATGTTTCACAAAATTTAGCAAAAAGTGAAATCAAATCCTAGTGGTATGAGTGGTATAGATTGATCAAACTCTCATCAGAGTAGTCATCCCAACACAGCTGTGGATCCAAGAACCATGATAATACTCAACTAATTCTACTTACTTCAATGATACTTTTTAGGTTACACAAATAAAAGCAAGAATAACAAACTTGACAGCCACATATACAAGACAAAAAAAGATTGATCATCAACTGCTGAAACACACAACCAGTGAATCATTTCACTATAAATCACCAGAAAACAAAATTACATCATGACTGAGCAGCCTAACAACAATGTTTACAGCCTCAAAGGGATTGAAAAAATTAAGGGCAAAAATTGCTTGACAGAAACAAAATAAGACTTAAAATCAAGTTTCAAAAACAGAATGAGTTTTGAGAAACAGCTCTTTGACAGCAGAGAACACAAGCCTGTCACTGAAATGACCAAAGATGCTGATAATGCAAACCAAGACAGATCCTCAAACACATATATCAAGCTTTAAAACAGATTGAGAAACTCATACTGCTAAAATGACCCTGCAACAAACAAAATAAGCCTAAACAGAAGCAGTAGCAAGTTTTGTCAAAGACCTCAAAAAACCAGTTCACTGCAATACCTCCAAATGACAGTTGCTCATATCAGTGTGAGCAACACAAATCAGTTTTTAACATAAGATTGGCACTGACATCTTAACATGACATTGTTAAACATAAAAACATTATAGGTCTCACATGACTAAACAAGCTCATGACTATGTTCTGACAGCCTACATTAAGGGTTCTAAAACACTGCTTATATGCATATCAAACTAGGCTACAAACTCCAAATCTTGTAAGCTCACAACAGGATTGACAACAAATGTGCACTGATCACAAAGACAGCAGTCCAAAACATTAAAGGTAAACTTGGCATAAATCCAATATCAAATTAAAAGCACACTTTCTCAAGAGGGCTACAGCTTTAACAGTATGCCTAGACAACATTTCACACCAAAGCCTCTAAAGTTACTCTTGTGGACAAATCCCTCAAAACAGTTTTAAACCACATATAAAGTTTATCATCAACAGAAAATCATCAATACATCATACATGAGAAACATACTTTAACAAAAGTAATATCACAACCATAGAACTCAAGCTCTTGACAAAGAACCAATATAGGATAGCATGACTATACTTCACCACAAGCAACTTCAAAATTGTAAACATGATAATGCATGAACAATAAAAAGATTGAACATTACATACCTCTTGTAGACAAGTCTTGAGCAAGCTAAAAAGCTTAGAAACCCAGAGATCCTCTTCTTTGGCAAGGAATTGAAGCTTACTTCCTTTTGAAGTAACAAATCACTTTTCAAGACAGTTGGAGATAATGGTCTTCCAGCTGGTTTTTAATGCCTTAGACAACTATAATATGATGTATGGGAGGTGTGTGGATGGTTAGATCAACAAGGAAAGGCTTGGACCAAGATTTGGCAAGTTTTGAGGGTTGTGGTCAAACTTTCTTAGTGTGAAAGTTGACTTTTGGCAATTTGATAGTTTTTGAATATTTAAAGGCATGGACACCTTCTATATGACATTTTGAGATTGTAGGTGTGGTTTTTAGTGGTTTGGAAAGGGTGGAACTGGTCTTGAGCAGAATTTTGCTCAAGACAGTTTTTTGTGAAAATAGAGGTTTTTTGAGATTTTGAGATTTCTTGATGAGGGAGAGGAGAATGAGAGATGAGGTCTTATGCTATTGCTATGGTGTGTGGTATAGAGTGTGGAGAAACCTCTATTTATAGGCCATGAGGAGCTTGGGGCAGATTTGATGTATTGGCTCTTTGGAGGGAAAATTGGAGAAAATCTTCCACAAAATCTTGGCACATCTTCATCCATCATGCTCTTGGCTCAATGCAAGCCAGAACTCAAGTGGAATGAGATGTGTGAGGTGATTGAAATGAGGCTAGAGTGTAGAGATGACAGCTGCTACATCATTGCATAAAGTTTCTCTTTCATCTCTTTTATTTGAATAAAATAATGTCAAGTTGCTTCAATCTTGCAATGTCCTTCAAACCATCCTATCTTCTGGTTTACTCCTCATCCACACCTCTTATTATAAGTTTGAATTACAATCCAAGGGCTGAGAATGGCTAATGTGGTGAAAATCTGATTTTGAGAAGTTGATTGAAACAATGATTTGTATGGCCAGAACTTGTGAAATTTCACCAAGTCCTTTACTCTTGAAAAATGATTTTTGCTATAACTCCAATTCCATGCTTTTTTTGAATGTGGACCAGTGTGGGATTTTTGTAGGGTTTGTCAAGAACTTTCAAAAAAGCTTAGAACCATTTCAATCAGATGTGTGGTTAGGGAGTTATGGTCTTGCCCCTTTCGAAACCCTAATTCCCGATTTTTGCAAATACTTCTCAACCCTTGATCCAATGGCCATGAAATTTTATGGTTAGGTGTAATATGATATAAGGAACATTTTTCATTCACCCCTTGAAGTCAAATTCCTTATTGTTGGAGAGTTGACGTTTCGGTCAACTTTTCGATCGATCGGTGTCTACCGAGTCGCCCGTTGGTGATCCGGACATCCTGAGGACTTGAAACTCTTTGGATGGACTTTACTAAGCCATATGAATTTAATGGACCTTGATCCCACCATTGAAATACTCTTTGAATCAAAAGTCAAACTACAGTTGACTTTTTCTAGTCGAAAACCCTAATCGGGTGTCTCAAATTGCACTGTTCTCAAACCCCGGGTGACCACCTCAAATCGCACTCATTCTTGGTCCAATGTATCATCCTTAATCTTGTTTGAAGTTGGATCAATCCAAAACATTGATTGATCAAACCATCGAAGCCTTGATTCTGACGGTACGGAATCCCGATTCATCTGCATCTTAACAAAGATAAACTGAAAATGGGTTAAGGTTAGTTAATCAAGCAAATATGATCCTACAATAATGATGAGGATCTAAGGGGTCAAAATTTGGGATGCAACAGGGGTGCTAATACCTTCCCCTTGCGTAACAGACTCCCGAATCCATACATGGTTGCGATGAACTTGTCTTTCCCTTTTTCTTTAGGTTTTTGCGATCGTTTCCTTTCCCTCTCTTTGTGATAAATAGCGAAAGTGGCGACTCTTCTGTTTTTTCGCCGGTGGTTTTTCGCAGTTGCGACATATACATTCACACAACATTTATCTCTATGCTATGTGACTCAATGCAACTCATGCCATGTGGTACCAACACTTGTTATCATTTTTTGGTTTTTACACTTAAACCGGGTCCACTCTTCTAGACCGATAACAACAAAATCTCGTCCTCTAAGCTTTCAAACTCACTCTTCTAGGCTTGGGACAAGTCACTAGTCTCCACAAAACTAGCAAACTTTGCCTCTTGACTAAATGATGCATATGCAATCAACAACCAAATGCACTTAAGACCGTTCTCGCATCTTAATCTCATGCATTCTCAATAATTCATCACATGAGAATTATAGCATGATTGCATACACAACATATTTCACAAAATCAAGTATTCATACTTTAAATCATCATCACCATATTATCAAGCAATGCACACATATTCACTAATATGTTCCCATGCATTATTCACATACAATTACAAGCAATGCACACATATTCACAATATGTTCCCATGCATTCTTCACATACTATAACATATAATCGATATATATATATATATTTATATATATATATATATATATATATATATATATATATATATATATATATATATATATATATATATATATATATATATATATATATATATATATATATATATATATATATATATATATATATATATATATATATATATATATATATATATATATATATATATATATATATATATATATATATATATATATATATATATATATATATATATATATATATATATATATATATATATATATATATATATATATATATATATATATATATATATATATATATATATATATTCACAACATCGTGCCAAACGGCAACAAACCTCATCACAATTCAACATGCATTTTTAATCAAATTAAAACAATGCATTATATACGCCAAAAGGCCACATTTCATAATCAATTCCACAATCTACGATTCACGCCTTACGGCTACCCACAACATATCTTATCACAATAGTACACAAACTATACATTTCAGATAAGGATTAAACACAATCGAACCAAACAATCAACATTGGATGGAAAATACAGGAAAATAAAAATGATGTCACGCTCGCTGACCTTCGCCTGGCGAAGCATCTGGCTAATGCTCGCTGCCCCACTCGCCTGGCGAACATGCTGGCGAAGGCAGACAGTAGCTACTGGAAGTATTCGCTACCTCATTCGCTGGGCTTCACCTGGCGGACCCTCTCGCCACCTCCTTCGCCTGGAGAACACGCCAGCGAAGACTGAGTTTGGCCACTGTAATGGTTCGCTACCCACTCGCTGGGCTTCGCCTGGCGAACCTTCGCTTCCTATTCGCCTAGCGAACCTGCGAACTCAGAACCCCAAACTGTCCAAAATCATCCAATCCTCACAAAACCGACCGATTCAATTCCAATCAGTTCCAATAGTCTTAGCCCAACATTACCCGACTAAACTACATCGTTTATCCTCGATTCTAACCATTCAAACATCGATTCTACCGGTTAAACTCATTATGCCCTAGAATGGAAAATGGAGAAAACACCCAAGCAATCCATACAATCCATACATAATCATAAACATTGATAGAATAACAACATTTCACACCCTTACCTCGATTAATCGAAAGTTGGAAATCGTTCTTGAAGAATTCAAGTTTTCTTCTTTTCCTTCTCTTTTCTCCTCTTCCTCTTTCTTTCTCTCCTCTTTCTCTTATGTTTCTATCTTTTCTTTTCTTTCCACTTTTCCTCTTATATTCTCCTATCAAATATCTACCCATTCATTTAATTAATCATCCAATAACTAAGATAATCCAAATAAATCAATTAATTAATATGAATAATTGGTTATTGAAAAATTGGGCTGTTACACATTGCGTTAGAGTGATTAAACCTACTTTTAAGAAATATAGTTTCTTGACTTAGTTGAAAAGTATTTTGACCTAGAATTTTTAACAAAAAGAGGTTCGTGCGAACCGGACTTTAAATCCATAAACACGTCCAAAAATAGTTTTAAAATAGTTTTTTCTAAAGCATTAAAGATTCATACTTAACTGGACTAACCATTTTCGCTTCCTTTGAACAGAGGCATAATACAAGAAAACAGAAATAAAACTAAATAACATGTGCGAATCGAGTTAAATAAACAGTATATTTTAGGCCTATCAAATTCTCCCATACTAAAGCCTTTGCTTATCCTCAAGAAAAACATCAACACAAAAGAAAGGTGATATCCATAAATGATCTGGGAAAAAAGGGCTTCTAAGTTCAAGTTAGGATGAAACGATAGGTATTAACTCAGTGAACCACGGGTTTCGGAATGACACTTCTCCGTAATTACGGACATACGCTTCATTCTGACAAAAATCAATCCATACTACCCTATTGTACCTAGGCCTACTTTTAAATCTCCTTTTGGGTCCTTTTCATTCAGGCGCAATAACATTAAGCCTGTTATCCATACATGCTCATAGTGAAGTGACCGGTTAGTGATTCTGATCTTAAGCATGGGGCTCTGGTATAAAAATTGGTGTAACCCCTTTTATTGACCCTATTATAGTTATGGGGGATAGGATCGTAACTCGCCCTACCGAGTTCAGCACCAGACACCTCTGAACCAACTATCAATGGGAAGATATTTTATTTTTTTTGCTTTTATTATTTTTTTTATTTTCAAAATTTTTACAACTTTTTGGGTTAAATGACCTTGTGAGGGTTACTTGTACCCGAGTTGTAATTATTATTTTTGAACATGCAGATCATTCACTTATATTCATCGGTCCTTCACTTAGATCACGTTTTGGCCAGAGCTGACTGCTAGGATAAACTACTAAGGACTTATTATGAACATTATTATTAAGGCCATGGTACATAGGGTATCAGGGTCGATTTCTACATTCGCGAAGCCTAAGGTGTTACAATGATATCGATGTTTTAAAGAGGGTTTTTTCCAAATCATCCGCATCCTAACTCGAACTTGCCTCAAAGCCTAAAAATTTTCAGGATAGTACACTTTTTGTCAATAAATGTTTTTGGTGAGACATTAAGAAATGCTGAGGCTTAAGAAATGAGGGAATGAGGATATACTGCAAATGACTCGATAAGCACATGTGTATTCTAAAAAACAAAAATGAAAATGAAGGGGAAATAAACTAGAATTAAACTAAAAAGTGATAAAAAGAAAGAAAATGAAAGTGTGAGTGCGAGAAATAAATAAAGTCTCCTCCCATACTTAAATCAAACATTATCCCCAATGTTTTGGAATAAGATAGGGACGAGTTACCTGAAGGTTCTAAGACATGGTGTTGGTATTGTCGCCAGCATGCGGTGAGTACCTAGGACGGCGAGATCTACTGCGACGATAATCGATCTGAGAAGATTCGAACTCGTCGAATCTAGTGGTCAAAGTAGCCTGTGATTGCATTATGTTTTGTATGGATTGGCTCATCTGCTGCTGAGACTCATGCATGAATCTCATGTTTTCAGTTAACTGCTGTTGTATGGTACTGAGCAAGTTATCGTGTCTTTCCTCTCTTGCTAACTGGTCTCGCCACATTTGCTCAGAAATATAAAAGTCGAGTGCAGTACTTGCATAATGGTAAGAGGAAGACGGTGCAGTGTGTGCGAGTGAAACATGGTGAGGCGGCATAGGGTGATCGGGAGACTGCTCTCTCCGGTCATACTCGTCATCAGTGTCATCGCCGTCACCAACAGGAATAATTGGAGGTAATGGACCCGTAACAGGTGGAGCATCCAAATCGTAAGTCCAGTTCCTCGCGGTACGCACATCCGTATGTCTAGTGCAAGGCAGAACGATAGATGGGATATCATTCCAATGGATCATAAGCTCAAAGCCTCCTTCCTTACTTACCTTGCACAATTCCATGTCTTTTAAGAATTTTAAATTAATTGTGCGAGGAGGGAGAGGCGCTAAAGTGGCTATCTCGGCATCCAAGTTCAGAGCCTTTGCAATAAACGTGATAAGCCCTTTGAAGGCAATGGGTCATGTGCTCTTGATTGCAGTAATCATATAGGCAATCATAAAAAGAACCACATTAAACTTCTTATTTGTGAGGCACCCTTGCAAAAATAAAAGTTATTTTGCATTTACCTTGTTTGGATTCTCCCGGCCAAAAATAGTACATGCCAACATGTAACGAAAAACACGGATGGCCGGGTTATGGATCCGGGAGGCAAGTATTCCTTCAAAAGATGTAATCGTAAAGTTTGACAACCTGTGCCAAAAGGAAAATGCCTCCACTGACCAGTCGAAATCCAGGGGGGCTTCACAAATAGCATCCTCACCAAAAGGCAGTCCCAGCCTCTCTGCTAGTTCGTCAGTACTGAATTCGTAGTTAACATTGGACATTCTAAAATGTATCATGCCGACGGTACTAGCAGTGTTAGGCCTGACAATATAAATCAGGAAACTCAAGAATTCTCGGGTCAGCGTTTCAAAGATAGGATCTTGTCTAGCAAAAATTTCGTGCAGACCTAAAATGTCTAACAGATGAAAAACACTATGGTAAGTGCCTAGAGCATACAAACATATTTCATCTACGTACCGTGTCGAAGTGATTTCCCGGTTCTACAATTTGTCGAGAATCTTCCGTTTCCTTTCTCCAGGCTTTCCTTGACGAAGAACGTAACCGTCGTGTTCCATAGATGTTCCTTTGGGGTGGAAGATGAGTGAAAATGGGTAGTTTTTGGGAATTTGGTAAAAATGGAGGTTTGAAGGTTTAGAGATGTGAAAATGGTGGTTATGGAGGTTCTGCCCCGCATATAGCCCAGACCCCATGGCAGGCGCCAAAGGCTATATGGCGGGCGCCATCCTCACTAAATGTGTGGGCTGGATTTTTTTTTCTCCTTATCCTTTGGGCTTTTATGCTCCTCTTTTTCTGGGGTATGTAGATAGCAGGCATCATCTATCCTACTAACATTTCTCCTAATATATACACATATATATACATATATATATATATATATACATATATATATATATATATATATATATATATATATATATATATATATATATATATATATATATATATATATATATATATATATATATATATATATATATATATATATATATATATATATATATATATATATATATATATATATATATATATTCTTCTTATTTTTGACATAAAAATTTAGAAAACAAAAAATGGATAAAATAACATAAATTAAAATTAACATAAAATAAGAACACCATAATCATCACAAATATAAATATAAAGTGCATAGTCAATGTTATGGAAGAAAGAAACGTGAGCATATGAAAATATAGAGAAGCCTGTAAAGGAAAATGGAAATAACATAAACTATAAACATAACGAAAGACGATGTCATCACTTGGTAGGGTGCTCTTCTGTCTGGTCTGGATGTCAGAGTGTGTGTAACTCTCGATGCAAGTCTGAGATCCCCTGGTATAAAGTGTCAGCTTCTATTGCATGAGTCATTTCAGATACCTGTACCTGCAAAGTAAGGTCAGCAACTGTCTGCTGGAGCTTAGTTATCTCCATGCGTAACTCTACTATCTGAGTGTATAAGTCAGTCCTCCGTAGTGAATGATTATTAGATAATATTGTCGTCCTCGAAGAGGGCGGTGAAGGATGGTACTCTGCTGAAGGTGGTGAGTGCGGCTCATCAACTGTCTCTCCATAACCTTCCAAGGAGTAACTCCAGTTGGAAGGATCATGGACAGTGGTCATAGCAGGATCAGACAATGTAAAATAGTGGATAGTCTGGTAGTCGATCAGGAGTCTGAAATAATTAGGTTGAAAGGATGCCCTCCTCATCAACCCTCTGACCAAACAGAAATCAATGTCTAGTAAGGTGTATCCGCAGTATGGAGTTAGGTGCAGTAGTTGGCTGGTAAGTCCTAATGCTGTGGCAATCTGAGTGACGGTGCCTCCTACGTGAATGATCCTTTTAGAGGACCTAGCTGTGCCCTCGAGATGATTCAGCAAGAAGTTACCACATGCCATTGGGCATGATTGGTTTGCACAAAATAGGAAAAATATCTTTTCCTCACTAACATGAATATCAGAGTCAGCCTTTTCGAGGAAAGTGTGGGCCAGAACCATATGAAAGTATCTCAAAGCTGGGTTGTAGATGACTGGAGATAACTGAGTGGATGGATCGAGGCTTCCTCCTCCTGTACTGTCACTCCAGAATTGGTCGATGTCTCGACTCATAAAATAACCCATCGGCAGATCCGGTATAGCATCAGGGGTGGTCTGGAATCCGAGCAGATCGTCGAACTCCTTTATGGTGAAGGCATACTCTGTCACGAAAAGTATGAATGTGGTCATTTCGTCTTGACCAACATATGGCTCATGGCGGAAAGAGCTGAGGAAATCCAGAGTAAGATGCATGTAGGTCTGGTGTAACTTATCAGCATATGCATCCCACTGGAGTGGATGACAGAGAAATTATATGCTGGGCTCAATGCCTAAGGCTTCCATGCAGGCCTGATCTGGGTACCGGGTAGGTGCCATAGGACGCTGCTGAAGAACTAAGTACCTCTGTCTCTGGTTGTCGTCCCAAAAGGCGACATGCATGTCGTCAAGAGGCTACATCCTGCAAGTAAAATTTAGAAAACGAGACCTGAAAGTACAAGCATCATAAATAGTTAGTTAAAACATAACAAAATAATAATTACTTAAAAATAAAATAAAATAAAAGATAAGAAAAGTAAAGTAAATAAAATCGTGGGTTGCCTCCCAGGAAGCACTTGTTTAACGTCTTTATCTTGACGAGTAGAACCTATGTGGTTGAAGTAGGCAGTGGTGGATCAATCAAGGCGTGGCTGGAGTAATCACCGGGAATGTCACCTCCTTCGTAGTATTTTAATCTCTGCCCATTTATAATGAATGGGCTACATGACTGGCTCTGGATCTTGACTGCTCTTGATTTTAAGACTGTAGTAACTGTAAAAGGACCTGTCCACCTTGAACGAAGCTTGCTAGAAAAGAGTCGCAATCTGGAATTGAATAAGAGAACAGGGTCTCCTATATGGAATTCTTTCTTTATGATCCTTTTGTCGTGCTAGGCCTTGGTTCTTTCTTTATATATGATGGCGTTTTTGTAGGCGGATTGGCGGAGTTCTTCTAGTTTATGAATATCAAGGATGCGGTTTTCTCCAACAGTCAAATAGTCAAAGTTTAGGGTCTTTATGGCCCAATAAGCCTTGTGTTCCAACTCAAAGGATAGATGACAGGACTTTCCATAGACCAATTGGTAAGGAGTTGTTCCAATAGGGGTTTTGAAGGCGGTTCTATAGGCCCATAATGCATCTTGCAGCTTCTGAGACCAATATTTTCTCGATATAGAAACCATTTTCTCTAAAATTTGTTTGATCTCTCTATTAGATACCTCTACCTGGCCACTAGTTTGTGGATGGTAAGGTGTCGCTATCCTATGTTTAACTCCATATTTTTTTAAGAACTTGTTGAAAATTCTTGATATGAAATGCGATCCACCATCGTTGATGACAAGACGGGTTGTTCCGAATCTAGGGAATATGTAATTCTTAAACAACTTTATCACTACACGTGTGTCATTGGTGGGTGAGGTTATGGCTTCAATCCATTTGGACACGTAGTCAACTGCTACTAAGATATATTTGTTTCCTAAGGAAGACGGAAATGATCCCATGAAACCAATTCCCCAAACATCGAAGAGTTCTACCTCTTGAATATTTCTTAAAGGCATTTCGTCACGCCGAGAGATGTTCCTAGTGCGCTGGCACCGGTCACACTTAACTATATAGGCGTGCACATCACGCCACATTGTGGGCCAAAATAGGCCTGCTCTAAGAATCTTGGCGTGTGTTTTGGAGGTGCTAGTGTGTCCTCTGTAGGGTGCAGAGTGGCAGCGTTCTATGATCTTACCTCTTCTTCTGGGACGCAACAGCGAAAAATACCATCAGTTCCTCTTTTAAAAAGGAGTGGTTCGTCCCAATAGAAGTGTCTTACGTTGCTAAAGAACTTCTTTCTCTGCTGGTAGTTAAAGTCAGGGGGTATGATATCGGCAGCTAGATAATTTACAAAATTTGCGTACCAAGGTACGCTGTTTACTGCCAGAGATCTCTCGGGGGTCTTATGAGGATTTAGGTTATTCTCTTATATGGCTTCTATCCTAGCTATTAACTTGTCATAGGTAAAATCATCGTTTATAGGGAGTGGATCAGGTTTTAGGTATTCAAGCCTAGAAAGGTGATCGGCAACTACATTTTCCGTGCCTTTCTTGTCTCGAATATCTAGATCAAACTCCTGTAATAAAAGGATCCATTGAAGTAACCTAGGTTTGGAATCCTTCTTGTTTAATAAATAACATATGGCAGCGTGATTTGTATACACTATAATTTTGGCTCCCACCAGATAGGATCGAAATTTGTCCATAGCAAAAGCTACGGCAAAAAGTTCTTTCTCAGAGGTGGCGTAGTTAAGTTGAGCAGCATCTAGTGTCCTACTAGCATGCAATTTTTTATCCTTTCTTTGCCCTATAACAGCTCCTACAACGTAATCGCTAGTGTTGCACATGATTTCGAAAGGTTCGGCCCAATCTGGGGGTTGGATAATGGGTGCCGAGATCAACGCCTGTTTTAAAAAGTTGAATGCTTCGAGGCATTTTTCGTCAAAGTTAAACTTGATATCTTTCATTAGAAGGCCAGTTAAAGGTTTGGTTATCTTAGAGAAGTCTTTGATAAAACGCCGGTAGAAACCAGCATGTCCAAGAAAACTTCGGACTTCTCTGATGGTGTTAGGGGGTTTTAGGTTTTCTATCACTTCTATTTTAGCTTTATCTACTTCAATACCTCTTTCAGAGACTACATGTCCTAAAACTATATCTTCAGTGACCATAAAGTGACATTTCTCCCAGTTCAACACCAGGTTAACATCAACACATCTTTTCAGGATTTTCTCAAGGTTAGCGAGACAGTTTTTGAAATCAAATCCGCATACCGAGAAATCATCCATGAACACTTCCATAATTCCATCTAGGTAATTAGCGAAGATTGCCATCATGCAACGCTGGAAGGTTGCTGGTGCATTACAGAGGTCGAAAGGCATTCGTCTGTAGGCAAAGGTTCCATAAGGGCATGTAAAGGTAGTTTTTTCTTATTCTTCTAGATGGATAGGGATTTGTAAAAAATCCCTAATATCCATCTAGATAGAAAAAATAGGAGTGTCTGGCTAAACGTTCCAGCATCTGATCTATAAATGGTAGGGGAAAATGGTCTTTTCTAGTAGCTTTGTTTAGTTTCCTATAATCTATGCACATACGCCATCCTCCTTCTATCCGTTTTGCTATATGTTCTTCTTTCTCGTTCTGTACAATTGTGATGCCTCCCTTTTTCGGTACTACATGCACAAGGCTCACCCACTTACTATCCGAGATTTGATAAATTATACCTGCTTCTAATAACTTGAGAGCTTCCCTTTTTACAACATCACTCATTATAGGGTTTATCCTTCTCTAATGTTCTCTAGAGGGTTTTGAGTCTTCCTCGAGTGAGATCTGGTGCATGCACATGGATGAACTTATACCTTTTAGATCAGAGATGTTATATCCTAAGGCTGAGGGGTATTTGCGTAAAACATATAAGAGTTGGTCCATTTCTACCTGGTTTAAGGCATCACTGACTATAACCGGACGGTTCATTTCTTCGTCCAGGAACTCGCATCTTAAATTCTCGGGTAGTTCCTTAAGCTCTAAAGTAGGTTTCTTAGGGCAAGGCATTGGATCGGGTGTAAGGGATGAACATTCGTGTAGACTATCATCAATGTAGGGTTCCATAAATCCATCATCTTCCTTTATGAAGGTTGAAGGTAGTAAGATGGTTTATTCTAATTCTAGCTCCTGAACACATTCATCAATGATATCTATGGCATAACATACGTCTCCTACTATTGGTGCCATAAGAAACTTCGATAGAACGAATTCTATCTTTTTGTCACCTACCTCAAAAGTTAACTTCCCTCTCTTGACATCTATTATGGCTCCTGCGGTTGATAAGAATGGCCTACCTAGGAGGATTGGAATGTCATCATCTTCTTTAATGTCCATGATAACAAAATCGGTCGGGATGAATAATTGACCGATCCTGACTGGGACGTCTTCCAATATGCCAACCGGATATTTGACGGATTTGTCAGCTAATTGAAGAGACATCTTCATAGGCTGTAATTCTCCTAGTTTTAACCTTTCACATACTGCCAGAGGCATTAGGCTTACACTAGCTCCTAAGTCTAGAAAAGCTTTATTGATGACATGACTCCCTAAAATACAAGGTATGGAGAAATTTCTAGGGTCTTTCTTCTTTTTGGCAAGTTTGTTTTCGGAAATGGAATTGCATTCCAAGGGTTTTGGATTGTCAAGTCTACGTTTATTGGTAAGGATGTCTTTGGGGAATTTTACATATGATGGTATCTAGGTGATGGCTTATATGAAAGGGATATCCACATGAAGTTTATCTATGACTTTAATGAATTTCTGATATTGGTTATTGATCTTGGTTTGTTTTAATCTTTGTGGATAGAGTATAGGAGGTTTGTATGGCGGAGGTGGTTCGCTAGTTTTTTCTAAAGTTTTTTCTTTGTCTTGGTTTTTCTGTTTTTCGGATCCTATTGGTTCCTCTACTTCGTCCGTGGGTACTATGCTTTCTTCAGAAGTCTTGGGTTCGCTCAATGTCGGGTTAACTGGTTCATCGTAAGCGGTCCCACTTCGCAAGGTAATTGCATTGGCTTGCCCTCGGGGGTTTTGTTGAGGTTGTCCAGGGAATTGCCCTCCGGGTGTAGTTTCGGGGGCTTGTTTTAGAGCTATCTGAGAGATCTGGGTTTCAAGCATCTTATTGTGGGTGACTATTTGGTCTACCTTAGTTCCTAACTGGGTAATTAGCTCATTAACATGAATTTCATGAATTCTTTTTTTTTTGCTGGGTTTGAGCCGTAATGAAATTTTCCATAATTTTCTCAAGGTTCAGCTTAGGTTGCACAGCTTGCATAGGCGGGTTTCGTCTTTGAGCTTGAAAATCGGATGGTCTCGGAGGTGCAGGGTTTTGGATGGGGTTATTGTTTTTATAAGAAAAGTTTGGATGATTCTTCTATCCAGGGTTGTAGGTGTTTGAAAATGGTTTCCCTTGAGTATAGTTGACCTCTCCTGAATGAGTTTCATTCAACAGATTTCACTCTGCTCATTGGTGGCCTTTGGCTCCATATAATTCACATTCCGTTGAGACTGCTACTGCAGTAACTGGGGTTGCGTACATCTGTTCGACCTTAAGGGCCAAAGCGTCCATTTTGGCTTGCATCATGTCTATAGAACTTATCTCATGTATTCCTCCTTGGGCCTCTTTCTTCTCCACCGTTGCTCTCTCTATCCCCCATTGACAATGGTTTTGAGCCATATCTTTGATGAGAGCGCTAACTTCACGGTAAGGTTTATTCATTAGAGCGCCACCTGCGGCGGCGTCGGTGGTCATCTTAGTGTTATAGTGAAGTCCATTATAGAAGGTGTGAATGATTAGCTATGATTCCAGGCCATGGTGTGAACATATTCTCAACAGGTCTTTATATCTCTCCCAAGCCTCAAAGAGTGATTCACCTTAGTGTTGCACCCTAAAATTTGCTCAACTTACTTCACTTGGTTTATGTTTCAATTGCATTGTTATTTGCATAGTAGGTCATGTACACAGTCTAATCATTTGCATAGCATAGCATAACAAGTCATCTGACAAGGGATCAAGTGCTATTTTCTATCTCAAGGAATGTATTCAAGAGGTTCTTATCAAGATTCAAGCTTATTCAAATCACCAAGAAAGAAATTGGAGTTGTGTGAAGTTTAAAGGCTAAGCAGTGGGTCTCTCTCCTATCTTGAGGATATGTGAAGATCATTAGAGAAGTGGTGAGCTATGAATTGAGGGCATGGAAGACCCATAGGGTCATTTTGAGAGTGAGACAAGTCATTGGCATGGTTACAAGGAATACAATTGAAGACAGTCAACCAGGGTCAACCCTAGGTCAATCCTAGGTCAAATGCTTGATTGAAGGGCATCAAGGCCTGTTTGGAAGATGTGCGATGCCTCATTTGATATGTGGATATGGATGTGGTGTTGTACCAAAGAGAAATCAAAAGAAGTCAAGAAGAAGAGAAGTTTCTAAATTAGGGTTTTTGTGTAAAATCCCCTGATTTAGGGCAAACTTCCAAGCAAGATAATTCAAAATGCAAGTCTCAAATGGATCCTTGGCCAACATGAAACTTGTATAGTATCTCAAGACCTTTAATTTGAGTGGTGGAAGGCATCAAGGAGATTTATAGAACTCAAGTTATGGTTCTTGCAAGTTACAGGTCATCAGAGGGCACTGAAATTTGTCTGTGAAAGTTACTTGATTTCCAAGCAACTTTTACCCCTAAAGGAGTTTTCAAATGGATTTCTGGCCAAAATGAAAGTTTTTCCTCATGATCTTATCTTTCTAGAAAGGTATGGTATGCCTTCATTTGATTTGTAGAACTCTACTTATGATCTTGGCAAGCCAGGGGTATTTTGGGAAAGTGGAATTACAGGTCATTTCAAGCATATGCCCAAAACTCCTATTTCCAAACTTCAAATGAAGAAATGTTCAACATCAAACTTTCTCTAAATGACATTTTGAGTCTAGAAAAGTGGTTGTGGCAAGTTGGAAATGTTCATAGCTTAGAATTGTAAAATTGACCAATTATAAAGAGAAAAGTACTTTTTTAAATGACCAAAATTGTGAATTTTTGATACAAAAGCAAAACCAAGCATATGACCAACCATTTTGAAGGTAAAAGACATTTTAAGACCATTGGCAATGTTAGATTTTGGGTTTGAGATCAAAATTTGGGAATTACCATAGCTTGCTTATAATTGAAGTTACACATCCAATGCATACAAGGGATCAATGTGCAAGCTAGCAAGGCCTTTCCACATGTTCAAAATATCACCTAATGAGATTTTCAAGTGAGAATGAGGAGCTGCAACAAGGTTTCATGGATTGATTTTTTCAACTCACCAATTTCACTTTCTCATGCAAAGATATGAGCAACTTTTCATGAGATCAATCTAGCAAGTTCTGGAACTTTCCATCATCATCTATATATTCATTCTAACTGATCCAAAGCAAGGTTGAACTTCATTTTGATCAAAAACTCATAGTTTCACTTCATCTTGCTTTTTTGCAAATTGCTTCAAATCTTCTCAATTCTTCATCATTTCTTCAAGATTTTGTTCCCATTCTATTCAATAATCATCAGTGATCACATTGCAACCAAGATCTGAGTGGATTGGTGCCTGAATCGTGCTATGCAAGTTTCTCTTCTTCAAGTGCAAGAAGAATCGGTTAGGGTGATCCAAGTGGTTTGAGCAAGAATTGTTGCATACAGAATCAAGATCATAGTCCATTGAGTGATCCTGGAGCATTGCAAGCGGTGAATTGAAGAATTCAACCTTCTGTTTTCATCTTCTTACCAGGTTGGTGTTTCTCACGATTTGGCTTGAATTAGGTAGCATGAAGTAGAATTGTTAGGTTAAACATACTCTAGGTGGTTAGATGATCATTTCTGGAGCTTTAGGCAAGATTTCATGGAGGTTGATGTATGCATGTGAATTCGGTTTGGGCCTAGAACATGATGATTAAGCTGTTAGAATCTTATATAATTAGCTAGTTTTAATCAGTATAGCATAGGGATTATTTTTGTATAAAGATTGGTGAGTTTGGTGAAGGTTGGAAGCTGATGAAATATTGAGTTCTTGATGTTATACCTTTCGGTTTGGATGATAGAGGTTGCTTTAAGGAAAACCAACACCATGGCTGTGTCCTAGGTGGAAAATAGAACAAAATTGGTTTTTGTATCGAGGCATTTGGTGGAGAGACGAGGGAGATCGAGCTGATCGAATTCTGTTGCATGGAGGAGGTATTTTCATGGTGTCTGAAAACCCTAGTGGCTCAAGGTTAGTGACGACCTCATCGCCGTTGGATGCGCATAAGACTTGTTGACCGGAGAATGATCTAGCGGCTGAGATTCAAACGAAGAAATGAGAGGGAAGCTGGTGTGTAGAACGCAGTGTTTCATTAAAACGCTGGCGTGGGCTTTTAATGAATTTTGCTATCCACCCCCCCCATGCAGGCCCAATTTCATATTATAACTACATTTCAATGCTATTTACACCGCGTTTTGTTTTTTTTTCTCTTGCATTTTATTTTGGTTTTCTGAATCATAACTGGGCCCAACGCGTTTACTAACGCCACCCCCCATCTGGGCCCAAAGCACCAAACCAACTGCATTTAATTTCTGTTCATACCCCCCTGCATCATTTTACATTAATTTCTTCTCCAAAATTTTTATAACTTTAAAAAACCATAATAAATTGAAAAATGACTATTTTTCAATGGGATTTTTTTCCCCATTTTCCATTTTCTGTCAAGAAAAATATAAAATCATAAAATGGTCATTTTACTTCATTTTTATATTTTTTGTATATTTTTACATTTAATTGTTTTTTAATTCCTTTAGTTGATGCTACCATTTGTTGAATTTAGTTTAAGAGTTTCCTTTAGGATTTTCACCCCATTCTTTTTAGTACAACTAGATATGGATATTAGGTGCCCCTGGTTTTTATACCACAATTTCTAGAACTTCATTTTAGGTAGTTTAGTTAGAAACTATTAGACTAGTTAATTAGGGTTTTGAACATAACATAGGTGTATTGAAACAATTTTCTTTTGAGTTTTTAGATTGAATTAGGACCTGGGCATATAGGGGTATTAAGGGTAAGCATAATAGATCCCTTATAAAATGTTAGAATTCCCCCTATTATGTTAATGCTTTTAGTATATTTTTGTATTTGATTGATTGTATGGTGTGCCCTTTTAGGGTTATTGTTTGATTGTGAGGGTTATTGGGCTTGCTTGGGGTATGGGGTTGAGTTGAAGACCTTGTTGTTGAAGCCCAGTGAGGACAAAAGGAGTGAAGATCAATTTCAAGAGTTGATGAAGATGGTAGCTTGCCTGCAGCTATTGAAGGTTATAGGAACTAAGAGCTAGGTAAAGCTTAGAGTAGAAACTTGCTTCATAAACATGGAAGGTCTTGTTTGCCTCCACTCTTTCTCTATGATTCAAAGTCTCTTTTAAATACCTACCTCCTTCCTTTGGAAGGATTAGTGAATGTATTTAAAAGATAGAACTTTTGAGAGAAAACTGTCTGTATCATGTTAACAGTCAGTAGGCCACCCTTGGTAGGCAACTGATTGTTTAACATCCATTTCATCTTGCTAACTGCTACTCATCTTGGAGAGTGGGACTTGAAGAAAAGCCATGAAAAATTAAAGATAGAGGCCTTGCTTGAAGGCTGTAAAAGATGAAGATTGTGCTGTTGAAGCTGTGCAGTTGATTGCTGATGTTAGAGCCTTGCTGTTTGAAATTGTTGAAGGTGTTTATTATTAGAGTTTCCTTCCCTGAAGATTGATGCTTGCTTGAAGCTTGTAGATGTTTTGAAGATGACTTGAAGATAGAAGATGATAGAGCTTGCTGTGCAGAGTTGCTGTTTATTGTTGCTAGTTATAATCTTTTGATGTATTGTTTGAGTTTCCCGGACTGTATTGTTTGCCAATTAATCTGTTAGGTTGGAAGTGAATTTCGTTCGCTTCTGCCTGTTGTTTTCTGGGTTCGAGGTAGAGTGGGACTCCCTTGCCTCGCTTGTATTGTTGCATTCATGCATATTTTACTGTTTTACCGTATATATGCTGCTGTTTTCCCGTCTATCCCCTTAGGATCTCTGTTTCTCTCTGCGCAAGAGAGGAACATGATAAACATTAGGTCTTAACCCATGCATGATAACATTAGGTTAGTTTGATTCCCTTTTCAACCATAGGTTAGAGTTCTGTCTCTTCTTTCTCAAAACAATCAGAAAAACACAATAAACATTTCAAACATCAATAAAAGACACTTCTTCCGTAAAAGAATGTGAACTCATCAAAACGTCCACGAACTGAATCTGGTTGTTACAGCAACAATCGATCCGACGTCTGATAATTCTGATTTCAACTTCAACCACCTATGTAACGCCACAGGTACTGAGCACTTTTCACAAAACACCTCTGTCCACAACTGGACTAACCTTATCAACACAAGAAGAGAGACAAATTCGTCAACACGAATAGAGATTCTGTTGTCACAGGAGTAATCTTGTCCATATCTGGACCCAAATTTCGCCAAATCATGAATAAACACCAATCTGTCCACGTCAGGACTCACATCACGGAAAGATCCCGGCGCTTTCGCTGGGGAAACATTTCTGTCTAATCACAGGAAACTCCATCCGCCTATCCATACGGGAAAATCATCTGCCTAAACACAGGAAACTTCATCCGCCTATTCATACGGGAACATCATCTGTCTAAACACAGGAACCTTCATCCGCCTATCCATACGGGAAAATCATTTGTCTGAACACAAGAAACTTCATCCGCCTATTCATACGGGAAAATCATCTGTCTAAACACAGGAACCTTCATCCGCCTATCCATACGGGAAAATCATCTGTCTAAACACAGGAACATTCATCTGCCTATCCATACGGGAAAATCATCTGTCTGAACACAGGAAACTTCATCCGCCTATTCATACGGGAAAATCATATGTCTAAACACAGGAAACCTCATCCGCCTATTCATACGGGAAAATCATCTGTCTAAACACAGGAACCTTCATCCGCCTATCCATACGGGAACATCATCTGTCTGAACACAGGAAACTTCATCCGCCTATTCATACGGGAAAATTATCTGTCTGAACACAGGAAACTTCATCCGCCTATTCATACGGGAAAATCATCTGTCTGAACACAGGAAACTTCATCCGCCTATTCATACGGGAAAATCATCTGTCTGAACACAGGAAACTTCATCCGCCTATTCCTACGGGAACATCATCTGTCTGAACACAGGAAACTTCATCCGCCTATTCATACGAGAACATACTCTGATACAGCTTTTCTGCCTATCTTTACAGCAGCTAGCTCCATCAATCACATGGGTAACACAATATGAGTCTAGTCTTCCAATTTTCAGTGCTGACATGGCAGCAAATCTGAGAAGGACTCTACTGGGGATTTTCTGAATCCACGCTGCCAGACAACTTCGAAAGATCGATTCACGAAATCTTTTGATGCTGTCACGACAACAACCTTGAAGAAATACTCCGCTAGAGGGGTAAGATAAACATAATCAAGCAACTTTGTGGGGAACAATGCCACAACCGACATTATCATTACACGTCTTGCACCGAGATCTTGAATTTTTGGCAATTAATTTGAGCAAGAGCTCTCTCCATCTGCATGGGAAACAATACTTGAAAACAAACGGTTAACCAGCCTAGTTTATGTTTCAAAATGCATATGTTTGATAATGGCGTAATGCTTTATTCGACAAGGAAATGCTACGCGTTTTTATTTGGTAGATGCAAATATGACACTATATGCCGATGCAAATGCAAACTCAAACTGCTGGGATACAGAAAACTGCTTCAGCAAAATAAATGCTGAAGACAATGCCAACTCCACTGGGGATAACCAAGTGTCACAGAGTTATTCCAGCAAAATAAATGCTGGAAGAGTAAAGCCAAATTCGCTGAGGAATAACTGAATGTGCCAATCATGATTGGACTTCTGCTGGGGAGTGAACGGGTATCACACGGTATTCCGGCAAAATAAATGCCAGGACACACAACCAACTCTGCCGGGGAGAGTTTTCTTCGAGTTCCACTGCGAGGAAAGAAAACACTTGCTGGAAAGAGAACTCCGCTGGGGACGAAACGATTCTCTTGGGGAAAATCAACTGACTCCGCTGGGGGAGAGTAAATGACCCTGCTGGGAAGGGTAAACTGTCTAATCATAGCTCACGAGTTGGAAATGCTAATCTTCTAAGGCTAAACCACCCTGCTTGAGATGGGGGATCCTTTTGGGGGACACCACGATATCTGAACACAACCTTCGATCTAGGAATCGTCAATTCTGCTGAGAGTAAACGACTTTGCTGGAGAATGTCCTTTGGATAAGCTACGACTAGCTGGGGAATTTGATCCTTCTTTAGTAAGGGACATTGTTATCTCAGAAGCGCGACCTGCGTGGGGATCGAGTCTTTCGTCACGAGCTTCTGGTTAGTACTGCAATCTTTTGCTCGTCCACTTCATACGGCTACGAACCCTGTAACACCACAAACAAGACACGACAAGTCTATGCAACCAACTCTATTCAGGTTAGCATTAGTGACGTTATTTTCAGTTAATTCAAAGTTTTAGCAATTATTGGCAAGGGCCAGCGACGTTATACACTTGCTAGTTTTATTAAACTTCGGCGTTGTCATGTACAAAACAATAAAGAACCAACATCAGATACTGAATAACATGTTTTATTGATTGGGCCCCTAAATGGGCGGAGTTTTATACACGGGACGCAACTCCTGAAAAGAGGAAGCTACACATAACAAATGTACAAGTATGCACAAGAAGCATAAATATAATGACAAATCAAATTTGTACACATGTCGGCAACGGGATGCAGACGAACATCATGAGCTGATCCTCCTATGACTCGCCCGACTCTAATGCTTTCCCGGTATTCACATTTCCGAAGAGATTGTATGTGATAATCGACCCCTCAGGTATATTCTCCCGCACCAATGCTCACTGTAGTATCAAATTCGGACCGCAGTCATTTGCTTTTCAAATCCCTAACTTTTGCGTGAACCGCCCTTTACGGGTTTTCAGTTCACCGGGATACCCTTTTTTGCCGAAGCCGCCCAGTGTAGGTTTTCAACTTCGTGGGTGTACATTTTTTCCAATTTTATCCCTAACTTTTGCCCGAACCTTTTATTCTGTTTTTGGTTCGCCAGGATGCCCCATTTTTGCCTGGACTCTCTTTTTTCTGTCCAGCGGGTCAATTTCAAGCAAAGTATTTTTTAACTGCGTCCGAATTCACAGGCGACGTAAAGTCTTCACCGTCCATGGTGGACAACAATAAAGCCCCTCCTGAAAAGACTTTTCTGACAACGTATGGCCCTTCGTAGTTGGGGGTCCACTTGCCCCTGTGATCTGCCTGTGGCGGGAGAATCCTTTTCAGCACAAGGTCGCCCGTCTGAAAGCTCCAAGGATGTATCTTCTTATCATATGCTTTCTTCATTCGGCTCTGGTACAAACGACCGTATGCTAGAGAAGCTAGCCTCTTATCATCCATTAAACTCAGCTGGTTCAACCTGTCTTTCACCCATTCTGCCTCGTCTAGTTGGACGTCTCGCAATACCCTCAGCAAAGGAATCTCAACCTCTAATGGTAACACTGCTTCCATTCCATATACCAATGAGAACGGGGTTGCCCCGGTTGATGTGCGTACCGTCGTACGATAACCGTGCAAAGCAAAAGGTAGCATCTCGTGCCAATCCTTATAGGTCACCACCATCTTCTGAACGATCTTCTTTATATTCTTATTGGCCGCTTCAACAGCGCCGTTCATCTTGGGTCGGTAAGGGGAGGAGTTGTGATGCTCGATCTTAAAATTCTGACACAGCTCCTTCATCATTTTGTTATTCAGGTTTGAACCGTTGTCGGTGATTATCCGCTCGGGGATTCCATATCTGCAAATGATATCTCTCTTGATGAATTTGGCTACTACCTGCTTAGTCACATTTGCATAAGATGCCGCTTCCACCCACTTGGTAAAATAATCGATCGCTACTAGAATGAACCGGTGTCCGTTAGAAGCCGTCGACTCGATCTTTCCAATCATATCGATTCCCCACATCGAGAATGGCCATGGTGATGACATCACATTCAGAGGACTCGGAGGCACATGGATCTTATCTGCATAGATTTGGCACTTGTGGCACTTCCTCGCAAACTTGAAACAATCAGTTTCCATAGTTAGCCAAAAATAACCTGCCCGCAGCAGCTTCCTCGTCATAGCATGCCCACCCGCATGCGTACCAAATGTACCCTCATGTATTTCTTCCATGAGCAGCTTCGCCTCTTTCTCATCTACACAACGTAGTAGCACCAATTCGTGATTTCGTCTGTACAGGACACCGTCCGGATTCAAATAGAAGTTACCCACCAATCTCCTGAGAGTCTTCTGATCGTGACTGGATGCCCCAGCCGGATACTTTTTGTTCTTCAGGAAATTAAGGATATCAAAATACCAGGGTTTATCATCAGATGCTTCGTCGATGGCAAACACGAAGGCAGGTCTGTCAAGCCGAGAGATAACAATTCTGGGAGCCTCATTCCAGAAGTTGACTTTGTACATGGAAGACAAAGTGGCCAGGGCGTTAGCCATCTGATTCTCTGCTCGCGGTACATGATGCAACTCAACCTTGTCAAAGAAAGGCAACAATCTCCTTGCGTAATTCATGTACGGTATCAAATTAGGCTGACGTGTCTCCCATTCCCCTTTTATTTGATTCACCACCAGAGCCGAGTCTCCGTATACATCGAGATTTTTGATTCGCAAATCAATGGCTTCTTCAAGCCCCATAATACAAGCTTCGTATTCGGCTTCATTATTGGTAACCGGAAAGGTCAATCGAGCAGTAAACGGGATGTGCGACCCGTGTGGAGTAGTGATGATTGCCCCTATTCCGCTACCATATGCATTCACAGCTCCGTCAAAGATCAACTTCCATTTGGAACCCAATTCTGGTCCTTCGTCTGGCAACGACTCTTCACAATCTTTCATCTTTACGTACACGATATCCTCGTCAGGAAAATCAAACCTCATTGATTGGTAATCCTCAATAGGCTGCTCTGCCAAATACTCAGACAATACGCTCCCCTTTATAGCCTTCTGCGAGACATACTGGATGTCGTATTCAGTCAAAACCATCTGCCAACGGGCAATTCTCCCCGATAATGCCTGCTTTTCGAATACATATTTGATAGGATCCATCTTCGAGATGAGCATGGTTGTATGATTCAGCATGTATTGCCTCAAACGCTTGGCGGCCCAAGCTAGCGCGCAACAAGTTTTTTCGAGCATGGAATATCGAGATTCACATTCAGTAAACTTCTTACTCAAGTAGTATATTGCATGCTCTTTTCTTCCTGTCTCGTCGTGTTGACCGAGAACACAACCCATACTTCCCTCAAGAACTGTCAAATACATAATCAAGGGTCTCCCTGCCACTGGGGGTATCAAAATAGGAGGCTCCTGCAAATACTGCTTTATTTTATCGAACGCCTTTTGACAATTTTCATTCCACGTTACAGCCTGGTCTTTTTTCAACAGCTTGAATAATGGTTCACACGTAGCCGTTAGGTGAGATATGAACCGGGCGATGTAGTTCAACCTCCCTACAAACCCGCGCACCTCTTTCTCTGTTCTAGGCGTCGGCATCTCTTGTATTGCTTTTATTTTTGCAGGATCAACCTCTATTCCTTTTTCGCTCACGATAAACCCCAGCAGTTTACCCGATCTCACCCCGAAGGTGCACTTGTTAGGGTTCAGTCTCAGCCTGAACTTCCTAAGCCTTTTGAATAACTTCAGCAGATTCACCAAATGCTCTTCCTCCGTCTGGGATTTGGCAATCATATCATCGACATAAACTTCGATCTCTTTATGCATCATATCATGAAAAAGAGTTGTCATTGCACGCTGATACGTTGCCCCAGCATTCTTTAGTCCGAAGGGCATCACTTTATAACAAAATGTTCCCCACGGGGTTATGAAAGTAGTCTTCTCCATGTCTTCTGGTGCCATCTTAATCTGATTATAGCCCGAGAAGCCATCCATGAAGGAGAATATGGAGAATTGAGCAGTGTTGTCAACCAGCACATCGATGTGAGGAAGCGGAAAATCGTCCTTCGGGCTCGCCTTGTTCAAATCACGGTAATCTACGCACATTCTCACTTTACCGTCTTTCTTTGGCACTGGTACAATGTTAGCGACCCATGAGGGATATTTTGTAACAGCTAGGAAACCAGCATCCCACTGCTTTTGAACCTCCTCCTTAATTTTCACTGCCATATCAGGTCTAGTTCTGCGAAGCTTCTGCTTGACCGGCGGACATTCTTCTTTTAGCGGCAGACGGTGCACAACCATATCTGTATCAAGCCCAGGCATGTCTTCATACGACCAAGCGAACACATCACTATACTCTCTGAGCATTTCAACCAGTCTTCGCTTGACGTCGCTCTGCAGCGCGGCTCCTATACGGATGTTCTTTTCAACCCCTTCCGACCCCAGGTTAATAATTTCAATGACCTCCTCATGAGGCAGAATGACTCGTTCTTCTTGCTTTACCAACCAAGACAATTCTTCGGGAACGTCGCCATCTTCAACAACCTCTTCTTCGGCCTGAAATACCGGGTGCTCAAAGTCGAGACGAGTCATAGGCGGTTCAATGATGTCATCTGAGAATGTTATCCTGCAAAAGGAATGGTTAAATGCTTCAAAATGCGTATAAAGCGAATAACCACGTTGCCATTTTATTGTAAAACACAAAACAGAAAAAACAGAGATCGCAATATTTGTACATGAAAAAACGCCTTTTATTTAATGATTAAACAACGCAATGTACATAACAGCACGACCCTAAGCAAAATCATGATGCCTCGGGTAAGACATCAGATTGTTCAACAATTAAGAAAACAAAGTATTACTGTTTGAGAGTCACAGGAACAATCTCCTGAATAGACCAATTGCATAATCCTTGTCCTGGCACGCTCGGCTGAATCCAGGCGTCCATGTCGCAAACGCTGTCTCCTTCTTCGGAATCTGAAACAGCGTTGATGGCCTCGTGACACACTCCACTAGCGGTGATGGTTATCGGTCCTCTGATACGGGGTGCCCCCACAACAGGTGTTGATGACGACGGTTGATATCCCAGCCCATATCGGTCCATCTTCACGGGAATATCCAGCACCTTGCCCCAGCCTCTTGTCTCACCAGTCTCTACTAGAGCCTGAGCCTCCTTGTATGACGAGACAGCCACCTCTGACGCTTTACTCGGCCCGGGACCTTTGTCTTTGATGCGCAACCCTTCAAAGGCTTGACAGGGTGTTTCATGAATCTCGCCGTCGACTTCTACATACTTGAATGATGACAGATGGCTAACCAATATATCTTCTTCCCCACAGACTGTGACCACGCTGTCCCCTACCATGTATTTCAGCTTTTGATGCAAGGTAGACGTGACTGCCCCAGCACCATGGATCCAGGGTCGTCCGAGAAGGCAGCTGTATGCTGGCTGGATGTCCATAATATAAAATTCAGTCGCGAAAACCTCCGGTCCCACCTGTAGAGGTAATGTTATGGATCCAAAGACTGTTCTTCGTGTACCATCAAATGCCCTGACCACCAAGTCACTAGGCGTACAAAGGATTCCTCTGATATCCAGTTTCATCATCGCTTTCTTGGGCACCACGTTTAAGGAAGATCCGGTATCTACCAGTACATGAGACATGACTGAGCCCCTACATTCAACTGAGACGTGCAATGCCATGTTATGCTCTCTCCCCTTCGGGGTCAAATCAAAGTCTGTAAACCCCAAGCTATGGCCTGCGTTCACATGCGCCAACACCCCCTCCAGCTGATTCACGGAAACATCTTGGGGTACGAAGGACGTATCCAGAACTTTCAACAATGCATTTCTGTGAGCTTCGGAACACAATAGTAACGACAGTATGGATATCTTTGACGACGTCTGTTGAAGGTGCTCAACAATCTTATAATCACTCTTACGAATAAGGCGCATGAACTCTTCCACATCCTTCGACGACGTTTCTTTTTCGTTGCTCTGCACCGGGACACTCTCATTCATCTTTCCTTTTCCCTTCGCCAATCGTTTAGCCTCTACCTCAGGCGATATGAAGATTCTCCCACTTCTTGTCATCCCTCCGGTACCGACGACATTGTCTACAACCTCAACTGGCTGTTTATTAACATCAATTTTCACCCCATCACAGTACACTTCCAACCCATAAGTCCAGGGGAATGCCTTAGTGCTCTCATAAGGGATTGGTCCTGCCTTGGTGATAGTAATCGGCGGTCGCCTGGCCGGCGCCGTTATGGTTATCGTTTTTCGGGGAATCGTCACAGTAGCTACATCACTTCGCTCGTCCGCTGATGACTCTGCAGGTTCTTCAACTGTCGTTCGGTCGAATTGTAATGTGCCTCCATCTATTAAGGTCTGAATACCCTCCTTCAATTCAGCACAACCCCCAGCTTGGGTCCAACACTCTAAACAATACTCGTCGCAACCTGGATACACACCTCCTTGCAATAACCTTCTCTTTATCTCACACAACGGTGTCTTTAGGTCGTCAACATTCATAATTAAGTTCAAACCCTCCTCGGTTAGAATAGCATTTGCCCCATGGTTGGGCATGGGCTTTTGCACTATGTTCGGACCCGCCTGTCCAAAATTGATAGCCTTACTATCCAATAGATCCTGCACCACATGCTTGAACGCGTGGCAACCCTCTACATCGTGGCCAGGAGCCCCGGAGTGGAATTCACAGTGCTTGCTTGCATCGTAACCGTACGGAGGAGTTCCTGTTATTGGCGCCAGAGTTCTCTTTTCCACCAAGTTCAAACCCAGTAACGTCTGTAGCAATTCGGCATACGTTGAAGGAGGCTTTTCAAACACCCTCCTTGGTCTGCCCCCCTGGGTTCTGCGCTGGGCAGGATATACCCCCTGTTGTGGCTGTTGTTGCTGTTGATGTTGTTGTTGAAATGGAATGGTAACACTTGCCACCTGCTGCGGCTGATTGTACTGGTTTCGACCTCTGCCCTGGCCTCGGCCTCGGCCCCCAAACACTGTGCTTGCATCACCTTGACGACGCCCACCGAAAGCCCTTCTGTTACTGCCAGCTGCAGTGGATTCCTCAGCTTGGAATCTTCCCTGTTTAATGTTGCTTTCAATCTTCTCTCCCATCAGGATTAAGTCTGAGAAACTGCCCAGAGAAGTGTGAAACAGCTTGTCATAAAACATGCCAGTAAATGTTCCTATGAACATATCATTCATTTCTTTTTCCTCTAAAGGAGGATGAACTCTAGCAGCCATGTCGCGCCATCTCTGCGCATACTCTTTGAAGCTCTCGCCCTTCTTCTGGGACAACCCCTGCAATTGGACCCGGTTGGGTGCCAAGTCACTGTTGTACTTATAGTGAGCCACAAACGCTTCAGCCAGCTGCTTCCATGTCTTTATCTGTGTTGGCTCCAGCCCCATATACCACTCAAGGGAAGGGCCCGACAAGCTATCTTGAAAGAAGTGCATCAGCATCTTCTCATCGTTTGAATACGCCGACATCCTTCTGTAGTATGACCGCACGTGCACTTTTGGACAGGTATCACCCTTATACTTGTTGAATGTAGGGGCTTTGAATTTGATTGGCACCCTCAGGCCAGGCACCAGACCCATTGTAGTCATATCTAAGCCAACAGCGCTTTGATTCACGACCCCCTTCATCTGCTCCTCGAGCATCTTGATTCTCTGAGAGTCATCCATAGGACCTTCGAAACCTCCACCGGAGAAAGCATCCTCCTGCTGATCTTCTTGCCAGTTACTGTTCCCAGTTCCGTATCCATCGTACCCGTTGTTACGGCCAAATCTAGTCTGATTCATTGTAGGGCCTCGCCCCCTGTTACCATATCCCGGAGCGACTCCTGCAGGTCCGAAAGCCATGAAGCCAGCGCCATTTCCATTTCCGAATCCACCATAACCTTGATTAGTCATACCAAATCCGTCCTGTCCGAAACCTTGAGCGTTGAAGCCGTACTTCCCAGCATGATCAAACCCCTGGTCATTGAAGCCGAATCCATTATTACCGAAGCCATTACCTCCCATATTATCACCCAGGTTGACATCTCCGAGCCCAACGTTGTTGACGACAGTCTCGTTACCGATTCCAACGTTACCGTTCCCGGCGGCAGCGTCGTTGTTCACATTGACAGCAGGTATGTTCACCACAGGTGGAGCTACCGGTGTGGGGGTACCATCCCCATGAATAGTGTCGACTCGCACAGAATTATGGTCTTCATTTCCGTGCCCAGCATTTCTTACCAACAAAGGCTGCACCAAAGCTTGCAAATTCTCCTGGCCTTTCGCAATGGTCTCCATTGTCTGCATGAATAGCGTCGGCTTCTCACGCATGTCTTGCATTTCATTCTGCATCTGATCCATAATTCTTCGGCAGTTGGTACGAGTGGAGTATCGGTGCGGGCGCTGACTTTCAATCCTGAAAAGACCTGGTACAGTGCAAGAAATGAGATACAGTTCCATAATCACCTGTAATGCAATATGAATGGGAATGCAATGCAATATGTGTCTGTGCATTAGGGAATGTCATTTCCCCGATTCTAGTGCGAATGTGTCAGTGTGGTGACAGTGACAGCAATACGAAGGTCGGAGCCGAACCATAGAAAACACCTCATATATTGCAGAGAAATCCATTAAACCAAGAATCCAATATCAATGAGCGTACAATGACCTCGACCAACAATCCTGGTGATGGTCAGCACTATGCAAATAAAGCATATACATTAATACATGAAATGGTCAAGTACTCCCATAGGCCTGGTACTCCTCTAATAACTTCTTAGTCTCTGGATGACTTGGTCGGGTAAGCAGACCCTCAACAAGTAGATCTCTTCGCTTGAGAACACGTCGCAAATCACCAGCGGATTCCTCCCATGCCCCTTCTCCGAAGCGATCCTCTAGCTTCCGCTTCTGAGACACAGCTTCTTTCTTGCCTTCGATGGCCTTGTTGAATGCATTCTGGAGACTATATCTGGCCATTACCTCCTCTTCATACTTCTTAGTGCTAGCCTTCAACTGCTCTTCGAGTTCAGAAATTTGCTGCTTCAATTTGTCTTCCCTCTTTTTGTTGTTGGTTAGCGTGGCATTCCACGTCTTATTACAAGAAGAGATTTCTCGGTGAGCGGCATCGAGTGCTTTCTTTTTGGACTCCAACATATCATGAGAGCTTCTGAACTCTTTCCCCAGGCGTTCACGCTTCTTTTTCTCTTCAGTCAATTCAGCACCTAGCCTGTTTACTAACTCGATTTGCTGTTGGAAAGAGTGCACAACCTTGTTCCTCTCACTACGCATCTGAGCCAGTTCTTTTTCTAACTCTTCATTGATCTTCATCAAGGCTTCTTTTTCTTTTACAACTCGCTCGTAGACCTCCATAGTAACAGTGGTTGGTTCCTCTACCGGAATGTGAACAGGGACTGGTGCAGCTGGAAATGGCATCAGCAGCTGTCTTGCTCTCTCTTGGATCCAAACTTTGTATGGTACATAAGCCTGACAATCATTCTTTCCCAACAGTGGTTTCCCTCTTCTGTTGATGCGCATCCAAGCATGCTGAAGCTTGGCTAGTAACTCTCCATTCAAATCACCGGTGAAATACAGAGATTCCTGTACTTCTTCCTCCTTAGGTGGGTTCTTCAACGCGTATCCAAACTGGCGAACAAACAGAGACGGATTGTAATTGATGCACCCTTTTCTTCCTATCAACGGAACATTAGGATACCCAGAACAACTGAAAATAAGCTCAGACCCCAGCAAGTCTCGGTCAAACCACTCAATGTCTTCAGAAGATAGTCTCATCAGACGCTCTGGCCAGTCAGCTGTAGTTGCACTATCTACAAAAGGTCCCTTCAGGGGGAGATGGCTCTTAAACCACATGTACAGCAAAGACACACAACAAGAGACGTTCTTGCCTCTCCTATTCTCATTTCTGTAGTGCATCGAATGGTAGAAGTCCCCGATCAATGTGGGTACAGGGTTGCCAGCAGCAAACAAATGAAATGCATCCATATCCACGAAATTCGGGAAATTGGGAAACAACACTATCCTATAAATGCATAGAGCCAAAACAGCGTTAAAGACTACCCAACATCCATTCTTGGCATATTCCTGAGCCTTACCAATCAGAAACTGGAGAGAGAAACCTGGAACCCCGCGCCAAGAAGTCATCAACAGCTCAGAAGCATTCATGTGCAAGGCCTTAGCTAAGTCCTCCAACTTGGGCTCAGCGGCAGAGTGAATAAAGGGAACCTTATTCTGTACTGGCAGCTTGGTAAACTCTACATACTCTTCAATGGTAGGCCCAAAAATAAAGTCAGCGAATGTGAAACATCTCAAAGCAGGGTCATAGAATTGCATCAGTGTATACAGCCCATTCAGTTCATCATCAGTTGATTTGCGAACCAATCTCAACAGCCTTCCGTAACTCTGCCTGAAGCTTCTACGGACATCCTCATCAGCAAGAGAAATCAGACCCAGGAGGGGAGTAATATCAGGGGTAGGTAACTTGTAGGCAACTGTCATCCTCGAACCAACCATGATCAATACTCAGAAGTCCGGACACTAGAACCAGGGAATATGCAAATGCACCTGCAGCACAGACACACGTTAATGGGATGCAATGATAATGGTTATGCAAACAATGCAATGCAAATAAAATGCAACAGGGACCAAATGCCATGGCTGAGAAGCCTGAACCACATTAAAAGTCTCAGATAGGCCCTCCAGAATTCCTCAAACCCTAGTCTTGGACAGACCCAATATAAAGCTCCAACACTGGTCTCTGATAGACCCCATAACATAACTCTGACTGGTCTTTAACAGACCCCATATCATGACTCCAATTGGTCTCTGATAGACCTCTCAACTGTCCATAAATACCCAGGATCTCAGATCAAGAGACAACCGGTATCTGAAGGTCTAGTTACCTGCATAACCCCAACCCTCTCACAGGTAGGTGTCCTAGTAATTGACAAAGGTATGGCATCCTATGCGGTCGTCGGTGTCACAGACTTTCAGGGTTGATGATACGATTCCCAGAAGGAGTGGCATCATCAAATCCTGAAGAGGCCTCACTTAGCCAACTTCCAAATGATCGGTTCCCAGAGTCGACAATCCAACTAACCAGCAACCCGAGCCACCCAAAGGGCAGGACAGGAGGCCAACCAGAAGAACCTCGTCTGAGTGTGGATTTCGCGGAACACTAGGACATGCAAAGCACGTGCGCGCCCACTAATTTCCACTCTAATTCTAGGTGCACTCAAGCCCAGGTCCGACTTATCTCTCAATCATAGATCACCCGTCACACCCCAATACAGCAATAATAATAATAATATAATTCTTGAAAGTAAATGACAGAAATATAAATCCATACAAAATCCTCGACGGGAAAACAAGCGCTAGGATTGACTCGCTTAAGGGACGTTGGATCCCAAATGCATAAGGAACTATCGCAGTCCTTAGCAGCCAGGGGACGTTGGATCCCTAGCAGAGTCGCCAGCTGTCGCTACTGCGAAAATCGGCGCCGGCTGAACAGAAGAGTCGCCACCGTGCGTTATTTATCCCAACAGAGGGAAAGGAAACGCTCGAGGTAAACCTACCGCAAAGACGGGAAAGGAATGGTCATCGCAACCAAATCCTGGATTCGGGAGTCGGTTACGCAAGGGGAAGGTATTAGCACCCCTCACGTCCATCGTACTCGACGGGATCCACGCTTGTTTTCTGGTACGGATTGTTATTCTATCTACTCTACAGGTCTGGGGTTAAAAAGAAAATAAAATGACTCGGCAAAGTATCGCACTTTATGCCTACGTATTCTCGTCTGGAACGAGAAATCAGAGTCAACGTAGTTCGCCTACCTACGGGAAAGGAGGGGAAGGTTGCTCGCTAGGATATCGCATCCTATGCCTACGTACTTTCATACAACATGAAAGATCAGAGCAAACGTAGTTCGGGCCACGTACGACACAAATCTATCTTGATTGTTTTTATCTCCATCTGAAAAAGGGTTTTTCTGATTACCGGTCCAAGCGGACAAAAATGACGTTTTGATGAGTTCACATTCTTTTACGAAAGAAGTGTCTTTTATAGTGTTTGAAAGATTTACTGTGTTTTCTGTTTGTTTTGAGAAAGAAGAGACAAAACTCTAACCTATGGTTGAAAAGGGAATCAAACTAACCTAATGTTATCATGCATGGGTTAAGACCTAATGTCTATCATGCTCCTCTCTTGCGCAGAGAGAAACAGAGATCCTAAGGGATAAACGGAAACAGAAACAATAGCATATATACAATAAAACAGTAAAATGCATGGATGCAACAATACAAGCGAGGCAAGGGAGTCCCACTCAACCTCGAACCTAGAAAATAACAGGCAAAAGCGAACAAAATTCGCTTTCAACCTAACAGGTTAAATGGCAAGCAATACAGTCCGGGAAATTCAAACAATACATCAAAAATTATAAGCAGCAAAAATAAACAGCAAACAACAGTCTTCATCCACATCTGTCTTCAAGTCATCTTCAACCATCTACAGGCTCCAAGCAAGCATCAGTCTTTATCTTCACAGCCTTCAAGCAAGGTCTCTATCTTCAATCCTTCAGGGCTTTTCTTCAAGTCTCACTCTCCAAGATGAGAAACAGTTAAGAGGATGAACTGGAATGTTAAACAGTTAATTGACCACCAAAGGTGGCAAAAAGACTGTTAACAATAGGTAGAATGTTTCTCTCAAGAGTTCTATCTCTTAGACACTGTCACCAAGCCTTCCAAAGGAAGGGGGTGAGTGTCCTAGAGAGACTCTGCATCATAGAGAGGGATGGAGGCAAACAAGACCTTCCATGCTTGTGAAGCAAGTTTTCTACTCTAGAGCTCTGCCTAACTCCTAGACCCTATAACCTTCAACAGCTGCCAGCAAGATACTCTTCATCAACTCTGGAAATTGGTCTTCATTCTCTTAATCTTCAATGGGCTTCATCAGCAAGGTCTTCAGCTCAAACCCAAACCCCAAGCAGGCCCAATACCCCACACAGTCAAATAATAACCCTAGAGAGGGCACACCACACAATCAAGCAAGCACAGGAAATATACTAGTAGTAATAGTAGAATAGAGGAAGTCTAATATTTTCTAAGGGATCTATTATCTACCCATAATACCCCTATAGTCCCATCAGTTAACTTGTCCTAGAGAAAACCCAAGAGAAAATTTGTTTTGTTAAACCTACATTATATTCACAACCCTAAATGATTAGCCTAATGTTTTCTAACTAAACTACCTAAAATAAATCCTAAAAAATTGGTATAAAAATCAAAGGGGGCACCTAATATATGCATCTAATTATACTAAAAAAATTGGCCTAAAAAGATTATGAGAACCCCCTAAAAGAAATTCTACAAAACTATATACAAATTAAAAGCATTTAAAAAGGCATTAAAAGAAAAAAAAAAAGCAAAAAATATTAAAAGAAAATAAAATGGGAATTTTATTACATGATAATTTTCTACGCAGAAATATGAAAATGGTAAAAAAACAACCAATCAAAAATATGGAATTTTCAATTTGTTATGAATTTTCAACCAATTAGGAAAAATAAAAGAAATTACTATGAATTAAAATGGTTAGGGGTGCAATTAGTAATGATTTGCATTGAAAATGGAGGATGAGCCCAGACTGGGGGTGCGCGTAGCAAGGCACGTCTGGGCCCAGTGCAATCATAAAATGCCAAAGAAAAGAATAAACACAAAACGGTGCGAAAAGTAAGAAACTTAGTTCAATTGGGATGGGCCTGGAAAGTGGGGGTGCGAATAGAAATGGATCCTTAAGCCCAAGCTGAGACTTTAAGTGAAACGGTGCGTTTCACGTCCTACTCTTCCCTCTCGTTTTCAACTTCAAATCCTGGCCGTGAGATTCGAATTTCAGTCAACCAAGAAGACCTCATCCAACGCTTGAGGTGTTTCTTCTCCAATGGGAAGCTAGGGTTTTGCCATACACAGCCAGGCACGAAGCTCCTCAAAGCTATCTTCCATCGCCTTGCTCTCCTTCATCTCTCAACTAAATCCATTTCTGTAAAGAGCAAAGTTGCTCCAATTCTCAAGCTGAACAAAACTACAACATTATTTCTCACTAACACGCCCTATAATGCCAAACCCGATAGCTCTACTTCCATGGATGCTCCAATTTCCAACTTCTTCTTTCTCCAATTTCTTGGCATCAAAACAACCACCAAACATTACTGATTACCACAAGCTAAAGACCTAGTGCTAACACTCAATATTAAGAGAGTTCCAAGTCCAAACAGTTGGTGTGCTCAAATATCAACCTCCATGAAATGCTCTCAAACTCACCAGAATTATTCATCTAACTACCTAGGTCATTCTTATCCTAACCAACCTACATCATGCTAACTAAATTAAGCTAATTCGAAGAGATTACTAACCAGGTATAAAATTGAAAACAGAAGGATGATCTCTTGGATTCACAGCTTGCAATGCTTTGGACTTGATCAATGGAGGTGGATTTTGATTCAATTGTATGATCCAAATCCACTCAAGAATCATCCCTGAGTACATTGCAAGCAAAATCTGAAGAAGAAATCACAAGAATCGTGCTATACAAGTTCATCCTCCAAATTGCAAAAAGAATTGGTTATGGCAATCCAAAGCATTTGAGCAAGAATTTCTGCATACAGTATCTATACAATTGATGAAGAATTGAGAAGTTTGGAATGAATTTGCAAAAATGCAAAATGGGATGAAACTTGGTGTTTTGGATCAAAATGAAGTGCAACCCTGCATTGAAGGAGCTCTAGGGTTTATATAGATACCCATGGAATCATCTAGAACTTGTTGGAAACTTCTTGTGCACAAATCCCTTGTGTTTTGGCATGTGTAACTTTAATCATAAGCAAGCCATGATATCTCTCAAACTTTGAACTAAACTCAAAAATCCACTATTGCCAATATTCTCAAAACATTTTTTCCAATCAAAATGACCTATAATTTCAATCCATTTGGACATGTTATGAAAAATCTCATTTTTAGGTCACTTTTATTCATTAAATTCATCTTTTAATTGACCAAATTTTCAATCTTGAGCTATGAGCATTTGCCAACTCCCATGACCACTTTTCTAGACTCAAAATGTCATTTGGAACAACTTTGATGTTGTGAATTTTTTCATTTGAAGCTTCCTTGTATGAGTTTTAGGCATATGCTTGAAATGACCTGTAATTCTCAAATGACCAAAATACCCTTTTCTTGCCAAGGTCATAAGTAGAGGAATCTAAGATCATAAGTTTTAGGCATACCATACCTTTATAGAAATCTAAGATCATGAGGAAAAACTTTCATGTTGACCAGAAATCCATTTGAAAGCTCCTTGAGGGGTAAAAGTTGCTTGGAAGACAAGTAACTTTCACAGACAAAATTTCAGATGCCTCAGATGACCTGTAACTTGCAAGGACCATAACTTGAGTTCTATAAATCTCCTTGATGTATTACACCACTCAAATTAAAGGTCTTGAGATCCTCTACAAGTTTCATGTTGGCCAAGGATCCATTTGAAGCTTGCATTTTGAGTTATCTTGCTTGGAAGTTTGACCTAAACCAGGGGATTTTACACAGAAACCCTAATTTAGAAACTCCTCTTCTTCTTGATTTCTCTTGATTCCTCCTTGGCACAACACCACATCCATATCTATATGTCAAATGATGAATCCCACATCTTTCAAATAGACCTTGATGCCTTTCAATCAAGCATTTGACCTAGGGTTGACCTAGGGTTGACCCAGATGAAACCCTAGTTGACTGTCTTCCACTGCAGCTCTTGTAATCATATCAATGACTTGTCTCACTTTCAAAATGACTCTCTAGGTCTTCCATGATGTCTGTATACCCTTCATGACCTCAATTCACAGTTCACAACTTCTTTGATGATCTTTAAACACCCTCAAGATAGGAGATAGATCCGCTGCTTGATCCACTGACTTCTTAGACTTCAATTTCTTTCTGATGACTTGGATAAGATTGAATTTGGATAATAACCTCTTGATAGGCTCATAGAGATAAGAAGTGTACTTGGTCCCTTGTTGGATGATTTGCTATACTATGCTATGCAGATGAATGAATTATATACATGACCTAATATGCACATGCTAATGCAATTGAAACATAAACCAAGTGAAGTAGGTTGAGAAAATTTTAGGGTGCAACACCAAGGACGCCTCAACAAAACGGTGTCGTAGAACGGAAGAATAGATCACTGGTGGAGCTTGCAAGGACAATGCTTAGCGACGCAAATCTTCCTAAATATTTTTGGGCAGATGCAGTTAGTACAGCATGCTTCGTAAGCAACCGTGTCAATATTCGACCACTCCTCAAAAATACTCCGTATGAGTTGTTCAAGGGTAGAAAACCAAATATAGCATTCTTTCACATATTCGGATGCAAATGCTTTGTTCTCAACAACAACAAAGATAATCTCGGTAAGTTTGATGAGAAATCCGACGAAGGTATATTTCTTGGTTACTCTCTTTATAGTAAAGCATTTAGAATTTTTAATAAGAAAACACTTACTATTGAAGAATCCATTCATGTTTCGTTAAATGAGACTAACCCCTCGAAAGTGGATAATATTATTATGGATGATGATGATGATATAATAGGTTCTTCACAACAACAAGAAGAGATTTTAAAGAATCAAGAAATACCACAAGAAGATGTCACTCAAATCATTGAAGAACATCAAGATCTTCCGAAGGAATGGAGAACGCATAAAGATCACCCAATAGATAAAGTTATTGGTGATATTATCCAAGGCGTTGCAACTCGACTTAATCTAAAGGATGCTTGTCTCAACATGGCTTTTGTGTCTCAAATTGAACCAACCAAGATTGATGAAGCTTTAGGCGACGACCAATGGATTGTAGCAATGCAAGAAGAACTCAATCAATTCGAAAGGAATCAAGTTTGGAGTCTTGTACCAAGACCAGACCATAAGCACATCATAGGAACAAGATGGGTGTTCAAGAACAAACTTGACGAGAATGGGATCATAGTTCGTAACAAAGCAAGATTGGTCGCGCAAGGCTACAACCAGGAGGAAGGAATTGATTTTGATGAAACGTTCGCTCCGGTAGCAAGGTTAGAAGCAATTAGATTACAACTTGCTTACGCTTGTTCTATGAATTTTCAGTTGTTCCAAATGGATGTCAAAAGCGCCTTCCTGAATGGCTACATCAATGAGGAAGTCTACGTCAAACAACCTCCGGGTTTTGAAGACTTCAAGAATCCCTCACATGTCTACAAACTAAAAAAGACACTCTACAAACTAAAACAAGCACCAAGAGCATGGTATGACCGCCTTAGCAATTTCTTATGTGAGAAGGGATTTACAAAAGGAAAGGTTGACAAGACATTGTTCATAAAGAAGATCAAAGGAAACACCTTATTGGTTCAAGTCTATGTCGACGACATCATCTTCGGATCAACAAACAAAGAGCTTTGCGAAGAATTTTCACTTATGATGCAAGGAGAATTCGAGATGTCCATGATGGGAAAATTGAATTATTTTCTTGGACTACAAATCAAGCAAACAAAGGATGGCATCTTCCTCAACCAATCCAAGTACTGCAAGGAATTGTTGAAGAAATTCGATATGGATAGTTGCAAGGTGATGTCCACTCCTATGGGATCCGGAACATACGTTGATCAAGATGAATTCGGTACTCCAGTTGATATAACAAAATATCGAGGTATGATCGGTTCATTACTATATTTGACGGCAATCCGTCCTGACATTATGTTTAGCATTTGTTTGTGTGCACGCTTTCAAGCAAGTCCGAAGGAATCGCATCTCAGAGCCGTAAAGAGAATCATAAAGTATCTCAAAGGGACAATGAACGTCGGATTATGGTATCCTAAAGGTAGTATTTGTTCTTTAGTTGGTTACTCTGACGCTGACTATGCATGATGTAAGACCGATAGAAAAAACACAAGGGGTACATGCCACATTCTCGGGAATGCATTAGTGTCATGGGCCTGCAAGAAGCAAGCGTGTATGGCACTCAGTACAGCCGAAGCAAAATATATTGCAGCAGGAAGTTGCTGTGCACAAATTCTGTGGCTCAAGCAACAACTCCTCGATTACGGTATAGATCTCGGCTGCATTCCTCTTTGATGTGATAATACAAGTGCCATCAACATTACAAAGAACCTGGTCATGCACTCAAGAACAAAACATATAGATATCCGGCATCACTTCCTTCGAGATCACGTATTGAATGGAGATGTAGATGTTACTTTCGTCGACACGCACAATCAACTCGCTGACATCTTCCCAAACCTTTGGCGAAAGAACCATTCTACAAAATTCGGCGAGAACTTGGGATTCTTGATGAAGGTGACATCTGACCTTTTCTCTAATATGTGTATGCATTATTTGTGTTGTGTTTTCATGTGTATGCATTCTGTTTTTAAGTATTTTTCAAAAATTCGAGTGTGTTAATTGATTAACCATATGGGTTAACCGATTAACACTGTTAAATTTTCAATTCTGACTCAATTTTTTAATATGTTAATCGATTAACACTGTTAAATTTTCTAAAAATAAGAAACGAAAATTAATTAAAATTTTGAAAATATTATATATGATAAATGCATTTTTTATGTGGTCCATATTCTCTTAAGAGTCCAAATCCATATCCAAAATCCTATCCCCTCTTAAAGAGTTTTGTGGAACTTCCCTCTTCAAACCCTAAGTTTTAAAAAACCCACTATCTCTCTCCCACTCTCTAAAGTTGGATAACTTCTCATAACCATCCCCACAACTTCTCAAACCCTAACTTCCTCAGAACCCACAACTTCAGTTCTCTCAAACTTTCATCCATGGCATCCTCACGCAAAGGAAAGGGAAAGCTTCCTGAGTATGCATCAGAATCTGATGACGACAACATTCCAATGGAAACCACCAAAAAGAGGCGGATGGATTTCAAAGTTCGTGTTCGTCAACTTCTGCCGGTAAAGTACGTAAATCTTCGAGCTTTTCCTGCAATTTCTTTTGACTTTCCTACACTATTGGAATATCAGCGCATTGACAAGTTCGTCACCGACTCTGGTATTATTTATCCTGATCTTGTTAAAGCTTTTATGAGTAAGATGGTTGTATATCTGGACATGGATGAGAACCACATGATCCGTTCCACCATTAGAGACCATGAGTTTGTTGAGAAATTATCCACCCTTGCTAGACACCTTAAGATTCCATCAAAAGGATGCTTCCTGAGGAAAGGTGTAAACCATGTGGATGGACCTTGGGCAAATTATGATAAAATGGAGTATTACTATCAGATTTGCAGGTTCCCGATAGAAACAGTTATTGCAAACTCTCGCACCGCTCGTATGCTGTGCTATGCCAAGAATCTGACGGTATCTGATCGAATGCTTCATTACATTATCTGCTATGTCCTCATTCCAAAGGATTCCAACCACTCTCAGATTAATGAATTAGAGATGCAACTTTTGTACGCAATCAAGAACCGCATAAGGGTCAATTGGATTCTGACCATCATGTATCATCTGCAGCAGCAACTTCAGTGCATCACACGATTACCGTATGCTCGGTTGATTTTGAGAATCCTGGAATTAACTGAACTAGACCTCAACAGGGAACCGTCCTCCAAGATGAAACCTACAACTATTGTGATAAATAAGATTAACATTGTCAAAAATACTGGTATCATCAAAGCGGCTGACGGTACCTACAGGTATACCGATGACGGTCCTGTCCATCACGCGTATCCAATTCCTGAAGGGGGTCTTACAAGTGAGTTTCTCTATACAACCATGATGAACCAGCATCGAGAGTCAATGAATATGCATAGAGAGACCTCCCGAGCCATTTCCTCCCTCAGAAACCTTATTCTTAACCCTCCACATTCCAACACCCGAGTTGTGGACGAAGAGATTGAAGAAGAGGATGGTAGTGAAGAAGAGGAAGAAGATGATGTGGATATGCCTGATGAGGATCTTTAGAGAATATGTTGCTGTTAATGTCTTTTATTGCATTGTTTTCTAGTTTTTGATGTTTTATGCTTTCATTTATGTTTGAACTCTGTTTTTATTTGGCATTGTAACTCGTACAATATTTGCAACATTGCTGCCGTTTAATTTCATTATGCTTTGCTTCCATATTCTTGTGATTGCTTGCATTATTGGTCTATCTAGTTTTCTTTCTTTGAAAGCTCCTTCCTTTTTGCTTATGACAAAGGGGGAGAAGAGCTTTGGCTTTCTTATGTCTATGTGTGCAGAATTTTTGCCTATGTATTCGATAGGGGGAGTTCATGGACATAGGGGGAGAAAACAAGATCATTGCTAATCATCGTCAAAAATTGCACAAGACCATTTTGGTTGTCATCATCAAAAAGGGGGAGATTGTAGAAGCAAGCTTCATCTCAAAGTGTTGATGACGTCAACATCAAGATCAAGAATATTTCATCTGTGCAAAAAGGCAAAAGCTTTCAAAAGACCAAGATCAAGTGGAATGGAAGTGATCAACATTCAAAGCTTCATGAACATTTGACTGATCAACTTTCAAGTTTTGGACACAAGCTATGGTATATCAAAATCCATTAATTGAATTGATATACAAGTGTTCAACATCTTTATCATTTGATCACATTGCATAAGCATACTTTTTAAACTATTAGAATTGGTATAACACTATTTTTATAAGCATTTTTCTGAAAAATAGTAGTGTTAACCGATTAACCATATAGGTTAACTGGTTAACCATTTCAAATTTTGAATATTCTGGTATAACGTTCAAGTGTTAACCGATTAACCATATAGGTTAACCGATTAACACTGAACGTATTTTGAAAAATGGCTTTGTTTCAAGTTCAAAAATGGTTTGAATATTATACCAGTTCATATTTTGAATTATACTCAAATATACCTGTTGGAAAAGGTGTGTTTACACATATAAATTCTGAGTTTTTCAAATTGAAAAACAACCTCCAATAATCATTTTCAAAACATTCTTTGAATCAAATTCACTACTTTCAAATACTTTTCAAATCTTTTCAAAAGTGTTCATATTGATCATATCTTTTCATATGCATAGCATTGAACACTTGTGTTGAAATTAAAAGAGTGAATTTTGATCAGAAGGAGAAGATCAATCTCAGCATTGATATTACCATTATTACTCTCAAATCAAAGTATTCAGATTACTTGTATTTTGACTTGTGATCCAGGATTGTTGGAGACAAGGGTGAGTGTTTACAAGAGGATTGTTCTTGTACACTTGTTGATTTTTATTGTTTGATAGTAGGCCTCACCGGTTGATGGTGTGATAGGTTGTACTTTATTAAACAATAGTAAAAACTCTCTTTCGTGTTGAAAGGGGAGTGGAGTACTCTCGGATTGTGAGGGGAACCACTATAAATCTTGGTGTCCACTTTCCTTTTACTTTCTACTGCATTCACCACCAAGAACCTAATCAGTAAAATTTCAAGAATACCGAAAAACCGGAAAAAGTCCCTAAAAGCCTAATTCACCCCCCCCCCCTCTTAGGCATACTCTGTACTTACAACAGAGGTGTGACACGGGCGGCCGTGTTGTGTGATACGGCCCGTGTCATAGGGTCTGGGAGAAAAAATGTTTTTTGAGGCCAAACAGCGGTGTGACATAGGTGGCCGTGTTGTGTGACACGGCCCGTGTCATAGGGTCTGAGACAAAACAAGTTCAAAACCTCAAACAGAGGTGCAACATGGGTGGCCGTGTTGTGTGACACGGTCCGTGTCGTGTGACACGGGTGGCCGTGTTGTGTGACACGACCCGTGTCAGGCTACCAGGGTGAAAAAACCTAACTTTTTCTTTGGTTCTCTTTCATTTTTGTGGTTCTTAAAAAAGGTTTCTTGGTCCCTATTGGGACCTTACATGATATATACAGTACAACAACACACAAGAGAATAAATGAAATGAATATAAAAGCAAAAAGTAAAGGGAGAAAGGTTTGAAGAAATGGATACCAAGAGCTTTCTATCCTCCTTGCAAGTACTCCAATGACCTTTGTTGGATGTGCTCTCCTCTTTTCACTCTATGTTGTGAAGATTTTGCTTCTCAATGGTCCTCTTATGCTTCTATATCACTCTCTTTTCTCTGGTTTTTCTTCCTTTCTATTTTTCTGGTTTTTTAGGGTTTCTATTGCTCTCTCTATTTTTCTGATTTGCAATGTGTGTAGAATGGATGTTGAATGTCTCAAGAGTGATCTCCCTTTGTTTACAGCCCCCTCCTCTTATCTCAGCTCCTCTAGGGTTTTCTCTTCTCCCCACATATCATATTTTTCATGGAGTGGTGTCTCTTACCACCTTTTCTCATGCCACTCTCTTTCTTTCCATTTCCATGCAAGAGCTATGTTGCATTTTTGCTGTTGCACTTTGCCTATGCTGTTTTTTCTGTAGCACTTTGTGCCTTGCACCCATTTTGTTGGCTTGTGCTTGGACAGCTCTTGTGGTCAATGCTACCACCTTTGACAGCATTTTGAAAATTCTGATATGTAGAAGCATTGTCACATGTTATTCCCTTGGGCTTGTGACATGTGATCTTGTGACATGAAGAAATTTGTCAACTCTTGCATGAGACTGTTTTGCCATGATTAAACATGCATAATCTTGGTCTTAAAACATTCCAATCTTGATTTAATTCTTGCACATTTCTTGGATGTTTGTAAGCATAATGTTGACTTGATGTGGCATTACCATAACATGAATTTGATTAGAGACTTGAATGAAGATTAGAAATAAATTAATTTCTAAACATTACTTAGAGTTGGAAATCTTGCAACAAATGACATTCTTGTAATGTCATAAAATTTCTCTTGGTAATATTCTTGCCTCTAATTCATGAATTCATGATGGATTTCCCTAGAACCATCAAACTTGAAATGGATGAAGTCTTGAATTATGGACTTGTGATCTTGACTCATGCTTTGCAAATTTGGACTCCGCTTGATCAAGAATTTGAAACAAAATTGGATGAAGCAATCTTGAATTTGGCCTTGAATTTCATGTTCATTAGGAATATATTTTGAATATCCTAATATTTTGTCAAGTAACTTCTTCTTGAAGAAATCCACATGATTAGATTTTCTAATTTAGATCAAACCTTAGATAATGAACCTTTTCTTCCATGTAGTCCAAGATAGACAAGTTATCTCATTTGAAATGGAAAATGACAAATCGACCCAATCCGTACCCACATGCTCGATATGAAATAAAATGATGTATGATATGCCGAGTGTAGGGTATAAAGGCTAAAGGCGAAAATGAGGGTGTGACACGTATAACATAAAATATTTCTCAAATGTGTGTAGTTATATTTGTAGCATTTGAGTTTTGACTAAGTTATTAAAATGTTGTATAAAGTTCTATATTCTATTTAAAATTATATATATTTGATCTCACTCAAATGATAGTAAAATCTTTTATATGGTCATCATATTCTTTCATATGAAATCATCTGAAAAATGATATATTCTATTTATGTGCAAAATATGTGGTTTGAGTTTGTAAAACACTAATGATGATATTTTATACAACCACTTCTCTGTATAACTTTGCAATAAAAATAAAATTAATATCTCATTGTATAATTAGAGTATGAGTATTTGATATTAGTGGAATTTGATAAATCTTGACCCTATTGAATCAGTGGAAGTGCACGTGTACACAATAATATAATCTAAAATATTTCAGATTATTACTCTCATATTGTCATATATTCTTGAGCGCATTATAAATATGAGATATTCTAAGAAGACTTTAAAATATACAATAACTCTAAGACGTTTTATTCTATTTTACTGAGATATATGTTATTCTCTTAATCTCAAGAAACAATGTTTAAGTCGATAGTGAAAAGACACAATAATTCTTTAGCATAAAATAATATTGTGTTATTCTATCTTTAACATCCACACTATTGAGGTCATAAATAAGAAAGTACAAGTATAATATCAATACTCCTATTGAGTATGATATTGTGTTATGAAGTTACTTATGATTAAATGTAATTATGCTATTAATAGGTTACACCTATATGTAATTACTATTCTTAGATCTATGTAGATATTCTATGACCTATAATTTAAAACTTGTTAGTATAATCATTACTCAAAGACTTATACACATGAGCAAGTCTTATGATATTTTAGGTTAGTGAGAGTTTATAATTAGCATATTCATAGGCTTGGGCCATTCTATTTTTCATATTTCTCTTAACTTAAATATGTTACTCTCAATTCATTATTCTTTATATAAAATATGAGTCTTTAACATGTATACGTTGAAGCTTACTTTTCTTTTGATTGATTAGTGTTTTGGACATAATTAGTAATCTAATATTAACATTGTTTAATAATTGATTATTGTGATCCAAGCGGAGATTGTTAGATTAATTATTTAATTAATCAAATATGGATTAACATAATCAATTATTAATTAATTATATTATGGTCAATTATAAATAAACACTAATTATTGATGAATTATATAATTGAGCTCTGTGTCTGAATGGATCATGATGGGTTGAACCATTCACTTAAACCTAGTGAGAGATTCTTGCTCTCAGAGATTTAGTTATTTAAGCGTTAACACATTAAAAAATTAACATGCTATGAAAATCATAAACGATAACTAGGGTAGATATCCTTTCATATCCACTCTTCCAATGGTCGTCTCTCAAATCCTACAAGATATCACATTCTTATCATTGTTGTTGATTATTTTTTAATATAATAATATGCTATAATTTCTTTTTATTCGACTCAATAAGATCTCTCGCGAATTTGTTTCTAACAAAACCATAGCAAAGCCAGACCTTAAAGAAAAAAGTTCAGCATTAATATGTTGGAATTTTTCATTGAATTAGAAACTACTATTATATATCCATTAATTTGTGAATAACTAATATTATTTATTTATTTTTATAATATCGGGTCGAAATTTAATCCACTAACCTCAATAAGTTAGGTTTGAATTCCTTAAGAGACCTAAAGATTAATTTTAAAGTCGTAAATATTAACTTTAAATTCACTTTACTTCAATCAAGAAGAGGAGATGAATTTTAACAGAGAGTAAGAAAAGAGATAGAATAAGGGGAGAGATATTTTAATTAAATGATGGAGAAAGAAATTAGTTAAATATATGTTTGGTTTCTCTAGAGTGGAGAAGGAGTTTAAAACTAATTTATCTTTTTATTCTTAAAATAACTACGTATAATAATTATGGTACTAAAACTAATTTATCTTTTTATTCTTAAAAAACTAATTTACATAAAGCCTTAATTTTGGTACTAAAGCTCATAAAATAACTGAAAAATATCCTAACAATATGTTCAACACCTAAGAAATAATACATCAGGTGTTTCAAAATGAATAACTAGGTAATGAAACAGAAAGATAACCACCAGTAATCAAGACTTCTGATCTTCGAGTCTTCTCGCAAATACTCTAGCTTCTAAAGTATACCTGAAAATAATTAACAACATTAGATGAGATTACTAAATTTCAGTGAGCCCTCCTATCTTATGGATTCATTTGACTCTACAAGATATACTGAACTTATACAGATATGGGCTACATACTCACACCCTGCTAATATAATACCAATGGCGCCTTTATAGCTTCCCACCACTCGTGAATACATGATATACTATCCTCTATGCCGAAAGACGATGGGAATTACGGATAGTGCACGTATGCGTCATATCACCATGAATATATCAATCACCATGGATATATCAAACCCGCTGCCTAATAAAGGAGAATAAGTGGAATACTGTCAAGGTGATCCCATATCCTTATTAGGACTTATTTTAAATTATGGAGAAATGAGGTTACACTCATACACTCATTTCTATTCCCCAGACATGTAAAACTGTGGAATTACTCTATGGTAGATTCCAACCCGTGTCGTCTATAACACGAGTAAACTACCCACTCTTTCACGAGTTCGTCCACTAACGAGACACCTCACAACGGTTAATACGTAATTATTCAACCTATGGTTTACTCTCACTATTAACCATTTCACAGAATAATTATATACACGTTTATTATTTATTATACGAATCTCAATTATTCAACCTATGGTTTACTCTCACTATTTCACAGGAATCTCAATTATTCAACCTATGGTTTACTCTCACTATTAACCATTTCACAGAATAATTACATACACGTTTATTATTCATTATACGAATCTCAAATAGTATACACCTATAAACTCAGGCCCATTCATTCACTACACTCATATAATAGAAATACACATCCGGTTGTTCAAATAGAACACAACATAATACTCATGGAAATGGAGTTTAAGTTAGGAGCAGAGCTCCCACTATATCATAACTCTCCACATTAACTTCCTAACCCAACTGACCGCACCTTATTCCGAGTTATGGAACTAAATATATGTCACAAACAACATTAAGGGAAAACTCTGTCCTGATAGGCTTGCTGGAAAACACTAGAGCGAGCCTCAAGAGTGCTCAGGAAGAAAGCCCATTTCCCATGAAATCACCTTCTCGCTGTTGATCTATCTCTTGCTAAGTGAGACAAACACAAAAAATATCACTTGGCGAGATCAGGACGAACTCCAAGCGAGCTCAAACATAATGAAACTCATTCCATAAAATGAGTAAGATCGTTGGATGAGGCCTTCTCTCACTGGGAATATTTTTTAAATAACAACTGTATCTATTTATGTTTTTATTTTTGAGTTTACTCTTTTGAAACTATTTTTCTTTATGATTTTTTTTATTTTATCTATGATAAAAACAAACCTTAAATTTATATCATTAACATATTTTATTTCAATTTAGTTTTTAGAATTATATTTTTTGCATAAATTTTGTGGAATTATTTATATTTGTCAAAAAAAATTGTGTTCTAAAATTTCTAAACGTAAAGCATAATAAAATGTATTAATCGGGTTTATGAAATATTAATGTAATAACCCATTTCCTCATAAATAATTTATTCATTGTCAGTTGAGACCAACCGAATTCTTATATGTTCTATTTGTAGTTAGTTGAGATAAATAGAGTAGTTAGGGAATTTAGATCAACTTAATCTTACTCAATTTAATTTACCTTTATTTATTAAAAAAAAAGGATATGTTGGTAATATTAATGAATGATCAGTTAATCTCTAGAAAAAATATTTATTCTATGATATTTTCTTATATCTTGTCTTTTCAACCTTGCCTTTGTTAGTAAGAAAAGAAAATGGAAGAAAAAGGAGATGGGAGAAGAAAAAAGAGGAGAAGAAAAGGAAGAGGAAAAAATTTGGAAGTGATCATCAAAGTTTAGGAATCATCAAAAATCTCATCTCAAATCTCTTATAATCTTCATCTAACAAGGCAGTTTCTAGATAGAGTTAGCATTTTAGGAAATTTCATGGGAATGGGATTAAAGTTTATGTGTAGTTGTTTAATCATGAAATTATTGTTAATACATGATGATTTTGTTGTTGTTAATGCTACTAGGTGTTATCACATGACTTTTATATGTTAATCTCACCTTGTCACATTTTTCCCATTAGTTGGATTCTTGTATCCTTGCTAGGTAAGGGCACAACTCACTAAGCGAGCATAAAAGCAACTGGAAGTAGAAGATTTTATGCTAGCCTCGCTAAGCGAGGGATGGGCTCGCTAAGTGAGCATGGTGCTTTTGAGGAAAAATGGTATTATGACCTGTTTTGTCTGAGCCTTGTTGGGAGCTCTCTAGGCGAGAGCTCGCTTAGAGTCCTCGTCGGGTCTCGCTAAGTGTGGAAGGGTACAGAGGCTTGATTATTTATGCCTCGCCTTGCTTGGAGCTCGCACCAAGCTCGCTAAGCGAGGGTTTTGATATTGGGAAAAATGTTTTGTGTTTTTGCTTCTGTTAGACGATGACACGAATCTAGAAAGGGGTTGAATAAATCCCTTATTAAAAAATCAGCCGGCGCTATCAATAAAACTGGTTTTAAAAAATTGTTTAAATTGCAGAAGCGGCCATGGAAAAATTACCGTCTATAATAAACCGTTACTAGAAGACCGGATATGCGTCTAGCCTTTGGAAATTGATAATGAGAAATGAGAATCACCACGCTAGTCACACTATCAATTGATTTATATCACTACTTGGTATGACTAGTTCCAATGCCTTAATATGCCAACAAAATAATTGGACAACACAAGAGAATTTTGGTTCAGACAATTTATCAAACACTTGGCGTGTGGAGCACTCCAAGTGATTTCGGCCTTGAGTAAGTAGCACTAGTTTCCTTGTACAATAAACTATTGTACTATAGTTAAAATTACTTCAGCACTTACTCAACAGTCCTTAATTCGATATTATTGTTTGAACGAAATTCACGCAAATATTAAGCAACATGAAAATCCGGAAAGTAAAACGCACAAAGATTTGTTGAGGCAGTTCCCCCGCCGTCCTCGCTTCGGGGTACGTCTTCCCTCAATTATAACAATAGAATTGAGCTCGTATAATATAAATGTAACCTGTTGTTGAATCGTTTATACAAGAATGGAATAGCAAATGAACAAACAAACTCCATTGTTGTTGAATATGCTTTCTCTTCTTGTCCCTTGATTCGAGTCGAATCAAGTTCTTCGATTGCTTGTGGATAAATCTATGATTACAGCTCCTTGGTTGAACAACCTTGCGTTTTCAAACCCCAACCCGACTGATATCAAACACTTACTAATCGAACCCGAACTTCTTCTTCACAATTCACCGATTCTTGCTACTAGATCGAAGGAACCCACCGCTCCTCGATCACCTTCGCTCAGCTGAATATATGTTGAGAAGATTCGTACCAAAAACCCCCAAATTCAGTAAATCTTGGAGGACAAAACCCTCAAGGTTTTATTCAAGAAAAACCTGCCAAAAACTCAACCCGAACCGGATTCCCAATCAACGGCTTTGGACGTTATCACTTCAAACAAACCATAATGCACAACAAAGATTATTGTGTGTGATTGTTGTGGTATGAAATGTAGAAGATGAAGATGATGAGAACTAATGGTACCTCTTTCACTTTTCTTGTTTTGCAACTGATTCAATTATTGTATGCCAAAAAATAACAGACAAAACCACTTTTCGAAATAAGTGGAAAGACTAGAATTATGCAAAAAAACAGCGAAGGGTCGACCATACAAAAGGAATGGTCGAACGGAACTCCCCAGACATAACAGACTATGCAAACTAACAGGCTATGCGTTGACTAAAACAGGACCATGCGTCGATGCAAAGTCTGTATTTTTAGACAAACAGAAATAACAATCAGTATGCGTTGACCGGAGGTCGACGTGCGCCAACCCGTGAAAAATACACTTTGTAGACACCTTTTATGAGTCGACATGAGCAAAATGAGTGGTCAACTCAAAGACCTGTATTTTGCAAAAATGCCTATTTTTATGTTTTTGACACTTCTAAATGCAACACATAATCCACTAATGATGTTTGACTCGAATGATGCTAATTTGATGACACAACATGCAAGCAAATGAAACGTAAGAGATAAGGTATGCTTATGCCTTGTGGTGATAATGCCAAGTACCGATTCTTCCATGTGGTTGCATTTTGACATTATCGAAACACACGTGTATAGTATGTGAGGCTTTGTCCTCACATACTCCCCCTTTTTGATGATGGAAAAACATGTGAAACCGACTTGTGTGATGTGCGGTATTAACCTCCCCCTTCCTTGATGCCTCTATTTGCGACGTCTTCCATTTGCAACTCTCATAGTTCTTACTATCATCTTGGCACACTCTTCTCCCCCTTTGACAACATCAAAAAGAAGGAGAGATTGGTTAAGAAATAAAGGCTCAAATCAAAAAGAATGTATAACAGGTAACAATCAACATGAACAATTATCCACACATGATAACGTCAATGATCAAGAGACGAATAGATAAACAAACCATATATTAATAAAAAACAGAACAATTTGTGCTCAGGAAGTCATAAAGCATTCAAAAATGCAAAGCATTGTCACAATTAGAAATTATTTAATAAATGCAAAATAACAAGACAACATAAAAGGATGAAATGCAAGGATGCTCCAATGCAGAGGCTTCAATATCCCATCCCCCTGAAGTGGTGACTGTAACACCCCACTTCCCAAAACAAATAAAATATAAACATTATAAATAAACATCAGAGTTTCCACCGTCCAAGCGGGATATCACATCACTAAATTCCACATACTCTCCATTCGAAGGTTTTCACAACAAAACAGCGGAAAATGTTCATTAATAAAATACATCAAAGTCATGATACGTCACAGGAAAATAAAACAAGTTCAACATAAAACAACTAAACGCCCAAGTCCTGTGCTACGTATCAGAGCATCCTAAGACTCGACTTGCACACCACAATCTAAGCTAGCAAAGTACCTGGATTATTTGTACTTCCGAGGAAGCACAGACCACAACAACAACAAAGGGGTGAGAAAACATGATTAAAATATTATCGGTAAATACATACATGAAATAGAGGTAGTAAATACACCAATCACATAGTTTATCACCCAACATTCAACAATCACGACATATAGTCCACCGTCCACACAATACACCGTAAATGCAAATTATGAAACGCAACACCATGCATGCGGTACCGACTCATTGGTTCATTCTATGGAACCCGGATAGATCACATACACCCGCTCTTGGCCATGATCCGTCCTCACCATTCCTCATTCAAAGGAATACGAATGAATCACATACACTCCCCTAAGCAATGACTCATCCCACCACTACACCATGATATGCATAAAACCAAATGCATACAAATTAACACAAACATACACTGTGCATACGATTCTCAGATCACACCACCATACATCACATATACATATATCTGTCATACACCAATCACATAGACACTTACATAAAGTATTAAGGAATTCACTTCCTATCACCAAATACACACCCTTCATCATTCAATCACCATCCCTACACTTATCATGATCAAAGGGATCCTACAAGGCTAATGCACAAGGCAAAACAGTACCAAAAACCACATTCTGCTGTCACACTCGCTTGTTCATTCGCCAGGCAAATCCCCGCAGCGAATGCTCGTTATGGCTCACCAGGCGAACCTACTCACGAAGTTCCTCTCCACTATCGTGCATTCGCCAGGCGAAGGGATCATTCGCCGGGCGAACCTTCCCTGGCCACCTTCGCCAGGAAAACTTTATACCCTTTAGGTCTGAGAGTTTATTTGGAATTACTCGCCCCTGCTCGCTGACATTCGCCAGGCGAACCCTCGCCACCATTCGCCAGGCGAACCTTCGCCAACACTCGCCAGGCGAAACCTAGCGAATGCTGCGATGCCCCAAAATCCCCACTGTTCTACAATGCTATCTGAACCAATTCCAAGCCTAACATGCTACCTCCAACTTCTATCCTATTAACAGTGCAAATATTACATACTACCCTCATCGATTGCTCCCTAATTTCCACTACGGGACCAACCTTCAATTATACCTCCAATACCTCTGAAGTCACTCAGAACTTCCTTAAAACCGTAACCTCATCCCATACCCCCAAACTCCACAGTATCAACAACAATTCATCACATCAAGCATTAATTTATCAATATCAACAACAATTACAAGCATGCCAATATACAACTTCATGCATCGACAAATCCCTATGGGTATATACCATCCCAATCAGTTTCTCCCCCCTTACCTCAATAGTTGTTCCAATTGATGAAAGATTCCTCCAAGGTTGGACAACTCTAACCTTCCCTCTTCCTCTCTGTTCTTCGCTCTTCTCCTTTCTCCCAATTCTCTTCTCACGGTTCTATCGTGACTTTTTACTTTATTTTCTCTCTAACTCCCTATTATCTCCTCAATTCCCATTCTATACTCTTTATCCCAATATTAATAATATTATTACTAACAATAGTGATAATAATAATAATAATAATAACAATAATAATAATAATACCAACAATATTACTATTTATTATTAAGTCATTATGTTATTATATCAACTCCACATTTATCAAATAATCCTTATAAATCAAGGATACCCACCAACATACTGCATTACACCCCCACCTAAGGGCACCTTAAAATACAATAATTAAAATAACACTAAAATGACTAAATAATTAAAATGGGTGTTACAACTCTCCCCCACTTTAATTATTTTCGTCCTCGAAAATTACCTGATGGAAACAATTCTGGATACGCTTCCCGCATCCTGCTTTCCAACTCCCAGGTCACACTGCCTCCTGCAGCACCTCCCCAAGCTACCTTCACCAAAGATATCTCCTTCCCTCGGAGCTGTTTCATCTTACGATCCTCGATCCTTAACGGCATTGTTTCAATAGTAAGATTCTCTCGAACCTGAACCTCATCTCTCTGAATTACATGAGATGAATCCGAGACATACTTTCGTAGTTGCGACACATGAAACACATCATGCAAATTCGACAGTTCAGGCGGCAACGCCACCCTATAAGCCACAACACTAATTCTCTGCAAAATCTGATACGGTCCAATAAACTTAGGATCCAGCTTCTTGGACTTCAACGCATGACCCACACCGGTTACCGGGTTAACTCTTAGGAATAAGTGATCACCTTCATTGAATTCCAGCTCTTTCCTCCGGTTATCATGATAACTTTTCTGCCTACTCTGAGACACTTTCATTTTCTCACGAATCATCTGAATTATCTCAGTAGTTTGCTATACAATCTCTGGCCCAAGTACTACATTTTCACCAGTTTCATACCAACACAGAGGAGTCCTACACCTCCTCCCATACAAAGCCTAAAACGGTGCCATTCTGATACTGGAATGGTAACTGTTATTGTACGTGAACATAATCAATGGTAAATGAGTGTCCCACGCACCACCCTTTTCCAACACATAAGCTCTCAGCAAATCCTCAAGCGACTGAATAGTCCTCTCTGATTGACCATCAGTTTGCGGATGATAAGCTGAGCTCAATTTCAACTTAGTACCCAAAGCTTCCTGTAAGCTCTTCCAAAATGCCGACGTAAACCTCAGATCTCTATCCGACACAATACTGGACGAGACACCATGTAGCTTCACGATTACCCGAATATAAATCTCTGCCAGCTTCGTCAACGGGAAACTAATATTAATTGGCACAAAATGTGCAGATTTCGTAAGTCTATCCACAATCACCCATATAGCATCAAATCCTCTCACCGTATTCGGCAAACCCGTAACAAAATCCATAGTTGTACAATCCCATTTCCAAACCGGAACTTCCAACGGTTGCATAAATCCAGATGGTCTCTGGTGCTCCACCTTCGATTTCTGACACGTCAAACAAGCATAAACAAATTGAGCAATATCTCTTTTCATACCAGACCACCAAAATAACTTCTTTAAATCATGATACGTCTTCGTAGCTCCCGGATGGATACTCAGACTACTACGATGTCCTTCACTTAAAATTGACTTTTTCAGCTCGTCATTATCTGGCACACAAATCTTGCCTCTAAATCTCAACACACCTGTACCATCCAATTTAAAATCACTATCGGAGTCACTTCCGACTCCAGGCATCAAATCCACTAACTTCACATCTAGCCGTTGGTTCTCTCTAATCATATCCAAGAAATCATTATTCACCTGCAACATACCCAACATCACACTATCCGTCGTAGTTTCACAGACCATACTCAAATCTCTGAACTGCTCAATTAGTTCCATCTCTTTCACCATCAAAGCCGACATATGAATCGCTTTTCTACTCAACGCATCCGCCACTACATTGGCATTACCTGGATGATATCTTAAACTGAAGTCATAATCCTTCAGGAATTCCAACCATCTTCGCTGTCTCATATTCAGCTCTTTCTGATCGAACAGATATCTCAGATTCTTATGATCACTAAACACCTCAAACCTCGAACCATACAAATAGTGCCTCCAGATCTTTAACACAAAAACAACTGCAGCCAATTCAAGATCATGAGTAGGATAATTTTGCTCATGCACTCTCAATTGCCTCGAAGCATATGCTACCACTTTACCATTATGCATAAGAACTCCACCTAATCCCATCTTAGACGCATCACAGTACACCATAAAAGGTTCACTCGGAGTCGGCAACACTAACACCGGTGTCGTAGTCAATTTCTTTTTCAGCTCTTCAAAGCTTTCTTCACAAGCAGCATCCCATACAAACACTTGGTTCTTTCTCGTCAACTGTGTCAATGGCAACGCCAAATTAGAGAACCCTTCAATAAACCTTCGGTAATAACCTGCCAAACCCAAAAAGCTTCAAATTTCCGTTGCTGTCTTTGGCGGTTCCCACTGCAATACTGCACTCACTTTTGATGGGTCCACCACTATACCATCACCAGATATTACATGCCCCAAGAAGCTCACCGTCTTCATCCAAAAGTCACACTTTGATAGTTTAGCAAACAACTTATTATCCCTTAGCACCTGCAAGGCAATTCTCAAATGTCTTGCATGCTCTTCATCAGACTTAGAATAAATCAGTATATCGTCAATAAATACAACAATGAACTGATCCAAATAAGAATGGAAAATTCGGTTCATGTACTCCATAAATACTCCCGGCGCATTAGTCACTCCAAAAGGCATTACTGCGTATTCATAATGTCCATATCGAGTCCTAAAAGCCGTCTTCTGAATATCACCTTCTTTTACTCTAATCTGATGATAACCCGACCTCAAGTTGATCTTGCTGAACACATGAGCTCCTACCAGTTGATCTATCAAATCATCAATCCTTGGAAGAGGATACTTATTCTTAATGGTTACCTTATTCAACTGACGGTAATCGATGCACAAGCGCATACTACCATCCTTCTTCTTGACCAACAACACTGGAGCTCCCCACGGTGATACACTCGGCCTGATAAACTTCCTATCCAACAATTCCCCAATCTGATATTTCAACTCGGCCAACTCCACTGCCGACATCCTGTACGGCGCCATAGAAATGGGACTCGTACCAGGAACAAGATCAATACTAAATTCAACTTCCCTCGTCGGAGGTAATTCTGTAATATCATCAGGGAACACTTTAGGAAATTCATTCACCACTGTCAATTCTTCCACCGACGATTTGTTGTCACCTGACAATGCCGTAAATAAAGCGAACACTTTCGCTTCGTCTTCCAACAAGGTCCTCAATTCTTTATTGGATAAAGAACACACCAACGCTTCCTCTTCCGGAGTAAGGAACAACAACACTTTCCGAAAACAATCGATGTAAACTCGGTTGAACTCCAACCAGTTCATACCCAGAATAACATCCGAATTACCAAGTGGTAGACAAATCAGATCCACTCCAAATTCTCTACCGAAAATGGTCAGTGGACACTTCAAACACACTAAAGAAGTAGTCACTAAACCAATAGAGGGTGTCTCAATAGTCATTCGTCCCTCAAGAGTAGACGAAACCAATCCTATTCTTTTCACACAATCAACAGAAATGAACGAGTGGGTTGCACCCGTATCAATAATAGCAGTCAAAGGAATATTATTGATAATACAAGTACCTTTGATAGCACGTTCTTCAATGACAGCTTGAGTCCCTGCCAAAGCAAACACCTTACCACCAGCCGGAGACGCCTGAAACTTCTTCGGCTTCTCACAATGCGTACTGATATGACCTTTCTCACCACAGTTATAACAGGTCGGCATAGTGGCTATGCAATCAGCTATCATATGGCCTGGCTTACCACACTTGAAACACTTCTTTACTCCCTCCTTAGGACAATCCTTAGCGCGATGCCCTGTGCCACCGCACCGGAAACATTTCACATCAGCAAACGCGCTCCCTTCTCTGGGCTTCTTATTAGTAGCAGCCTTATGTTTTCCTTTATCAGCAGAAACACTGTAAGGAGTACCACTGAACCTCTGCTTACCCTTACAGTCATTCGCAGCCTTATAATGCGCAATCCTGGCCCTGTTATCATTGCCATAGATTCTGCTCCTGCTTACCAGCTCAGGATAGTTCCTGATCTTTTGACAAGCAATCCCCAGCTTAACTTCCGGACGCAGTTCATTCTCAAATTTTAAACACTTAGAGGTCATCGCATCTTCAGTATTGTAATGGGGACAATACTGCACCAGATCTTCAAATTTCGCAGCATATTCTGCTATGGTCAAATTACCCTGCTTCAGTTCCAAGAACTCGATCTCCTTAGCACTCCGAATATCTTCCGGTAAGTACTTCTCCAGAAAACCGTTACGAACTACATCCCAAGTGATTGCAGTCCCTGCAGTCACCCATCTCTGGCGACTGTTATTCCACCAAGCCTCAGCTTCACCTTCCAGCATGTGAGTACCAAACCTCACCTTTTGCTCATCACTGCAATTCATAGTCCTGAAAATCTTTTCAATTGCCTTCAGCCACTTCTGTGCAGCTTCAGGGTCCAAAATTCCTCCTTCAAACGTCGGCGACTTGTTGCTCTGAAACTGCGTCAAATCTCCAAATTGCGCACCCGCAGCTTGGTTCTGGTTAGCAACTGCCTGCGCCATCGCTTGCATAGCAGCAGCCAAAGCAACATCATTCCTTCCTGCCATACTGCTCAACAATAACAACACCAGGTTAAACGAAACACAAACTCTATCTTAAGGACAAACTCAACTCAACTACACTGGCCGGACGGACCGACCTGCTCTGATACCAATTGTAACACCCCACTTCCCAAAACAAATAAAATATAAACATTTTAAATAAACATCAGAGTTTCCACCGCCCAAGTGGGATATCACATCACTAAATTCAACATACTCTCCATTCGAAGGTTTTCACAACAAAACAGCGGAAAATGTTCATTAATAAAATACATCAAAGTCATGATACGTCACAGGAAAATAAAACAAGTTCAACATAAAACAACTAAACGCCCAAGTCCCGTGCTACGTATCAGAGCATCCTAAGACTCGACTTGCACACCACAATCCAAGCTAGCTAAGTACCTGGATTATCTGTACTTCCGAGGAAGCACAGACCACAACAACAACAAAGGGGTGAGAAAACATGATCAAAATATATCGGTAAATACATACATGAAATAGAGGTAGTAAATACACCAATCACATATTTTATCACCCAACATTCAACAATCACGACATATAGTCCACCGTCCACACAATACACCATAAATGCAAATTATGCAACGCAACACCATGCATGCAGTACCGACTCATTGGTTCATTCTATGGAACCCGGATAGATCATATACACCCGCCCTTGGCCATGATCCGTCTCACCATTCCCCACTCAAAGGAATACGAATGAATCACATACACTCCCCTGAGCAATGACTCATCCCACCACTACACCATGATATGCATAACACCAAATGCATACAAATTAACACAAACATACACTGTGCATACGATTCTCAGATCACACCACCATACATCACATATACATATATCTGTCATACACTAATCACATAGACACTTACATAAAGTATTAAGGAATTCACTTCCTATCACCAAATACACACCCTTCATCATTCAATCACCATCCCTACACTTATCATGATCAAAGGGATCCTACAAGGCTAATGCACAAGGCAAAACAGTACCAAAAACCACATTCTGCTGTTACACTCGTTGGTTCATTCGCTAGGAGAATCCCCGCAGAGAATGCTCGCTATGGCTCGCCAGGCGAACCTGCTCACGAAGCTCCTCTCCACTATCGTGCATTCGCCAGACGAAGGGATCATTCGCCGGGCGAACCTTCGCTGGCCACCTTCGCCAGGAAAACTTCATACCCTTTAGGTCTGGGAGTTTATTTGGAATTACTCGCCCCTGCTCGCTGACATTCGCCAGGCGAACCCTCACCACCATTCACCAGGGGAACCTTCGCCAACACTCGCCAGGCGAAACCCAGCGAATGCTGCGATACCCCAAAATCCCCACTATTCTACAATGCTATCTGAACTAATTCCAAGCCTAACATGCTACCTCCAACTTCTATCCTATTAACAGTGTAAATATTACATACTACCCTCATCGATTGCTCCCTAATTTCCACTACGGGACCAACCTGCAATTATACCTCCAATACCTCTGAAGTCACTCAGAACTTCCCTAAAACGGTAACCTCAGACTATACCCCCAAACTCCACAGTATCAACAACAATTCATCACATCAAGCATTAATTTATCAATATCAACAACAATTACAAGCATGCCAATATACAACTTCATGCATCGACAAATCCCTATGGGATTAAGGAATCCCCTCTACCCTATTCATGTATATACCATCCCAATCAGTTTCTCCCCCTTACCTCGATAGTTATTCCAATTGATGAAGGATTCCTCCAAGGTTGGACAACTCTAACCTTCCCTCTTCCTCTCTGTTCTTCGCTCTTCTCCTTTCTCCCAATTCTCTTCTCACGGTTCTATCGTGACTTTTTACTTTCTTTTCTCTCTAACTCCCTATTATCTCCTCAACTCCCATTCTATACTCTTTATCCCAATATTAATAATATTATTACTAACAATAGTAATAATAATAATAATAATAATAATAATAATAATAATAATAATAATAATAATAATAATAATAATAATAATAATAATAATAATAATAATAACAATAATAATAATAATAATAATAATACTATTTATTATTAAGTCATTATATTATTATATCAACTCCATATTTATCAAATAATCCTTATAAATCAAGGATACCCACCAACATACTCCATTACACCCCCACCTAAGGGCACCCCAAAATACAAAAATTAAAATAACACTAAAATGACTAAATAATTAAAATGGGTGTTACAGTGAGCATTTCCACGATACGGATCTGCCATGTCCGTAAGTTCCAAGACAACACTGTTCAAGGTATTGAGGCTGTGTGAAATGGCTTGCTCCTGACTTTCAATTGATCCAACTAGAGCATCTAATCGTTTATTAATATTCAAGGAGAAGGTGTTGAATCTTTCATTGTGTGTCTCGAATTGGCTCTGAATTTGGGCGAACCGCTCGTCCTGAGCATTCATGAATGTACGTTGCTCTAACTGCATGACCCTTATCATATCTAGAAGCTCTGAAGACTGTGGCTGCGGGGGATTCGTTGGCTCTTTATAGCCCCGCTGTGAAGGCTGGTAGTATTCACGCATTGTTGTCCACCCGGTGTGTTGCCACTGACCCCAACCTTGGTCATTACTATCTTCTATGGATGGTGTATGTTGAACCCAATCCTCATTTATTTGATCGTCAACCTCCATTGGTTGTCGATCATCTTGCTCCTCTTGTTGTTGTTCTTCTTCTTCATCCTCTTTACTTTCCTCCTCACTCTCATCAGAGTCTTCTACCCGGGAAGTGGTGGCTTTAACAACAAATTTGTACCGTTGTTCATCATGAAGCCAGATATAACCCATCATGGTAAGAGTTTTCTGACAAAACTCTTGGCCAGAAGTGAAATATTTATACGGAAATGCCGAAAGTGCAACTTTAGCACTAGTTAGGAACTCTTGAATAACTGACCCATAAGAGAGAGCTGCACCACGACCTGAGTCCCTTAAAGCGTAAATCCTACTTGCAATGTAGTAAGGCCAATTAGTTTTAATTTTATTTCTCAAAATGTACATCAAGTGAACTTACGCCTGATCAACGCGAGAAAAACCACCTTTCTTAGGCCGCAGAATGCGAGCCACTATCCACTGCAGAATCCTATCTTGTGGTTTCAACTTTCCTGTGGTGACGGTCTTCGGAAATAAGTCGCTTGCCACAATATGATCAACATACAGCTTTTTCAACATAGAGTTCAAAGCTGTATTGAACTCATAGCCTTCCACCGTGCGGGTGTCAGTGACCTCAAAGAGAGGCTTGTCCGAATCAAGAGACATATCAAAGTATTTTTGCCAGACAACAGTAGTGACACTAAACTTTGTGTTGCCAATCTTAGTGTGAAATTGAGAACCCGGAAATTTTCCGTGAAGACATGTGTAGAAGATGCGTACAATGTCTTCATTATATTTTTCATTGCACTCCAAAACTTTGTTTACCCCTTGAAAATCAAGAAGATCGATGATGCGAGGAATGTGCATGCGCTCCGCCGAGAGACGATATTAAGCGTGTTGCTTGACCATAAATCTTTTACTAAAATTCTTGGTGAAGTTTTCAGTAAACTCCGGAGGCACTAAGGATATGGTGGAAACCGGAACGGAAGCAGATGAGGAGGCCCTTGAAGTTCTTTTACCTGTCACTCTTCTTGCAGCCATGGTTGTTGAGCTCAAAGAGATGAAAAGAGAGATAGGGTGATGATGATTTGCAAGGATTGGAGAAGATTGGTGAATGTGTAGAGAGATTAAGATCTTTACCCTTTTTGTAGAGTCTATTTAGGTTTTGTGGAGAGGAGAGTTATGGAGGGTAGATGTAATGTAGTGTCAAGTTACAATGCAAAAAGTAATGATAGACAATTAATGAGTCATAAAAAATTGAAATAATGGGGATTTTGAACGGGTTTAAAAAAAATTGACATTTTCCGCGCGATGCGTTGACCGCTCCTTTGTATGCATCGACGCATACTGTGTTAAAATTGACACGCTTAAAAATCAACAGGTATGCGTCGACCAGTAGGTCAACCTGAGCATACCCGAACAAGATTTCAATTTTGGGGACATTTTTGTGAGTCGATCGCACCTTGTTTGGGTCAAATCATGCAGAAAATACATGCATATTTGCACATTTATGAACATATAAGCAACAAAGATGCATAAATAACCAGCCACAACAAACTTCAAGCATTCAAATAGACAAGATACATATATTATGACATATATGACACGTATAACACACAGTTTAAAACATTTTGTGTGAACATAAAAATCGAGATAGAGAGTTGCCGAGAGTAGCTTGATGAATATACACTTATACTTACAACATCTTCAATTGGTTAGATGTTCGATGACCGAAGTAGGTATAAAAATAGATGAATAAAATATGTGCAAGAAATATTACTAAACACGATCCGAAATGTCGAGAATACCAAGTTCTCGTCGGATATGAAAGAAAGGTTCAGTAGCAAGCGAATTTGTGAATATATCCGCTAGTTGATTTATAGTGTCAGCGTGTTCAAAAACAACATTGCCTTTCTCCACATGATCCCTAAGAAAATGGTGTCGAATTTTGATATGTTTAGTGCGTGAATGTAGCACATGATTCTTGGTAAGATTAATTGCACTAGTATCGTCACAAAAGATCGGAATACGCTAAAGTTTGAGGTTAAAAATGTAACAATTGTTGCTTAAGCCATAAGACTTGAGCGCAACAACTGCCGGCGGCAATGTATTCCGCTTCGGCGGTTGACAAGGCAACAAAATCTTGTTTCATGTTATGCCAACTAACCAAAGAGTTTGAAAATAGGTGACAAGTACCACTAGTACTTTTTCTATCCGATTTGCACCCGGCAAAATCGGAATCGGAGAATCCAACCAAGGAACAATCGTTTCCTTTGGAATACCATAGCCCATACTTTGGAGTACCCGAAAGGTATCGAAGTATACACTTAACAATTTTTCAATGGGATTCCTTAGGAGAAGATTGATATCTAGCGCACATGCAAACACTAAACATAATATCGGGTCTATAGGCGGTAAGATAAAGAAGAGAGCCGATCATACCTCGATATCTCTTTATCTCTACATCCTTACCACTTTCATCTCTATTCAGATTTGCACATGTTGGCATTGGTGTGTCAATGGCTTTGGAATTTTCCATGTCAAACCTCTTGAGAAGCTCAAGACAATACTTTGTTTGTGTTAAGAAATGTGGTTGGGCCTAACTCAACCCTACAAATCGGTTGGTAGAGTGAGGATTACCCCCACTTATAAACACATGTTCATGCCATATATTGTCCGATGTATGTGGGACTCTTAACACACCCCCTCACGCTCAGGACGAGACAACTGAAGCGTAGAAATAAATGGTGGGTGGCCTGATAGCGGAAACCATAGAAGGTGGCCCACTAGATCTTAAACCAGGCTCTAATACCATGTTAAGAAATGTGGTTGGGCCTAACTCAACCCTACAAAACCAGTTGGTAGAGTGAGGATTGCCCCCACTTATAAACACATGTTCATGCCATATATTGTCCGATGTGGGACTCTTAACACACCCCCTCACGCTCTGGACTGGACAACTGAAGCGTGGAAATAAATGGTGGGTGGCTCGATAATGGAAACCATAGAAGGTGTCCCACCGGATCTTAAACGAGGCTCTCATACCATGTTAAGAAATGTCGTTGGGCCTAACTCAAACCTATAAAACTGGTTGGTAGAGTGAGGATTGCCCCCACTTATAAATACATGTTCATGCCATATATTGTCTGATGTGGGACTCTTAACAGTTTGACTTACAAACGTTCCTTCCTCATGCTATTTGATTTGTAATCCGAGAAAGTATGTGAGCTCCCCCACCATACTCATCTCGAATTCACCCTGCATTAGGTTAGAAAAATCTCTTACGAGATTCATGTTAGTTGATCCGAATATAATGTCATCAACATAAATTTGTACTAAGATTAAGTGTTTTCCTTGACATTTAATGAAGAGGGTTGTGTCGACCTTGCCTCTTGAATACCCTTGATCAAGTAGAAACTTGCTTAGATGCTCATACCAAACCCTAGGGGATTGCTTGAGTCCATACAAGGCACGTTTTAACTTGTACACATGATCGGGATATTCATGAGACTCAAAACCTGGAGGTTGTGCAACATAAACTTCTTCATTATATAACCATTAAGGAATGCACTTTTTACATCCATTTGAAATAGCTTAAAATTTTTCGCACAAGCGAAGGCAAGTAAAAGGCGTATAGCCTCGAGTCGGGAAACCGGCGCATAAGTCTCCTCATAGTCGATGCCTTCCTCTTGGTTATACCCTTGCGCGACTACATGCGCCTTATTGCGGGTTATTACCCCGTTTTCGTCCAACTTGTTCTTAAACACCCATCGGGTGCCGATTACTCGATGACCTCGCGGAGGAGGGACAAGGTCTCAAACCTCATTTCTCTTGAACTCATTAAGTTCTTCTTGCATAGATAAAAACTAGTGCTCATCGAGTAAGGCGTCTTTAGGGTTTTTAGGTTCCATTTGTGAAACGAAAGCTAAGTGATAACATAAATTACTTATCTTAGACTGAGTTGTAACTCCCTTTGATATATCACCGAGGATGTTGTTGATTGGATGGTCTTTGGAAGACTTCCTGTTACACCCTTTTTCTACCCCAAAATTATTAAGGTAAAATAACACAAAAATCAGAGTGAATAAATAAATTTCATTAAAAAGCCACAAAGGGCGTACATTTCTCAAAGTCAACAAAATAGGTCCATACTCCGTAACTACGGGTTTTCCCAAAGTACATCAAACAACATAAAATAGTGAAACTCAGAGCATAAATCAAGGTTTCTCCTCAAAAGGGAAAATAAGTAAAATAACCCACTGATATAAAATCAACTCAAAGAACTCAACCCGATGTTACATATCAGAGCAAGACCCTCTAAGCAACTAAATCAGCTAATAACTCAAAACTCCAAAAATGACTCCTCGATGGCGTCCACGACTAAACTTGCTCAGCTGCACCCACGTGGAGGTAACATTCAAACAAGCAGGGTGAGTAAAACAGTTCATAATAATCAATGTATAACAATTAATGCATAAACGGCATCATAATTCTATTCAACTTATTCATATCCTCAGATTTGCCTCGAAGGCCACAACATCATAATTTATACAAAAAGCCTCATAAATGCAATGCGACACAACTCAATACATGTGGTACCAATCATCACAGCATGATGGACACTGGGCCATCAAAATACTTCATATCCACACAGTGGGATTGAAGCCAAAGTAATCGAGGTCCTGAACCGAAGTCCAGATGCACATGAATGCATGATGCACACGTCACAATAATCCTCATAATAACAACATATGGTGCATCATCATTCATCATATTCATCATATTCATCAAACGTCATAACTCATCCACATAGTCATCATCATCACATAAATCGTCATATTTCACATAACTCATCATAATAATCATCGTCATCACATAAATCATCATATCTCATGTTATCACATAATTCATCATGATAATCATCATCCCCACATAATTCATCATATCTCATGTTATCACATAATTCATCATAATAATCATCATCATCACATAAATCATCATGTAATTCATCATAATAATCACGTACCAATCACATATTAGCTCATAGTCATCCTCATGTTAGCCCATCATATTATCACATATTATCCCACATTAATTCATAATACTACCCCATATTATCTCATATTAATTCCTCAAATTATACTTGCGGTAATCCTCACACTATCGCCTATCAATCACATAATTCCTCACTGTCATACTAATGTTAACTCATCTCAGAAATCTCAGAATCAAACATTAAGGCATCGCTACAAAACAATCAAATTTTGCAAACTCTGTTATGTTTGCTGGCTTGCTTACTAGGCGAGTCGGTAGGGAGTCTTCGCTAGCATGCTCGCTGTTGCACCCCAAAATTTTCCCAACTTTTCTTTACCTAGATTATGTTTCATTTCATTCACATTAGCATTATCATTTGCATTTCATTGACATGTATGCAGGAGATCAAGAGGTATGATTACCAACTAAGAGCTATACAAGACTATGAAGCTAGCTAAGAAGGTTATTCAAGTGTTCAAGGATTGATATCCTTGTCAGAGAAATTAAAAGATCCTCAGAGAGAGTGATTGAAACCAAGAGTGTGTGTCTCCTAACTTGAGGGTTGTGGAAAGCCCTCAGATGATTCTGAAGCCATGAAGTTGGACTTGAGGTATTGAAAGAGCTCATGAGAAGTGTTGAAGATCACTTTGAGGCCTAGACAGGTCATTGTGCAAGATTAAGAAGCCTCAACCATGATTGGTGCAGCTAGGGTTTGACTGGGTCAGCCCTAAGCCAACTGAGGATTTGAAGAAGGTTGAGACCTAATGCAAGAGCCATGTGATCATGGATTGATAAATTGAGATGTTCTAAGGATGATTCCAAGGTTAACTCATCATGATTGAAGAGTTTGAGAAGTTTCAGGCTAGGGTTTCTAAGACTTGACAGTGTAAAATCCCCTAGCTTGACCCCTGACTTCCAGGCCATTTAACTCAAGATATGATCTTTATCTCATCTTGACCCCAACATTATTGTTGTATGGCATGATCTTAGCTTTAATTTGAGTACTAGAAGTCCTTGATAGGGTTTATATAACTCAAGTTATGCGCCAGACAAGTTACAAGTCATTTGAGGCATGTGAATTTGAAGCTTGAAAGTTACCCAACTTGCATGACACTTTTGCCCTAGAAGGAAGACTCCTATGAACTTTTGGTCAAAATGAATTTTGTTCCTTATTCTCTTATCTTTCCATAGAGTACTAGAAGTCCATGATTGGATTTGTAGAACTCAAGTTATGGCTTTGACAAGTCAAAGGTATTTCGGGTACTTGGACATTACAGGTCATTTTGAATTATGGGTCCATTTCACTATCTTGCATGCTTCAAATGGAGTTTTGTTCAACTTGAAAGTTGCTCAAAATGATATGTTTAGTCCAACCATTACCCAAGCAACCATTGATATGGATTAGAGCAAGCATTGGTTGAAGAAATTTCACAAAAGGACCATTTTAATGAATTAAAATGGAAAAAATTCAAAACAATTGGTAATTGAATGATTTCAAGCCAAATTTGTGCTCATTTTGATTGGAAAATAAGTTCTAAACACTTTGGCATTATTAGAATTTTCATTTGGGGCTTGGTTCATGGTGTTCCAATTTGTGACTTCATGAATAAGCTACACATCCAAAATCATACCATTAAGCTCCAAACCAATTTTCACAAGGCAAAGTCCAAACCTTACCTTGGAATCCAAGCTTAAGGAGTACTTAAGTGATATACTCCAAACCAAAAGAAAAAACTCCTCACAATTTTCATTTTTCATTTTCAAGAATTCTCTCACTCTCAATTCTCTCAATTTCTTCATTCTCCAAACCCTCACCCATAGCTCCTTGTCATCGGATCCATTGATTTTTCATTGAAATCAATGGAATCTTGAGCATAAGCCTCCACTCATAATCATTATCGGATCAAGTTTCATAATCAATTTTCGTGCAAATTGAAGTTGGATATTGGAGCGTAAGTTGGAAGCACTTATTCGGAGCAATTCGGATTCGAAGTGTTCGATCATCATCTTCTAGCAAGAATTATTGTGGATCTTGAAGTTTTCCATCTAATCTTGTTCAGATCTTTGCAAATTCACTTGACCAACGATCGCCAGATCAAATCTCGGATCCGTAGGTTGGTTTTCTGATTTAATTTAACCATTTGATTGTTGTTTTTTAATGGCATTAAAATTCTGTTTTGTGTGCTGTTTGATTTTAATTCATATAAAATAGCAAGAATGCTTAGAAAAATATGACAAAATTAGTGGATGATACTTATCATGTCTATTATTGTTGTACGCAATTGGATTTTAGTTTCATTTAATTTTCAATTTGATTTCGTTTTTCTCCTTTAGTTGGATAATAAAATGTCAAAAACTGCATAGTTTCTTGCTGATTTTTGTTCTGGAGTTTGGTATAGAATTTGGACTTAATTCTTTGCTGGTTTGTTATAGACATATTAAGGATCTCCCAGAAATTTTTAGGGTAATTTTTAGGTAGCTTTAGGTTCTGTTTTGAACTAGATCTTTAGAGGCTTCCCTACTTGATTTCCCTTTTGACCATTTTTGGTGTGTGATTTCTTTAGTGCCTTTAAGCATAGTTTTAGCCTCTGGTTTTTCTACTATAGATACCTAATATGCTTAGGTTCCCCTAGAAACTTTCCTAGGATTTTAGAATTAGTTTTGGTATTTTAGATTGAATTAATACTTAGGCTAGTCTTAACATGTTCATAACATAGCCTTTCCTTTTGATTGATTTCATTGATGACTTTTAGCAATAGATAAACTTTTCATTCCTTTTGATTGTTTCTTTATACATGTTGATGATGTTGTGTAATTTTTGTTATGATTTTTAGATGAGTTTAAATAAGGTTTTAGGGTAGTTGTTTAGGAGTGTTCTTTGTTGAATCCCTCTAGTGTACCCTTGAAGTTTAGGTTTAATTTGAGCCTTTTGATTTAGGTTTAAACCCTGATTTTTGTACCATAGAATGTTGATACATATAGGATGATGTAGTAGTTTTCTTAGAATTTTTAGGAATGATTTTCAATTAGTTCCCTATTTTACAAATTAACTTCAGTTTAGGTGATCCAGACTTAGAGAACTTCATAGATTAACCTTGTAAACAACCATTAGATGATTCTAAATAGTGTATCCCTTTCTTGATAGATTGGTAAGTAGATAGAGATCTCATTAGAACTTTTCCATAGCCTTGATAGAGCTTTTGATGCCCCTAGCTTAAGTGAACCTTGTAGTTAGCTTGTAGGGTTCTATGGAGTGTTGTGCTGCCTTCTGTCCCCTATATGATTTCCTCCTTGGGCTTTGCCCCACATTCTTTATTCAAGTCTTGAAGAGGATCCCTCCTGGGAGAGCCTAATCCTTCCTTTGGTTGGATTCTATGCATTCCTCAGGAGGTTGAGCCTTGAATTGACATTCCCCGGTATAGTACATTCCTTTGGTTTGTACTATCTTTATCCTTCAAGTCTTGATGAGGAGCCCTCCTGGGAGAGCCTAATCCTATCTTTGGTTGGATTCTGTGCATTCCTCAGGAGGTTGAGCCTTGGATTGACATTCTTGACATGGTATATTCCCTTGGTTTATACGCTGTCATCAATCTCAAAGTCCTTTTCTTGGGATCCCTTTTGGGAGAGCCTAATCCTTCCCTTGGTTGGATTATGTGCATTCCTCAACAGGTTGAGCCTGAGATGGACATTCTGTGTTGATACACTTTAAATCAATTACCCTTAGATTTATATCTAGGACCAATACCCAGCTTTCTGTCCTATTAACATAGGGTCCCTCTTGGGAGAGCCTAATCCTTCCTTTGGTTAGATTCTGTGCATTCCTCAAGAGGTTGAGCCCATGATGGACTCTGGTATTGATATACCTCCAACCTGATGCAGCCTGGGATGGCTTCCTTGTTGCTCATTATGGTTTCCCTCCCTTGTTTGACTTGCTTGACGCATTAGAATAGGATCATGTTTAGATTATTTTAAGCTAGGAGCGTGACTGCTTAGAGGTTGAGTGGGTCTCCCTCTGCTTGTTTGCATTAACGGTTGAGGTGATCCTCCCCTTGCTTGTGTGTTGATTTTCTTTTGATCTGTGTATTAGTAATAGAGGTTTAGTCTGTCTATCTCTGCTTGACTGTTTTCTTTTCTGCTTGATTGTTAAGAGGTCGAGTGGGTCTCCCTCTGCTTGTATTGCTGCATTGCATATGCATCTTTACTATATATCTGTTTACTATTTAAGCTGATGCTTTATCTGTTTTTGTATACCGTTGACATGATCCCCTAGGAGTCTCACTTCCTTTGACAAGGAAGTGATGATAGAACTTTAGGTTGAAACCTATGCATGATAACTTCTAGGAGTTTCCTGTTTCAAACCTCAACCATAGGATGAATCCTTGGCATGACAACATTAGGACTTGATAGTCTCCCCATAGAGTTCGTTCTCTTCTTATCTCAAACAACAGTAAAAAACGTAATAAAGGCAAGTTAGTATAAGCACGTTACGAGCCTTAAGCTACTTGGGAAATGATAATTGAGCGGTCTCCTCTCAATCATCTAGGATGTTTAGTATAAGTTCTTCGGACGCTATACGACGCATTCGCTCCTAAGTCATAGTCTCTAGTGCTGTACAAACTACAGACAACCATAAAAAACAGTTCTTCCGTAAAAGATAGAAAACAAACTTCAAACCTTTTTTGCCCCGTGGGCCCATAATTCAAAGGAAGCTTTTCTGAAGAAAAGAGTGTCGTTAACTCTCAGTTCTACCGCAAATGGTAACGCCTAAGTCTCCAAGGGTCGAGCTGCGTACACCAAACTGCTGGAACTGTTTGTTAACCCTACTCGAAAAAACAGATGAATCTGAGTTCCCGTAATCCGTATTATCCCGAACTACGTAAGCTCTGATCTCTCATACCTGTTGAGAGTACGTAGGCACAATACTGATGTATTAGCGAGCCACCTTCCCCGTAACTTGTAGTTAGTCGAACTACGTTGACTCTGATTTCTCATTCTCTGATGAGAATACGTAGGCATAAAGTGCGACGCTTTGCCGAGTCATTTTCTTTTCTTTTTCAGACCAACCTTGATACGTAGATAGTAAATAAACCCGTCAAATAAACACAACAAGCACGGATCCCATCGAGTACGATGGACGTGAGGGGCGCTAATACCTTCCCCTTACGTAACCGACTCCCGAACCCAGACATTGGTTGCGATGACCTTGTATTATACCTTTTCGTCAGGTATTTCCGATCGTTTCCTTTCCTTTTGTGAGGGATAAATAACAAAAGGTGGCGACTCTTCTGTTTTTCTGGCACCTTATTTTCGCGGTAGCGACAGCTGGCGACTCTGCTGGAGACTACGACGGTTCCCTATGCGAGTCTCGCCTTGGATTTTCTTCCTAGCTGTATGGGTCATCCCCAGCAGCTGGCGACTCTGCTAGGGATCCAACATCCCCTGTGCGAGTCAATCCTAGCGCTTGCATGTTTATCTGTTGGGTTGTGTTTATTTATCGCATTTTATTTCCCGCATTTTATTTTCAGTATGATATGATTATCTGTGTTGTTGTGGGAGGGACTCTGATGAGTGATAAGCCAGATCCAGGCTTGAGAGCTACATAGTATTAGAGCAGATTAGTGGTGAACTTGCATGTTAGGCATGCACTAGTTCCCATGCAATCTGAACTCAGACGAGATTCTCTGAGATGATTTCCATTTCCAGCCCAATGGGCCGTCGAAAGGATTTCAGATCTAAGGATTGTCGACTCTGGGAACCGATCATTTGTGATTCAGATGAGTGAGGCCACTTCAAGAGATGATGATGCCACACCTTCTGGATATCATATCATCGTTTCTTGAAAGTTTGTGACGCTGATGACCGCATAGGATGCCGTACCTTTTCCGTGATTAGGTCCATACCTGTAATCAGGTTCGGGTTATTGCAGGAAACCTTAACCTCTAGACAACCTGGTTTTCTTAACAGTGAATCAGTATTGTTGGTGTCAGAGGGTTCTCGTCATCAGAGATGTGTTTGTTCTTGACAGAGCAGAATTATGGGCCTCTTCAGTCAACAGCGCAACACTCTTGATCTCTTGCTGCAGCTTTGCACTTGCATTTGCATCATCATACCATGTTTGCATTTTGCATCTAGCATTCTCATTTGCATTGCAGGTTGTTCCCGACAGCTTCATGTTCTTATCTCTGCTTGGTTTGCATAAGTGACAGGATTGAGCAGGTCAGATTCCACAGATATCCCACTCAAGGTAATCAACAAACGACAATGGATCAAGTTCAAGCTGAAGTGCAGGAGCTCAGGGCTCACCTGACTCAGTTCATGGAAATGATGCAGGGCGTCGTAGCAGGACAAGAACAGCTAAGAAACATAGTTCAACCGTTGATGGCACGGGTGAACGAAGAAGGTGTTGTCCATGGAGGTGCTGGTGTTACCCCTCCTGTTGGTGGTTCTGTTCCACCTCCTATCCCTGTTGTTGTTACACCTCCGGGCGGAGGCGCTGAGAATGGGAATGGAAATGTTGCTGGTGGGAGTACCCAGCCTGGGCATAGAATCGTCGGTCCTCGCTGGAAAGATCACCAAAGCGATATCTTTTCCATGAGAGATATGGGAGCGGCCATGCCAACTGAAGCTGAACAGAGGTTTAAACTGATTGAAGAGAAGATGAAGGCCTTTGAGAATCAAAACTCTCTGGGCCTCGATATGTCTGATATGGGTCTGGTTCCATAAGTCAGAATTCCTCCCAAGTTCAGGGTGCCAGAATTCGACAAGTACAAAGGGACAACCTGTCCTCGAGTTCACGTCCGAGCATACTTCCGAAAGATGTCTGCGTATTCTGAAGACGAAAAGCTGCTAATTCATTTCTTCCAAGATAGTCTGACCGGGGCATCATTGGAATGGTACATGGGGCTTGAGAGAACCCACATCCGTAGTTGGAAAGAGTTGGCTGAAGCATTTGTGCGTCATTATCAGTATAACAGTGATCTGACACCAACCAGGATACAACTGCAGAGTTTGTCACAAAAGAGTACTGAGAGCTTCAAGGAATACGCCCAGAGATGGCGAGACTTGGCATCAAGAGTACAACCTCCCCTGATGGAGAGAGAGCTGAATGACATGTTCACGGCTACACTTTCTAGTGTGTATTATGAAAAACTGATAGGTTGCATGACTGCAAATTTCTCAGATCTGGTAATAGCAGGGGAAAGGGTCGAAAGCGGTATCAAATTAGGAAAGATCCAAGTCGCTCCTGTTTTTGCTAAAGATGAAAAGAAGCCGCATGTTGGAGAAACTAGTACTGTATCTACTCCAGTTGCTGGTCAACGTTCAGCCCGAAGCCAACAACCTCGTGCTCCTCAACAGCAAAACAATCGGCGCCAAAATCAAGATAGGCCCCGTAACAACCTGGAAAGGAGGACTGCTCCTCTTCACCATGTTCTAATGCCGCTCAGCCAGATTCTGCCGCATCTGATTCAACACTCGTTGGTGGAGCCTAAAGCTCTCAAACCAAAGCCAGAGCCCTATCCTCCGGGATACGACCCCAGTGCTCAATGTGATTATCATGCAGGATCCCAGGGGCACGCGACTGAAGATTGCAAGGATTTTCAAGCCAAAGTGCAACACTTGATGGACCAAGAATACATTTCCTTTTCTGAAGGAGAGCTGGTTGTGCACGTCGACCTCTCGTCTAATTGAGTTTGGAGAATTTAAGGGTTGCATCTCCCTAGTCAGTGTTTCAGATACAAGAAGCCCAGTTCCCCGAAAGCTGGCACTCTGCATTTTATCATGTCATTTCTTTACATTTGTAGTTTCTTTCCTATAGAATTGCAAATTTCGTTTGTAAAGCATGATTGTTTTTCAATTGATATTGATAATGAAATAAATATGCATGTTTTGAACTAATCCATTCGTGTTCACTCTATTGCTTTCTTTTATTTTAAACGCTTGTTTAAGTGAAATCCGGGGAGGATGACGAAATCCAATGATGCGTAAGCTTCCGATGCTATGCTTTTGAACAAAAAAACCTGTTGATGATGTACAGGCATTGTTTCAATTCCCAAACACCGGAGATATAAGGAAGAGAATCCCTTGTTAACCCCTTTGAGCCTAGTTGTAGGAGTTTCTTTCTGAAGATAGACAAACCCTCAATATTAACCCGGGGCAGGGTAGGTGTTAGCTAATTTGACCAAGCGATCAAATTACACAAGGAGTGCCCGTTCGAGGATCCATCACATCGTTATAGGTCGTACCTAAAAAAAACCATGATGGTTAAACTTGGTTGATCAAGAGTGAAACAGTCACAATCTCTTTAACAAGTCATACGAGCCGATGCCATATGATTTGTTCAAAAAAGAAAAAGAAAAAATCGAAAAGAAAAAGTCCACTAAGTCGAATCTTGAAAGCAAGCGACTTAGGCAAAAATCACGGTACCCCACTGGACTTCAAAATTGAAGAAACTCAAAAGAGTCAGTACAGGAAAAAGTTAGGAGGAAACGAAAAAACGATAAGCAAAAAGTGGAAAAAAGATTACGAAAGAAAATCCTCGAGAAAGAACGAAATCGTATGGCTACCGGTTCCCCAAACAAAGACGGAAAGCGAGTGACTGTCACTCCAAAAAACTTGTGGTTTCCTGAACCGTCACTCCTGTCATATAATCTTTGAAAGGTGAATGCTAAGGTCGAATTAGCTGAACGTAGGATCGGAGAACATCAAGGAGAATGGGTGGGTTAAAATGAATTTTGAGCCTTTATCCTTTCTTTCTTAAACCGTAAACCAGACCATGTTACAACCTTCAAAAGACCTAATTGAAATAGGTTTGTTTCGAAAGCATACTTCGGTAAAGATCGCATCGAAACTGACTCCTAGAAGGGATTCTCATTACAGTGTTGTATTAATATTGACATGTTAATGAATGATTTCATATATTTTATGTCATAAAATTTCTTCCAGTGAACAGGAATGGATTTTTGAAAACTGCCATATGCATTGCATTTGATATATCTTTTATGCAGAACAACTTGTTTTACTAGCGAGTAAGCGCTTGACAGCAGGAAAGTTTCCACAATGGAAAGTATGATCGGGATAGAATGCAGAATGCCTGAATATTCTGGTGAACCGAGGAAAAATACGTCAAATGATCGTAGCATGGGAGTCAGCCATCCAGAAATCATTAATCCGGGGCAATCGGGTCGAGATTGGATGAATCTGTCGCAGCCAAGGATACTACTCCCCACAAATCAGCCCATGAGGGGCAAAGTCATGACAAGACTGGGGCAGGTCACCCCGAGAGCGTCAAAGTCATCCTTGTCCTGAAGGAAGTTAAGCTGAAGCACCTTCTCGAGGTTTGAAATGCTAAGGTAATACACGTCAAACCAACAGAAGTATAGAAGGTACAGACCTCCTCGCAAGAGAGTTTTGCAGAAATCCCACAGGATGGGACAAAATTGGAAACAACGGAGTCGTCCCTGTCCATATCATCAGAGCCAGGTAAGCAAGGATGAGTCATTTTGTGATACCGATTCTGGGGCAAGTCGTCTCGAGTGCGTCTCATGGCAAGATTGATTTATCCGTGAGTTAAACTAAGCCGAGGCAGTTCCTCAAGCAGGTATATTTTCCCCCCAGTCAAAGTTGAAAGTCGGAGAATCGGGTCGTCACCCTTATCAAACAACTTGAAACTTTCAGGGTCCAGTCTTGTCTGGCTAACCCTCAAACCAGTTTTCGTCCAGTATGTGTCTAAATGTTGAACCAGTACCCGCCTGGTCCCTTCTTGTGGTAGTTTACTGTTTAACCAGTCCTCGTACGGAAAACCCAGTCGCAAAGTCCAATCCTTGTTTGGCAAACCCGAAGTCAATCCTATTTGATATTCGAACCAGATATCTAGTCCCTGTCTGATATCCATAATCCGAAATCAGTCCTGTCTGATCTCCTTACCCGAAGTCAATCCTGTTTGATATTCGAACCAGATATCCAGTCCCTGTCTGATATCCATAATCCAGAATTAGTCATGTCTGATCTCCTTACCCGAAGTCAATCTTGTTTGATATTTGAGCTAGATATCCAGTCCCTGTCTGATATCCAAATCTGGAATCAGTCCTGTCTGATCTCCCTACCCGAAATCAATCCTGTTTGATATTCGAACCAGATATCCAGTCCCTGTCTGATACCCAAATCCGGAATCTGTCCTGTCTGATCTCCCTATCCGAAAAATCAATCCTGTTTGATATTCGAACCAGATATCCAGTCCCTGTCTGATATCCAAATCCGGTATCAATCTACTGATCTCCCAACCCGAAAATTAATCCTGTTTGATATTCGAACCAGATATTCAGTTCCTGTCTGATATCCAAATCCGGAATCAGTCCTGTCTGATCTCCCTACCCGAAATCAATCATGTTTGATATTCGAACCAGATATCCAGTCGCTGTCTGATATCCATAGTCTGGAATCAGTCCTGTCTGATCTCCCTACCCGAAGTCAATCCTGTTTAATATTCGAACCAGATATCCAATCTCTGTCTGATATCCATAATCCGGAATCAGTCCTGTCTGATCCCCAAAACCGAAAATCATTCCTATTTGATATTCGAGCCAGATATCCAGTTCCTGTCTGATATCTGAAACCAGAAATCCATGCTTATGCCGGAGATTATTTCTTGTCTGACGACTCGAACTGTGACACTAATTCTTGTCTGGTGGTGCACCAATGAATGCTAGTACCTGTCTAGTATTTCCCCGTTTAAATCCACTCTCGTCGATAACCTTCCGTTCAAGGTTCAGCTCCAGCTTGGAAAACCGTTTCAGAATCCAGTGCTTGTCTGGCTTGCCATTCTTTTGAAGATTAATCCCCGTTTGATAAGCTCTCGACCGGTAGTCAGTCCGCGCCTGACCTACTTGGTTAAAATCCATTTCTAGACTGATGTCCAAGTGGTCCATTCTTCTATGCAGGATGATTCCTTCTTCCCCAGCAAGTTCAACAGTGTTTTCCCCACCGAGTCTGAATAGAGACCGTGAGCATTGATATGTCTCCCCAAGCAGAGATAGATTCTCCCAGATCAGATGTGTCTTGAGGAAGGATCATCATTTCCCCAGCCGAGTCATACGCTGAAGTGTATACTCCTTCCCAGCACCGGGTCAATGTGCAGTTCTCTCGTAGGAGACTAGTCACAAGTGTGTAGCTTCCGATGGTTCCAGACTGAAGTCTTCGGCGAAATTGAAAGTACCCACAAAGTCATACTCTCCCTGGCAGGTAGGAGTGATTCCAGCGCCCGGTTACCATCCTCAGCCGAGTTTGCAGTCCCCCAAGAGGGTCGAGTCCGTGGAAGCCGTTCAGGCCATGATTGGTTTTCCCCAGTAGAGAGTACTGAATAGCTGATGCTGTAATTCACCATCGGAGTCGTTATCTCCAGGAAAGTTTTTGGATGCGAAGGCCGTGCAATTTATTTCTGTGACTGACATTGTTTGTCCTCAGCAGTTTGTGGTTCGTGTACCTAGTTGAGCGGGTTTAGGTTCTCGTAGAACTTTGTTCCCCTACAGCAGTATTCTGGATTTCGTATCCCCGGGTTTAATCCAATTGAGATTGGTGTGACTTCTTCTCCTCGACAGGATGATTCCTCCTCTCCACCAGAGTGGTTCTTTCTCTTTGATAGAAGGATTCTCCCTTCAACATTTATTTTGCTGATGGGGTCATAGCATTTTGCATGATTGCATAGCATTTACCCTAAATGCGTAGCATTTCCACCGTGTGGAGAATTGCGTCATTGTCAAACATATGCATATGAAACATGAGCTAGGTCGTTACCGTTCTTGTTTTGCAGGTGTTCCTCCGCAGAATGGTTTGCTCAATCTGATTCTTGAAGTCTCCAGCGAAGTTGATTGCTTATGATGATTCTTGAATTCCCCAGTGGAGCCGCCAGAGTTGGTTGCTCAAGTTGATGCTTAGAGTCCCCGGCAGAGTGTTTGCGCAGTATGATTCTTGAAATCTCTAGCAGAGTTGTTGGTTCAGGGTGATTCTTGAAGTCCCCGACGGAGTTGTTTGTCCAAGATGATTCTTGAAGTCCTCAGCAGAGTGGATTCATCCAGAATGATCTCTGGATCCCTAAAGCAGAGTTACTTGATAGTTCTCCAGAATCCCCAGCGGAGATGTTCATCCCCAGCATGTTTTCAACAGGGAAGTTGAAATTTCCTTGAAGACTTGATGATTGAAGTCCGGCAGCGGTGCCAAAACCCCTGACTTACTGATAAAGTCTAACGGCGATGTCAAAGCAGTTCTCCCAGCTGACGCAGTTCTCCCATTTTAAGACTTACTGACGAAGTGCAACTGTGATGTCGAAGCAGTTCTCTCAGCTGATGCAGAGTGCCTGATGGCAGAAGTTTGGATATCCCTATTTGGTTCATGATTGACCGAGGATTCTATTTCATACTTGCTAACGAAGTCCGGCTGACGCCTAAAAATTTCTTTGAATGCCCGACGGCATAATTAACTTGATTGTTAAAAAGTTCCTAATGACCTGATGAGTCCTGAGGAGTTCTTCTGCTGCAATGCTGCAGAAGGCCTGACGGCAATACCAACTATGTATCACCGGTGAGTGACCAGTGATCCCTCGATGACTTGAGGAAGAAGCTGCAACGAAATTTGATAATCATCCCGACGGAGATTTGAGAGTAGCCATTCACCAGTTACCGAATAACCGATAATCATCCCGACATTCCTAGCAACATGATGAGTCCATAGGCGACGATAAGGAATTCTTCTACTATGACGCAGAATGCCTGACAGCATAATCAACCATCCATTACCAGTTACCGTGTAATCGGTGACCCCTTGATGACTTAAGGGCGAAGATCTACAGCAAAATCAGATGATCATCCTGACGGAGATTAGACCCTTCACCAATTACCGTGTGACCAATTCCCCAGCAGAGTTGCCGTGCAACTGTCATGCTCAGTTTTGAAGATGTTCCTACCAATCGGAGTACCGTTTACAAATCATCAGTTACCGTGTAACTGGTGATCCCTTGATGATTCGAGGACGCAATGATATCAGATAAATCAGAGAATCATCCTGACAGAGATTCAGATAAGTATTTCTCCAGCTAGTTGCCGTGACGCTATTATTTCAGTTTCCGAAGATTTGTCCCCATCAGAGTACCGTGTACTTGCGCAGTTGGCAAATTTCCGTGTTTGTTGGTATTCAACCGTCTTTTACCTTGATTGTTTGAGAGCCATTCGCTTCTCACCCAGTCAGGTCCAAGCCGTTTGAATAGGGGCAGCTGTTGCACCCCAAAATTTGCCCAACTTTTCTTTACCTAGCTTATGTTTCATTTTATTCACATTAGCATTATCATTTGCATTTCATTGACATGTATGCAGGAGATCAAGAGGTATGATTACCAACTAAGAGCTATACAAGACTATGAAGCTAGCTAAGAAGGTTATTCCAGTGTTCAAGGGTTGATATCCTTGTCAGAGAAATTAAAAGATCCTCAGAGAGATTGATTGAAACCAAGAGTGTGTGTCTCCTAACTTGAGAGTTGTGGAAAGCCCTCAGATGATTCTGAAGCCATGAAGTTGGACTTGAGGTATTGAAAGAGCTCCTGAGAAGTGTTGAAGATCACTTTGAGGCCTAGACAGGTCATTGTGCAAGATTAAGAAGCCTCAGCCATGATTGGTGCAGCTAGGGTTTGACTAGGTCAGCCCTAAGTCAACTGAGGATTTGAAGAAGGTTGAGACCTGATACAAGAGCCATGTGATCATGGATTGATAAATTGAGATGTTCTAAGGATGATTCCAAGGTTAACTCGTCATGATTGAAGAGTTTGAGAAGTTTCAGGCTAGGGTTTCTAAGACTTGGCAGTGTAAAATCCCCTAGCTTGACCCCTGACTTCCAGGCCATTTAACTCAAGATATGATCTTCATCTCATCTTGACCTTGTCGCTACTGCGAAAATCGGCGCCGGCTGAACAGAAGAGTCGCCACCGTGCGTTATTTATCCCAAAGAGGGGAAAGGAAACGCTCGAGGTAAACCTACCGCAAAACGGGGAAAGGAATGGTCATCACAACCAAATCCTGGATTCGGGAGTCGGTTACGCAAGGGGAAGGTATTAGCACCCCTCACGTCCGTCGTACTCGACGGGATCCACGCTTGTTTTCTGGTACGGATTGTTATTCTATCTATTCTACAGGTCTAGGGTTAAAAGAAAATAAAATGACTCGGCAAAGTATCGCACTTTATGCCTACGTATTCCCGTCTGGAACGAGAAATCAGAGTCAACGTAGTTCGCCTACCTACGGGAAAGGAGGGGAAGGTTGCTCGCTAGGATATCGCATCCTATGCCTACGTACTTTCATACAGCATGAAAGATCAGAGCAAACGTAGTTCGGGCCACGTACGACACAAGTCTGTCTTGATTGTTTTTATCTCCTTCTGAAAAAGGGTTCTTTTGATTACGCGTCCGAGCGGACAAAAATGACGTTTTGATGAGTTTACATTCTTTTACGAAAGAAGTGTCTTTTATTGGATTTGAAATCTTATTGTGTTTTTCTGTTTGTTTTGAGAAAGAAGAGACAGAACTCTAACCTATAGTTGACGAGGGAATCACACTAACCTAATGTTATCATGCATGGGTTAAGACCTAATGTCTATCATGCTCCTCTCTTGCGCAGAGAGAAACAGAGATCCTAAGGGATAAACGGAAACAGAAACAACAGATACAATAAAACGGTAAAATATGCATGAATGCAACAATACAAGCGAGGCAAAAGAGTCCCACTCAACCTCGAACCTAGAAAACAATAGGCAAAAGCGAACAAAATTTGCTTTCAACCTAACAGATTAAATGGCAAACAATACAGTCAGGGAAATTCAAACAATACATCAAAAATATAAACAACAAAAATAAACAGCAAACAACATTCTTCATCAACATCTGTCTTCAAGTCATCTTCAACCATCTACAGGCTTCAAGCAAGCATCAGTCTGCATCTTCACAGCCTTCAAGCAAGGTCTCTATCTTCAATCTTTTAGGGCTTTTCTTCAAGTCTCACTCTCCAAGATGAGCAGCAGTCAACAAGATGAATTGGATGTTAAGCAGTCAGTTGCCTACCAAGGGTGGCCTACTGACTGTTAGCATGATACAAACAGTTTTCTCTCAAAAGTTCTATCTTTTAAATACATTCACTAATCCTTCCAAAGGAAGGAGGTGAATATTTAAAAGAGACTTTGAATCATAGAGAAAGAATGGAGGCAAACAAGACCTTCCATGTTTGTGAATCAAGTTCCTATTCTAGAGCTCTACCTAGCTCCTAGTGCCTATAACCTTCAACAGCTGCCAGCAAGATATACTCTTCATCAACTCTGGAAATTGATCTTCAATTCTTTTGTCTTCAATGGCTTCATCAGCAAAGTCTTCAACTCAAACCCAAACCCCAAGCAGGCCCAATACCCCACACAGTCAAACAATAACCCTAGAAAGGGCACACCACACAATCAATCAATTACAAGAATATACTAATAGTATTAATATAATAGGGGAACTCCTAGCATTTTCTAAGGGATCTATCACTTACCCATAATACTCCTATAGTCCCATCTTCTAATTTGTCCTAAAGAAAACCCAAAAAGAAACTTGTTTTGTTATACCTATATTATATTCACAACCCTAATTGACTATCCTAATAGTTTCTAACTAAACTACCTAAAATAAATCCTTAAAAAATAGTATAAAAATCAGGGGGGCACCTAATATCCATATCTAGTTGTACTAAAAAGAATGGGATGAAAATCCTAAAGGAAACTCTCAAACTAAATTCAACAAATAGTAGCATAAACCAAAAGAATTAAAAAAAGCTATTAAATGTAAAAATATGCAAAAAATATGAAAATGAAGTAAAATGACAATTTTATGTTTTCATATTTTTCTAGACAAAAAATGGAAAATGGTAAAAAAAGTCTCATTAAAAAATATGCATTTTTCAATTTATTATGAATTTTTGAAATGAAATAAAATTTGGAGAAGAAAATAATATGAAAATGGATGAGGGGTGCAAGAAGTAGTAAAATGCAGTTGATTATTATGATGGGCCCAGACTGGGGGTGCCAAGAGCAAGGCGCGCCCCAGCCCAGTTTAAATCAGAAAAACAAAAATAAAAAAAACTGAGACGGTGCGAATAGCAGGCCATTGAAGTTAAAATGCAATTGGGCTTTGGAAACGGGGGTGGGGAGAGCAAATGCGTGTGAGCCCAGCTAGTTCACTTAACCAAACGCAGCGTTTAGCTGCTGGCTTTTCCCTCTCCAATCGCGTGTGAATCCTGGACCGTTAGATGGTCCTCCAAGTCAAATATTCCACACGCCCCCAATGGTTCAGATTATGTCTTCTTCCTTGGAACACTTAGGGTTTTAGAACCTCCATGAAACACAACTCCATGCATCAATCTTCCTCACCTTCGTTCTCTCTCATTTCTCCATCAAATGCCACGATCCAAGAACCAAACTTGACTAGAATTTTACGTAGAACACAACTGTAGCATTAGATTTCGCTAAAACCCCATGAATCTTCCAAACCGAGCGGTATACATCTATGAATCCAAAACTTCATCAGTTTTTAACCATCACAAAACTCAACAATCTTTATATATAATTAATCCCTATGCCATGCTGATTAAAACTAACCAAAATTCGTGCATTATCATCCATTAAATCACCCATTCTAACTCCATCAAGAATCAACCTCCATTAATGAAACCTCACTAATTGATCTTAAACTCATCCAAGTGAATCACCTAATGGTCTCTAATGGTTTCACAACAAGAACTAACCCTAGCCATGCCTAAATTAAAGTGTGGAAGTGATTTTGCTTACCTTGACTCTTGCAATGGTAGGTGGTGAAAAGCTTCGAATCAGGCCTTGTAGATCTTCAAGAATGGTCTCTAGGTGATGAACAATCCTCTGCTTGCACAAGATTTGATGGAGATGGCTTGTATCTTCAGATCCAATCCCTTTTGCTCTCTTGCAACTTCATTTGGAAAGCTCCAATTCTTCAACAATGGAATCTTACTCTAGCATGAACATGTTCAGGGAGGTTTGTAGTGATGATTTGTGTGAAAAAATGGAAGGGTAATGAAGAGAAAGATGAAGTTTCAATACAATTTGCAAAATGGAGAATTTTGGTTCAATCTCTTTTCTCTACCACCATTAACATCAACAATCACCAACCCTTCACCAATGGAGATTGCAATCAATATATAGACTGATTTAGAAAGGTCTAGAATCATCTAGATCAATCTAGAAAGAACTTGAAGTTTCATGACATGATACTTTGCATTTCCATTCTCACCATATGAGATATCATGACAAAATCCCTATATTGCTTGCAACCAACTTGAATATCTCCTTATATGAGAATTAGGACAATGTACAAGGCATATTTCCCTTATTCATTAAGCTTTTCCTTGTTTTGGTTTGGTATGCCATTATGCAAGCAAGCAAATTACAAAGCAACCCCAAAATTTAAGCCTCAAACCAAAATTGTGGCTGAACCATTGTTCTTAAAATGTCCTTGGGAGTCAAAATGACCTATCATATGGCATGGTTTGGATTTGGAACTTGGATTTTATGATTTTCCATTTCACTTGAATTAACTTATACCTCATTTTTAGGCCATTTTTATCACTTTTTGCTATGAGCCTTTCCAATATCTCATGACCACCCTACTAGCCTTAAAACATCATTCTAAGAAACTTTGATGTTGAAGGTTTTTCCATTTGAAGCTTGGAAGTAGGAGATATGGGCATATGCTTGAAATGACCTATAATTTCCAAATGACCAAAATGCCCTTTGCTTGCCAAAGTCATAAGTAGAGTTCCACAAATCCTATGAAGGCATACTATACCTTTCTAGAAAGCTAAGAGCATGACGAACAACTTTCATGTTGGCCAGAAATCCATTTGAAAGCTCCTAGAGGGGTAAAAGTTGCTTGGAAGTCAAGTAACTTTCACAGACAAATTTCAGATGCCTCTGATGACCTGTAACTTGCAAGAACCATAACTTGAGTTCTATAAATCTCATTGATGTCTTCCACAACTCAAATTAAAGGTCTTTAGATACTCTACAAGTTTCATGTTGGCCAAGGATCCATTTGAGACTTTCATTTTGAATTATCTTGCTTGGAAGTTTGCCCTAAATCAGGGGATTTTACACAGAAACCCTAATTCAGAAACTTCTCTTTTTCTTGATTTCCTTTGATTTCTCCTTGGCACAAAACCACATCCATATCCCCATGTCAAATGAGGCATCCCACATATTTCAAACAGGCCTTGATGCCCTTCAATCTAGCATTTAACCTAGAGTTGACCCAGGGTGGACCCAGATGAAACCCTAGTTGACTGTCTTCAACTGCAGCTCTTGTACTCACACCAATGACTTGTCTCACTTTCAAAATGACCCTATAGGTCTTCCATGATGCCTACATGCACTCCATGCTTTCCATTCATAGCTCCCAACCTCTCTGCTGGTCCTCACATACCCTCAAGATAGGAGATAGATCCACTGCTTGGTCCACTAACTTCTCAGATTTCAATTTCTTTCTGATGACTTGGCTAGGATTGAATTTGAATAAGAATCTCTTGACATGCCCATAGAGATAAGAACTGCATTTGGTCCCTTGTTGGAGGGCTTGCCCCTGCTATGCTATGCAGATGAATGAATTATGTACATGACCTAATATGCAAATGCTAAAGCTATGAGACATAAACCAAGTGAAGTAGGTTGAGCAAATTTTAGGGTGCAACAGCTGCCCCTATTCAACTGACTTGGACCCGACTGGGTGAAACGCCCGGAGCCTTCAGACATTCGAGGTACAAGACGGTTGAATACTAAGAACCCGGAAATTTGCCAACCGCAGAAATAAACTGCACCACTGTTTGGGGAACATTATCTATAAATCTGATTTCAACATTATCTTGTCAATACTGGAATGAACTTATTGACTTCACTGGGAGAAGTACTTCTGTCAACACAACATGACCCTGCCAACGATACAAGAAAATCACTTTGCCATCACTACGAGAAATCACTCTGCCACCACTGCGGGAAAATTTTGTCATTATTACGGGAAAATTTTGTCACTATTATAGAAAAATAACACCGCCATCGCTACGGGTACTAACTCTGCTAAATACAGGAAAACAACTCCGCCTTCGATACGGGTACATACTCTGCCAAATACAGGAAAACAACTCCGCCTCTGCTACGGGAAATACTCTGTCAAATACAGGAAGATAACTCCGCCTTTGCTACGGGACGACACTCTGTCAAATACAGGAACATAACTCCGCCTCTGCTACGGGAAATACTCTGCCAAATACAGGAAGATAACTCCGCCTCTGCTACGGGAAATACTCTGTCAAATACAGGAAGATAACTCCGCCTTTGCTACGGGACGACACTCTGTCAAATACAGGAACATAACTCCGCCTCTGCTACGGGAAATACTCTGTCAAATACAGGAAGATAACTCCGCCTCTGCTACGGGAAATACTCTGCCAAATACAGGAAAATATCTCCACCTCTGCTACGGGTAGATACTCTGCCAAATACAGGAAAATATCTCCGCCTCTGCTACGGGTAGATACTCTGCCAAATACAGGGAAATAACTCCGCCTCTGCTACGGGTAGATACTCTGTCGAATACAGGAAATAACTCCGCCTTTACTACGGGTAATACTCTGTCAAATACAGGAAGATAACTCCGCCTCTGCTACGGAAAATACTCTGCCAAATACAGGAAAATATCTCCGCCTCTGCTACGGGTAGATACTCTGCCAAATACAGGAAAATATCTCTGCCTCTGCTACGGGTAATACTCTGTCGAATACAGGTTTTCTGCCTATCTTTGCAGCAGCTAGCTCCATCAATCACATGGGTAACACAATATGAGTCTAGTCTTCCAATTTTCAGTGCTAACGTGGCAGCAAATCTGAGAAGTACTTTACTGGGGATTTTCTGAATCCACACTGCCAGACAACTTCCAAAAATCGATTCACGAAATCTTCTGATGCTGTCACAACAACAACCTTGAAGAAATACTCCGCTGGAGGGGTAAGAGAAACTTAATCAAGCAACTCTATGGGGAATAATGCCAAAGCTGACATTATCATTACACATCTCACGCCGAGATCCTGAATGTTTGACAATTAATTTGAGCAAGAGCTCTCTCCACCTGTAAGGGAAACAATACTTGAAAACAAACGGTTAACCAACCTGGTTTATGTTTCAAAATGCATATGTTTGACAATGGCGTAATGCTCCATTCGACATGGAAATGCTACACGTTTTGTTCAGTGGATGCAAATATGACACTATATGCCAATGCAGATGCAAGCTCGAACTGCTAGGATACAGAAAACCGCTTCAGCAAAATAAATGCTGAGGACAACGCCAACTCCGCTGGGGATAACCAGGTGTCACAGAATTATTCCAGCAAAATAAATGCTGGAAGAATGAAACCCGCTTCGCTGAGGAGTAACTGAATGCGCCAATCATGATTGGACTTCTGCTGGAGAGTGAACGGGTATCACATGGTATTCCGGCAAAATAAATGCCAGGACACAAAGCCAACTCTGTCGGGGAGAGTCTTAATCTTCGAGTTCCACTGTGAGGAAAGATAACACTTGCTGGAAAGAGAACTCCGCTGAGGACGAAACGACTCTCTTGGGAAAATCAACTGACTCCGCTGGGGGAGAGTAAATGACCCTACTGGGAAGGGAATCTCTACTAGGAAGAGTATATTGTCTGAGTACAGTTCACAAGTTGGGAATATTAATCTTCTGAGGCTAAACCACTCTGCTCGGGATGGGGAATCCTTTTGGGGGACACCACACAGTCTGAATACAGCCTTCGATCTTGGAATCGTCAGTTCTGCTGAGAGTAAACAACCCTGCTGGAGCAGGCCCTTTGGATACGCTACGACTAGCTGGGGAATTTGATCCTTCTTCAGTAAGGAACATTGTCATCTCAGAAGCGCGTCCTGCGTGGGGATCGAGTCTTTCCATTACGAGCCTCTGGTCAATACTGCAATCTTTTGATCGTCCACTTCATATGGTCAAGAACCCTGCAACACCACAAACGAGACAAGACAAGTCTATGCAACCAAATCTATTCAGGTTAGTGTTAGTGACATTATTTTCAGTTAATTCAAAGTTTTAGCAATTATTGGCAAGGGCCAGCGACGTTATACACTTGCTAGTTTTATTAAACCTTGGCGTTTATCATGTACAAAACAGTAAAGAACCAGCATCAAATACTGAATAACATGTTTTATTGATTGGGCCCCTAAATGGGCGGAGTTTTGTACACGGGATGTAACTCCTGAAAAGAGGAAGCTACGCACTCAAATTTGTACACATGTCGGCAACGGGATGCAGACGAACATCATGAGTTGATCCTCCTATGACTCGCCTGACTCTAGTGCTTTCCCGGTATTCGTACTTTCGAAGAGATTGTATCTAATAATCGACCCCTCAGGTATATTCTCCCTCACCAATGCTCACTGCAGTATCAAATTCGGATCGCAGTCATTTGCTTTTCAAATCCCTAACTTTTGCGTGAACCGCCCTTTACGGGTTTTCAGTTCACCGGGATACCCTTTTTTGCCGAAGCCGCCCAGTGTAGGTTTTCAACTTCGCGGGTGTACATTTTTTCAATTTTATCCCTAATTTTTGCCCGAACCTTTCATTCTGTTTTTGGTTCTCCAGGATGCCCCATTTTTTCCTGGACTCTCTTTTTCTGTCCAACGGGTCACTTTCAAGCAAAGTATTTTTTTAACTGCGTTCGAATTCACAGGTGACGTAAAGTCTTCACCGTCCATGGTGGACAACAACAAAGCTCCTCCTGAAAAGACTTTTCTGACAACGTATGGCCCTTCGTAATTGGGGGTCCACTTGCCACTGTGATCTACTTGTGGCGGGAGAATCCTTTTCAGCACAAGGTCGCCCGTCTGAAAGCTCCGAGGATGTATCTTCTTATCATATGCTTTCTTCATTCGACTCTGGTACAAACGACCGTATGCTAGAGAAGCTAGCCTCTTCTCATCCATTAAACTCAGCTGGTTCAACCTGTCTTTTACCCATTCCGCCTCGTCTAGTTGGACATCTCGTAATACTCTCAGGGAAGGAATCTCAACTTCCAGTGGTAACACTGCTTCCATTCCATATACCAACGAGAACGGGGTTGCCCCGGTTGATGTGCGTACCGTCGTACGATAATCGTGCAAAGCGAAAGGTAGCATCTCATGCCAGTCCTTATAGGTCACCACCATCTTCTGAACGATCTTCTTTATGTTCTTATTGGCCGCTTCAATAGCGCCATTCATCTTGGGTCGATAAGGAGAAGAGTTGTGATGCTCGATCTTAAAACTCTGACACAGCTCTTTCATCATTTTGTTATTCAGGTTTGAACCGTTGTCGGTAATTATCCGCTCGGGGATTCCATATCTGCAAATGATATCTCTCTTGATAAACCTGGCTACCACCTGCTTGGTCACATTTGCATAGGATGCCGCTTCCACCCATTTAGTAAAATAATCGATTGCTACCAGAATGAACTGGTGTCCGTTAGATGTCGTCGGTTCGATCTTTCCAATCATATCGATTCCCCACATTGAGAACGACCATGGCGACGACATCACGTTCAGAGGACTCGGAGGCACATGGATCTTATCCGCATAGATCTGGCACTTATGACACCTCTTCGCAAACTTGAAACAATCGGTTTCCATAGTTAGCCAATAGTAACCTGCCCGCAGCAGCTTCCTCGTCATAGCATGCCCACCAGCATGCGTGCCAAATGTACCCTCATGTATTTCCTCCATGAGCAGCTTCGCCTCTTTCTCGTCTACACAACGTAGTAGCACCAAGTCGTGATTTCTCTTGTATAAAACACCGTCCGGATTCAAATAGAAATTACCCACCAATCTCCTGAGAGTCTTCTGATCGTGACTGGATTCCCCAGCCGGATACTCTTTGTTTTTCAGGAAATTAAGGATGTCAAAATACCAGGGTTTATCATCAGATGCTTCGTCAATGGCAAATATGAAGGCAGGTCTGTCAAGCCGAGAGATAACAATTCGGGGAGCCTCATTCCAGAAGTTGACTTTATACATGGAAGACAAAGTGGCCAGGGTGTCAGCCATCTGATTCTCTGCTCGCGGTACATGATGCAACTCAACCTTGTCAAAGAAGGGCAACAATCTCCTCGCGTAATTCATGTATGGTATCAAATTGGGCTGACGTGTCTCCCATTCTCCTTTTATTTGATTCACCACCAGAGCTGAGTCTCCGTATACATCCAGATTTTTGATTCGCAAATCAATGGCTTCTTCAAGCCCCATGATACAAGCTTCGTATTCGGCTTCATTATTGGTAACCGGAAAGGTCAACCGAGCAGTAAACGGGATGTGCGACCCGTATGGCGTAGTGATAATTGCCCCTACTCCGCTACCGTAGGCGTTTACAGCTCCGTCAAAGATCAACTTCCATTTGGAACCCAATTTTGGTCATTCGTCTGGCAACGAATCTTCACAATCTTTCATTTTTAGGTACATGATATCCTCGTCAGGAAAATCAAACCTCATCGATTGGTAATCCTCAATAGGCTGCTCTGCCAAGTACTCAGATAATACACTCCCCTTTATAGCCTTCTGCGAGACATACTGGATGTCATATTCGGTCAAAACCATCTGCCAACGGGCAATTCTCCCCGATAATGCCTGCTTTTAGAATACGTATTTGATAGGATCCATCTTCGAGATGAGCATGGTTGTATGATTCAGCATGTATTGCCTCAAACGCTTGGCGGCCCAGGCTAGCGCGCAACAAGTTTTTTCGAGCATTGAATATCGAGATTCACATTCAGTAAACTTCTTACTCAAGTAGTATATCGCATGCTCTTTTCTTCCTGTCTCGTCGTGTTGACCGAGAACACAACCCATACTTCCCTCAAGAACCGTCAAATACATAATCAAGGGTCTCCCTGCCACTGGGGGTATCAAAATAGGAGGCTCCTGCAAATACTGTTTTATTTTATCGAACGCCTTTTGACAATTTTCATTCCATGTTACAGCCTGGTCTTTTTTCAATAGCTTGAACAATGGCTCACACGTAGCTGTTAGGTGAGATATGAACCGAGCGATGTAGTTCAACCTCCCTAAAAACCCGCGTACCTCTTTTTCTGTTTTAGGCGTCGGCATCTCTTGTATTGCTTTTATTTTTGCAGGATCAACCTCTATTTCTTTTTCGCTCACGATAAACCCCAGCAGTTTACCCGATCTCACCCCGAAGGTGCACTTGTTAGGGTTCAGTCTCAGCCTGAACTTCCTAAGCCTTTTGAATAGCTTCAGCAGATTCACCAAATGTTCTTCCTCCGTCTGGGATTTGGCAATCATATCATCGACATAAACCTCAATCTCCTTATGCATCATATCATGAAAAAGAGTCGTCATTGCACGCTGATACGTTCCCCCAGCATTCTTCAATCCGAAGGGCATCACTTTGTAACAAAATGTTCCCCAAGGCGTTATGAAAGTAGTCTTCTCCATGTCTTCTGGCGCCATTTTAATCTGATTATAGCCCGAGAAGCCATCCATGAAGGAGAATACGGAGAATTGAGCAGTGTTGTCAACCAGCACATCGATGTGAGGAAGTGGGGAATCATCTTTCGGGCTCGCTTTGTTCAGATCACGGTAATCTACGCACATTCTCACTTTACCGTCATTCTTTGGCACTGGTACAATATTAGCGACCCATGAGGGATATTTAGTAACAGCTAGGAAACCAGCATCCCACTGCTTTTGAACCTCCTCCTTAATTTTCACTGCCATATCAGGTCTAGTTCTGCGAAGCTTCTGCTTAACCGGCGAGCATTCTTCTTTTAGCGGCAGACGGTGCACAACCATATCCGTATCTAGCCCAGGCATGTCTTCATACGACCAAGCGAACACATCACTGTACTCTCTGAGCATTTCAACCAGTCTTCGCTTGACGTCGCTCTGCAGCGCGGCTCCTATACGGATGTTCTTTTCAACCCCTTCCGACCCCAGGTTAATAATTTCAATGACCTCCTCATGAGGCATAATGACTCGTTCTTCTTGCTTTACCAACCAAGACAACTCTTCGGGAACGTCGCCATCTTCAGCAATCTCTTCTTCGGCCTGAAATACCGGGTGCTCAAAGTCGAAATGAGTCATAGGCGGTTCGATGATGTCATCTGAAAATATTATCCTGCAAAAGGAATCGTTAAATGCTTCAAAATGCGTATAAAGCGAATAACCACGTTGCCATTTTATTGTAAAACACAAAAACAGGAACAACAGAGATCGCAATATTTGTACATGAAAAAACGCCTTTTATTTAATGATTAAACAACGCAATGTACATAACAGCACAACCCTAAGCAAAATCACGATGCCCCGGGTAAGACACCGGATTGTTCAACAATTAAGAAAACAAAGTATTACTGTTTGAGAGTCATAGGAACAATCTCCTGAATAGACCAATTGCATAATCCTTGTCCTGGCACACTCGGCTGAATCCAGGCGTCCATGTCGCAGTCACTGTCTCCTTCTTCGGAATCTGAAACAGCGTTGATGGCCTCGTGATACACTCCACTAGCTGTGATTGTTATCGGTCCTTTGAAACGGGGTGCCCCTGCAGCAGGCGCTGATGATGATGGTTGATATCCCAGCCCAAATCTGTCCATCTTCACAGGAATATCCAGAACCTTGCCCCAGCCTTTTGTCTCACCAGTCTCCACTAGAGCCAGAGCTTCCTTGTATGACGAGACAGCCACCTCTGACGCTTTACTCGACCCTGGAACTTTGTCTTTGATGCGCAACCCTTCAAAGGCTTGACAGGGTGTTTCATGAATCTCGCCGTCGACTTCTACATACTTGAATGATGACAGATGGCTAACCAATATATCTTCTTCTCCACAGACCGTGACCACACTGTCCCCTACCATGTATTTCAGCTTTTGGTGCAAAGTAGATGTGACTGCCCCAGCACCATGGATCCAGGGTCGTCCGAGAAGGCAGCTGTATGCTGGCTGTATGTCCATAATGTAAAATTCAGTTTCGAAAACCTCCGGCCCTACCTGTAGAGGTAACGTTATGGATCCAAAGATTGTTCTTCGTGTACCATCAAATGCCCTGACCACCAAGTCACTAGGCATACAAATGATTCCTCTGACGTCTAATTTCATCATTGCTTTCTTTGGCAGCACGTTTAAGGAGGATCCGGTATCGACCAGTACATGAGACATGACTGAGCCCCTACACTCAACTGAGACGTGCAACGCCATGTTATGCTCTCTCCCCTTCGGGGTCAAATCAAAGTCTGTAAATCCCAAGCTATGGCCTGCGTTCACGTGCGCCAGCACCCCCTCCAACTGATTCACAGAAACATCTTGGGGTACGAAGGAAGTATCCAGAACTTTCAACAAGGCATTTCTATGAGCTTCGGAATATAATAGCAACGACAGTATGGATATCTTTGATGGCGTCTGTTGAAGGTGCTCAACAATCTTATAATCACTCTTACGAATAAGGCGCATAAACTCTTCTACGTCCTCCAACGACGTTTCTTTTTCTTTCCACTGCACAGGGGCATTCTCATTCATCTTCCCTTTTCCTTTCGCCAGTCGTTCAGCCTCTACCTCAGGCGATATAAAAATTCTCCCACTTCTCGTCATCCCTCCGGTACCGACGACGTTGTCTACAACCTCAACTGGCTGCTTACTAACATCAATTTTCACCCCATCACAGTATGCTTCCAACCCATAGGTCCAGGGTACTGCCTTAGTGCTCTCATAAGGGATTGGTCCTGCCTTGGTGATAGTGATCGGCGGTCGCCTGGCTGGCGCCGTTATAGTTATTGTTTTTCGGGGAATCGTCACGGTAGCTACATCACTTTGCTCGTCTGCTAATACCTCTGCAGGTTCCTCAACTTCCGTTCTGTCGAATTGTAATGTGCCTCCATCTATCAAGGTCTGGATACCCTTCTTCAATTCAGCACAACCCCCAGCTTGGGTCCAGCACTCTAAACAAAACTCATCGCAGCCCGGATACACACCTCCTTTCAATAATCTGCTCTTTATCTCACACAACGGTGTCTTGAGGTCATCAACATTCATAATCAAGTTCAAACCCTCCTCAGTTAAAATAGCATTTGCCCCATGATTGGGCATGGGCTTTTGTACTATGTTCGGACCTGCTTGTCCAAAATTGATAGCCTTACTATCCAATAGATCCTGTACCACATGTTTGAACGCGTGGCAACTCTCTACGTCATGGCCAGGGGCCCCGGAGTGGAATTCACAGTGCTTGCTTGCGTCAAAGCCGTACGGAGGAGTGCCTGTTACTGGTGCCATAGTCCTCTTTTCCACCAAGTTCAAACCCAGTAACGTCTGTAGCAATTCTGCATACGTTGAAGGAGGCGTTTCAAACACCCTCCTTGGTCTGCCCCCCTGGATTCTGCGCTGGGCAGGATGTACCCCCTGTTGTGGCTGTTGTTGTTGTTGTTATTGTATTGGTTGTTGCTGAAATGGAATGGTGACACTTGCCACCTGTTGCGGCTGATTGTACTGGTTTCGACCTCTGCCCCGGCCTCGACCTCGGCCCCCGAACACTGCACTTGCATCACCTTGACGGCACCCACCGAAGCCCTTCTGTTACTGCCAGCTGAAGTGGATTCCTCAGCTTGGAATCTTCCCAGTTTAATATTGCTTTCAATTTTCTCCCCCATCAGGATTAAGTCCGAGAAACTGCCCAAAGAAGTATGAAACAGCTTGTCATAAAACATACCGGTAAATGTTCCTATGAACATATCATTCATTTCTTTGTCATCCAAAGGAGGATGAACTCGTGCAGCCATGTCACGCCATCTCTGCGCGTATTCTTTGAAGCTCTCGTCTTTCTTCTGGGACAACCCCTACAATTGGACTCGGTTGGGTGCCAAGTCACTATTATACTTATAATGAGCCACAGACGCTTCGGCCAGCTGCTTCCATGTTTTTATCTGAGTTGGCTCCAATCCCATATACCATTCAAGGGAAGGACCAGACAAGCTGTCTTGAAAGAAATGCATCAGCATCCTCTCATCGTTTGAATATGCCGACATCTTTCTGTAGTATGATCGCACATGCACCTTTGGACAGGTATCCCCCTTATATTTGTCGAATGTGGGAGCTTTGAATTTTAGTGGTACCTCAGGCCAGGCACCAGACCCATTGTGGTCATATCTAAACCAACAGTGCTTTGATTCACGACCCCCTTCATCTGCTCCTCGAGCATCTTGATTCTTTGAGAGTCATCCATAGGACCTTCAAAACCTCCACCAGAGAAAGCATCTTCTTGCTGATCTTCTAGCCAATTACCGTTCCCATTTCCGTATCCATCGTATCCGTTGTTACGGCCAAATCTAGTCTGATTCATTACAGGGCCCCGCCCCCTGTTACCATACCCCGAAGCGACTCCGACAGGTCCAAAAGACATTATTCCGGCACCATTCCCATTACCGAATCCGTCGTAACCCTGGTTACCAAATCCATCCTGTCCGAAGCCCTGAGCGTTGAAGCCATACTTCCCAGCATGATCAAACCCCTGGTCATTAAAGCCAAATCCATTGTTACCGAAGCCATTACCACCCATATTATCACCACCCAGATTGACATCTTCGAACCCCACGTTGTTGACGACAGTCTCGTTACCGATTCCTGTGTTACCGTTCCCGGCGGCAGCGCCGTTGTTCACATTGACAGCAGGTATGTTCACCACAGGTGGAGCTACCGGTGTAGGAGTACCATCCCCGTGAATAGTGTCAACTCGCACAGAATTATGGTCTTCATTTCCATGCCCAGCATTTCTCATCAGCAAAGGCTGCACTAAAGCTTGCAAGTTCTCCTGGCCTTTCACAATGGTCTCCATTGTCTGCATGAATAGTGCCAGCTTCTCACGCATGTCCTGCATTTCATTCTACATCTGATCCATAACTCTTCTGCAGTTGGTGCGAGTGGAGTATCGGTGCGGGCGTTGACTTTCAATCCTGAAAAGACCTGGTACAGTGCAGGAAATGAGATACAGTTCAATAATCACCTGTAATGCAATATGAATGCGAATGCAATGCAATATGTGTCTGTGCATTAGGGAATATCATTCCCCGATTCTAGTGTGAATGTGCCAGTGTGGTGGTAGTGACAGCAATACGAAGTTCGGAGCCGAATCATAGAAAACACCTCATATATTGCAGAGAAATCCATCAAGTCAGGAATACAATATCAATGAGTGTACAATAAGAAGGCATGACCTCAACCAACAATCCTGGTGATGGTCAGCACAAATGCAAATAAAGCATACACATTAATACATGAAATGGTCAAGTGCTCCCATAAGCCTGGTACTCTTCTAATAACCTCTTAGTCTCTAGATGACTTGGTCGGGTAAGCAGACCCTCAACAAGTAGATCTCTTCGCTTGAGAACACGTCGTAAATCACCAGCAGATTCCTCCCATGCCCCTTCTCCGAAGCGATCCTCTAGCTTCCGTTTCTGAGACACAACCTCTTTCTTTCCTTCGATGGCCTTGTTCAATGCGTTCTGAAGACTATATCTCGCCATCACCTCCTCTTCATACTTCTTAGTGCTAGCCTTCAACTGCTCTTCGAGTTCAGAAATTTGCTGCTTCAGTTTGTCTTCCCTCTTTTTGTTGTTGGTTAGCGTAGCATTCCACGTCTTGTTACAAGAGGAGATTTCCCGGTGGGCGGCATCGAGTGCTTTCTTCTTGGACTCCAACATATCATGAGAGCTTCTGAATTCTTTCCCCAGGCGTTCACGCTTCTTTTTCTCTTCGGTCAGTTCAGCACCTAGCCTGTTTACCAATTCAGTTTGCTGTTGGAAAGAATGCACAACCTTATTCTTCTCACTACGCATCTGATCCAGTTCCTTTTCTAACTGTTCATTAGCCAATAGTAAGGCTTCCTTCTCTTTTACAACTCGCTCGTAGACCTCCATAGAAACGGTGGTTGGTTCCTCCACTGGAACATGAACATGAACCGGTGCAGCTGGAAATGGCATCAGCAACTGTTTTGCCCTCTCTTGTATCCAAGCTTTGTAAGGTACATAAGCCTGACAATCATTCTTCCCCAATAGTGGCTTCCCTCTTCTGTTGATACGCATCCAAGCATGCTGAAGCTTGGCTAGTAACTCTCCATTCAAATCACCGGTGAAGTACAGAGATTCCTGTACTTCTTCCTCCCTAGGTGGGTTCTTCAATGCGTATCCAAACTGGCGAACGAACAGAGATGGGTTATAATTGATGCACCCTTTTCTTCCTATCAAAGGAACATTAGGATATCCGGCGCAGCTGAAAATAAGCTCAGACCCCAGCAAGTCTCGGTCAAACCACTCAATGTCTTCAGAAGATAGTCTCATCAGGCGCTCTGGCCAGTCAGCTGTAGTTGCACTATCTACAAAAGGTCCCTTTAGGGGGAGGTGGCTCTTAAACCACATGTTCAACAGCAGCACACAGCAGTAAACAGTCTTTCCTCTTCTATTTTCATTTTTGTAGTGCAATGAATGATAGAGATCTCCAATCAAGGTGGGTACAGGGTTGCCAGCAGCAAACAGATGAAAGGCGTCAAAATCCACAAAATTGGGTAAATTGGGAAACAGCATTATTCCGTAGATGCACAGAGCCAAGATAGCATTAAAGACTATCCAGCACCCGCTCTTGGCGTATTCTTGAGCTTTGCCAACCAGAAAATCGAGGGAGAAACCTGGAACCCCGAGCCAAGAAGTCACTAATAGTTCAGAAGCGTTCATGTGCAAGGCCTTAGCTAATTCCTCCAGCTGGGGCTTAGCGTCATGATGGATGAAAGGAACCTTATTTTGCACCGGCAGCTCGATAAACTCTGCATACTCTTCCATGGTAGGCCCTAAAATAAAGTCAGCAAATGTGAAACATCTCAAGGCAGGGTCATAGAATTGCATCAAGGTATACAACCCATTCATCTCAACAGCAGTTGGCTTGCAGACCAGTCTTAACAGTCTTCCATAACTCATCCTGAAACTTCTCCTAACCTCCTCATCAGCAAGGGACATCAGACCAAGTAGGGGAGTAATGTCAGGTGTAGGTAAATTGTACGCAACTGTCTTTCTCAAACCAGCCATGATCAATAAGCAGAAGTCCGGACACTAGAATCAGGGAATATGCAAATGCACCTGCAGCACAGACACACGTTAATGAAATTCACATGGTAATGGTTATGCGAACAATGGAATGCAAATAGATGCAACAGGGACCAAATGCCATGGCTGAGAAGCCTGAACCACATCATAAGTCTCAGATAGACCATCAGGAATTCCTCAAACCCTGGTCTTAGACAGACCTAAACTCTGGTCTTTGACAGACCCCATATCATAACTCCGACTGGTCTCTGATAGACCTCTCAACTGTCCATAAATACCCTGAATCTCAAATCAAGAAACAAACCGGTATATGAAGGTCTAGTTACCTGCATAGCCCCAAACCCTCTCACAGGTAGGTGTCCTAGTAACTGACAATGGTATGGCATCCTATGCGGTCGTCGGCGTCACAAACTTTCAGGGTTGATGATACGATTCCCAGAAGGAGTGGCATCATGAAATCCTGAAGAGGCCTCACTTAGCCAACTTCCAAATGATCGGTTCCCGGAGTCGACAATTCAACTAACCAACAACCCCTTCGACCCAAAGGGTAGAAAAAGAAGTCAACCAGAAGAACCTCGTCCGAGTGTGGATTTTGTGGGACACTAATGCAAGCAAAGTCGGCACGCGCCCACTACTTTCCACTCTAATTCTAAGTGCACTCAAGCCCAGGTCCGGCTTATCTCTCAATCATAGAACACCCGTCACAACCCCAATACAACAATAATAACAATAATATAATGTTGAAAGTAAATGACAGAAAAAGTAAATCCGTACAAAATCCTCGACGGGAAAACAAACGTTAGGATCGACTCGCTTAGGGGACGTTGGATCCCAAACGCATAAGGAACTATCGCAGTCCTTAGCAGCCAGGGGATGTTGGATACCCAGCAGAGTCGCCAGCTGTCGCTACTGCGAAAATCGGCGCCGGCTGAACAGAAGAGTCGCCACCGTGCGTTATTTATCCCAAAGAGGGGAAAGGAAACGCTCGAGGTAAACTTACCGCAAAACGGGGAAAGGAATGGTCATCGCAACCAAATCCTGGATTCGGGAGTCGGTTACGCAAGGGGAAGGTATTAGCACCCCTCACGTCCGTCGTACTCGACGGGATCCACGCTTGTTTTCTGGTACGGATTGTTATTCTATCTATTCTACAGGTCTAGGGTTAAAAGAAAATAAAATGACTCGGAAAAGTATCGCACTTTATGCCTACGTATTCCCGTCTGGAACGAGAAATCAGAGTCAACGTAGTTCGCCTACCTACGGGAAAGGAGGGGAAGGTTGCTCACTAGGATATCGCATCCTATGCCTACGTACTTTCATACAGCATGAAAGATCAGAGCAAACGTAGTTCGGGCCACGTACGACACAAGTCTGTCTTGATTGTTTTTATCTCCTTCTGAAAAAGGGTTCTTTTGATTACGCGTCCGAGCGGACAAAAATGACGTTTTGATGAGTTTACATTCTTTTACGAAAGAAGTGTCTTTTATTGGATTTGAAATCTTATTGTGTTTTTCTGTTTGTTTTGAGAAAGAAGAGACAGAACTCTAACCTATAGTTGACGAGGGAATCACACTAACCTAATGTTATCATGCATGGGTTAAGACCTAATGTCTATCATGCTCCTCTCTTGCGCAGAGAGAAACAGAGATCCTAAGGGATAAACGGAAACAGAAACAACAGATACAATAAAACGGTAAAATATGCATGAATGCAACAATACAAGCGAGGCAAAGGAGTCCCACTCAGCCTCAAACCTAGAAAACAATAGGCAAAAGCGAACAAAATTCACTTTCAACCTAACAGATTAAATGGCAAACAATACAGTCAGGGAAATTCAAACAATACATCAAAAATATAAACAACAAAAATAAACAGCAAATAGCATTCTTCATCAACATCTGTCTTCAAGTCATCTTCAACCATCTACAGGCTTCAAGCAAGCATCAGTCTGCATCTTCACAGCCTTCAAGCAAGGTCTCTATCTTCAATCTTTCAGGGCTTTTCTTCAAGTCTCACTCTCCAAGATGAGCAGCAGTCAACAAGATGAATTGGATGTTAAGCAGTTGTCGTACCTCGAAAAATACGATCCTCGCGATGGCCGCGGAAAATACTGTTCGAAACAGAGTCGCCACCGAACTTTATTCATTCCAAGGATGGAATAGGAAAATATCGATAAAACCTTAAAGGAGATAAGAACATGGTCATAGCAACCAAAATTCTAGGTTCGGGAGTCAGTTACGCAGAGGGAAGGTATTAGCACCCTCTACGTCCGTTGTACTCAACGGGAACCTCTTGATCGATTCGAGAGTAAAGTTAACTATGCTTAATTGTTTTCTTCTAAGGTTTCTCCTATGGGGGGAATAGATGGTTATAGGATAGGGTGCTCGCCAAGGATTGGGGCCCTTGTTGTTGCACCCCAAAATTTGACCAATAATTATTCACCTATCAAGTGTTTGAAAGTTGATCAGAAAGTTCAGGAGATCCTCAGAGCAACTGTTTGAGACTAGAGTTATGTGCCTCATAGCTTGAGAGTTGTGGGAGCTCCTCAGATGATTCTGAGAATATGAGAATGAGCTGGAAGCTTGGAGAAAGCCTATGAGATGTCTTGATAGCCATCATGGAGCCCAGAGAGGTCATGTGCAAGAATTCAGAAGATTCAACCATGAATGGTAGAATTAGGGTTTTGACTGGGTCAACCCTGAGATAATTGAAGATTTGGGGAAGGTTGAGACCTAATCCAAGGGCCATGAGATCATGGAATGATGTATGGATATGTTATAAATATGATTCCTAGACCAACTCATCATGATTGAGGAGTTTGAGAAGTTTCAAGTTAGGGTTTCCAAGGATTGTCAGTGAAAAAAAACCTAATTTGATCCCTATTTTCCAGGAAGTTTTAGCTCAAGATGTGATTGTTATCTCATCTTCCCCACAACATTAATGTTGTATAGCTTGTTATTAGCTTTAATTTGAGTGGTAGAAGTCCTTGATAGGAGTTGCAGAGCTCAAGTTATGGTTTTGACAAATTATAGGTCAGCTGAGGTGTGTGAATCTGGGTCCTTGAAAGTCACTCAACTTGCAGACAACTTTTGCCCTAGTAGGATGATTCCTATGATTTCTTGGTCAACATGAATGTTGAAGAGCATCTTCTTAGCTTTCTAGAGAGTACTAGAAGTCCTTTATAGGATTTGTAGAACTCAACTTATGGTTTGAACAAGACAGGGGTATTTTGGTCATTTGGTGATTATAGGTCATTTTAAGCAAAGGCCATATCTCCTATTTCCAAGCCTCAATTGGAAAAACTCAAAACATAAAAGTTGTTCAAAATGGGATTTTAAGCCTAGAAAAGTGGTCATGAGTTATTGAACAGGCTTCTAGCAAGGATTTTCATGATTGGGTAAAAATGACCTAAAAATGACTTATAAAGTAAAGGAATCCAAGTTGGAAATTGGTTTGGGAGATCCACAAGTCAAAAATAGGTCATCCAATATGTCATTTTGACTCCAAGCATTATTTTAAAAACAATGGTTCAAGTATAATTTTGATTTGAGGTCTTAAAATGGAGGTTGCTTTGTAATTTTGTTTCTTGCATAATAAGGAACCTTTGGAAAATTTGGCATAAGGCAAGGTTAAGCTTGTTTTTCACTCATTCAATCCCAATATCTCATGTAAGGAGTTTTTGACACAAAGTTAAGAGTCTTAATGCATGATATGAGATGATACCAACATGTCATTACAAGAGAAGTTTCATTACTTTCTAGATGATTCTCAAAGTTTCTAGATGAATGTAGACTCTTCCATTGGTTTCTATATATTGGTTTGATCATAATGAAGAAAAGGTTGGTGATGATTGTTGGTGAGTGGTGAGATTAGAGTGTAAAAAAGTGAAACTCCTCCATTTGCAAAATCACAACAAACTCTCTTTCTCTTCCCTCTTCATTCTTTTCTTCTCCACAAACACATTATTCTGATCTTTATGAGCAATTGCATACCAAATTGAAGGTAAATCCATGGAAGATTGAAGGTGTAATATCCAAATTGCAAAGAAGGCAAATTGATCTCAAACTCAAGACACAAGAACTCTCTCTCAACTCTTTTGCATACAGTACCTTTATCATCAATCAAAGATCCATTTTGGAGAGCTGCACGAGTTGAATTGCAAGAGAACTACCCCTGCCATCATCAAGCTATAGGTTTGCAAAAGCACTTGTATCTCCTTATTTATGCACTTCTAGACTAGGTGGTTAGTGTAGGATTACTAGAGACCAATAGGTTACCAATCCTGGCAAGTTTGAGTTAATTCCATGAAGGTTGATAGCAGATCATCATTTCTTGCAAGATTAAGAACCAGCTGTATAGTAGGTTTTAATTGGTATGTGATAGTATAGAATGATGAGGGTAACCTAAGGAACAAGTTTAGATCATTGGATTTGAGTTTGGTTAAGGTTGATCACAGAGAATTATGGTTGAACCCTAATCTTCACGCATTCTGTTGGGACGATACAAGGCATTTCAGAGAAAGTTATAAGCATGGCTGTGTTCTTGGGAATGAGTAGAATAGTTTTGGCTTTGGAATTATTTGATTTCATGGCCAAACGAAGGAGAACGAGTAAGGTGAAGATCCCTGCATGGAGGGAGGGTTTTCTGAAACCCTAGGTTGAGTTGGAGAAGACGGGTTCTCTACCGTCAGATCGTTCTGGCTGCATTGACTAAACAATCTCATCCAACGGCCAGAGTTTAAACAAGAAACGGAGGGAAATAAGGCTGATCAAAACGCTGCCGTTTAATTTAGTGAGGGATCCTGGGCTCAGTGAGCGCGCGCTATTCCCACCCCCCAGTTCTGGCCCATTGAGATATCAACTAGGGCGCTTTACCTTTCGCACCCCCCTTTTTAATTCATTCTCTTTTAATTTTTTTAATTTCTTTTTATATTTCCTGCATTTTATAAAAATCATATAAAATAGAAAAATTAGTATTTTTTAATGCTTCTTTTTTTCACATATTCATAATCATGTCTAGAAAAATGTAAATAAATAAAATTCTATTTTATTTTCCTTTTAATATTTTTAGCATATTATTCTTGTAAATAGTCTTTTTAATTGATTTTACTTGATACTTAATTTTGTATAATTTCTTTTAGGACTTTCCCTTAGGATTTTTGAGCCATTCTTTTTGGCATAGTTAGATATTGAATCATAGTTCATATAGGATTTAATTCACAATTTGTAGATTAAAATTTGATGTAGTTTGCTTGTTTGGCATTTAGGTGCTCAAATTAGGGTTTTAGGTTGTATAAGTAGATTTGAACAATTTTGTTTTGGGTTTTATAGGCCATATTAGTGTATGGGGAATATATGGGTTAAGGGTAAGTATGTATAGAATCCCCTAGAATTTTACTAGAATATTGTATAGTACTTTAGTATTTTTAATTAATTTTTGAATGTATGGTTAGTATGTGTGTTGCTTAAAGGCATAGTTTGTATTGTTTTGTTTTCTTTTCTTCTCCTTTGAGTGTGTGAGCTTTGAAGATTGAGTTGAAGACCTTGTGGATCATCATTGAAGCTTTGAAGACCTTGCAGTGGAACTATGGTTGGCTTTTGTTGTTTTGTTTATAGGGTCATAAGTGCATAGGCAGAGCTTTAGATAGAATAACTCCATTTCAATAAACAAGGAGTGTCTTGTTCACCTGCTTCCTTCTCTATGACATGAAGTCCCTTAAGGGTATTCACCTCTCTCCTTTGGAGGGATTAGTGACCTTTCCCTATAAGGTAGAACTTTGAGAGAGCCTTTCCCTTTTGATGTTAAGTCCTCAATGGCATCCTTTGGAAGGCAGTGAGCACTCTAACATCCTCACCTCATCTTGTGGACTGAATCTTGTTTGATGGAGCATTTGGATTGTTGAAGATAGCAATGAAGAGCATTGAAGACTTGATTGAAGATCTAAAAGCCATTGGAGATAGAAGCTGAAGCTGTGAAGAGGATGATTCCTTGAAGATTATTGAAGTCTGAAGACTTTGTGAAGATCAAGTTGATACTTGAAGATCGCTGAAGATAGTGAAGCCTGAAGGTGGAGCTGATCAAAGAAGCTGAAGCTTAAGGGAGAAGATGAGTTGATACTCATGTTGTAGGGTTGGTACCTGGAAAGCAAGTGATCTCTGAAGTCTGAAGACTGAGTAGCCGCTGGAGGAGCTGAAGCTTTCTTCTGTTTTTCTTTTCTGTATTGTGTGTTTTGTCTGATTTGTCTGTTGCATTAGACTAAGTTCATCTAGGGTAAGTTCAATCTAGGAGCATGATTGCATTAGAGGTTGAGCTTCTCCCTCTGCTTGTATTGTTATTGCGTGGCTTTGCTTGCGGGTATTCGGTAGAGCCCAGCTCCCTTGCCCATGTGTTTATTTTGCTTGATAGCATGATTTCATTTCTTTTATCTGTATGATTACAGTTTACTGTTTATTGCTTGATAGCATGTTGTTTATTTTCAGTATGATTGCTGTTATTTCATGACTGGCTTGAGGTTGAGATGAGCTTGTGGAGGCTGAAGCCCCAAACACATTTCCTCCCTCACTTGCATTGCATGCATTTTACTGTTAAGCTGATGCTTTTGTCTGTTTGGCGTATCATTGACATGATCCCTTAGGACTCTCATTTCCTTTGATAAGGATTTGATGATAGACTTTTAGGTTGAAACCTATGCATGACAACTTCTAGGAGTTCCCTGTTCAAACCTCAACCATAGGATGAATCTGTGGCATGATAACAGTAGGACTTGATAGTCTCCCTCCTAGTCGGGCCTGTTCTCTTCTCATCTCAAAGCAGTTTAAGATACAGTAATCATGAATGATTTCTTTCGTACGTTACGAGCCTTAAGCTATCTGAGAAAGGATTGTGGGAGAGTTTCTTTTCCATAGTCTGGATGTTTAGTATGGTACCCTTTGGGTGACATGCGACGCATTCACTCTCAGGTCATAGTCTCTAGTGCGGTTGAAATCGCAAACACAATAAAAAACGCTTCTTTCAGGAAATAAACCGTAGTTTCCCGAACTACGTGAGCTCTGATCTTCCATACCGTGTGGAAGTACGTAGGCATAGGATGCGACGTCCTAGCGAGCAACCTTTCCCCCGTAACCCTTCGTAGGCCGAACTACGTTGACTCTGATTTCTCATTCTCTGATGAGAATACGTAGGCATAAAGTGCGACGCTTTGCCGAGTCATTTTTCTTTTCTTTTTCAGCCAGCCTTGATAGGTAGATAGATTATAACCAACCCGTCCAAGTAAGCAAACAAGCGAGGATCCCGTCGAGTACGGCGGACGTGAGGGGTGCTAATACCTTCCCCTTGCGTAACCGACTCCCGAACCCAGACAATGGTTGCGATGACCTTGTCTTACCCTTTTTCGTCAGGTTTTTCCGATCGTTTCCTTTCCCGCTCTGAGGGGTAAATAACGAAAGGTGGCGACTCTTCTGTTTTGCCGACACCTTATTTTCGCGCAAGCGACAGCTGGCGACTCTGCTGGGGACTTGATAGTTTCCTAGGGATCCAACGTCCCGAAAGCGAGTCAATTTTGGGATCCAACGTCCCTTAAGAGAGTCAATCCTACCGCTTGTGTGTTTGCTTGTTGGGTTGCGTTTATTTATCGCGTTTTTACTTCTCGCACTTTATTTCCCGCATGTTATTTTCAGTATAATATGATTATTGGTGCTGTTGTGGGACGGGAGTCCTGATGAGTGAGAAGCCGGACCTGGGCTTGAGTGCACCTAGAATTAGAGTAGAAATTAGTGGGCGCGTGTCGGCTTTGCTTGCATTAGTGTCTCATGAAATCTACACTCGGACGAGGTTCTTCTGGTTGGCTTCCTTTTCTACCCTTTGGGTCGAAGGGGTTGTTGGTCAGCTGAATTGTCGACTCCGGGAACCGATCATTTGGAAGTAGGCTAAGTGAGGCCTCTTCAGGATTTGATGATGCCACTCCTTCTGGGAATCGTATCATCAACCCTGAAAGTCTGTGACGCCGACGACCGCATAGGATGCCATACCTTTGTCAGTTTAGGTCCATACCTGTGAGCGGGCTGGGTTTATTGCAGGAAACTTTGACCTTCAGACTACCTGGCTTTCTTGACAGTAGATCAGTTATGCTGGTACCAGGGCTTCTCAGCTGCAGATTTGCCTGTTCTTGATAGGGCAGGTTTTGATCAGTGTATCGTCATCAGTGGTTTGTTCTTGATAGGGAAGATTTTGAGTGAGGTCTGAAGATCTCATCAGCAGATGTTATTTGTTCTTGATAGGGCAGATTTTGAGTGGGGTCTGAAGATCTCATCAGCAGATGTTGTTTGTTCTTGATAGGGCAGATTTTGAGTGGGGTCCGAAGGTCTCATCAGCAGCTGTATGCTTATTCTTGATAGGGCAGATTTTTGATTTGGGATCTGAAGACTTCATCAGCAGATGTCTCTTGATCATACACCTGGGGTCCTTATTATCGGACATTTGTTCTTGGCAGAGCAGAACTTTAGTCTTATATATATGGTCCTATCAGAGGGTTATTATTAGCATATCAGATCAGTAGTCTTACACCGGGGTTTCCTTCTCATCAGCGACTGTTGATACCGAATCTCCACAGTAGCTACCTGGATATATTATTGCATGCCTGCATTCTGCATTAGTTTGCATGTTCATTTGCATTCCATTAACGTGTGTCTGTGACAGGTGTCGTCTCCCCGATCCAGGACCCCTCGCCTCCTATTGTATTATTGCAGCCTCTCTCAGGAAGACTGTTGCGTACGAGTTCTCGGTCCTTGATGTGTCGAATCTGACTATTGCTGATGCTATGTGTGAGATTGATGTTTCCATGATTGGGCTCAGATTTCTTCCTCTTCTTATTGTCAGCATTGGTACCAAGGCGCTAGGATCGGGGGAAACCTCTCAAGCACACAGACACACACATACATCTGCATGATGCATTTCGCATGACATACATTTTGTGGCTTTTCCTAACCTTTAATGTTGACAGGTTTTTCAGGTTCACAGGTTCCGAGCTGCTTCCGATTTCCAGGATTGATCAAAGACTCATTCACCGCTACTCGACTCGCGCTAATCAGACTAGGATCATGAACCAGGTGCAGTCAGATGTTCAAGAGCTCCGTGAACAGATGGATCGCTTTATGGAACTGATGCAGGTAGTCGCTAATGGTCAGGATCAGCTTCGTACTTTGGTTCAACCTTTGATTTCCAGGGTTGACAGTAATGGCATACTTCACGGCGGGGCCGTGCCTACTCCTCCTCCAGTGGATGCTCCACAGAATGTTGTTCCTGTTGCTGGAGGCCACGGCAGTGCTAACGGCAATCTGATGACTAATCTCGGACTCAATGCGGCAGGCGTCGGCAATGGTAGTCTGGGAGCCAATGTTAACATAGGGCCGGTCAACGGCAATGCTGGTGTCGGAAATCTGTTGGTGCCTCAACCGTGGCTGGAGGACCATCAGGATGACATATTCTCTCAGAGAGGTGTAGAAGCAGAGTTGAACGCTGAAGCTCGACTCAGGTTCAAAGCGCTGGAAGACAAGATGAGAGACATTGAAAATCAGAACACGTTGGGCGTCGACATGTCCAAGCTCGGGCTAATTCCTGATTTCAAAGTGCCTCATAAGTTCAAGGTGCCTGTCTTTGAGAAGTATAAGGGTACTACTTGCCCCCGTGTCCACCTCCGATCTTATTATAGAAAGATGTCCGCCTATTCTGACGATGAGAAGTTGCTGATGCACTTCTTCCAAGATAGTCTTTCTGGTCCATCACTCGAGTGGTATATGGGTCTGGAGCCCGCTACTGTGCGCACCTGGAAAGACCTCGCTGAAGCGTTTGTCCTCCATTATCAATACAATAGCGACTTGGCTCCCAACCGAGTTCAGCTCCAGAATCTCTCACAGCGGAACAATGAAAGCTTTAAAGAGTACGCCCAGCGGTGGCGTGAATTGGCTGCTCGGGTTCAACCGCCGATGGTTGAGCGTGAGCTGGTGCAAATGTTTGTGGCTACCCTTCCTGGAATCTACTATGAAAAGCTGGTCAGTGGCATGTCTGGGACATTCTCGACTCTCATCACTATGGGCGAGCACGTCGAGAACGGAATAAAGATCGGAAAAATTCAGGGCGAATCATCCTCAGCTGGAGGAGGTGGTAGGAAGCCCTACGCTGGCAAGCGTCGAGAGGGGGATGCAAGTGCTGTCGCTAATGCTCGGAGAAAGGGAAAGGGCCCTCAGCAGCAGATTGCTAGCATAAATATCCCAACTGTTCCACCGCAGCAGCAGCAGCCTCAGCAGCAGAATCAACAGGGGTATAGGAAATATCAGAATCGGGCTCCTCTGGCAAATCGTCATTTCGAAACTCCACCTATGTCATATGCGCAGCTTCTGCAAACCTTGCTGCAGCTTCAGCTAGTTCAAAAGAGGACGTTGGCTCCCTTGACGGGGGCACCACCACCGGGGTATGATGCAAATGCTACTTGTGATTTCCATACTGGGGCACCAAGCCATACGATTGAGAATTGCAAGGCTTTTAAGCACAAAGTGCAGGACTTGGTGGACGCCAAGGTTATTAACTTTTCTGACAGTGTGCCCAACGTTACCAAGAACCCTATGCCTCATCATAGGGGGGGCGGAGTGAACGTGTTATCACTGAGGAGAGTGCAGACTTGCTGACTGACGTTAAAGATTTGAAGACGCCGCTTAGTTTTGTCAAGGCTAAGTTGCTGAAGAAGGGCTTTTTTCCTGGATGCGGAAAGTTATGTATGGCTTGTGCTACACTTCCTGATGGGTGTGAGCAGCTTGTAGAAGGTATCCAAAGTCTGATGTCCGAGGGTATTTTGCAGTTCAGCCGGCGAATTGAAAGTGTATCAGGGGAGGTTGTGCTGAGACAGGCAGATGAAGTCGCTACCATTACTATTCCTCGTCACCCTATTACTATTTCTGCGCCCCGACCGCCTACAATCACTATTACCAGGGCCAGGCCAATCCCATTCGAAAGCACTAACGTCGTCCCATGGCATTACGGCGCCGAAGTCTACTGCAATGGTCAGAAGATAGAGCTTGAGCCATACGGATCGACGGTGCAGAATCTTGCCGGAGTCAGTGGCATTACTCGAAGCGGTAGAGTGTTCGCACCAGCAGAGGTTGCGGCAGAGAAAGTGGTCCAAGCTGACGCTGTAGATAAGGGTAAAGGTCAAGCTGTCGAAGAGGTCCCTTCTGGAGCAGAGAAGGATTTGCTAGTTAAAGATGCTGAAGAGTTCATGCGATTAATCAAGAAGAGCGACTACAAGATTGTAGATCATCTTCATCAGACTCCGTCAAAGATCTCTATTCTTAACTTGTTGCTGTGTTCTGAGGCGCACCGTAACGCATTACTGAAGGTATTGAACGCTGCCTACGTGCCGCAGGAGATATCAGTAAATCAGCTGGAAGAGGTGGTAGCCCATGTTAATGCTGGTAATGGGCTGGGATTTACAGATTTAGAGCTGACTCCTAAAGGGAGAGATCACAACAGCGCCTTGCACGTCTCGATAGAGTGCAGAGGCACAATCATGTCGCATGTCCTGGTAGATACGGGTTCATCGCTTAACGTGCTTCCGAAAAAGGCACTAATGAAGTTGGACACTCGTGGATTGCTTTGCACGCCCAGTGATCTGGTGGTGAAAGCATTTGATGGAACTAAGCGCCACGTCTTCGGAGAGTTAACCTTGCCTATTCAAGTTGGTCCGGAGACGTTCAATACGGTTTTCTATATCATGGATATCATGCCTGCCTACAGTTGCCTTTTAGGTCGGCCATGGATCCATGCTGCTGGTGCCGTGACGTCCACGCTGCATCAAAAGCTCAAATATGCTGTCGGGGGAAGCATAGTAACCGTCTGTGGTGAGGAGGACATTATGGTGAGCCACTTGTCATCCTTTAAATATGTTGAAATGGATGGCGAGATCCATGAAACTCTCTGCCAAGCATTTGAAACCGTCAGGGTGAAAGAGGTAGCTCCTGTCGTCGTAGAGAAGCAAGAGATGAATCTCTCCTCGTTTAAAGAAGCTCGGGCCGTCGTTGAAGCCGGTTCCACCCCAGGCTGGGGGCATGTTTTGGATATACCAATCAAGCAGGATAAGTTTGGATTGGGGTACTCTCCCGAAGCTGAAGCTTCATCTTCTTCGTCTAGCAGTTCGTCTCGCGGGAAGGGGCCGATCCTATTCACCAAGGGCGGAGTGATTTTCGAAAGCATCAACGCAGCGTCTGAGGACAGCGGGGATAGTGATTGTGATCTTGACGCCTGGATTCAACCGAGCAAGCCGGGCGAGCGCCTCAACAATTGGACCATCAAGGAGATTATCCAGCTGACAAGTGAAGAGTAATGATTTGCTTTTTACAATCTTTGTACAACCCTATGTCCTACCCGGGGCATAGTGGTTTTATTGTCAGGGCCTTGTTGGATTATGTACATGCATTTTGTTAATAAATAAAAGGCGTTTTCTTCGTACTCAAATATTGTGTTCTCTGTTATTCCTGTTTTATGTTTATTTCGAAAAACAGCAAAATGGCAACGAGGTTTGTGCTAACCTGCATATTCTTGCTTTAAATTTAACCATTGTTATTGCAGGATCCACATAACAAATGACATCGACTCTGGACCCTCTACGGCTCACTACGACTTCGATTGCCCGATCTATCAAGCCGAGGATGAGATTGATGAAGACGAAGACCTTCCGGAAGAGTTGGCCCGCTTGTTGAGACAAGAGGAAAAGGTTATTCTGCCTCACGAGGAGGATATTGAGATCATAAATCTGGGTTCTGAAGAGCTCGTCAGAAATGTCAGAGTAGGGGCTGCGCTGCAGAATGATGTCAAGCATAGACTGGTCGAGATGCTTCGAGAGTATAGTGACGTCTTTGCTTGGTCATACGAAGATATGCCCGGACTTGACACAGACATCGTGGTTCATCGCCTGCCGTTGCGAGAGGATTGCCCTCCAGTCAAGCAGAAGCTTAGGAGGACGAGACCAGATATGGCTGTAAAAATCAAAGAAGAGGTCCAGAAGCAGTTGGACGCAGGATTTCTAGCCGTTACCACTTACCCTCCGTGGGTCGCCAATATAGTGCCTGTACCGAAGAAGGATGGTAAGGTACGCATGTGCGTCGATTATCGGGATTTGAATAGGGCGAGCCCTAAGGATGATTTCCCGTTGCCTCATATCGATGTGTTGGTCGACAATACAGCCCAGTTTTCCGTGTTTTCGTTCATGGATGGCTTCTCCGGTTACAATCAGATTAAGATGGCACCGGAGGACATGGAGAAAACGACGTTTATCACCCCCTGGGGAACATTTTGCTATAAGGTAATGCCCTTCGGTCTGAAGAACGCAGGGGCCACTTACCAGCGAACAATGGTAACTTTGTTTCATGATATGATTCATCATGAGATCGAGGTCTATGTTGATGACATGATTGCAAAGTCCCAAATGGAGGAAGAGCATCTGGTCAACTTATTGAAGCTGTTTGAGAGGCTTAGGAAGTTAAGGCTGAGGCTGAATCCTAACAAGTGCACTTTCGGAGTGCGGTCCGGAAAGTTATTGGGGTTTATCGTTAGTGAACGAGGTATTGAAGTTGATCCTGCGAAAATAAAAGCTATTCAAGAAATGCCAGCGCCGAAAACAGAAAAAGAAATTCGTGGTTTCTTGGGCCGAATAAACTACATTGCAAAGTTTATCTCTCAGCTCACGGCCACCTGTGAACCGATGTTCAAGCTTTTAAAGAAAGATCAGGCGATTACTTGGAATGAGGATTGCCAGAAGGCATTCGACAAAATAAAGCAGTATCTCCAAGAACCTCCAATCTTGATACCTCCAGTGGCTGGACGGCCATTAATCATGTACCTGACGGTTCTGGAGAATAGTATGGGGTGTGTTCTCGGTCAGCACGACGAGACGGGCAGAAAGGAGCATGCCATTTATTATTTGAGTAAAAAGTTCACTGAGTGTGAATCTCGATACTCGATGCTGGAGAAGACGTGTTGTGCATTAGCTTGGGCCGCCAAACGTCTACGACAGTATATGCTCAATCACACCACTATGCTAATTTCGAAGATGGATCCGATCAAGTACGTCTTCGAGAAGCAGGCTCTTTCGGGCAGGATTGCCAGATGGCAAATGGTGTTAACGGAATATGATATTCAGTACGACTCTCAGAAAGCCATTAAGGGAAGCGTATTGTCTGATTACCTTGCCGAACAGCCAATTGAAGACTACCAGCCGATGAAGTTCGAATTCCCTGACGAGGATATTATGTTTCTCAAAGCGAAGGATTGCGATGAGCCATTGCCCGATGAGGGGCCAGATAGGAAGTCTCAGTGGAAGTTGATATTCGACGGAGCAGTTAATTCCTATGGAAGTGGTATCGGGGCTATCATCACGACTCCTCACGGATCCCACATCCCATTTACTGCGAGACTGACGTTTCCAGTTACCAACAATGAAGCAGAGTATGAAGCTTGTATTATGGGTCTAGAAGAGGCAATTGATTTGAGAATCAAGAATCTAGACGTATATGGTGACTCAGCGCTCGTAATCAACCAGATTAAAGGGGAGTGGGAAACTCGTCAAGCGAATTTAGTGCCGTACATGAATTATGCCAGGAGGCTACTTCCTTTCTTCGACCGAGTGGAACTTCATCATGTACCCAGGGCTGAAAATCAGATGGTTGATGCCTTAGCCACGTTGGCTTCAATGTATAAAGTCAATTTTTGGAATGAGGCTCCAAGAATTGTGCTCTCGCGTCTTGATAGACCGACATTTGTCTTTGCAATCGAGGATGCCGCCGACGGCAAGCCATGGTTCCACGACATCCAGACCTTCCTTATGACTAAGGAGTATCCTGTGGGTGCGTCTACCCAGGATAAGAAGACTCTGAGGAGGCTATCTGGAAACTTTTATCTCAATCCTGACGGAGTGTTGTATAAGAGAAACCACGATCTCGTGCTACTCAGATGTGTAGATGAGAAAGAGGCGAGTATGCTCATGGAAGAAGTCCATGAAGGCACATTTGGTACGCACGCCGGCGAGCATGCCATGACGAGAAAGATCCTGAGAGCAGGATATTACTGGCTGACGATGGAGTCGGATTGCTTCAGATTCGCGAAGAGATGTCATAAATGCCAGATTTATGCTGATAAAGTTCATGTGCCGCCGTGCCCATTGAATGTCATGTCCTCCCCTTGGCCGTTCTCCATGTGGGGCATCGACATGATAGGCAAGATCGAGCCCACCGCATCCAATGGTCATCGTTTCATTCTGGTAGCTATCGACTACTTCACCAAACGGGTGGAGGCAGCCTCGTATGCTAATGTGACCAAGCAGGTGGTAGCTAAATTCATAAAGAGGGACATCATCTGTCGCTATGGAATTCCCGAGCGGATCATTACTGATAATGTTTCGAATTTGAATAACAAGATGATGAAGGAGCTGTGCCAGAGCTTCAAGATTGAACACCACAACTCATCTCCTTATCGACCGAAGATGAATGGCGCCGTCGAAGCCGCCAACAAGAACATAAAGAAGATTGTTCAGAAGATGGTTGTGACGTACAAAGATTGGCACGAGATGCTGCCGTTTGCCTTGCACGGTTATCGTACGACGGCGCGTACGTCGACCGGGGCAACTCCTTTCTCCTTGGTGTACGGTATGGAAGTTGTCCTACCGTTAGAAGTAGAGATCCCTTCTTTGCGAGTTTTGGTTGATGTGAAACTCGACGAGGCATAATGGATTACGAATCGCTTGAACCAACTCAGCCTGATGGACGAGAAGAGGTTAGCGTCGATTGCATTTGGTCGCCTGTACCAAAGCCGAATGAAGAAAGCTTATGATAAGAAGGTGCGTCCTAGAAGCTTTCAGACGGGTGATCTCGTCCTGAAGAAGATTCTTCCGCCACACTCCGATCACCGGGGCAAGTGGACTCCAAATTACGAAGGGCCGTATGTCGTCAGCAAGGTCTTCTCAGGAGGAGCTTTGTTGTTATCCACGATGGATGGTGAAGATTTTGCATCCCCGGTGAACGCGGACGCAGTTAAAAAATACTTTGCTTGAAAGAGACCCGCTGGACAAAAAAGAAAGAGTCCAGGCAAAAAAGGGGCATCCCGGCGAACCAAAAGCAGAATAAAAGGTTCGGGCAAAAGTTAGGGATATATTGAAAAAATGTACACCCGCGAAGTCGAAAACCTACACTGGGCGGCTTCGGCAAAAAAGGGTATCTCGGTGAGCTGAAAACCCGTAAAGGGTGGTTCACGCAAAAGTTAGGGATTTGAATAAGCAAATGATTGCGTCCCACGTGGACTTTCATTGTTTAGTGGTTTGGAGGACCTGAGGGCTGTTTATCTGAATCAGTCTCCTCCGAAGTTGAAGCGTCGGAGAAGTATCAAAGTCGAGTGGGTCTTAGAGGGATCAACTCATGGTGTTCGTCTACGCCTCGTTGCCGACATTTGTATATACTGATGTATATTTATGTTTTCCTTTTTGTGCGGCTTCCTCATTCCAGGAGCTTGCCTCTGTTGTAAAACATTTTTGCCTATTCAGGGGTTCACCATCAATAAAATGCATGTTATTCAGCAATTCTGCTTGCCTGCTTAGCATTTATCTGTTTTGTTTGCGAATGAAAACGCCGATGTTTTTTGATAAAATGCGCATACATAAACTTACGGGCCTAGGCCCATTGATTGTTGAAACGATTGATTACCTAAATATTGTCATGAGATAATAACCTTGATAGGCCCCTTTGAGGAGGGTATCTTGTCTGTTTGGTTGTGTTGTTGCAGGTATAACGCCTTCCAAAAGATGTGTCGTGCGCATCCCCGAAGCAGGGCGAGCCCTCCTTCTCCAGCAGCGTTCAGTAGTCTCTCCTCCGCAGAATCTGAACGCAGAATAGTGAGCATTGATATGTCTCCCCACGCAGAGATGATTCTCTTCCCCAAGCAGGCGCATCCTGAAGGAACGTCACCTCATCAGCTGAGTCGCGCGCAGCAGCTCATATTCCTCCCCAGCACCGGGTCACAAGTGCAGGTTTCATAGAAATGTTCGGGTGCCGAAGCTCGTGTTTTCCCCAGTAAAGTCGCCGAAGCAGGTGTCTCTCCCCAGCACCGGGTCACAAGTGCAGGTTTCATAGAAATGTTCGGGTGCCGAAGCTCGTGTTTTCCCCAGCACCGGGTCACAAATGCAGGTGTTGTAGGAAATTGTTCGTACGTCGAAATATGCAGTAACTGATGGTGCCAGACTGAAGTCTCCAGCGGAATTGAGATTCCCCATCAGAGTCGTATGCTCTCCTAAAGTGGGATGATTCCCTCTCCCCCAGTAGAGTGTTGGAACAGCTGACGCTGTATTCCCCTGCAGAGTTGTACTCTCCCCCGGAGTCGGATGATTCCTTCTTCCCCAGCGGAATTGTAATTCCTCATCAAAGCCGTTCTCTCCAGTGAAGTAGAATGATTTCTCTTTCCCCGGCTGAGTCCGCAGATCCCCAAGAGAGCCGAATCCTTGATAGCAGTTGGGACCATGAGTGGATTTTCCCTAGCAGGGTGTTGAACAGCCGATGCGGTATTTCCCCAGAATCGTACTCTCTCCAGCGAAGCAGAATGATCTCTCCTTCCCCAGCTGAGTTTGCAGATATACACGAGAGCCGAATCCTTGGAAGTTGATCAGATCATGATTGGTTTTTCCCCAGTGGAGTGTGGAGCAGCTGAAGTTGTTTCCCCACAGAGTCATCATCCCCAGAAGAGCAGCCGAGACGGCCGCGCAGTTCACTCTCGCGATTGACATTGCTTTCCTGCAGTAGGTCCAGGTTCTCGTAGAAGTTGTCTCCCCTGCAGTAATCAGCTGAACCAGTTTTCCCTACAGCAGTCAACGGAAGATCGTTTCCCCAGGCAGAGTCCGATTGATATTGGCGTGTCCACGTTCTCCTCAGCAGGATGATTCCTCTATCTGAGTAGTTCTTTCTCCTTGACAGGAGAATTTCCCCTCGGCATTTATTTTGCTGGCGGGATCGCATCATAGCATGGAATTTAGCATAAACGCATAGCATTCCCACCATGTGGAGCATGGCGCAGAAGCATACGCATCATAAGCATGATCTAGGTTATTATCATTCTTGTTTTACAGGTGCTCCACCAAAAGACCAGTTGCTCAGGATGATTCCTGACATTCTCCCCAACGAGGTCGTTTCCTTAAGATGATTCTTAAGACCCCAGTGTAATTCCCACAGTCGCTCGCTCAAGATGATTTTCGAGATCCCCAGCGAAGTCTGCAGTTCAAGACGACTCTTGAAATCCTCAGCAGGGCGGTTTGCTTAAGATGATTCTTAAGACCTCAGCGCAATTTCTCGAGTTGTTTGCTTAGGATGATTCTTGAGCTCCCCAGTAGCGTCCCCAGCAGGAGTTGCCCAGGAAGATTCCTGGAATACCCAGCAGAATAAAGTCTCCAGAAAGGTTATCGGTTCAGGATGATTCTTGAAGGCGCCCGACGGAGTTTGTTTGTTCAAGATGATTCTTGAAGTCCTTAGCAGCGTGATATGTTTGCCCCAACAGTGATGTCTAATCTGAAGATTGACGCCGTAAACGCCTGAAGGCGGTATCAGAATGTTCCTGTGGATTCAGATTTCCTTGTTGATGAATCAACGTGTGTCTGAAGACAGAGTTCAAAAGGGTTGTAGATACAGCTTTTGTATGCAGAGTGATCCGTGTTGGCCCGAAGACCAAGTCAGTTATCCTGAGGTGATGATTGATTGCGATCAAGTGAATAATTTTTCTTCTGACTGAAGTCGAAGATGTTTCTCCAGCTGAAGCGGAGTTTGCCTGAAGGCAAAGTGTTTGAATCCCCGTAGAGTCATGAATGGCTCAGGATACCACTTCTCTGACTGAAGTCACAGATTTCCCAAGCTGAAGCGAAGGTGCCTGAAGGCAAGGTTATCCCCTAAGGTCATGAATGACCTAAGATTCATTTTTCGGACTGAAGGCCGAAGTATATCCCTGACTGAAGTCTCGGACACTCTATAGCAGAGGCAGAGTCGCCTGAAGGCAGATCCATGTATCCTTGAAGGCCAAGGATCATTTCTTTAGACTGAAGTCGAAGATACCTCCTGCAGAGTTGCCATCCTTGAAGGCCAAGGATGCTTATCTTCAGAAGTACTTGAAGATCTTTTCTAGCTGAAGCTGGAAGTGGCCAGGGGCCAGGGTTTCATATAGTTTTGAGGTTGAAGTTCTACGGTGAACTCAGTATGCAGTAGTATTTGGATGTACGTTATGGTTCTGAGGGAGAACCCCAGATCAGAGTGTGCTTGGTTAAGTCTCTCATTCCCAGCGGAGTAGTTTCAAATACGCAAGTGTACCTTTTGTTCCATTTACCAGGGGTGACCCCCAGGTCAGATCATGTTTTGTTCGACGGCGAGGTTGAATGTGTGTTTTGACGGCGAGGTCAGATCATGTTTGTTTCCGGCGGCGATGTTGGATGTTTGTTCGACGGCGAGGTTGAATGTGTGTTTTGACGGTGAGGTCAGATCATGTTTGTTTCCGGCGGCGAGGTTGGATGTTTGTTCGACGGCGAGGCTGAATGTGTGTTTTGACGGCGAGGTCAGATTATGTTGGTTTCCGGCGGCAATGTTGGAGGATTATGTTCGACGGCGATGTCAGACTCTTTAAATCCCCAGCAGAGATGATGTTTGTACGACGGCGACGTCGAGTGTCTCTCAGAGCGATGTTTGTTTCCGACGGCGATGTTAGATTCAGTTTTCCAGCGGTGATGTTGGGCATGGCAAGTTGATCCAGTCTTCTGACGGCGATGTCAGATCAGTATCTCTCCGCCTAGTTGTTGAGCAGCTAGTATTGCAGTATACGAAGGTTTGTTCCCCGCAGGGTATCGTGTGCTCGTGCAGTTGGCAAATTTTCGGGTTTACCGGTATTCAATCGTCTCGCACCTTGATTGGTTGAGAGCCGTTCGCTTCTCACCCAGTCAGGTTCAAGCCGTTTGAATAGGGGCAGCTGTTGCACCCCAAAATTTGACCAATAATTATTCACCTATCAAGTGTTTGAAAGTTGATCAGAAAGTTCAGGAGATCCTCAGAGCAACTGTTTGAGACTAGAGTTATGTGCCTCATAGCTTGAGAGTTGTGGGAGCTCCTCAGATGATTCTGAGAATATGAGAATGAACTGGAAGCTTGGAGAAAGCCTGTGAGATTTCTTGATAGCCATCATGGAGCCCAGAGAGGTCATGTGCAAGAATTCAGAAGATTCAACCATGAATGGTAGAATTAGGGTTTTGACTGGGTCAACCCTGAGATAACTGAAGATTTGGGGAAGGTTGAGACCTAATCCAAGGGCCATGAGATCATGGAATGATGTATGGATATGTTATAAAGATGATTCCTAGACCAACTCATCATGATTGAGGAGTTTGAGAAGTTTCAAGTTAGGGTTTCCAAGGATTGTCAGTGAAAAAAAACTTAATTTGATCCCTATCTTCCAGGCAGTTTTAGCTCAAGATGTGATTGTTATCTCATCTTCCCCATAACATGAATGTTGTAGAGCTTGTTCTTAGCTTTAATTTGAGTGGTAGAAGTCCTTGATAGGAGTTGCAGAGCTCAAGTTATGGTTTTGACAAATTATAGGTCAGCTGAGGTGTGTGAATCTGGGTCCTTGAAAGTCACCCAACTTGCAGACAACTTTTGCCCTAGTAGGATGATTCCTATGATTTCTTGGTCAACATGAATGTTAAAGAGAATCTACTTAGCTTTCTATATAGTACTAGAAGTCCTTGATAGGATTTGTAGAACTCAACTTATGGTTTGAACAAGACAGGGGTATTTTGGTCATTTGGTGATTATAGGTCATTTTAAGCAAAGGCCATATCTCCTATTTCCAAGCCTCAAATGGAAAAACTCAAAACATCAAAGTTGTTCAAAATGGGATTTTAAGCCTAGAAAAGTGGTCATGAGTTATTGTAAAGGCTTGTATCAAGGATTTTCATGATTGGGTAAAAATGACCTAAAAATGACTTATAAAGTAAAGGAATCCAAGTTGGAAATTGGTTTGGGAGATCCACAAATCCAAAATAGGTCATCCAATATGTAATTTTGACTCCAAGCATTATTTTAAAAACAATGGTTCAAGTATAATTTTGATTTGAGGTCTTAAAATGGAGGTTGCTTTGTAATTTTGTTTCTTGCATAATAAGGAACCTTTGGAAAATTTGGCATAAGGCAAGGTTAAGCTTGTTTTTCACTCATTCAATCCCAATATCTCATGTAAGGAGTTTTTGACACAAAGTTAAGAGTCTTAATGCATGATATGAGATGATACCAACATGTCATTACAAGAGAAGTTTCATTACTTTCTAGATGATTCTCAAAGTTTCTAGATGAATCTAGACTCTTCCATTGGTTTCTATATATTGGTTTGATCATAATGAAGAAAAGGTTGGTGATGATTGTTGGTGAGTGGTGAGATTAGAGTGTAAAAAAGTGAAACTCCTCCATTTGCAAAATCACAACAAACTCTCTTTCTCTTCCCTCTTCATTCTTTTCTTCTCCACAAACACATTATTCTGATCTTTATGAGCAATTGCATACCAAATTGAAGGTAAATCCATGGAAGATTGAAGGTGTAATATCCAAATTGCAAAGAAGGCAAATTGATCTCAAACTCAAGACACAAGAACTCTCTCTCAACTCTTTTGCATACAGTACCTTTATCATCAATCAAAGATCCATTTTGGAGAGCTGCACGAGTTGAATTGCAAGAGAACTACCCCTGCCATCATCAAGCTACAGGTTTGCAAAAGCACTTGTATCTCCTTATTTATGCACTTCTAGACTAGGTGGTTAGTGTAGGATTACTAGAGACCAATAGGTTACCAATCCTGGCAAGTTTGAGTTAATTCCATGAAGGTTGATAGCAGATCATCATTTCTTGCAAGATTAAGAACCAGCTGTATAGTAGGTTTTAATTGGTATGTGATAGTATAGAATGATGAGGGTAACCTAAGGAACAAGTTTAGATCATTGGATTTGAGTTTGGTTAAGGTTGATCGCAGAGAATTATGGTTGAACCCTAATCTTCACGCATTCTGTTTGGACGATACAAGGCATTTCAGAGAAAGTTATGAGCATGGCTGTGTTCCTGGGAATGAGTAGAATAGTTTTGGCTTTGGAATTATTTGATTTCATGGCCAAACGAAGGAGAACGAGTAAGGTGAAGATCCCTGCATGGAGGGAGGGTTTTCTGAAACCCTAGGTTGAGTTGGAGAAGACGGGTTCTCTACCGTCAGATCGTTTTGGCTGCATTGACTAAGCAATCTCATCCAACGGCCAGAGTTTAAACAAGAAACAGAGGGAAATAAGGCTGATCAAAACGTTGTCGTTTAATTTAGTGAGGGATCCTGGGCTCAGTGAGCGCGCGCTATTCCCACCCCCCAGTTCTGGCCCATTGAGATATCAACTAGGGCGCTTTACCTTTCGCACCCCCCTTTTTAATTCATTCTCTTTTAATTTTTTTAATTTCTTTTTATATTTCCTGCATTTTATAAAAATCATATAAAATAGAAAAATTAGTATTTTTTAATGCTTCTTTTTTTCACATATTCATAATCATGTCTAGAAAAATGTAAATAAATAAAATTCTATTTTATTTCCCTTTTAATATTTTTAGCATATTATTCTTGTAAATAGTCTTTTTAATTGATTTTAGTTGATACTTAATTTTGTATAATTTCTTTTAGGACTTTCCCTTAGGATTTTTGAGCCATTCTTTTTGGCATAGTTAGATATTGAATCATAGTTCATATAGGATTTAATTCACAATTTGTAGATTAAAATTTGATGTAGTTTGCTTGTTTGGCATTTAGGTGCTCAAATTAGGGTTTTAGGTTGTATAAGTAGATTTGAACAATTTTGTTTTGGGTTTTATAGGCCATATTAGTTTATGGGGAATATATGGGTTAAGGGTAAGTATGTATAGAATCCCCTAGAATTTTACTAGAATATTTTATAGTACTTTAGTATTTTTAATTAATTTTTGAATGTATGGTTAGTATGTGTGTTGCTTAAAGGCATAGTTTGTATTGTTTTGTTTTCTTTTCTTCTCCTTTGAGTGTGTGAGCTTTGAAGATTGAGTTGAAGACCTTGTGGATCATCATTGAAGCTTTGAAGACCTTGCAGTGGAACTATGGTTGGCTTTTGTTGTTTTGTTTATAGGGTCATAAGTGCATAGGCAGAGCTTTAGATAGAATAACTCCATTTCAATAAACAAGGAGTGTCTTGTTCACCTGCTTCCTTCTCTATGACATGAAGTCCCTTAAGGGTATTCACCTCTCTCCTTTGGAGGGATTAGTGACCTTTCCCTATAAGGTAGAACTTTGAGAGAGCCTTTCCCTTTTGATGTTAAGTCCTCAATGGCATCCTTTGGAAGGCAGTGAGCACTCTAATATCCTCACCTCATCTTGTGGACTGAATCTTGTTTGATGGAGCATTTGGATTGTTGAAGATAGCAATGAAGAGCATTGAAGACTTGATTGAAGATCTAAAAGCCATTGGAGATAGAAGCTGAAGCTGTGAAGAGGATGATTCCTTGAAGATTGTTGAAGTCTGAAGACTTTGTGAAGATCAAGTTGATACTTGAAGATCCCTGAAGATAGTGAAGCCTGAAGGTGGAGCTGATCAAAGAAGCTGAAGCTTAAGGGAGAAGATGAGTTGATACTCATGTTGTAGGGTTGGTACCTGGAAAGCAAGTGATCTCTGAAGTCTGAAGACTGAGTAGCCGCTGGAGGAGCTGAAGCTTTCTTCTGTTTTTCTTTTCTGTATTGTGTGTTTTGTCTGATTTGTCTGTTGCATTAGACTAAGTTCATCTAGGGTAAGTTCAATCTAGGAGCATGATTGCATTAGAGGTTGAGCTTCTCCCTCTGCTTGTATTGTTATTGCGTGGCTTTGCTTGCGGGTATTCGGTAGAGCCCAGCTCCCTTGCCCATGTGTTTATTTTGCTTGATAGCATGATTTCATTTCTTTTATCTGTATGATTGCAGTTTACTATTTATTGCTTGATAGCATGTTGTTTATTTTCAGTATGATTGCTGTTATTTCATGACTGGCTTGAGGTTGAGATGAGCTTGTGGAGGCTGAAGCCCCACACACATTTCCTCCCTCACTTGCATTGCATGCATTTTACTGTTAAGCTGATGCTTTTGTCTGTTTGGCGTATCATTGACATGATCCCTTAGGACTCTCATTTCCTTTGATAAGGATTTGATGGTAGACTTTTAGGTTGAAACCTATGCATGACAACTTCTAGGAGTTCCCTGTTCAAACCTCAACCATAGGATGAATCCGTGGCATGATAACAGTAGGACTTGATAGTCTCCCTCCTAGTCGGGCCTGTTCTCTTCTCATCTCAAAGCAGTTTAAGATACAGTAATCATGAATGATTTCTTTCGTACGTTACGAGCCTTAAGCTATCTGAGAAAGGATTGTGGGAGAGTTTCTTTTCCATAGTTTGGATGTTTAGTATGGTACCCTTTGGGTGACATGCGACGCATTCACTCTCAGGTCATAGTCTCTAGTGCGGTTGAAATCGCAAACACAATAAAAAACGCTTCTTTCAGGAAATAAACCGTAGTTTCCCGAACTACGTGAGCTCTGATCTTCCATACCGTGTGGAAGTACGTAGGCATAGGATGCGACGTCCTAGCGAGCAACCTTTCCCCCGTAACCCTTCGTAGGCCGAACTACGTTGACTCTGATTTCTCATTCTCTGATGAGAATACGTAGGCATAAAGTGCGACGCTTTGCCGAGTCATTTTTCTTTTCTTTTTCAGCCAGCCTTGATAGGTAGATAGATTATAACCAACCCGTCCAAGTAAGCAAACAAGCGAGGATCCCGTCGAGTACGACGGACGTGAGGGGTGCTAATACCTTCCCCTTGCGTAACCGACTCCCGAACCCAAACAATGGTTGCGATGACCTTGTCTTACCCTTTTTCGTCAGGTTTTTCCGATCGTTTCCTTTCCCGCTCTGAGGGGTAAATAACGAAAGGTGGCGACTCTTCTGTTTTGCCGGCACCTTATTTTCGCACAAGCGACACTTGTGCCTACGTATCTTCACTTGTAATAAGTGGAAAATCAGAGCATTCGTAGTTCGTGGGACTACGGGAGATGAGGGGATTGTGCTCGCTAGGATTATCGCAATCCTATGCCTACGTACTCTCAACAGATATGAGAGATCAGAGCAGCCGTAGTTCGGCTAACTACGGTAAAAGGTTTGGTATGTGAATGAGTGTTTAGGTCGCATTTCTAACTGCTAAACATTGGCTTGTCTGCTCGCTAGGGGAGGCTGAAGCACTAGTTTGTTATGCGCGGAAGAAGGGACTAAACAATGTTCTTGGTAAATGGTGGGTATGAGTTGTAGTGTTTGAAATCGCGCGAGGGCGAGGAATTTGTGTTTATTGTATTGGATGTTTTGGTTTTGGATATATTTGAATAGGTTTAAGGTTTCGATCGCACGGGGGCGAGAAAGAGGAGTTTGGTTAGGTAATTTTAAGGGAGAATGACGACTACTCGATAAACGAGACGTCGACCTCGCAATCAATTAATCGGAGCATTATTGGAATGCTGGATTCCAATGACACCTTTTTCATTCGAAAGATTCTACGAAATATGTTTGAGAAGGTCTCAATCGCACGGGGCGAGAGAAGAAAGTTGGGTTGAATATTTTAAGGGAGAATTACGACTACTCGATAAACGAGACGTCGACCTCGCAATTGATTAATCGGGATATCATTGGAATGCTAGATCACAATGATACCTTTTTCACTCAGTTAATTGTGAAAGTGTGTTTGGATGGACAATTAAGGTATTTAGGTTGGAGATCGCACGAGGGCAAGGAATTTTGTTTATCGCATTGGATGTTTTGGTTAGAGGATATATTTAAATAGGTTTTAAGGTTTCGATTGCGCGGGGGCAAGAAATATGAGTTTGGTTAAGTAATTTGATGGAGAATGACGACTATTCGATAAACGAGACGTCAGCCTCGCAATCAATTAATCAGGGAATTACTGGAATGCTGGATTCCAATGACACCTTTTTCATTCGAAAGATTCTACGAAATGTGTTTGAGAAGGTCTCAATCGCACGGGGCGAGAGAAGAAAGTTGGGTTGAATATCTTAGGGGAGAATGACGACTACTCGATAAACGAGACGCCAGTCTCGCAATCGATTAATCGGGATATCGTTGAAATGCTAGATCCCAACGATACCTTTTTCATTCGAAATATGTTTGATAGACAGTTTAGACGCGAAACAGTTTGAATTAAAGGAGGTTTTGATTCAATCAATCGAGGGTGAGAAATGAGGTTACGCGGGTTGAAAAAATTAGGAGGAATGACGACTACTCGATAAACGAGACGTCGGCGTCGTAATCAATTAGTCGGGATATCGTTGGAATGCTAGATCCCAACGACAATCTTTTTCATCCCATTAATTATAAAATAGTGTTTGTTGGACAGTGAATACTTATCCAAATAATTAGAGGAGGTATTTTAAGAACGAAAGTTTGAGCGACACGCCATTCAAAGCGTACGCCTCAATGGTAGCCACTCTCGAATTCGAGGAATGCGCGACTCCAAGAACTCGACTCTTTCGTGATTTAATTAAGAAAAATAGTTTGAATTTGAAAATGGTTTATAAATGTACGAGAGTTTAGACTCGATCCCACGAGGGTGAAGAACGAGATTGGACGGGTTGAAAATTTAGGAGGAATGACGACTATTCGATAAGCAAGACGTTGGCCTCGTAATCAATTAGTCGGGATATCACTGGAATGCTAGATCCCAACGATACCTTTTTCATTTAATTATGAAATATGTTTGAATGGACAAAGGCGATAATTTGTCTAAATAATCATGGGAAGTGTTTTAGGAACGAAAGTTCGAATGATATACTGTTCGAGGTGTACACCTCAAGAGTAATCATTCTCGAATTCAAGGAATGCCCGACTCCAAGAACTTGATTCTTTCGTGATTTAACTATGAAAATAATTTGAAAATATTAACGTGTAGATTAAACTAGGGTGAGCGTACTGCTCGAACTAGGGTTTGCGACTTTTTGGAAGGGTTAAACGAGGTTGAATATTTTAAGGATGAAAGATGAAGTGACCACAACTCAAGGTGTGCATCTCGAGAGCGGTCGCTCAAAGATCCAAGGAGTGCTAGACTCCAAGGACCCACCACTTTCATATAAATTATAAAAGGGAATTTTTACTATTCTAATAAAATGTTTGGATTTTAATAAAAGGTAAATAAGAATAGATTTTGATAAAATTCTAAAAGGTAATTACATAAATGTCATATTGTAAAGAAAATAATAATAATAATAGTTATAAATAGATTTTTTTAAAAAAAAATATATATAACTAATAATATTATTAATAGTATTTAAAATTAATTTCTCGAATAACCCCATTAAATTCTAATAAGTTTTAATTAAAACTAAATAGTATTAATCAAGTAAGTCCAATGGCTCTATTCATATGGCTTAAAGGAATATACGTAACAACGTTCAGTTTTTTAAACAACAATGAGTATATACTGTTGGTTTTCCCAGAAAAATTAAAAAAAAACAAATAAATTAAACTCAGCCAAGTAAAACGAATCCTCTCCCTCGGAACATGCACCCGCTTCACTCTTTCTCCCTCATCTACGAACAAAAAACTCCATTTCCTCATTTTCTGAAACTTATCCTCCTCACTTTCAAACTTCGAACAGCCTTACACTATCCTAAATAAAACATTTCCAACCCCTTTCTTACAACAGTTTTACCAATTTAAGAGAAACCCCAAACCCTAGAACAAAATTAGAACCCTACTGCGATGAGGATTTTGAGCTACTGACATCCGATTCATGCTCGGTTCAACACGGTTTGTATAGAGAAGTAAAAAAGTATACATAGAAAGTGAAGAAAGTACCTAATCGGAATAGTTCAGATAATGCTTCCTCCGGCGAGGTCCAGATGAGTTCTCGGTAAGTACCTTGCTTCTCCTCTGCTTCGTTTTCTATCCTGGTCCTTCCTTTCTCTAAACCTTCACTTCTTCCTCAATCCGCTAGGCTTTAAGTTATCATTGCTTTTGTATGCTGCGAATCGGTTGGCTCAAAGTATTTTGAAGTTTCAGAGTGCAGCTTCAATCACTCTATGGTTAGGAGCTTTGGGTTAGGGTTTAAGGGTAAGAATTTAGCAGAGCTTCGCTGGTATTTTTTCTTCTCCTCTGCTGCCAATGAAAGGGGTTAATTTATAGGGGATTTTTAGGGTTTGGCTTGGTACGTGTGAAATCAAAACCTGCTGGTAGGAAAATTGCTTGATTCGTGTGAATTTTTGGTGTAGGACAATGAGGTGTCCTCTGGTGGTACAAATCCGTTAGGAGGCAATACCATGATTTCTGCTCTTCTGAGACTTGATAGTGACCTATGCATTTGTCTGTAGTGAATTTAAAAATTTGCTTTTTACCCTACTTTTTACTGTGTGAAAATATTTCTTTTACTGCTTATCAATTTGCTGATGTGGGACTCTTTTTTGACTCAATGCTTTTTGTTCTTGCTGCCACATCAGGCTTAACTTCATCAAATTTATCAGCTCAATCCAACACTTGTATTCGGTATCGACGGAATCCGTAAACTGGAAACAACATCAGCTCAGACTCTGTAAGCTTAACTTTAATAGCCCTTTTTTACAATTGAGTTGGTGTTCTTTGTGTAAGAATAAATGATTTGAATGCTTATGCTATTCCTTGCTTCAACTTGTTTTCATGTGCATTGGTTTGAGCCATTTTGAATTGGTGAAGATTTATATGATGAAAGACGCTACGGCTACTTGTAAGAACCGTGTAATTAATTCGTTTCTCTCCTCTTTTTTACTTTGGGAATGTTTAAATCCTCAATAAAACAGTACTGAGATTCATCTGAACTCCAAGTTTCACAGTATTGGAACAATATTTCCCGAATGAGATTTACGTGAAGATATGGATAATCTTCTAGGTGGGGCAGGTGAAGAGCCACATATATTGCCCAGTGGCATTTCCCTAAGCACAACAGCTGAGACACAAATCCCATGTCTAGAATATGAAGATCATTAGAATTGATGACACCCACTGCTTCCAAAACTTCACGTTGGTGCCAGATCATATGATAGTCAAGAGGATCAGGGGTTGACGAGAAGGCACTGAACATGGCCCTTAGAAAGCTGAATTATGTCTCTTTATGAAGAAGCATGAGATAAAATGAAATGTCAAAGTGTTTTTCTGATTTCAAACTTACAACCTCCTCTGATGTTCCTTCATCAATAAAAAGTGGAACAGGGTACAGAGCCGCTCCCCCATCAAGAAATTGTTTATAAGTCTCAAAAGCAGCTGGTAATGAAGTGTCGAGAGATAATTGGTACCACATTAATAATCCTAAGAACCTCCTCCAGTCAATGTGGATATCGTACAATGCATCATGAATATTTCCCGCAAGCAGCTCATAAAGTCTCAATCTGTCTTTTTCAATGAAATTAAAATCAAGCCCTTTATTCCTCCAGATATCAAGTTGCTTTGCAACGTCAGAGCGATTCAGAGTAGAACTACCAGCCTGACTTAACAAACAAGCCAACCTCACATCTCCTTTGGACACAGCCAATTGCACCGCTTCATCCAATTGCCGCCCAGTCATAAGTGTAAAAATATGTTGCAAATAGTTAGATTCGTCAAGAGAGCTTATTTGGTTTTGGACATGATAGGAGACACTCTCTCGCAACCAATAACTGATCTCTGCTCTTCTCATAAGAGGGAGTGCTTCTTGGTCAACATCTTTATCAGCTTCCTTTATATCCTGCATCATATCTTACTCATTGTCAGCGCCCAAAGATTCTACTCGTCCCTTTTGTTCTCTCTCAGAAAAAAGAACTCGCATTAACTCCCAGGTCATTACTTGGTGTGTCAAACATAATCGATTCAAGGAAGGTATGCCAGGCACACTCAATTGCCTCTCAATAATATCACAGTATTGATGAGAAATCACTGACAGGTTCGTACGATCAGCTTCGAGTTTTTGAAGTGTTAACTTGTAGGGACCAAAGTCAACCTCTTTAGTCACATGGTTTATTCCTTTGTGAAAATTTAGTGGAGAAACCAAGGTATGGTCAACAAGTTCTTCACTCACTTTCTTATTTTCATCCCTGACCAAATTGTCAAAAGCAACTTTCTCCAAAGTGACAACAGATGATAATAGCTTTTGATCACCGCCACTACCTACAGGTGCACCAGAGTGTAACAGAACGCCATTTGGTCCCCACCCAACTTGAAATGATTTACCCATAAACAGACCAGCATCAACTATATTGTGAGCATAGTTTCCAGATACCGGAGTTTCATGCTTGAGATCCAGCTTGAATCCCTGTGTTTTTACTGTCTTCAGAGGCATGCCCTTATGTTGCTGAACCATCAAAATGGATCCAGGAGAATTTGAATCAAGATTCCCTTGCTTATTATACTCAAGTAATGGAAACAGAGTATTTCGAACAGCTTGTGGAGTAGATCTACTGGTCACTGCCTGAGCAGAACTTTTTAAAGGCCTCACATGCTCCTTACCGAAAGATAATTTCCGACTCACGTCCTCCATCTCTTCTTCGTCAGGAAACATCAATAATCTCATTTCTCTCATTTTATCAGGGTCAAGTCTAAGGTGGGAAGGAAGTGAATGAGAAAGCTCAATCTCATCAACATTTATCGGCGATTCTTTCTCAATATCACGTGTCTCAGCGTCATCCATAACAGCATCCTCTTCATCATCTTCATCAAACCCAAATCTACTGAAATGTTCAACTATAAATTTCCACTCACAAGTCACTGGATCAAAGGAAATAAACTTTGCACCTCGTCTCTCTGTAATTTGTTTTAATTTTTTCACCAGAAAATCGCTCCGACACTCTTTAGACTTCAACTTTCCACTATCTAGTACCAAAACAACTTCAGCTGCTTTGTTAAGACCGTTACCAACCGCATGCTTATCATTTTCATCCTCATAAACTACAACCTCGTGCCTATGAAACTTTACAATGTCATCTAAACACAACCCTCTTACATCGGTTTTATTAAGATACCTAACATATCCATAACCAAATCTCCCAACAGTGAAATCAGGAACACCACTGCAATAACCAGGGTAGTGAACTTCCTGTTTCGCTAATTCCTTCAAAGACGGTTCAGTGTAGTAACCAACAGAGTTCAGAATTGGCAACAAAGCCTCAATTCCCGTCATGACCTCGTTCAACGGAGTAACGCAACACGCGGAAACCCTTCTTTTCTTGTAACTATGCACAAAGCGAGAATCAAAGATACCTCCCACACCACATTCCATCACACAAACAGTTCAAAGCGACGACAACAGCACACTGCATATTGAACATTGAAATTTCAACTATATTTTGCAAAACAAACCGGTGACGGAGACCTTGACGGTGACGGGAGTGGGGACTTGTTGGATGTGAATCTGAGGTTGTATGAACAGCCTGTGGAGAAAATGTGGAAAGAGGATTTTGTGGTTTTGTTTTGGTCACTTGAAAACAAACATTGTACAGGGTGCGAGGTTTACGCAGGATTGTTGGTGTTGGTTACTTTTATATAACAGTTTGCAGGTTGAAGAAAGGGGCCACGGCATTGTATTGTTTTTGGAAAGTAACTGAAGGTGTACTATGTAGCAACTTCTGTGGGACCAATTTTGGAATATTGGGAAAGTATCTTATTTTTCCTTCAATTGCTGGTTATGCGTAATCGTTTTGTGTGGGATTTTGTGCAGGATGCGGATACGTGACTTGATACGAAAATGGTGTTGGAATTGGCTGCGAGTCGTTGTGTTGTGTGGTCTGGAAGTTTGTAATTTTGTTCTCATGATCTTGGTGAATAATGGTTTGTGCGATTCTTTTTATGTTATTTGTGTTGCCTCTTTGTTGTATATTGGCAATGCCCATTGTGTTTTGCCTTTGTGCGGGGCAGTATTGGCGTTGAAGCTAGTAACATATTCTGTGTGTTTTGTAGGATGAAGTATTTATATTGTGGCTAGCTAGTGATTTAATTGTAGGACGGTTGTTCGTCGCGAGATCGGGAAGGAGTACACAAGCCGTGGCGATGAAGAATATGACAGTATGAAACAATGGTTGTCCCAACAAAAGTGATTAGCAAACATGTTTAGCAGATCAGCCTGAGTCATTCTCCAAACCCTCACATCAACAATTTTTTTGATCTAAGAGGTTCTAGTGATTTTTCTCTGGGCTTATAATTATTCTATTTTCTTGTAACAGGTGTGGTTGCAGCCAGATGATCAGCACCTTGTATATTCATTTTTTTTCAGATAAAGCTTTTTGCCAAAGTTGATGGTTGTTCAGATATAATCCTGATTATGACTTGGTGTTGGCTCATATGAAAAATCAAGACCCTCACAAGGAAAATCTAGATCATTTAACATTTCAACAAATGGAAAGTACTAGGGTGACTGAACTTCGAGTCATCCGCCGGCGCCGTTGGAAAGGCTCGGTTACAAAAAGAAAATGCAGAAGTCATTCTTTGATGAATGCCACAACCAAACTTCACTTACTGCATGAGGTTTTCCACATGATTATTGCAGGAACACAATTTAGAAAGAGGACTTTTTGCCTTGGCATGGAAACTCACTCATGGAACAACCTTGGTCTACTACGTGAAGACAAGCATGAAGATTGGCTCCCCCCTCCAGGAATGTAGACTCATATTTAAGAATTGTAATCTTTGTAAACCCGTCCACACCTGTCCTTGTACTTTGAACCTTTGGATAAATGTTGAATCCAATGGATAATACTCTGTTTTGTATTAATTATTTGAACTGAGATCTTGACTTGTAATACAAATTAGTGCCCGTCACTTTTTGCACCTCTATCCTAGGTTGAGGCATTTTCCACATAGTCTTGAGAATATGTTTAATTTTAAGACTAATTTTAAGTAAATGAGCTGTACATCTTGCCATTGGCCTTGATTTGAAATTCCCAACTTAAACATGAATATGTATCGTCTTGAAAATTAGCTACTTAGGCACATAACTCCCAAGTGAATCCAACAAACTTGCTTGTAGTAAACTTGCAAATAGATGTTCTTCAAAGTGGATTTGGAGTTTATGGCTTTAGGAAATGAACTATTCGTATCTTGCATAAATTCTAATCACAACCTTAAGATCATTCATCCGTCCTTGAATCAACTCAAACTTGGATTAAATAAATTAAAATATGACCAAATCATGTTAGTATCATGTTGGGGGGGGGGCAACTTGAATCCATCTCAATATAAAACCAATAAGACCAATCAATTAGACTTTAAAAATAAACCAACCATATAAGTTGGACCGTCAATCCTGTCTTGAGATTTGATCATGGAAAAGATGAAACATGATTGTAATATTGTAGCCCACACATGACTTGAAGTTAATACACCTATGGCTTGAAACTAAACTCCATACATTTGACCTTTGTAATACTCGGGACTAAATGTAGCAATATGGTCTTGAAATTTGTACGCTAAATCTAAGTTTGTCACAAACCGATTCAGAATACAAACATAGCTTGACGCCTTTAGAGAAACTTGTAGTCAAGTGGAAATAGGGTATAAATTTCTTGAAATCCACCAAGTATGCTGCGAGATGTATCCAATCATGCATTTGATGTCGTTGACCATATCATATATGTCTGATCGTGATAACGAGGACACATATGAGTTTAGGTATAAGGGCCGGAGGTGTGCTCTTCCCATCATAAATTATAACCATAATGTGTACACGCATGGTCTTTATAAACGAAGCCTTAGGTAGTTATAGCCAGAAGTCGCGAAGCAGTAAAATAATCACTAATACTGAAGTAGGACAAATTTGGGGTATGACAGCAGTCAGTTGCCTACCAAGGGTGGCCTACTGACTGTTAGCATGATACAGACAGTTTTCTCTCAAAAGTTCTATCTTTTAAATACATTCACTAATCCTTCCAAAGGAAGGAGGTGAATATTTAAAAGAGACTTTGAATCATAAAGAAAGAATGGAGGCAAACAAGACCTTCCATGTTTGTGAATCAAGTTCCTATTCTAGAGCTCTACCTAGCTCCTAGTGCCTATAACCTTCAACAGCTGCCAGCAAGATATACTCTTCATCAACTCTGGAAATTGATCTTCATTCCTTTTGTCTTCAATGGCTTCATCAGCAAAGTCTTCAACTCAAACCCAAACCCCAAGCAGGCCCAATACCCCACACAGTCAAACAATAACCCTAGAAAGGGCACACCACACAATCAATCAATTACAAGAATATACTAATAGTATTAATATAATAGGGGAACTCCTAGCATTTTCTAAGGGATCTATCACTTACCCATAATACCCATATAGTCCCATCTTCTAATTTGTCCTAAAGAAAACCCAAAAAGAAACTTGTTTTGTTATACCTATATTATATTCACAACCCTAATTGACTATCCTAATAGTTTCTAACTAAACTACCTAAAATAAATCCTAAAAAAATAGTATAAAAATCAGGGGGGCACCTAATATCCATATCTAGTTGTACTAAAAAGAATGGGATGAAAATCCTAAAGGAAACTCTCAAACTAAATTCAACAAATAGTAGCATAAACCAAAAGAATTAAAAAAAAGCTATTAAATGTAAAAATATGCAAAAAATATGAAAATGAAGTAAAATGACAATTTTATGTTTTCATATTTTTCTAGACAAAAAATGGAAAATGGGAAAAAAAGTCTCATTAAAAAATATGCATTTTTCAATTTATTATGAATTTTTGAAATGAAATAAAATTTGGAGAAGAAAATAATATGAAAATGGATGAGGGGTGCAAGAAGTAGTAAAATGCAGTTGATTATTATGATGGGCCCAGACTGGGGGTGCCAAGAGCAAGGCGCGCCCCAGCCCAGTTTAAATCATAAAAACATAAATAAAAAAAACTAAGACGGTGCGAATAGCAGGCCATTGAAGTTAAAATGCAATTGGGCTTTGGAAACGGGGGTGAGGAGAGCAAATGCGTGTGAGCCCAGCTAGTTCACTTAACCAAACGCAGCGTTTAGCTGCTGGCTTTTCCCTCTCCAATCGCGTGTGAATCCTGGACCGTTAGATGGTCCTCCAAGTCAAATATTCCACACGCCCCCAATGGTTCAGATTATGTCTTCTTCCTTGGAACACTTAGGGTTTTAGAACCTCCATGAAACACAACTCCATGCATCAATCTTCCTCACCTTCGTTCTCTCTCATTTCTCCATCAAATGCCACGATCCAAGAACCAAACTTGACTAGAATTTTACGTAGAACACAACTGTAGCATTAGATTTCGCTAAAACCCCATGAATCTTCCAAACCGAGCGGTATACATCCATGAATCCAAAACTTCATCAGTTTTTAACCATCACAAAACTCAACAATCTTTATATATAATTAATCCCTATGCCATGCTGATTAAAACTAACCAAAATTCGTGCATTATCATCCATTAAATCACCCATTCTAACTCCATCAAGAATCAACCTCCATTAATGAAACCTCACTAATTGATCTTAAACTCATCCAAGTGAATCACCTAATGGTCTCTAATGGTTTCACAACAAGAACTAACCCTAGCCATGCCTAAATCAAAGTGTGGAAGTGATTTTGCTTACCTTGACTCTTGCAATGGTAGGTGGTGAAAAGCTTCGAATCAGGCCTTGTAGATCTTCAAGAATGGTCTCTAGGTGATGAATAATCCTCTGCTTGCACAAGATTTGATGGAGATGGCTTGTATCTTCAGATCCAATCCCTTTTTCTCTCTTGCAACTTCACTTGGAAAGCTCCAATTCTTCAACAATGGAACCTTACTCTAGCATGAACATGTTCAGGGAGGTTTGTAGTGATGATTTGTGTGAAAAAATGGAAGGGTAATGAAGAGAAAGATGAAGTTTCAATACAATTTGCAAAATGGAGAATTTTGGTTCAATCTCTTTTCTCTACCACCATTAACATCAACAATCACCAACCCTTCACCAATGGAGATTGCAATCAATATATAGACTGATTTAGAAAGGTCTAGAATCATCTAGATCAATCTAGAAAGAACTTGAAGTTTCATGACATGATACTTTGCATTTCCATTCTCACCATATGAGATATCATGACAAAATCCCTATATTGCTTGCAACCAACTTGAATATCTCCTTATATGAGAATTAGGACAATGTACAAGGCATATTTCCCTTATTCATTAAGCTTTTCCTTGTTTTGGTTTGGTATGCCATTATGCAAGCAAGCAAATTACAAAGCAACCCCAAAATTTAAGCCTCAAACCAAAATTGTGGCTGAACCATTGTTCTTAAAATGTCCTTGGGAGTCAAAATGACCTATCATATGGCATGGTTTGGATTTGGAACTTGGATTTTATGATTTTCCATTTCACTTGAATTAACTTATACCTCATTTTTAGGCCATTTTTATCACTTTTTGCTATGAGCCTTTCCAATATCTCATTACCACCCTACTAGCCTTAAAACATCATTCTAAGCAACTTTTATGTTGAAGGTTTTTCCATTTGAAGCTTGGAAGTAGGAGATATGGCCATATGCTTGAAATGACCTATAATTTCCAAATGACCAAAATGCCCTTTGCTTGCCAAAGTCATAAGTAGAGTTACACAAATCAGATGAAGGCATACTATACCTTTCTAGAAAGCTAAGATCATGAGGAACAACTTTTATGTTGGCCAGAAATCCATTTGAAAGCTCCTAGAGGGGTAAACGTTGCTTGTAAGTCAAGTAACTTTCACAGACAAATTTCAGAAGCCTCTGATGACCTGTAACTTGCAAGAACCATAACTTGAGTTCTATAAATCTCCTTAATGTCTTCCACCACTCAAATTAAAGGTCTTTAGATACTCTACAAGTTTCATTTTGGCCAAGGATCCATTTGAGACTTGCATTTTGAATTATATTGCTTGGAAGTTTGCCCTAAATCAGGGGATTTTACACAGAAACCCTAATTCAGAAACTTCTCTTTTTCTTGATTTCCTTTGATTTCTCCTTGGCACAACACCACATCCATATCCCCATGTCAAATGAGGCATCCCACATCTTTCAAACAGGCCTTGATGCCCTTCAATCCAGCATTTGACCTAGAGTTGACCTAGGGTGGACCCAGATGAAACCCTAGTTGACTGTCTTCAACTGCAACTCTTGTACTCACACCAATGACTTGTCTCACTTTCAAAATGACCCTCTAGGTCTTCCATGATGCCTACATGCACTCCATGCTTTCCATTCATAGCTCCCAACCTCTCTGCTGGTCCTCACATACCCTCAAGATAGGAGATAGATCCACTGCTTGGTCCACTAACTTCTCAGATTTCAATTTCTTTCTGATGACTTGGCTAGGAATGAATTTGAATAAGAATCTCTTGACATGCCCATAGAGATAAGAACTGCATTTGGTCCCTTGTTGGAGGGCTTGCCCCTGCTATGCTATGCAGATGAATGAATTATGTACATGACCTAATATGCAAATGCTAAAGCTATGAGACATAAACCAAGTGAAGTAGGTTGAGCAAATTTTAGGGTGCAACAGACCCTAACATGATTGTTGTATGGCATGATCTTAGCTTTAATTTGAGTACTAAAAGTCCTTGATAGGGTTTATAGAACTCAAGTTATGAGCCAGACAAGTTACAAGTCATCTAAGGTATGTGAATTTGGAGCTTGAAAGTTACCCAACTTGCATGAACCGTTTGCCCAAGAAGGATGATTCCTATGAACTTTTGGTCAACATGAATGTTGTTCCTTATTCTCTTAGCTTTCTATAGAGTACTAGAAGTCCATGATTGGATTTGTAGAACTCAAGTTATGGCTTTGACAAGTCAAAGGTATTTTGGGTATTTGGACATTACAGGTCATTTTGAATTATGGGTCCATTGCACTATCTTGCAAGCTTCAAATGGAGTTTTGTTCAACTTGAAAATTGCTCAAAATGATATGTTTAGTCCAACCATGACCCAAACAACCATTGATATGGATTAGAGCAAGCATTGGTTGAAGAAATTTCACAAAAGGACCATTTTAATGAATTAAAATGGAAAAAATTCAAAACAATTGGTAATCAATGGATCCATAGCTCCTTGTCATCGGATCCATTGATTTTTCATTGAAATCAATGGAATCTTGAGCATAAGCCTCCACTCATCATCATTATCGGATCAAGTTTCGTAATCAATTTTTCGTGCAAATTGAAGTTGGATATTGGAGCGTAAGTTGGAAGCACTTATTCGGAGCAATTCGGATTCGAAGTGTTCGATTTTCATCTTCTTGCAAGAATTATTGTGGATCTTGAAGTTTTCCATCTAATCTTGTTAGGATCTTTGCAAGTTCACTTGATCAATGATCACCGGATCAAATCTCCGATCCGTAGGTTGGTTTTCCGATTTAATTTAACCATTTGATTGCTGTTTTTTAATGGCATTAAAATTCTGTTTTGTGTGCTGTTTGATTTTAATTCATATAAAATAGCAAGAATGCTTAGAAAAATATGACAAAATTCGTGGATGATCCTTATCATGTCTATGATCTTTGTGCGCAATTGTATTTTAGTTTCATTTAATTTTCAATTTGATTTTGTTTTTATCCTTTAGTTGGATAATAAAATGTCAAAAACTGCATAGTTTCTTGCCGATTTTGTTTCTAGAGTTTGGTATAGAATTTGGACTTAATTCTTTGCTGGTTTGTTATAGATATATTAAGGAACTCCCAGAAATTTTTAGGGTAATTTTTAGGTAGCTTTAGGTTCTGTTTTGAACTAGATCTTTAGAGGCTTCCCTTATTGATTCCCTTTTGACCATTTTTGGTGTGTGATTTCTTTAGTGCCTTTAAGCATAGTTTTAGCCTCTGGTTTTTCTACTATAGATACCTAACATGCTTAGGTTCCCCTAAAAAATTTCCTAGGATTTTAGAATTAGTTTTGGTATTTTAGATTGAATTAATACTTAGGCTAGTCTTAACATGTCCATAACATAGCCTTTCCTTTTGATTGATTTCATTGATGACTTTTAGCATGAGATAAACTTTTCATTCCTTTTGATTGTTTCTTTATACATGTTGATGATGTTGTATAATTTTTGTTATGATTTTTAGATGAGTTTAAATAAGGTTTTAGGGTAGTTGTTTAGGAGTGTTCTTTGTTGAATCCCTCTAGTGTACCCTTGAAGTTTAGGTTTAATTTGAGCCTTTTGATTTAGGTTTAACCCGTGATTTTTGTACCATAGCATGTTTATACATATAGGATGATGTAGTATTTTCTTAGAATTTTTAGGAATGATTTTCAATTAGTTCCCTATTTTACAAATTAACTTCAGTTTAGGTGATCCAGACTTAGAGAACTTCATAGATTAACCTTGTAAACAACCATTAGATGATTCTAAACAGTGTATCCCTTTCTTGATAGATTGGTAAGTAGATAGAGATCTCATTAGAACTTTTCCATAGCCTTGATAGAGCTTTTGATGCCCCTAGCTTAAGTGAACCTTGTAGTTAGCTTGTAGGGTTCTCTGGAGTGCTGTGTTGCCTTCTGTCCCCTATATGATTTCCTCCTTGGGCTTTGCCCAACATTCTTTATTCAAGTCTTGAAGAGGATCCCTCCTGGGAGAGCCTAATCCTTCCTTTGGTTGGATTCTGTGCATTCCTCAGGAGGTTGAGCCTTGAATTGACATTCCCCAGTATAGTACATTCCTATGGTTTGTACTATCTTTATCCTTCAAGTCTTGATGAGGAGCCCTCCTGGGAGAGCCTAATCCTTCCTTTGGTTGGATTATGTGCATTCCTCAGGAGGTTGAGCCTTGGATTGACATTCTTGGCATGGTATATTCCCTTGGTTTATACGTTGTCATCCATCTCAAAGTCCTTTTCTTGGGATCCCTTTTGGGAGAGCCTAATCCTTCCCTTGGTTGGATTATGTGCATTCCTCAATAGGTTGAGCCTGAGATGGACATTCTATGTTGATACACTTTAAATCAATTACCCTTAGATTTATATCTAGGACCAATACCCAGCTTTCTGTCCTATTGATATAGGATCCCTCTTGGGAGAGCCTAATCCTTCCTTTGGTTGGATTCTGTGCATTCCTCAAGAGGTTGAGCCCATGATGGACTCTGGTATTGATATACCTCCAACCTGATGCAGCCTGGGATGACTTCCTTGTTGCTCATTATGGTTTCTCTCCCTTGTTTGACTTGCTTGACGCATTAGAATAGGATCATGTTTAGATTATTTTAAGCTAGGAGCATGACTGCTTAGAGGTTGAGTGGGTCTCCCTCTGCTTGTTTGCATTAAGGGTTGAGGTGATCCTCCCCTTGCTTGTGTGTTGTTTTTCTTTTCATCTGTGTATTAGTAATAGAGGTTGAGTCTGTCTATCTCTGCTTGACTGTTTTCTTTTCTGCTTGATTGCTAAGAGGTCGAGTGGGTCTCCCTCTGCTTGTATTGCTGCATTGCATATGCATCTTTACTGTATATCTGTTTATTATTTAAGCTGATGCTTTGTCTGTTTTTGTATACCGTTGACATGACCCCCTAGGAGTCTCACTTCCTTTGACAAGGAAGTGATGATAGAACTTTAGGTTGAAACCTATGCATGATAACTTCTAGGAGTTCCCTGTTTCAAACCTCAACCATAGGATGAATCCTTGGCATGACAACATTAGGACTTGATAGTATCCCCATAGAGTTCGTTCTCTTCTCATCTCAAAAAAACAGTAAAAAGCATAATAAAGGCAAGTTAGTATAAGCGCGTTACGAGCCTTAAGCTACTTGGGAAATGATAATTGAGCGGTCTCCTCTCAATTATCTAGGATGTTTAGTATAAGTCCTTCGGACGCTATACGACGCATTCGCTCCTAAGTCATAGTCTCTAGTGCTATACAAACTACAGACAACCATAAAAAACAGTTCTTCCGTAAAAGATAGAAAACAAACTTCAAACCTTTTTTGCCCCGTGGGCCCATAATTCAAAGGAAGCTTTTCTGAAGAAAAGAGTGTCGTTAACTCTCAGTTCTACCGCAAACGGTAACGCCTAAGTCTCCAAGGGTCGAGCTGCGTACACCAAACTGCTGGAACTGTTTGTTAACCCTACTCGAAAAAACAGATGAATCTGAATTCCCGTAATCTGTATTATCCCGAACTACGTAAGCTCTGATCTCTCATACTTGTTGAGAGTATGTAGGCATAATACTGATGTATTGGCGAGCCACCTTCCTCGTAACCTGTAGTTAGTCGAACTATGTTGACTCTGATTTCTCATTCTCTGATGAGAATACGTAGGCATAAAGTGCGACACTTTGCCGAGTCATTTTCTTTTCTTTTTCAGACCAGCCTTGATAGGTAGATAGTAAATAAACCCGTCAGATAAACACAACAAGCGTGGATCCCATCGAGTACGATGGACGTGAGGGGTGCTAATACCTTCCCCTTGCGTAACCGACTCCCGAACCCAGACATTGGTTGCGATTACCTTGTCTTATACCTTTTCGTCAGGTTTTTCCGATCGTTTCCTTTCTCGTTATAAGGGATAAATAACGAAAGGTGGCGACTCTTCTGTTTTTCCGGCACCTTATTTTCGCGATAGCGACACTCGCTAGGCGAGTCTTCGCTGGCATGCTCACTAGAAGAACAGTGCGATGACAACAAAAATCTGCTACGTACAGAACTGGTTTCTACCCAAAAACTCATACGATTCACACACCCCATGCACCCAAAACATCCATAAATCATCCCTAAGGTCATACGACGATAACGGCACAAAACCTATGGTTTGTTAGGCCAACCCGACAACATTCGCACTTCCTAAATCACTATTTCCTTGCAATTGCTCTGAGTGCATCAGAGCTACTCACATTTGAACATTCATATTCCTACAGGGTCAAACATGTAACAATCCAAGGTTTTGGCCACTGTTGCACCCCAAAATTTGCCCAAGCTTTTTCCTTTGGCTAGCTTGTGCTTCATTTCATTTCTTTTTTAGCATTTACATTGCATAGCATGTTTCATTGAACAGGGGATCAAGAGGTTGTACATAAAAAGAGGATTCTACTCAGAGGGTTGAGCCTAAACAAGGGATGTTACTCAAGTTTAAATGGTCATCAGGTCATCTAGAAGTGGGCAATGGTCTTGTGAAAGGATTGATGGATGTATATGGGTCAGCTCCTAACATGGAGGCCAATTGAAGATCATCAGAGGATTGTGAATTCATGAGTATGGATGTGAGATGTTGAGAGAGCTCATTGAGTTCTTTGAGATCCATTTGGAGCTTATTCAAGTTGTTGTGTAAGGTGGAACAAACCACAGTTGAAGATGTTGCATCTAGCGTTTTCATCTGGTAAATCCTCAATCAACTGTGAAATTGAAGGAGATTAAAACTCAATTCAAAGTCTCTATGGTCATGGGATGTTGTGTTAAGATATATGGAACATCATTTTAAGATCAATTCATCAAGGATCAAGTGTGTGAGAAGTTACTAAATTAGGGTTCTCAGTGTAAAATCCCATGTTTAGTCCTCAACTTCATGACCACCTATCTCAAGATACAAGTTTCATCTCAACTTTTGGCCAACATGAAACACTTAGGGCATGTTCTTAGCTTTCTTTTGAGTACTAGAAGTCCATGATTGGATTTATAGAACTCAAGTTATGATCCAGACAAGTTACAGGTCATCAGATGAATGTGATTTTGGTCAACAAAAGTCAACCAACTTCCAAGCCATTTTTGACCTAGAAGGATGATTCTCCTCAACTTTTGGTGGTCGTGAAAGTTGTTCCTAATGGTCTTAGCTTTCTAAATAGTACTAGAAGTCTTTCATCTGATTTGTAGAACTCAAGTTATGAGGGTTACAAGTCAGGGGTATTTTGGGAAAGTAAGATTATAGGTCATAAAATTATAGGTCCATTTCACCAACTTGCACACTTCAAATGGAGATTGTTCCAACATCAATTATGCTCAAAATGGTGTCAATTATTCAATCAAGCATGGAGAAGTCATGGATTTGGTTTGGAATAGAGAATTGGTGTGAGAATTTTCAAGGAAAAGTCTTAAAAGGGGAAAAATCAAATTAATTCATTTCTAACCAAAACAAGACATGTTTATGCATTTTTTGACTCAGAAAGATGTACTAAACATGATGCCTATCTTGGATTTTCATTTTGGTACCATTTTCATGAGTTTTGGAATGGCACTTTCAAGTGAAAAAATGATAATCAAATATCAACCTTTGGATCAATTCAAGGGATGATTTGTGTCCACATGATCAGGTGGAAGTCTTAGCAAGCAGAATGAATCATTTTGGAGGCAAATTAGAGCCATTTTCATGCACTTGAACAAGTAAAAAGTGAAGGAAAGTTGGATTTCAATTGGGCTCTTAGGGACTGATATTGGGCTCCAAAGCAATCAAGATTCATCATATATAAGATTTTGATCATGTACAAAGCTTCAGAAGGGATTTTGGAGGGGATTTTCTCAAGAACTCGTGAGGAAAAAGTGGAGAAAAATTGAAATTCGAATTTGGAGATTTATCAAGATTCAAGGAAAATCAAGCTTGCAAACAACTCTAGGAAGGATCATTGATCGTTTCTGGATCAAAATCATCAAGAATTCTACACGTTTGAAGACCCAGTGGAGGCTCTCCACTAGGTAAATTACTTTTCCAAAATTCTCACAATTCATGCTGAATTAGCACGCCATTGTTGTATATTTGCAATTCTTGAAGTATGTAGATCATTTCTGGTGCATATTTGTTGTTGTTCATGACATTTTATGGTTTGAGATTTGAACTTGTGGCTCTCGATCTGGCTTATTCTTCCACTGAAACTTAGTTTGAATCATAAATTTGAGTTGTACGTAGCCTGAGGAAGAGAATGATGTGTTTAATTGTGAGTTTCATGACATATTTTGACTGGTCACTATTCACACCAGCCGAAGAAGATGACCGGCGTGGCTCCGGCCACCGCCTGGTTCATTCCCCCCTTTTCTCCATTTTAAATCCCCAGATTCAATCGTGGCCGTTAGATCTCAAGACTGGCTTGACTCAGTATGCTCATCCAACGTGTGAGGGTGAATTTCAATTAGGGTTGGACTTTTTAATGACGTGGCAAGGTGGTATCTGTTGGATTGGATTACTAATTGAATGAACGCACGTGATTAAGACCCATGGTACTCCTACTTTGACTGAAACCACGCGATAATCTGATTTTCCATTTATTTGTGAATTGGATTGGGCCACACGTGCTTTCCACACCCCCCTTTCTGGGCCCATGTATGATTTGAGCTTATCTGCCTTGCTGTTTGCACCCCTTTCTTTTTTATTTCTTTTTTATTTCTTTCTTATTTTGTTTAAATTCTGTTTTCAATTTAAATCATTAAAAATAATTCCAATGTTCCTAAAGTCACACAAAAATATTTTCTATGAACTTTGAGATGTCCTTTATTTTTAGAATATTTTTATTTTATTTTTTGATTTTATTTTCAATTTAAAAAAGGATTAAACATTGGAATTGTTTTAAATGGATTAAGTTGTGACATGGTTTGTTCTTTTAATTGTTTCTTCCTTTTTCTTTGGGTCCAATGAATGAAAATTGATCCTCATATCCATGATGAGTTGAAAAAAAATTTGGACCATTTTGCCCCTGGTTGGTTGACTTTAGGGTTGACTTTTGGTGCTTTTCTTTTGACCCTCGATTCTCCCATTTCAAAGTGGTACATCTTGAATATCATTTTCATTTGATGGTGCTTTGAGGGGATATTTGCCTTGAGCTTTTGGCCTCTGGTTGCCAACATGTTTAGCTACTTTGTGCATTTTATTTGATTATTTTTGAACCATTTTCCTATTTTTGAGGTAACTTGCAAGTCAAGTTACCTCCAAGGGAGGTTCACACATGTGCCTTGACCTAGTTTGATTTGGATATGACATTTTTGGATCTTTTGAACCCTCAATGCCTTTTGTTTCATGTTTCTAACATGTTAAGGATGATGTTGGTTCAATTTTAGGTCATGATTTTGTTTCTTCTTTATTCATTTGTGTGTTTCCTTGTAGGTTTTCAACTTGAACTTCTATGTGATGTTTGTTGCAATCTTTGTGCTTCTTGCTTGCATTTCTTCTTGATTTGTTTTGATATTGCTTTTGAGATTTCTTTTCTTCATCTCTCTTCTGTCCAATGACTTTGGAACATCATTTAAGGTATCTTAGTCCCTCCTGAGGAGGTACTTGAAGTATACCTAAAATGATGGATCCTTGAGGACTCTTTTGTGCTTCCTTTGCACTTGGCTTGTGATGCTTATGGTTGAGTACCTATTATGAGGCCCTTGCTGCCCTCATTTGGTCTCCCATTCTCATTTGGTTTTGGGGTTTGTTTTTACCTTTCTTTGGGTTTAATTTTGTGGTGTGGTTGATGTTGTTTGACTTAGGTCATTTCATCCCACTTTTGATGCATCTTTGTGTGGTTTAATCTTGTTTGTTTAATTTCTTCTTGTGCACTTCTCCTTCTTCTCTTTTCTTGCATCTCCATATGCATGCTTGGTTGAGATGAGCTTGTGGAGGCTACTGCCCCACACTATTTTCCTCCCACTTTCATTCTATTTGTGCATCTTATGTTTGCATCTTCATTTGCATATGCATTCTTCTTCTTCCTCTTCTTCTTTGTTCTTCTTTGCCATGCTCCCCATAAGTTCTCTAACCTCTTGAGGTTATGATAGACATTAGGTGCCTAACTATGCATGATAACATTAGGTATTTCCCTTTTGAATCCTTACTTTAAGTCCACTTTGCATGATAACTTTTAGGATTGATTAGTCTCCCATTAGTTTTCCCCCTTCTCTTCTCATCTTCAAACATTCATAAAACACATAATAAAGGATGAAAGTTGTTGTACGCTACAAGCCTTAAGCCATTTGGGAAATGATGATTGGGTGGTTGCCTCTCAATTGTCTAGAATGTTAGTATATGTCCTTTGGACGATATACGACACATTCGCTCCTACATCATAGTCTTTAATGCAACATGAGTTACAAACCAAGTTCAAAATACTTCTTCTCTAAAAAATACAAATACAATTCAAACCTTTTTATCCTTCGGGATCTTAATCAGGAAAACCTTTTTCATAAACAAGAGTGTTGTTAACTTTCAGTCCTATTGCAAACGGTAACGCCTAAGTCTCCAATGGTCGAGCTACATACACCAAACTGCTAGAACTGTTTGTTAACCCTACTCGGGTAAAACTTTTGAACAACATGTGTTCTCTTAAGCCCGAACTACGTTCGCTCTGATCTTACATACCAGATGAAAGTACGTAGGCATAAGATGCGATGTCTTAGAAAGCAACCTTCCCCCTTTCTTTACCCGTAGTTAGTCGAACTACGTTGACTTTGACTTTCCCGTTGCACGAGGGAGTACGTAGGCACAGAGCGGTGATGCTCTGCCGAGTCACTTTTCTTTTCCTTTTTATTTTGTCCCTAAGCCTTTAGTTAGATAGTATCAACACACCCTTTTAGATAGACAACAATGCATGGATCCCGTCGAGTACGACGGACGTGGGGGGTGCTAGTACGTTCCCCTTGCGTAACCGACTCCCGAATCCTGACATGGTTGCGATGACCTTGTCTTTCCCTTTTTCTTTAGGTTTTTCCGATCGTTTCCTTTCTCTCTCTTTGGGGATAAATAGCGAAAGTGACGACTCTTCTGTTTTTTCCACCGGTTGTTTTTCGCAATTGCGACAGCCACAAAGGCCTAAGGTTTCCCTTTCTCATATCAATATTCAGTGTTACATACCACTAACCATAATCTTAGAGTCGTACAGTCAATTTCCCTAATTCTCCGAAATCAACCCCAAATTACCTTAAATCATAAACCAATCATAAACACATCTAAAGGCATACACAGAAAATCATGAACAGCGATACTCCCCATACCTTAGTCGAATCTGTAGCTTTCACGATTAACTTTGGGATCTTCTGCCTCCAACCTTTCCTTCAGAGCTCTGGCCACCAAACTTTCACGGTTAACACAAATGAATTCTAATTTCCCTTCATAACTCAATTTTGTCAACCTAGTCTTGGGCCTCACAAATTGGGCTTTTCCCTAATTACCCTTACTAACTCCTCCAAGTGCCCATATTACCCTTATTCCTCTTATATTTATTTTAATTCATAATAATATTAATAAACCCATATTACATACTAATATTCCAAAATAAATACTCCACAAAGCATAATTCCTCAATAATTCACAAAGCCACCAAAAAACACCGAAATCAAATATTATTAATTAAATCAATTAATTAAAATATTTCAATTAAAATTTGGGGTGTTACAACTCTCCCCCACTTAAAAGAATTTTTGCCCTCGAAAATTGCCTCAAGTAAATAGAGTCGGATACGACTCCCTCATCTGATCTTCACACTCCCAAATTCAACTTTCTCTAGTTGGTCCTCTCAAAACTACCTTTACTAAGGCAATTTCTTTATCTCAAAGTCGCTTCTCGTTCACTAATCCGAACTAGCAATACCTCAATAGTCAAATCATCTCTCACTTGTACATCATCTATCTGAATCAATGTACTTCTTCAACTTAGGCACACGAAACACATCATACAATTCCACAAGCGACCGCGATAAAACAGTCTAACATTGTACTTCCCCCACGCTTCCGCTGCGCTACTCTGATACAGACCAACAAAGCACGGTGTGAGCTTCCGAGACTTTAAAGCTCAACCAACACCAGTTACCGGCGTAACTCTCAAAACCCATCGTTTCTCGGATCCTCTTGATCGTTTCAGTCGTCTCTTGCACAATCTCAGGTCCGAGCACATCACTCTCGCCTGAATCATATCAACACAAAGGAGTCCTACACCTCCTACCATACAAATCCTCATACGGTGCCATTCCGATACTAGAATGATATAACTGTTATTATAGGTAAACTCAACCAACGGCAATGACTATCCCATGATCCACTTTGATCCAACACACAAGCTCTCAAGAAATCCTCTAAAGACTGGATAGTCCTCTCTGTCTGTCCATTCGTCCGCGGATGATAGGTAGAATTGAACTTCAACACGGTACCCAAAGCTTCTGCAAACTCTCCCAAAATCTCAATGAAAATCTCAGATTTCCATCTGACACGATATTCGACGATATCTCATACACTTCACAACTTCCTCAGTATACATCTCAGCTAGCTTCAACACAAAATAGTTAATCCTCATCGGTATAAAATGAGCTGCTCTAGTCACTCTATCCAAAATCACCCAAATTAAATCATATCCCTCTCACAGTCTTCGACAAACCCGACACAAAATCCACGGAAATACTATTCCAATTCCAATCTGGAATATTCAACAGTTGCATCAGACCCAACGGTCTTTGATGTTCAATCTTCGACTTTCGACAAGTCTAACCAGCATATACATCCTCAACCACTTCTCTCTTCATCTATGGTCACCAAAAAAATTTCCTCAAATTCAGTCACATCTTCATAGCACCGGGATGGATACTCAATCTACCTCAATGTCCTTCTTCAAGAATACTCTTATTCCACTCACAAAATCTGGGACACAAACTCTATCACGACATCTCATGATACCATTTCCATCAATCTGAAAATCAGCCTTTCGACCTTAATTCATTAAATTCAACCAACCTACCCACTCAAACCAGATTTCCGACCTTCTCTGATCTCTTGGAGAATACCATTAGTTAACTTCAACATACCCAATTTCACACTGCTAGGAGTCTCTTCACAAACCAAACTCATATCACAAAATTGCTCAATCAGTTCTAACTCTTTTACCATCGGCATCGGTATATGCAAAGAATTCCAAATCAATACATCGGCTACCACGTCCGCTTTACCCAGATGGTAATTTAACCCAAAGCCATCCTCCTTCGGAAGCCCCATGCCAAACGGACACTCACTTTGTGAGTTATGGCGGAAACACAAACTGTACTTCCGCACTTACTACAAAATCTAAACATAGTCCATCGCTAAATAACTTAATTCCATGCCACTACTTCACAATCACATAGAGCATTGGAATAGCTTTCCAACGCTTTGAACCGTGCGTAATTGTGGGTTATGGTTCTCCTGTTACGACAAAAATACGAAAACAACATTCTTCTACCCCAGGACATTTCGCCCGGCGAACACAGAGGCGAGCGACCACTTCCTCCTGGAGTTATTCGCTAGGCGAAGGATATTGCTCGTCTAGCGAACCTAACAGTCCGAAATTCTATTTTTGATCATTACATGACTTCCGGGTGTCCGATTTCGATTCTGTAAAAAACTGTGACCTCGGAATTCGACGTACAACAACAATTTCACACTAAGGAGGCCATTCAACACATCTTCAACTTGGAAATATTTAAAGGCTTACTTATACCAATATTGTATTCCACATCTGACTTTCTCTAATAATCACCCAAAGTCACTGTCCACCTTTAATCTACTCGACCTCACAATCTGTTGCCTTAGCACACACACACCAGACACACGTCTCCAAACTACTCAATCAGTTTAATTCCTTGACCGTCCAAGCAGACATATAGTATGGGGCTCTCAATATCAGAATAGTTTTCGTAACTAAGTCGATCACAACTCCACTTCAAGTTCTGGCTGTATATCACTATCTTGTCAGGATAACTTCCAGACGACCACAATTAATCGGCAAACCACCAACTTCCCCACTCTCCTTAACACTCAAAATTCCCATCAAAATTAAACATCTCAACACCGCCCTGCGCAAACTCATCAAAACAATTCGTAAGCACTTAGCTTAACTCAAACAATTCTCTGCACCCGCCATCTAAGCTTGCAATACAAGTCTATCCCATCCAACATGACCCCGTCTACTATCAACAAGAGATTAAGGGTGATCAGTTCCTCAATTTGTCAATAGATAGTCAAAAATCATGATGGGGTACAAAGCATCTTTACCAAACTATGAGAGCATTCATCGACACACTGAGCCACCACTCCACACTCGCAGCACCCTAGAGAAGCACAAGCTTCTCCCCCACTTAATTTATTCCGACTTCTGCAGACAAATGTTAGACAACAAACATGTACCGACAGTGTTTTCACATATATGTCGCATAAAAGGAATAACCAACATTAGACAACTTGGCCGTACGGACCGACCTGCTCTGATACCACTAATGTAACACCCTTTTTCTACCCCAAAATTATTAAGGTAAAATAGCACAAAAATTAAAGTGAATAAATAAATTTCATTAAAAAGCCACAAAAGGGCGTACATTTCTCAAAGTCAACAAAATATGTCCATACTCCATAACTACGGGTTTTCCCAAAGTACATCAAACAACATAAAACAGCGGAACTCAAAGCATAAATCAAGGTTTCTCCTTAAACGGGAAAATAAGTAAAATAACCCACTGATATAAAATCAATTCAAAGAACCCAACCCGATGTTACATATCACATCAAGACCCTCTAAGCAACTAAATCAGCTAATAACTCAAAACTCCAAAAATGACTCCTCGACGGTGTCCACGGCTAAACTTGCTCATCTGCACGTTACCCACGTGGAGGTAACATTCAAACAGGTAGGGTGAGTAAAACAGTTCATAATAATCAATCCATAACAATTAATGCATAAACGACATCATAATTCTATTCAACACATTTATATCCTCAAATTTGCCTCGAAAGCCATAATATCATAATTTATACAAAAAGACTCATAAATGCAATGCGACACAACTCAATGCATGTGGTACCAATCATCACAGCGCGATGGACACTGGGCCATCAAGCCTCCATAGATCCCCATTAATAGGATCGATTCTACTAGAGAACTGGAGCACATCAAAATACTTCACATCCACACAGTGGAATTGAAGCCAAAGTAATCGAGGTCCTGAACCGAAGTCCGGATGCACATGTATGCATGATGCGCACGTCACAATAATCCTAATAATAACAACATATGGTGCATCATCATTCATCATATTCATCAAACGTCATAACTCATCCACATAGTCATCATCATCATATAAATCGTCATATTTCACATAACTCATCATAATAATCATCGTCATCACATAAATCATCATATCTCATGTTATCACATAATTCGTCATAATAATCATCATCACCACATAATTCATCATATCTCATGTTATCACATAATTCATCATAATTGTTAGTTCCATGGTTCTATGATATAGAATTGTCCATGGTTCTATGATTGGCTAAATTTTGGTAAAACATGATCCTGCACTGATGATTAAGCAGGATGTTATAACATCTCCATCTGATATGGTGACAGAACTGCTGTGGAGTGTTTTAATGTGAATGTCATGTTGAATGTCATGACATCCAACATGACACCCATCTGCTGTCATGACAGAACTACTGTCATATGTGAGAAACAACAGGAGTAGTGGTGTAGCAGGGGCTGATGACTCATGACATCGCTACTGGTGCAAAAGGAGCTAGCAGGAGCTGATGACAGAACTGCTGTCATGGATGCAGAAGGAGCTAGCAGGAGCTGAGTGTCATAACATCAATGTCTAGTATAGCAGTAGCTGCTATGTGTTAGCAGTAGCCACAATAGGTTGAGTTGTGATGAAGTTCCTCACAGGTGGTGAGTGAGGTGTGTTGTCATGTGTTTTAAGCAGGACATCGCTGCATGACAGCAGAAGGAGCTGCTAGTGTATATCACTTGACAGAAGTGCTTTGGATATACCTCATCAGTATGTGCAGTCCAAAGAGAATTAGTAGGAACAAAGTGCATATTTGGTTGGGGTTCATAAAAAGGATCTTTGAGACTTTTTAGGAGCCTATAATATGCTTGTTTCTACTGGTGTGAAGAAGATTCTGCAGGAGTGTTCAGCAGGGCAAGTTTGGTCAGCTAAGCACAAGGAAAGTTGGATGTCATACTGGATGTCATATGACATTAAGCGTATGACATCAGGCGTGCAGGGTTGCGTTTCTGTTATATTGCAAGAGGAAACTCAGGCTATACTTCAGGAAACCTGTTATGACTCCTGAGTTATCTCAGGAGAGATTCTAGGCAGTGCTGACCATATCGTGAAAAGCCATGACCTAATTTGACAACACCTTAAATTGTGGAAATTAGTTTTACTTTGTTAAAACTAATGTTTGTTACTTGTGACCAGCCCAAGCCCAGTCTGTATTGCTATAAAAGGAGGCGCAAAAGCAAGGGAAAAGATAAGCACTCACATCAAGAAAAACCAGAGTGTAAAATAAAGGTTTGGGGTTTAAGAGTCCCTTGTGTGTAAGTCACACTTTGTATCTTTTGATACATTATGGTAGACATATTTGTGAGTGAAGAGGTTTGCTCTTCACGTGTGTCTAGGAGTCTTAGGATTCCTTGTGTGCCAAGCAATTGTAGGTTATATAATTGCTTTGGTTATTGTGTATGAACTGTTGTGTTCATTATGTCACTCAAAGCTTTTAAGCAAGAGTGTGTCTCACTTGATCAAAGATGTGAAGCAAGATCATGGTGTGTATTTGGAGTGTATCTCCACAACTGTTTTGTAACTGTAATTGGACATCACTGTGTTGTGATTGTGGGGGCGTGAGTGGGTATACTCAGGTCTAGAGTGTCTCTAGGTTGAAGTGTCATTGGGTAGATATTAAGTGAGAAGTGCAAACTGGTTGTTTGACTTTGAATTGATTCTGCTAATAGTGAATTTCTTCCTTGGCTTGGTAGCCCCTAGATGTAGATGATGTTGCACCGAACTGGGTAAACAATTACTGGTGTTATTTATCTTTATGCATTTATAATTATGCATAATTTAAATGGTTAGATAAATAGGTCTGTCAGCCTGCAGATGTCACAACAGAGGTCATGACGTTGGTCATGACATTAGTATAATTTAAAGAAATTTAAATTGTTCATGATCTGTCCTCGTCCTTGTTTCAGCAGAGATCAATGTTCTTGGGACATATGAGATCTGCACACTATAATTTCAATTGGTATCAGAGCAGGCATCTTGTCTTTTCTGGATGAGATCTTGGGAGATACTTTCTGGTGGTTTAAATAAGGAAAAGTTGTAGCTCTTTTGCTGATCTTGCTGAATGCTTGAGCTGCTGCTTATGGAGCTAAGGAGAAACTGTGTATCTGCTGCTGTACTCTCTGATATAGCTGTTGCATCCTAGTTAGGGCATGTTGAAGATGGTTGCAAGAAGGTGGTTCCGCTGCATAGTTTTCTGATGAAAGAACTCTGGTAGCCTTGGGAGAAGACGGGCCTATATACATGCTGATATATGATTGTGGAGGTGTGTAGATGGTTGCAAGAAGGTGGTCTCTACTACTCTGATTGGTCTGACAAAATGTGGATCCTGCTGGATGCTATTGTGCTTGAGTTGTTGCTTATGTGCTTGGGCTGTTCTGTTGTGTGGGAGGTGATTTATTTTCACCACTCATGAATTGTAAGGATTCTATCAGCAGAGGAAGTCATAAGAGAGGCAGCCTTGTTGTTTCAATATTAAAGATAGTTATACTGAAGAATACTCTTGGTATTGCTGAAGTGTAATCATCTGGCTTTCTCGAAAAGTTGCATGGATTTAAGATCAATCTATATTTGTGGAATGCACAAGTATTAAATTGATTATCTATAATGATCAACATTGTCAAAGTTCTGTCGGTTCATCAAGTGGATGATCCAAGTTTGTCTTCTGAAAGAAGGATCTCTTTTATTGTATAAAGCATCTGGCTATTGTTTTGTATGGTCAACTTCAAATGTCTGATGTTCAACCAGATGTTGAGACATTCCATCAATAGAGATTGTGCAAAATTCTGTTGATTCAAGGAGTGAATCACTAGCTCAAAAGGAGATTTAGCTGGATCTGTCTTCATTCTAGTAAGGTTCTTGGCAAGAAACTAAGGCTAGAATGTAGTGCTGATGGAAGTGAAGATGAAGACATTGTTCTTAGATCTAGTTATTCCTACTCTAGGAGTATTGGAGTGCAACTGATGTGTTATAGTTTCTACTAGAAGCATCTGATCCATTAACTAGAAAGCTTCCTGGCAAGAAACTTGTCTAGAAGATGGTGTTGGTGATAACAATGCTTGGGTCAGTTTATTTCTGATCTAAGTGCATAGGAGCATATGACCCTGGTCATATTGGAGGTCAAGGATAAGTGACAGTTGTCTATGACTTTCTAAAAGAAGTCTCTACTTAAGGAAAGCGGGAATCCTTGTGTAAAGATTTCTTTTGTGACCCTTCCTCATTAAAGAATCAAGCCTTGGCATGTTTGGTTTCTCTTAAGAGGAGTTCATGAAGCAAATGCATTTCAAGCAATGTGTTGTGGTCCAATAAAGCAAGATGGAGGTTGTCTACTCAAAATCAAGTCTATGTGCTCCTTCTGATTGATTGATGAGGTTATTCTAAATGGCATAATGAAGGACTGAATTCACCAGATGGATGTCTTAACCGAAGTTGCGACATCAAGCAGAAACTCCAAGGCCTCAAGTGATGATGATAAGTTGATCTTCTCAGGTACGAATGGAAGTAATGCTTCATCTCATGCAGTTTGTGGGAGTTGGGTGAAGGAGTAGATGCCTTGCTTAGGAGCAAGAAGAATTTGAAGATCAAAGTGGCCTGGTGGATTGGCAGATTCTCTAGAGCTCTGAAAGATGTTGAATAACCAAACAATGGCATTTGGTTATTTAAGCAGTGTGCCTTTAGAAAACTATTCTTGGGCAGGAGGGTAGTTATTTGAAGACCACAGAAGGTTCAGGGACTGCTCATGCTTGGAACTAATTACTCTTGTGCAGAAGGGTAGTTGGTTGAAGACCAAAGGAGGATCTGCTTCTGTTCATATATTGGAGCTTGTGGTAGAAGCCCTAAGATGTGTATAAAAGATTACCTTCTTCTGGAGATGTATTTGATCAATCTGGTGGAGTTGTGTTCTCTGAAGATCTTCAGTTGGATTACTAGGCAAAAGTAAGTCCAGTTGTGGGTGTTGCACCCCAAAACTTGACCAACCTTTTCTTAACCTGGCTTTTGTTTCATTTCATTTGATTGCATTTTTGCATTGCATAGCATTAGTTCTTAATGCAGGGGATTGAGGTTTTCCTGTGGCTCAGGTTTAATTCCAGTGCAAGCAACTGAACAACAAGCAGCAGCAGTTGGCATTTATTTTTCCCGATAGAGCGGTTGATTTTATTTTATTGTGCAGGATAATTTTCAGCGTTCAGGCTACTTCGAGTAGTTTCATATTCAGGATGATCGAAAACAAGTTTCAGAGGCTTAACAGATATCCAAACAGTTGAAAACGAGCAAGTGGGCACGTTTCCCTCCAAAAGGCGCCAAATTCAAAATTTTGAAGGTGTTAATTGGTTAACACATAGGGTTAACCGATTAACACAATCAAAATCAGGCTAATTTTGCAGGTTTTCACAGTGTTAACTGGTTAACCACATGCGTTAACCGATTAACATGTGTAATTTTTGCCCTGTACGTGAATTTTCAAGACCAGCCACTTTTAAAGTCCAATTTTGATCACTTGAGTTTCATGTTTACACTTGGGAAGGATCTAAAACCTCATTTGAAATTGGGTTAATTTTAATTTCCCACCAAATGCCCATTCGACATTCCATACCACATTTTCCAATCCAAATTCCAAACCTTGCATTGGATCCAAACATAAATGATACTTAAATGATTCATTCCAAACCTCACAATCTAATCTCTCATAATTCAATTTATTTTTCAGAATTCACTCTTGAGCTCTCTCAATTCTCTCAACTTCTCCATTTCCCAAACCCTCACTCAAAGCTCTTCATCATTTGGATTCATTGATTTTTCATTGAAATCAATGGATTCTTAAGCATAAACCTCCACTTATCATCATCATTGGATCAATTTTCATAATCAATTTTCGTGCAAATTGAGATCTGATTTTGGAGCTTGAGTTGGAAGTGCTTATTTGGAGTAATTTGGTTTAAAAGTGTTTGATCTTCATTCCTCTTGCGAGAATTATTGTGGATCTTGAAGTTTTGCGGATAAACTTTATTTGGATCAGCTCAAATTCAGTGGATCAACACTCACCGAAGCAAATCTCCGCTTCGAAGATTGGAATTCTCGATCCGATTTAATTTTTGAGCTTATCATGTTAATCTTCATATTCGATTGAATTTTGGTTGATTTCGATCCGTTTGAATTGTGATTGTGCTGTGTAGACATGTTTGCATGTCTATTGGTTTTCTATTTGCATGTATAATTTCGTGCTTATTTGATAAGCTGATCTTTTGGATCATTTGATTAAGTGATTTTGTGCTGAAAGTGCTTTTCTGCTGCTGTTTTTGGCCTCTGTTACAGTGTGAATCAGTTAACGCATATGGTTAACCGATTAACCATTTCAAACCTTCAAATTTTTCAAACGTTAATAGTGTTAATCGGTTAACGCATATGGTTAACCGGTTAACCTGTTCAAAATTCCAGATTTCCCAAACATTTTAAGGTGTTAACCGATTAACCCCAGGGGTTAACCGATTAACACTGTAATAGTGGGCCTGTTTTTCTGTTTTTCAAGGTGTTTTTGCATACCATTCCACTTCGAATCATCATAGACCAGTGTGATGCATTAGGGGTGTGATGTTTGGTATATATGTCGTTGTTCTTGATCGTTTGATCATGATTTTGTCGACTCGTTTTGTTTGTCTTCCACTTGAAGGCGTATTTCCGATATGCGTCGTTCAAAGTGATGTTTCTTTTTTCGTTTGAGTGTTTGAGTCAAGTGGTCGAGATGCGCTTGTGGTGGCTGCTGCCCCACACTTCTTTTCCTCCCATTTGTCTCCGATGATCGATAACCGACGGTTGTAGAGGCTTGTCTTCTCCTGTTATGTCTCATCCGCTCATTTTCTTTTTGCATTTGCATGTTCATGTTACTTATCTTTGCATGTGCATTTCTTCTTGTGTTTTGCATTTTTGTTTGCTCCAAAGGGGTTGAGATGTGCTTGTGGCGGCTGCTGCCCCACACTTTGTTTCTCCATCTTTGCTTGTTTTCTTCATGTTTGCATCTTACTTGTGTTTGCTTCTTCCTTCTTCTGTGTTCCTTTGCCATGTTCCCCTTAGGACTTCCAATTCTTCTTGTTCAAGTTGGATTGTGATAGAAAATAGGTGTTTAACCATGCATGATAACATTAGGTAGTTCCCTTTTGTATCCCAACTTTAAGTCCATGTTGCATGACAACTTTTAGGATTGATTTAGTCTCCCATTAGTGGTTCTTTCTTCTCTTCTCATCTTCAAACATCTAATGAAGAATGACAAATGTTGTACGCTACGAGCCTTAAGCTACTTGGGAAATGGTGATTGGGGGGCTTCCTCTTAATGACCTAGAGTGTTTAGTGTACACCCTTTGGGTGATATACGATGCATTCGCTCCTAGGTCATAGTCTTTAGTGCGATATGAGTTACAATTCAAATTCAAAACACTTCTTCTCTAAAAAACACAAAAACACTTCAAATCTTTTTCACCCTCTGGGGTTCTTAAATAGGAAAATATTTTCAGATAAAAGAGTGTTGTTAACTTTTAGTTCCACCGCAAATGGTAACGCCTAAGTCTCCAATGGTCGAGCTGCATATACCAACTGCTAGAACTACTTGTTAACCCTACTTGGGCCTAAAAACTTTTGAACCAACCTGTGGTCTTTTTAGCCCGAACTACGTTTGCTCTGATCTTTCATACCAGATGAAAGTACGTAGGCACAAGACATGATGTCTTGGCGAGCAACCTTTCCCCCTTTCACCCGTAGTTAGCCGAACTACGTTGACTCTGACTTTCCCATTGCACGAGGGAATACATAGGCACAGAGCGGTGATGCTCTGCCGAGTCTCCTTTCTTTTTCTTTTATCCCTTGACCTTTAGCTAGATAGATGATCACCCTTTTAGATAGACAACAATGTGTGGATCCCGTCGAGTACGACGGACGTGAGGGGTGCTAATACCTTCCCCTTGCGTAACTGACTCCCGAATCCAGGACTTGGTTGCGATGACCTTGTCTTTCCTTTTTTCGTCAGGTTTTTCCTATCGTTTCCTTTCCCTCTCTTTGGGATAAATAAAGAAAGGTGGCAACTCTTCTGTTTTCCCGCCGGGTGTTTTTCGCAGTTGCGACAGCTGGCGACTCTGGGGACTCTGGTTCCCAATGCGAGTCACTCCTAGCGCTTGTTTGTTTATCTTTGGGTGTTGTATATATGTGCTTTATTTATTTCCCGTTTTTATTTTTAGCATCATATATCATTATTGTTGTGCTGTGGGGAGGGGATGTTCCATTGAGAGATAAGCCAGACCCAGGCTTGAGTATAGACATAGCTTTAGTAGTGGAGAGTAGTGGAAGATGTGCTTGCTTTGCTCGTACTAGTTAACCATGAAATTCGCGCTCAGACGAGATTCTCTTTGATGATTTTCTTTCTGGCCCTTTGGGCTCGAAGGAATTTTGGATCTGAGGTTTGTCGACTCTGGGGACCGATCATTTGTGAGTCAGCTAAGTGATGCCTCTTCAAGAGATTATGATGCTAAAACAGAAATGGTGAATGTATCATCATTTCTTGAAAGTCTGTGACGCTGACAAACGCATAGGATGCCGAACCTTATCAGTGGATAGGTCCACACCTGTGATAGGGATTGGGTTGTGCAGGAAACTTTGGCTTTCAGATTACCCGGTTCGTTATAGTGTGAATCTGTGTTCCTTATATCAGTGGGTCCTATCGTCGGTACTTTGTTTTTGCTAAAGCACAACGCTGGTTATTCTCAACCAACATCACAACAGTTTTGATCCCCTGTTTGCATTTGCATTTGAATTTTCATATGCATTTCATTAACATGTATTTATGTTGCAGGTGCATATTTCTCCTCCGATTCTAGTGATCTTGTTCCCTTATTGCTGATATGGAGCCCTTGAAGAGAACAGTGGCTTACAAGCTTCCAGCTCCTAATGTTAGTTCTTTGCTGAGTTTGATTTCTATGGCTGATGGGAAGGTTATGGAAGACTTCTAACAGTCCTATGGGAGGTTATTGAGATGTGTCTGCAAACCTTCGGTGTACGAGATGGATGGTCTTTATGCTTTTCTGCAGTTCTATGATCCACATCTAAGGTGTTTTGTTTTCCCTGATTATATCCTGGCGCATACTTTGGAGGAGTGCTCTATGTTGTTAGGCTTGCCCATTCTTGATCAGATGCCATTTGTTCATACTGACGCTAGGCCTGATCTGGCTAAGCAAGCTGCTCTATTACACTTGGATGCTTCAGAGCTAGAGGGAAATTTGACTAAGTGGAATGGAGTGTCTAGCTTTCCTTTGGCTTTCTTGGTTGATAAGGCTCGACAATTCGCTAAGGATGGTTGTTGGATTGTATTTGGCGCTATTCTCGCTCTTTGTATCTACGACATTATATTGTTTTCTAATCTTCCTGATTTTGTGGATTTAGATGCATTCCATATTCTGGCTTTAGGAAACCCAGTGCCTACTCTTCTTGGAGATGTTTATCATTCTGTTCATTACAAGAATGAGATACAAAGGGGAAAGAATGTAGCTTGTTGTGTTCCTTTGTTGTACAGATGGTTTGCTAGCCATATGCCCAAGGCAGGTCCGTTTGTTGCTACCGCTGGTACTTCAGAGTGGTCCGAGAGGTTGATGGGTTTGTCTGCGGAGAATATTACTTGGTTTGACCGAGATCTGCTTGGTACATAGGTTATTTATAGTTGTAGTGGATTTCCTAACGTCCCTTTGGTCAGAAGGAAAGGTTACATTAACTATAACTCTTCTTTATTGGTCAGACAGTTTGGGTACGCGCCGAGGGATCCTCCTAAAGAAGAGGAGATACAAGAATATTTGTATCTCACCGGTTTATTGGAGGGTGAGACTTTAGGCAGACTTGAGCATGCTTGGAACAATATTCACAGGAAGGGGAAAGCCTTATTGGGGAAGAGTAATATCCGAGCATATGACTGTTGCACCCCAAAATTTGCCCAACCTTTTTCTTTGCCTGGCTTGTGTTTCATTTCATTTCTTTCTAGCATTTGCATTGCATATCATTTTTCATTGAACAGGGGATCAAGAGGTTATACCTAGCAAGAGGAGTCTACTCAGAGTGTTGAGCCTAAGCAAGGGGTGTTATTCAAGTTTGAATGGTCATCAGGTCATCAGGAAGTGGCCAAAGTCTTGTGAAAGAGTTGATGGATGTATGTGGGTCAGCTTCTAACTTGGAGGCCAATTGAAGAGCATCAGAGGATTGTGATATGCACAATAATGGATATAAGGTGTTGAGAGAGCTCATTGAGTGCCTTGAGAGCCATTTGGAGCTTATTCAAGTTGTTGTATGAAGTGGAACAAGCCACAGTCAAGAATGTTGCATCTAGGGTTTTCATCTGGTAAATCCTCAGTTAACTGTGAAATTGAAGGAGGTTACAACTTAATTCCAAGTCTCTATGGTCATGGGATGTTGTGTTGAGATGTATAATATATCATTTCAAGATCAATTCCTCAAGGATCAAAAGTGTGAGAAGTTACTAAATTAGGGTTCTCAGTGTAAAATCCCCTGTTTAGTGCCTAACTTCAAGACCACCTATCTCAAGATACAAGTCTCATCTCAACTTTTGACCAACATGGAACTTGTAGAGCATGTTCGTAGATTCCTTTTGAGTACTATAAGTCCTTGATTGGATTTATAGAATTCAAGTTATAATGCAGACAAGTTACAGGTCATCAGATGAATGTGATTTTGGTCAACAAAAGTCAACTAATTCCAAGCCATTTTTGACCTAGAAGGATGTTTCTCCTCAACTTTTGTCCAACATGAAAGTTGTAGATCTTGGTCTTATCTTTCGAAAGAGTACTAGAATTCATTTATCTGATTTGTAGAACTCAAGTTATGAGCTTTGCAAGTCAGGGGTATTTTGGGAAAGCAGAATTATAGGTCATAAAATTATAGGTCCATTTCACCAACTTGCACACTTCAAATGGAAATATTTTCAACATGAAACTTTTTCCAAATAGGGCCATTTTCATTACCAAATCATCTCTTGTCATTGTTGGAGCTTGGAATGAAGAATTGGTGTTTGAATTTTTCATGAAAGAAGCTTAAAATGAGGAAATGAGAATTAATTGATTTGGAACTTTTTCAAGGCAAATTTATGCATTTTTTGAGTGCAAATGATGTTCTAAACACAATTCCAAGGTTAACTTTGCAATTTGATTTCATTTGGATGGTCATTTCCATGGTTTCTTCACCATGAAGTAACAAATTGGAAATCCACCATAGAATCAAAACAAGGCTCAATTATTGGCCCTTTGATCAACTCAGGCCATGTGCATTTGATTTGGAACAAAATTGAGGCATGTGCAGTGCATAATTCGTGAGTTTGGCAAGCAAAAAGTGAAGGAAAATTAAAATTCCATTCTCACAATTTAGCCACAATTGGGCCCCCATTTGATGCTAAGTCCAACATATAAGTATTCTAGATGAAAAATGGATCAAGAATCAGGTCATTTCGTGCCCAGAGAGCAAGAACACATTGGAAAAAAGTGGAGTAAAGGTGAAAAACGATTTTCCAGATTTAGCCATTCTCAAGCCAAATCAAGCATCCAAATAGCTCTAATGAAGTTCATGGAATGATTCTGGGTATTTTTCCTCAAGCTTAAACACCATTTCAAGGCCCAGTGGAGGCACTCCACTAGGTAATCTTGAAATCAACTTTTTTCTCAATTCATGATGCCATTCCTTGCCATTTTTGCATGTTTGTGATCTTTGAGTTATATAGATAATTTCTGTTTATGTCTTGTGTTTGTTGGTGACAATTTTTGTTATTTTCTTGAAACTTTATTGGCTCGGTTTGGACGATTCATGATGTTTTAGGCCTAGTTGATGTTGGATTCGTGATGTACGTTTCATGTAGATGATTTCTGGATATTTTTGAGTGATGTTTGAGAGCATATTCATTTTGAGCATAGATTTGTTTTGCTTCAATTTGGAGTGTGTCTGTACAAGAAATGAAAATGGACCACTGATTTGTATTCTACGTGATGTGTAGATCAATTTTGGTTATAAGTTTGTGCAATTTGGTGCAGTTTTGAGGCCTGTGTGTTTTCCGTCACTGTACACGGTGGGAGATGGCCGGAGAAGATGACAGAATAGTGTCTCCGGCAGACATCTGGTTTTAGGTTTCTTTACACGAGGAAGATGACTCCTCAGCCATTGATCTTGATTACTTTTGGCTTTAACGGGCAAGATTAAGACACATCGTGTGTCTTGTTAACCTGCGCGCATGAGATCACATTTAAATATCATTAATGCGCTGGCACGTGGTCACCCCTCTGATGTGCTTACCACATGACCATGTGACTCATACTGCTTCCCTACCATGCGCCTCCATTGACCAGCTGCACCCAATTGTTGTTTGAACTCAGTTTTGTTTGATGCGCCTTGGGTTGGATTGCTTTCTGTACCCCCTGCTAGGCCCATTCCCATTTTACAACTGTTTCTCATTGCTATTCATACCGCCCATTTCATTTATTTTATCTTCTTTTTCTTTTTATTTTGTTTTTCTATATATTTCAATTTAATTCAAAATAAATTAATTCTCCAATTAATAAAATTAAAAAAAAACATGTTTTAGACTCTTTGACTTGTATTTTATTTTATAGTATTTTTATTTAATTTTCAGTTTATTTTTCATTTAAAAAAGAATTAATTAATTGGAGATGTTTTATTTGGATTAAATTGTGGCATTATTTGTTCTTGATTTTATCTCTGGGTGTAAACTCCTTATTTTTGCATGAAATTTTTTGTGCATTGCATAAATGTGTTGAAGGATTTTTGCATATTTTTATTTCTGTTTTTTATCAAGTTTTGTTTAAGGTTTTGGTTTGATCTTGTGAACCTTTATTTTTGCCCTAGTTTAGGGCATACCTTGTGTGTTTACTTTCAGTTGAGGTAGCTTTGCTTTGAGTTTTGATCTCTAATTTGGACCCCTGGTTCCTAACACTTTGGGTATCCAATGAGATTTTATTTGGTTTTTTTAGGAGTTGTTTACTATTTTTCATGCCTTTTCCATTTCATGTCTACATTGTGTGATTCCCTTTTGCATATGTGATCTAAGTGTCGATTTGTGTGCTTTCTTTTGTGCATCTTCTTCTCCTTTATTTCTTGCATTCCTCATATGCATGCTTGGTTGAGATGAGCTTGTGGAGGCTACTGCCCCACACTATTTTCCTCCCACTTTCATTCTATTTGTGCATCTTATGTTTGCATCTTCATTTGCATATGCATTCTTCTTCTTCTTCTTCTTCTTCTTCTTCTTTTGCTTTTCTTTGCCATGCTCCCCCATAAGTTCTCTAACCTTTTGAGGTTATGATAGACATTAGGTATCTAACCATGATTGATAACATTAGGTAGTTCCCTTTTGAATCCCAACTCTAGGTCCACTTTGCATGATAACTTTTAGGATTGATTAGTCTCCCATTAGTGTTCCCTCTTCTCTTCTCATCTTCAAACATTCATAAAACACTTAATAAAGAATGACAAGTGTAGCATGCTACGAGCCTTAAGCTACTTGAGAAATGGTAATTGAGGGGCCTCCTCTCAAGGACCTAGAGTGTTTAGTGTACACCCTTTGGGTGATATACGACGCATTCACTCTTAGGTCATAATCTTTAGTGCGACATGAGTTACAAATCAAATTCAAAACACTTCTTCTCTAAAAAACACAAAAACACTTCAAATCTTTTTCATCCTTCGAGATCTTAATCAGGAAAATCTTTTCAGATAAAAGAGTGTCGTTAACTCTTAGTTCTACCGCAAACGGTAACGCCTAAGTCTCCAATGGTCGGGCTGCATACACCAACTGCTAGAACTACTTGTTAACCTTACTCGGGCCTACAAACTTTTGAACCAACCTGTGGTCCTTTTAGCCCAAACTATGTTTGCTCTGATATTTCATACCAGATGAAAGTACGTAGGCACAATACGCGATGTCTTGGCGAGCAACCTTTCCCCTTTACCCGTAGTTAGTCAAACTACGTTGACTCTGACTTTCCCATTGCATGAGGGAGTACGTAAGCACAGAGCGGCGATGCTCTACCGAGTCACTTCTCTTTTTCTTTTGTCCTTGAGCCTTTAGCTAGATAGTTTCAACACACCCTTTTAGATAGACAATAATGCATGGATCCCGTCGAGTACGACGCACGTGAGGGGTGCTAATACCTTCCCCTTGCATAACCGACTCCCGAATCCAGACATGGTTGCGATGACCTTGTCTTTCCCTTTTTTTGTTAGGTTTTTCCGATTGTTTCATTTCCCTCTCTTTGGGATAAATAATGAAAGTGGCAACTCTTCTGTTTTTTCCGCCAGTTGATTTTCACAGTTGCGGCAACTGGCGACTCTGCTAGGGACTCTGGTTCCCTATGCGGGCCAATCCTAGCGCTTGTTTGTTTATCTTTGGGTGTTGTATATATGTGCTTTATTTACTTTCACATTTTACTTTCTAGCATTTATTTTCCGCATCCTATATCATTATTGTTGTGCTGTGGGGTGGGAAGTTCCATTGAGTGATAAGTCGGACCTGGACTTGAGTATACACCTAGCTTTGGTAGTGGAAATTAGTGGTGGATGTGCTTGCTTTGCTCGTACTAGTTCACCATGAAATTCGCGCTCGGACGAGATTCTCTTTGACAACTTTCATTCTGACCCTTTGGGCTCAAAGGAATTTTAGATCTGAGGGTTGTCGACTCTGGGGACCGATCATTTGTGAGTCAGTTAAGTGAGGCCTCTTCAAGAGATTATGATGCCAAACCAGAAATGGTGAACGTATCATCATTTCTTGAAAGTCTGTGATGCTGACAAATGCATAGGATGCCATACCTTATTTGTGAATAGGTCCATACCTGTGAGTGAGACTGGAGTTATGCAGGAAACCTTTACCTTCATATTACCCGATTTTCTTTACAGTTTGAATCTGGATTATTGGTATCAGTTGGTTTCTATCGAAGCAGTGATATGTTCTTGCTGGAGATGAGCTTTGATCTTCCTCAGACTACAACACAACAGTCTTGATCCCTTGTGTGTGCATTTGCATTTAGCATTGTTTGCATTTGCATTTCATTTTTTCTGCTTCGTCAGTTGATTTCTCGACATTCATATTGGATTTGAGTTAGCTTCTGGAAGAATCATGAACTCAGGAGAGCAGAACTTGGTTGTGACGAGGGCTGAGTTTGAATTGATGAAGAATCAGTTGAGTCAGCTCGTGGAAGCAATGTCAGCTATGACTAGAGGAGAGGCCGATATTCCGAGGACTCCAGTGAACAATGATGCCCAAGCTCATCCTGTGCCAATTTCTGTTGAAGAGCATCCCATTGCCAGAGACAGAGATTCTTCTTCTCTTCTTGACACAGACTATCAGAGTTTCACTTTCCCTGTGCCAGATTCTCAGAGGACTATTCCAGAGGTTAATGCTGAAGATCCGCAGACTGTTGAATTTATAGGAAAATGTCAGCTATTGGAGGAAAAGCTTGAGGCCTTAATGAGTCAGGATACTTTTGATTTGAGTTCTGCGAGCATGTGTCTGGTGCCAGGTCTTGTGATGCCGCCGAAGTTTAAAATGCCGAATTTTGAGAAGTTCAAAGGAGGTAGTTTTCCGAAGCAGCATCTGGTAATGTTTTGTAGGAGAATGACCTCACATGTTCACAATGATCAGCTTATGATTCACTATTTTCAGGACAGTCTGAGCGGAGTATCGTTGAGTTGGTATATGCAGTTGGAGAGTGGTTGTATCCGATCATGGTCAGATCTAGCCCATGCCTTTGTGAAGCAATACGATTATAATATCAACATGGCTCCTAGTCGCGTGTGTCGCTTGCGCGAAAATAAGGTGCCGGCACAACAGAAGAGTCGCCACCTTTCGTTATTTATCCCTCAGAACGGGAAAGGAAACGATTGGAAAAACCTAACGAAAAAGGGGTAAGACAAGGTCATCGCAACCATTGTCTGGATTCGGGAGTCGGTTACGCAAGGGGAAGGTATTAGCACCCCTCACGTCCGTCGTACTCGACGGGATCCTCGCTTGTTGTGTTTACTTGGACGGGTTGGTTTTATTCTATCTACTTATCAAGGCTGGCTTAAAAGAAAAGAAAATGACTCGGCAAAGCGTCGCGCTTTATGCCTACGTATTCTCATCAGAGAACGAGAAATCAGAGTCAACGTAGTTCGGCCTACGAAGGGTTATGGTGGAAGGTAGCTCGCCAATACATCGCCATCTTATGCCTACGTACTCTCAACAGGCATGAGAGATCAGAGCTTACGTAGTTCGGGAAACTACAATTTATTTCCTGTCTTTTACGAAAGAAGTGTTTTTTATTGTGTTTGCGATTTCAACTGCACTAGAGACTATGACCTGAGAGTGAATGCGTCGCATGTCACCCAAAGGGTACAATACTAAACATCCAGACTGTGGAAAAGAAACTCTCCCACAATCCTTTCTCATATAGCTTAAGGCTCGTAACGTACGAAAGAAATCATTCATGATTACTGTATCTTAAATTGTTTTGAGATGAGAAGAGAACAGGCCTAACTAGGAGGGAGACTATCAAGTCCTACTGTTGTCATGCCATGGATTCATCCTATGGTTGAGGTTTGAACAGGGAACTCCTAGAAGTTGTCATGCATAGGTTTCAACCTAAAGTTCTATCATTAATTCCTTATCAAAGGAAATGAGAGTCCTAAGGGATCATGTCAATGATACGCCAAAACAGACAAAGCATCAGCTTAACAGTAAAATGCATGCAATGCAAGTGAGGGAGGAAATATGTGTGGGGCTTCAGCCTCCACAAGCTCATCTCAACCTCAAGCCAGAATGGATAACAGTAATCATACTAAAATATAAACAACGTGCTATCAAGCAATAACAGTAATCATACTAAAATATAAACAACGTGCTATCAAGCAATAACAGTAAACTGCAATCATACAGATAAAAATGAAATGAAATGCCATCAGGCAAGCAAACCACATGGGCAAGGGAGCTGGGCTCTACCGAATACCCGCAAGCAAAGCCACACAGTAACAATACAAGCAGAGGGAGAAACTCAACCTCTAGTGCAATCATGCTCCTAGATTCTACCTATTCTAGATATGAACTTATTCTAATGCATCAAGCAAGTCAAGCAAAACACATCAATACAGAAAAGAAAAAAGAAAGCAGATCAACTCCTCTCTCAACTCCAAGCCTCAGCTCTTCCAACAGCAACTCAGTCTTCAGACTTCAATCACTCTTGACAAACATCAATTGCTTTTCCAGGTTTCAACCCTTCAACATAAGTTTCAATTTATCTTCTCCTTTAAGCTTCAGCTTCTTGATCAGCTCCACCTTCAGGCTTCACCATCAATCATGAGTACCAACTTGGCTCCTTCAGGATCTCCAGGTATCAAAGTAAGTATCAACTTCCTTTGTTCTTCAAGCTTCAGCTCTTCAGAATCAATCTCAATCACTTAGAAGTGTCAACTTCATCCTTCAGTCTTTACTTCATCTTCAGGGGTCTTCAAGTATCAACTTGCTCTTGTTGCTCTTCAAGCTTCAGCTGGAATGGCAATGCTCAAGGATTCATCCTCTTCTACACTCTCCATTGAAGTCTTCATCTTCAAGCTCAGGCTCAACATCTCTCAAGATAATCAAACCAGAGGAAATCACTTACTGGATAAGCTGGGGGATATTGAACTGCTTATTGATCACCAAAGGTGACCTTTAAGGGTTCAACATCAAAGGAATGGTTCCCTCAAAAGTTCTACTTCCTAGGTACCTCACTTCTCCCTCCAAAGGAGAGAGGTGTATACCATGGAAGGACTTTGGATCATAGGGAGGAATGGAGGTGACAGATACCATCCATGTTTAAGAAAGAAGTTATCTAATTCTAAACTCTTCCTAATCCCTAACCCTAGAACAACAAAAAAAGAAATAAGATAAAGCTCTCAAGCTCCTCAATGCATCTTCAAATCTTCTACTATGCTCCTCAATGCTCCTTAGGACAAAACCAAGCTCTCCAAGCCCACAAAGCAAAGCAACTAAAGCAAACATGCCCTAAAGGCAACAAAAACAATCAACCAATACAAAAATCAACTAAAAATAGCATACTACTATATTAAATCCTAATATAATTTCTAAGGGATCCTACATACCTACCATTAATGCCCATATATGTCCCATAGTCTAACTTGTCCTAAAAACCCAAAAATCTAAAGTTATTATGGACCTATGTTGAAGTTTAACCTAATTCTACACAACCTAGAATCATCTAATCAAAACTATCCTAAAATTCATCACAAAATCATGGAATAAATCCAGGGGGAAGCTAAAACATATATCTAACTATCCTAAAATGATTGACCTAAAAATACTAAGGGGACTACCTAAACTAAATTCTACAAAATCATGGATCAATATAAAAGAAATAAAATGCAATTAAAGAAGAAAATATGCAAAAATATCAAAATGCATGAAATGAAAAATGTTTTTATTTTATATTTTTCTAGACAAAAATATGAAGTAGGAGAAAAAACTCCCATGAAAAAATCATTAATTTTCAATTTAATATGAATTTCCAAAGTATGAAATAAAATGGAGAAAAAATAAGATGAATTATGGAAATGGGGTGCAATCAGTAAACAAATGCAGTTAAAACCACGCTTGGGCCCAGACTGGGGGGTTCAATTAGAAATGCGCTTAGGCCCAATTTATTTAATCAGAAATTCAACTAAAATGAAAAGAAAAATGAAAAATGAGCGGTGAGAATAGCAACAAAATGCAGTTCAAACAACCAATGGGCCTTGATTGGGGGTGCAATTAGTGATCCAGCCCAAAACCACCGTTTAATGAAATGGTGCGTTTTGCCTTGCTTCAGAATCCCTCCAAAACTGAAATTAAATCCTGCGCGTTGGATCTAGCCAAAGTCAAAAAGTCTGCTCCTCATCCAACGGCCGTGACATCATCTTCTTCCTCCAACCTAGGGTTTTCTGAAACTCCATGGAAACTCAGCTCAAGAACACTCATCTTCCTCAACTCGAGCTCCCTCAATTCCTCATCAATTCTCAAAGTTCAAGACCCTAATCCACTTGATTTCTCATGCTGAACACGATTATGCCCTTAAAATCAACTGAAACCTCCTAAATCCATGAACCCGATCCAAGATCCCAAACATACTCAGTCATCCATTTTAACAATTCTTGAAACTAATGGTCCTAGATCACTCACCAACTCACCCTGAACATTTCCTGATATTAAACAAAGCTCATCACTCAATATCCAACAAGATACAAGGCCAAACAGAAATCTTGTCCATAACAAAACCATCACCAATTGCCTTCAAACTTTCCAAAATCCATCACCTATTGGTCTCTAACCATTCTACACTAATAATTCAACCTAACCATGCCTAAATTAAGGTGTAGGAAAAAAATTGCAAACCTGGTAAAATGGAGTGAACAGAGGTAGTAATCCTTCAATTCAGGCCTTGAATCTTTCCAAATTCCTTCACTGAGTAATGTTCTTGCTTCTGTATGCAAAAAGAATGGCTAAAATTGCTTGGTTCTTGAAATTCGATTTTTAATTGCTTCCTTGAAATCTCAATCACCAACTCTTCAATTCTCCATGGAAATGCTCTCAATTCAATCTGCACAGCTTCAATGTGATATGTGGAATGTGTTTGTGTGAAAAAAATGAAAGGAAATGAAGAAGAATGAAGAAATTGGATTTGACTTGCAATGGAAGAATTTGGATCTCACTCTCTCTTCTCTACACCAATTCACACCAACCTTGCATCTGAGCAAGTTACATTTGATATATAGAGTGGTTTAGAATCATCTAGAACCCTCTAGGATCATCCAATGAGAAATTGAACTTTTCATGTCATGGTATTTTGATTTCTCATTCTCCTTACATGCTATCTCATGCCAAGCATCTCATAACCTTCAATTCTGACTTGAATTTATCCCCACATGAGATTTAGGATGAGTTACAATGCATAACCACCTTGCTTGTTGAGTTCTTTTGAGTTTTGGTTTGGTACCTTAATGTGCAAGTAATCCAATTACAAGGCAGCCCTATGATCCAAGCCTCAAATCAAAATTGTGGCTGAACCATTGTTCTTAGAATGTCATTTGGAGTCAAAATGACCTATTACATGACATGGTTTGGACTTATAACTTGGGATTTCCATTTTTCAAATTCATCTTAATTAACTTATGCCTCATTTTTAGGCCATTTTTATCACTTTTTGATATGAGCCCGTTCAACATCTCATGACCTTCCTACTAGCCTTAAAACATCATTCTAAGCAAGTTTTATGTTGAAGATTTTTCCATTTGAAGCTTGTAAGTAGGAGATATGGCCTTATGCTTGAAATGACCTATAACTTCCAAATGACCAAAATGCCCTTGACTTGTCAAAGCCATAAGTTGAGTTCTAAAAATCCTATCAAGGACTTCTAGTACTCTCTAGAAAGATAAGAATATGATATTCAACATTCATGTTGACCAAGAGTTCATAGGAATCATCCTATTAGGGCAAACGTTGTCTGCAAGTTGGGTGACTTTCAAGGACCCAGATTCACATACCTCAGATGACCTGTAATTTGTCAAAACCATAAATTGAGCTCTACGAATCCTATAAAGGACTTCTAGTACTCAAATTAAAGCTAAGAATAAGCTCTACAACATTCATGTTATGGGGAAGATGAGATGACAATCACATCTTGAGCTAAACTGCCTTGAAGATAGGGATCAAACTACGGGATTTTACACTGTCAATCCTTAGAAACCCTAGCTTAAAACTTCTCAAACTCCTCAATCATGATGAGTTGGTCTAGGAATCATACTTATAACACTTCAATGCATCATTCCATGATCACATGGCTCTTGTATTGGGTCTCAACCTTCTCTAAATCCTCAGTTGACCTAGGGTTGACCCAGTCACAACCCTAATTCCACCACTCATGGCTGAATCTTCTGAATTCTGGTACAATGACCTCTCCAGGCTTCATGATGTCTTTCAAGACATCTCATAAGCTTTCTCAAAGCTTCAAGTCCATCCTCATAGTCTCGGAATCATCTGAGGAGCTCCCACAACTCTCAAGTTATGAGGCACACAACCTTGGTTTCAACCAATTCCTCTGAGGATATCTTAAGTTCTCTGACAAAGGTATCAACCTTTGAACACTTGAAATAACTTTCTTGGCTAGCTTCAAAGCCTCATATAACTCTTTCTAGGTAACCATACCTCTTGACCTACTGCCCACATATCAATGAGATGCAGATGGTGAATACAATGAACCACAAACTTGGAAAATAAATGTTGGTCAAATTTTGGGGTGCAACAGCTGCCCCTATTCAAACGGCTTAAACCTGACTGGGTGAGGAGCGAACGGATCTCAGCCAATCAAGGTGCGAGGCGGTTGAATACCGATAAACCCGGAAATTTACCAACTGCACGAGCACACGGTACTCTGAGGGGAGCAAATCTCCGAAAACTGGAATAGTAGCTGCACGACAACTAGTTGGAGACATACTGATCTGAACCTTGTCGTCAGTTATCCACATTGAATTCCTCTGACATCGTCATCGGACACCTGACCTCGCCGTCGGGCATTCATGGAAATAAAATGTCTGACATCGCCGTCGGACGACCAAAACATCCAACATCGCCGCTGGAAGACTAAATCACCTGACATCGCCGCCAGAAACAAACATCCAAACACCCAACATCGCCGCTGGAAAACTAAATCAACTTGACATCACCGTCGAACAACCGAAACACCCAACATCGCCGCTGGAGAACTAAAGAATCTGACATCGCCGTCGAACAACCAAAACACCCAACATCGCCGCTGGAGAACTAAAGAACCTGACATCGCCGCCAGAAACAAACATCCAACATCGCCGCTGGGGAACTAAATCATCTTGACATCACCGTCGAACAACCGAAACACCCAACATCGCCGCTGGAGAACTAAAGAATCTGACATCGCCGTCGAACAACCAAAACACCCAACATCGCCGCTGGAGAACTAAAGAACCTGACATCGCCGCCAGAAATAAACATCCAACATCGCCGCTGGGGAACTAAATCATCTTAACATCGCCGTCAAACAACCGAAACACCCAACATTGCCGCTGGAGAACTAAAGAATCTGACATCACCGTCGAACAACCAAAACACCCAACATCGCCGCTGGAGAACTAAAGAACCTGACATCGCCGCCAGAAACAAACTTCCAACATCGCTGCTGGGGAACTAAATCATCTTGACATCGCCGTCGAACAACCGAAACACCCAACATCGCCGCTGGAGAACTAAAGAATCTGACATCGCCGCCAGAAACAAACATCCAACATCGCCGCTGGGGAACTAAATCATCTTGACATCGCCGTGGAACAACCGAAACACCCAACATCGCCTCTGGAAACACACATAATCTGACCTCGCCGTCAGGGTGAAGAAACTTCATTGGGGAAATTGGTCACACGGTAACCGGTAATACATAGTCGATCATGCCATCAGGCATTCAAAGAGCTTGTCGGGCATCAGCCGGACTTCAACCATCAGGTTGTTCATGCCATCAGGCATTCAAGGAAATGGTCGGGCATCAACCAGACTTCAACCATCAGGTTGATCATGCCATCAGGCATTCAAAGAAACTGTCGGGCATCAGCCGGACTTCATCAGCAAGTCGGGAATAGAATTCTTGGTCAATCATGAGCCAACTGGGAACATCTAAACCACTGCCATCAGACACTCCGCATCAGCTGAGAGAACTGCTTCATTAACATGGTCAGACTTCAATCATGGAGTCTTCAAGGGAGATTTCAACTTCGCCGTCGGAAACCTGCTGGGGGGACGCTTCGCCGCTGGGGAATCTGGAGACCTATCAAGTAACTCCGCTCCGGGGGTCCAGAAATCATTCTGGATGAATCAACTCTGCTGAGGACTTCGAGAATCATCTCGGACAAATAACTCCGTCGGGGACCTCCAAGAATCATCTTGAACCGATAACCATTCTGAGCAAACAATCTGTTGGGGATTCCAGGAATCATCCTGGGCAACTCTTGCCGGGGACAAACCAATCATGGCTTGAGCAGCTTCCAAGGATTCGGCTCTCTTGGGGCTTCAGGAATCATCCTGGGCAACCTTCACTGGGGACTCTACTGGGGAGCTTAAGAATCATCTTAGGCAAACGACCCTGCTGAGGAATCCAAGAATCATCTTGAACTGAAGACTTCGCTGGGGATCTCAAGAATCATCTTGAGCAAGCGACTTCGTTGGGGAGAACGTCAGGAATCATCCTGAGCAACTGATCCTTCGGCGGAACACCTGCAAAACAAGAATGGTAGCAACCTAGATCATGCTTATTATGCATATGCTTCGGCGCCATGCTCCACACGGTGGAAATGCTATGCGTTTATGATAAATGTTATGCAATCATGCATAATGATGCGATCCTATCAGCAAAATAAATGCCGAAGGGGAATTCTCCTGTCGAGGAGAAAGAACTACTCAGATAGAGGAATCATCCTGCTGAGGAGAACATGGTCACGCCAATCTCAATTGGACTCCGCGGGGGACACAACTTCAGTTGACTGCTGCGGGGGAAACAACTTCAGTTGATTGCTGCAGGGGAACGAAGCTCTACGAGAACCTGGACCTGCTGAGGGAAAACGATGTCAATCGCGGGAATAAACTGCGTGGCCGTCTCGGCTACTCTTCTGGGGATAAGAGCTATGTGGGGAAACAACTTCAGATGCTCAACACTCCCACTGGGGAAAGCCAATCATGGCTTGAGCAACTTCCAAGGATTCAGCTCTCTTGGGGGATCTGCAAACTCGGTTGGGGAAGGAGAAATCATTCTGCTTCGCTGGAGAGAGTACGACTCTGGGGGAAATACAGCATCAACTGTTCAACACTCTACTGGGGAAAACCAATCATGGTCCCAACTGCTTCATTGGAGAGAGTACGGCTCTGATGAGGAATTTCAATTCCGCTGGGGAAATACAACATCAGCTCTTCAACACTCTACTGGGGAAAACCAATCATGGTCCCAACTGCTTCATTGGAGAGAGTACGGCTCTGATGAGGAATTTCAATTCCGTTGGGGAAGAAGGAATCATCTGACTTCGGGAGAGATTACAACTCTGGTGAGGAATTTCAATTCCGCTGGAGACTTCAGTCTGGCACCATCAGTTGCTGCATACTTCGGCGTACGAACAGTTTCCTACGAAACCTGCACTTGTGACCCGGTGCTGGGGGAATGAATTCATGCTTCGGCGCGTGACTCAGCTGAGGAGGTGACGTTCCTTCAAGATACATCTGATTGGGGAAGAGAATCATCTCTGCCTGGGGAGACATATCAATGCTCACGATCCTGCGTTCATACTCTGCGGGGAGAGGCTACTGAACTCTGCTGGAGAAAGAGGAATCATCCTGCTTCAGGGATGCGCGTGGCGCGCTGTCTGGGATATGCTACACTTGTAACAACACAAACAAATAGACAAGATACCCTTCTCAAAGGGACCTATCATGGTTATTATCTCGTGACAATGTTCAGGTAGTTAATTGTTTCAACAATCAGTGGCCTAGGCTAGTAAGTTTATGTATGCGCATTTTATCAAAAACATCGGCGTTCTTTTTCGCAAACAAAACAGATAAATGCTAAACAGGCAAACAAAATTGCTGAATAGTATGCATTTTATTGATAATGGACCCCTGAATGGGTAAAAATGTTTTACAACAGATGCAGGCTCCTGGAATGAGGAAGCCGCACAAAAATAAACATAAATATACATCAGTATATACAAATGTCGGCAACGAGGCGTAGACGAACACACTGAGTTGATCCTTCTATGACCCACTCGACTTCGATACTTCTTCGACGCTTCAGCTTCGGAAGAGATTGATTCAGATGAACGGCCCTCAGGTCCTCTAAACCACTAAACAATGAAAGTCCACACGCGGAACGCAGTCATTTGCTTTTTCAAATCCCTAACTTTTGCGTGAACCGCCCTTTGCGGGTTTTTAGTTCACCGGGATACCCTTTTTTGTCGAAGCCACCCAGTGTAGGTTTTCGACCTCGCGGGTGTACCTTTTTTCAATTTATATCCCTAATTTTTGCCCGAACCTTTTATTCTGTTTTTGGTTCGCCGGGATGCCCCTTTTTTTGCCTGGACTCTCTTTTTTTTTTGTCCAGCGGGTCGCTTTCAAGCAAAGTATTTTTTAACTGCGTCCGCGTTCACCGGGGTTGCAAAATCTTCACCATCCATCGTGGATAACAACAAAGCTCCTCCTGAGAAGACCTTGCTGACAACATACGAACCTTCGTAATTCGGAGTCCACTTGCCCCGGTGATCGGAGTGTGGAGGAAGAATCTTCTTCAGGACGAGATCACCCGTCTGAAAGCTTCTAGGACGCACCTTCTTATCGTAAGCTTTCTTCATTCGGCTTTGATACAGACGACCAAATGCAATCGACGCTAACCTCTTCTCGTCCATCAGGCTGAGTTGGTTCAGTCGATTCGTAATCCATTCTGCCTCGTCGAGTTTCACATCAACCAATACTCGCAAAGAAGGGATCTCCACTTCTAACGGTAGGACAGCTTCCATACCGTACACTAAGGAGAAAGGAGTTTCCCCGGTCGACGTACGTACCGTCGTACGATAACCGTGCAATGCAAACGGCAGCATCTCGTGCCAATCTTTGTATGTCACAACCATCTTCTGAACAATCTTCTTTATGTTCTTATTGGCGGCTTCGACGGCGTCATTCATCTTCGGCCGGTAAGGAGATGAGTTGTGGTGTTCAATCTTGAAACTCTGGCACAGCTCCTTCATCATCTTGTTATTCGGGTTTGAACCATTATCAGTAATGATCCACTCGGGGATTCCGTAACGACAGATGATGTCCCTCTTTATGAATTTAGCCACCACCTGCTTGGTCACATTAGCATACGAGGCTGCCTCCACCCACTTGGTGAAGTAGTCGATAGCTACCAGAATGAAGCGATGACCGTTAGAGGCAGCGGGCTCGATCTTGCCTATCATGTCGATGCCCCACATGGAGAACGGCCACGGGGAGGACATGACATTCAACGGGCACGGCGGCACATGAACTTTATCAGCATAAATCTGGCATTTATGACATCTCTTCGCGAATCTGAAGCAATCCGACTCCATCGTCAGCCAGTAGTATCCTGCTCTCAGAATCTTTCTCGTCATAGCATGTCCGCCGGCGTGCGTACCAAATGTGCCTTCATGGACTTCTTCCATGAGCATACTCGCTTCTTTCTCATCTACACATCTGAGTAGCATGAGATCGTGGTTTCTCTTATACAACACTCCATCAGGATTGAGATAAAAGTTTCCAGACAGCCTCCTCAGAGTCTTCTTATCCTGGGTTGACGCACCCGCAGGATACTCCTTAGTCATAAGGAAAGTCTGGATGTCATGGAACCATGGCTTGCCGTCAGCGGCATCCTCGATTGCAAAGACAAATGTCGGTCTATCAAGACGCGAAAGGACAATTCTTGGAGCCTCATTCCAAAAATTGACTTTATACATTGAAGCCAACGTGGCTAAGGCATCAGCCATCTGATTTTCCGCCCTGGGCACATGATGGAGTTCCACTCGATCAAAGAACGGAAGTAGCCTCCTGGCATAATTCATGTACGACACCAAATTCGATTGACGAGTCTCCCACTCCTCTTTAATTTGGTTGATCACAAGCGCTGAGTCACCATATACGTCTAGATTCTTGATTCTCAAATCAATTGCCTCTTCTAGACCCATGATGCATGCCTCGTACTCCGCCTCATTGTTGGTGACTGGAAACGTCAGTCTCGCAGTAAACGGGATGTGGGATCCGTGGGGAGTCGTGATGATAGCCCCGATGCCACTTCCATAGGAATTAACCGCTCCATCGAATATCAATTTCCAATGGGATTTCCTATCTGGCCCCTCGTCGGGCAACGGCTCATCGCAATCCTTCGCTTTGAGAAACATAATATCCTTGTCAGGGAATTCAAACTTCATAGGCTGGTAATCTTCGATCGGCTCTTCGGCAAGGTAATCAGACAATATGCTTCCCTTGATGGCCTTCTGGGAGACGTACTGAATATCATATTCCGTTAACACCATTTGCCATCTGGCAATCCTACCCGAAAGAGCCTGCTTCTCGAAGACGTACTTGATCGGATCCATCTTCAAAATTAGCATAGTGGTGTGATTGAGCATGTACTGCCGTAGACGTTTGGCAGCCCAAGCCAGTGCGCAACACGTCTTCTCCAGCATCGAGTAGCGAGATTCATAGTCCGTGAACTTCTTACTCAAGTAGTAAATGGCATGCTCTTTTCTGCCCGTCTCGTCGTGCTGACCGAGAACACACCCCATACTATTCTCAAGAACTGTCAAGTACATGATTAATGGCCGTCCAGCCACTGGGGGTATCAAGATTGGAGGTTCTTGAAGATACTACTTTATCTTATCGAATGCCTTCTGGCAATCCTCATTCCAAGTAATTGCTTGATCTTTCTTTAAAAGCTTGAACATCGGTTCACAAGTGGCCGTGAGCTGAGAGATAAACCTTGCAATGTAGTTTATTCTGCCCAAGAAACCACGAACTTCTTTTTCTGTTTTCGGCGCTGGCATTTCTTGAATGGCTTTTATTTTCGCAGGATCAACCTCGATGCCTCGTTCGCTAACGATAAACCCCAGTAACTTTCCGGACCGCACTCCGAAAGTGCATTTGTTAGGATTCAGCCTCAACCTGAACTTCCTAAGCCTCTCAAAAAGCTTCAATAAGTTGACCAGATGCTCTTCCTCTGTTTGGGACTTTGCAATCATGTCATCAACATAGACCTCAATCTCATGATGAATCATATCATGAAACAAAGTTACAATTGCTCGCTGGTAAGTGGCCCCTGCGTTCTTCAGACCGAAGGGCATTACCTTATAGCAAAACGTTCCCCAGGGGGTGATAAACGTCGTTTTCTCCATGTCCTCCGGCGCCATTTTGATCTGGTTGTAACCGGAGAAGCCATCCATGAACGAAAACACGGAGAACTGGGCTGTGTTGTCGACCAACACATCGATATGAGGCAACGGGAAATCGTCTTTAGGGCTCGCCCTATTCAAATCCCGATAATCGACGCACATGCGTACCTTACCGTCCTTCTTCGGTACAGGCACTATGTTGGCGACCCACGGAGGGTAAGTGGTGACCGCTAAGAAGCCAGCATCAAGTTGTTTCTGCACTTCTTCTTTGATCTTAACGGCCATATCTGGTCTCGTCCTCCTAAGCTTCTGCTTAACGGGAGGGAAATCTTCTCGCAGCGGCAAGTGGTGGACCACGATGTCCGTGTCAAGTCCGGGCATATCTTCGTATGACCAAGCAAAGACGTCACTATACTCTCGAAGCATCTCGACCAATCTATGCTTGACATCACTCTGTAGTGCAGCCCCTATCCTGACATTTCTGACGAGCTCTTCAGAACCCAGATTTACGATCTCAATTTCCTCCTCATGAGGCAGAATAACCTTTTCCTCTTGTTTCAACAAGCGGGCCAACTCCTCAGGAAGGTCTTCGTCTTCATCAATCTCTTCTTCGGCTTGATAGATCGGGCAATCGAAGTCGAAGTGAGCCGTAGAAGGTCCAGAGTCGATGTCATCTATTATGTGGATCCTGCAATAACAAGGGTTAAGTTTAAAATAAGAATATGCAGGTTAGCACAAACCCCATTGGCATTTTGCTGTTTTTCAAAACAAATATAAAACAGGAATAACAGAGATCACAATATTTGAATACGAAGAAAACGCCTTTGATTTATTAACAAAATGCATGTACATAATCCAACAAGGCCCTGACAATAAAACCACTATGCCCCGGGTAGGACATAGGGTTGTACAATGATTGGAAAAAGTAAATCATTACTCTTCACTTGTCATCGGGATGATATCCTTGATGGTCCAATTGTTGAGGCCCTCGCCCGACTTGCTTGGCTGAATCCAAGAGTCGAGATCACAATCGCTATCCCCGCTGTCTTCAGACGCCGCATTGATGCTTTCGAAGATCACTCCGCCACTGGTAAATAGGATCAGCCCCTTACCCCGTGACGCACTGCTAGACGAAGAAGACGAAGCTTCGGCTTTGGGAGAATACCCCAATCCAAACTTATCCTGCTTGTTCGGTATCTCCAAAATATGCCCCCAGCCTGGGTTGGATCCGGCTTCGACGACGGCCCGAGCTTCTTTGAATGAGGAGAGATTCATCTCTGGCCTTTCTGTGACTACAGGAGCTACCTCTTTCACCTTGACGGCTTCAAATGCTTGGCAGAGAGTTTCATGGATTTCGCCATCCATTTCCACATACTTAAAGGATGACAAATGGCTCACCATTATGTCCTCCTCACCGCAGACGGTCACTATGCTTCCCCCGACAGCATATTTGAGCTTTTGGTGCAACGTGGAGGTCACGGCACCAGCAGCATGGATCCATGGCCGGCCCAAGAGGCAACTGTAGGCAGGCATGATGTCCATGATATAAAAGACCGTGTCGAACGTTTCCGGACCGACTTGGATTGGTAGGGTCAACTCTCCGAAAACGTGGCGCTTAGTTCCGTCAAACGCTTTCACAACCAGATCACTGGGTGTGCAAAGCAATCCACGAGTGTCCAACTTCATTAATGCCTTCTTCGGAAGCATATTAAGCGACGAACCCGTGTCCACCAGGACGTGCGACATGATTGTGCCCCTACACTCTATCGAGATGTGCAGGGCGCTATTGTGATCTCTCCCTTTAGGCGTCAGCTCTAAATCTGTGAAACCCAGCCCATTACCAGCATTAACGTGGGCTACCACCTCTTCTAGCTGATTCACCGATATCTCTTGCGGTACGTAGGCAGCGTTCAATACCTTCAGTAGCGCGTTGCGGTGCGCTTCAGAACACAACAACAGGTTGAGAATAGAAATCTTCGAAGGCGTCTGATGGGGATGGTCTACAATCTTGTAGTCGCTCTTTTTGATCAACCGCATAAACTCCTCGGCATCTTTGACCAGCAAATCCTTCTCTACCCCACACGGGGCCTCTTCGACGACTTTGCTTTTACCCTTATCGGCCGCATCAGCTCTGACCGCTTTCTCTGCCACGACCTCCGGCGGTGCGAACACTCTTCCGCTACGAGTAATACCACTGATCCCTGCGAGATTCTCCATAGTCGACCCATACGGCTCCAGCTCCAACCTCTGACCGTTGCAATAGACTTCAGCCCTATAATGCCACGGAACAGCGTTAGTGCTCTCGAAGGGTATCGGCCCAGCTTTGGTAATAGCGATTGTAGGCGGCCTGGGCGCAGAAATGGTTATTGGTTGGCGAGGGATGGTGATGGTGGCGACTTCATCGGCCTGCTTCAACACTACCTCTCCTGATACACTTTCAGCCCTCCGGCTGAACTGCAGAATCCCCTCAGTCATCAGACTTTGGATTCCTTCTACCAACTGCTCACACCCATCAGAATGTGTAGCACAGTCCATGCATAGTTCTCCGCATCCTGGAAAGAACCCTCTTTTCAGCAACTTAGCTTTGACGAAGCTAAGCGGCGTCTTTAGGTCTTTGACATCAGTCAACAGATCTGCACTCTCTTCTTCGATAATGGCGTTCACTCCGCCTCCCCTATGATTCGGCATAGGGTTTTTCGTGACATTGGGCACATTGTCGGAGAAGTTGATAATCTTGGCATCTACCAGGTCTTGCACCTTGTGCTTAAAGGCTTTGCAGTTCTCGATTGTATGGCCTGGTGCCCCTGTATGGAAGTCGCAAGTGGCATTTGCGTCGTACCCTGGTGGAGGTGCCCCTGTCAAGGGAGCCATCGTCCTCTTCTGAACCAACTGAAGCTGAAGCAACGTCTGCAAGAGTTGCGCGTACGACATAGGCGGTGCCTCGAAGTGACGGTTTGTCAAAGATGCCCGATTCTGGTACTTTCTATATCCCTGTTGATTCGGTTGCTGCTGCTGCTGCGGAGCTGCTGGGATATTTATACTGACTATCTGCTGCTGAGGGCCCTTGCCCTTTCTTCGAGTGTTGGTCACAGCGCTCGCTTCTCCTTCTCGTCGTTTACCAGCATAAGGTTTCTTTCCACCTCCTCCAGCTGAGGATGACTCACCTTGAATTTTCCCGATCTTGATACCATTCTCGACGTGCTCGCCCATGGTAATGAGAGCTGAGAACGTCCCAGACATACCGCTGACTAACTTTTCATAGTAAACCCCCGGGAGGGTGGCAACAAACATCTGCACGAGCTCGCGCTCAACCATCGGCGGTTGAACCCGAGCAGCCAACTCACGCCACCGCTGGGCGTACTCCTTAAATCCTTCATTATTCCTCTGCGAAAGGTTCTGGAGCTAGACTCGGTTCGGGGCCAAGTCGCTATTGTATTGGTAATGGTGGACAAACGCTTCAGCGAGATCCTTCCAAGTGCGCACGCTAGTGGGCTCCAGGCCCATGTACCACTCGAGGGATGGCCCAGAAAGATTATCTTGGAAGAAGTGCATCAGCAACTTCTCGTCTTCGGAATAGACAGACATCTTCCTATAGTACGATCTCAGGTGGACACGAGGGCAGGTGGTGCCCTTATATTTCTCAAAGTCAGGCACCCTGAACTTAGGAGGTACCTTGAAATCAGCAATTAACCCCAGCTTGGACATATCAACGCCCAAAGTATTCTGATTCTCAATATCTCTCATTTTATCTTCAAGTGCTTTGAATTTGAGCCGCGCTTCAGCATTCAGCTCCTCTTTCGCACCTCTTTGAGAGAACACATCATCCTGATGATCCTCAAGCCACGGTTGAGGCACCAACAGGTTCCCGACTCCTGCATTGCCGTTGACCGGCCCGATGTTGACATTAGCTCCCAGACTCCCATTGCCGACGCCCGTCGTATTAAGTCCGATGTTGGCCATCACATTTCCATTAGCACTGCCGTTGCCCCCGGCCACAGGGACACCATTCTGCAGAGTATCAACTGGTGGAGGAGTAGGTACAGCCTCGCCATGAAGTATGTCGTTGCTATCAACCCTGGAGATGAAAGGTTGAACCAAAGTCCTGAGCTGGTCCTAACCATTGGCGACCACCTGCATAAGTTCCATAAAGCGGTCCATCCGCTCACGGAGCTCCTGAACATCTGTCTGCACTTGATCCATGATCCTGGTCTGATTAGCTCTAGTTGGATAACGGTGTTTTAGTCTCTGATCAATCCTGGAGTCACCGGAAACAGTCCGGGACTTGTGAACCTGAAAAACCTGTAAACACTAAAGGTTAGGAAAAACAACAAAATGTACGCCATGCAAATGCTTTATGCAGATGCATGCGTGTGTCTGTGTGCTTGGGAGATTTCCCCCGATCCTAGTGCCTGAGTGCCAGTGCTGATAATAATAAGAAGAAGAAGTCTGAGCCCAATCATGCAAACAACAATCTCATATATAAAGGAAGCCTATCAAGGCAGTACATAGCATCAACGAGTACAAGACGAATCAACAGCGTGACCTCAGCCAACAACCCTGGTGATGGTCAGCATACAACAAAGATCAAAACAAAAGGAATACAACTAGTCAAGTACGGCCACGGGCGCGATACTCTGCTAATAACTCCTTCGTCTCTGGATGATCTGGCAGAGTGAGCAACCCCTCGACGAGTAACTCCCTTTGCACAATGGTATACTGAAGTCCTTCGATCGAACCTTCCCATGCTCCTTCGCCGAAGCAATCTTCTAATTTCCGCTTCTTGGACTCAAACGTCAGCTTGCGCTCCTTCAGGTTAGCGAGAGCTTTGTTGAGTTGGCCTTCGGCGGCGTATCTGCGGGCGGTTTCTTCATCAAACCTCTTTTCACTGTCCTTCACCTCGGCTTCCAGCTTGGAGATCTGCAGCATCAGCTTATCCTCCCGCTCCTTCCTGGTGGCCAGGGAAACCTTCCAGTGCTGGTTGAACTTAGATATCCTCCGATATGCCTCGTCCAAGTGCTGCTTCTTCGTAGCCAGTACGTCGTTGACAACTTTGAAGTCTCGACCCATGCGTTCACGCTCGGCTATCTGCTTAGTCAGGTCTATACCTAGCTGGTTCACCAACTCTGTCTGCCTTTTGAAAGAATGAACAGCTTCGTTCCTCTCGCTTCGGAGCTGAGCTAATTCCTTCTCCAGTCCCTCATTCGCCCGCTTCAATTCATCCCGCTCAGCTAATACCTGGTTATGCTGATAAATGGGCACAGTAGTAGGCTCTTCGATTATTGGAGGACTTTCTGGCCTGGCATGAGGAAACGACATCCCTATAGCATTGGCTTTGGCTCTGATCCAAGTCGAATACGGAGGGTAGGCTTGACTGTTGCTTTTTCCCAGCAATGGCTTTCCTCGCTTACTGATACCATTCCAGGCACGCTGAAGCTTGGACAACAAATCCCCCTCCAGAATACCCATGAGGTACAGAGATTCTTGTACCTCTTCCTCCTTCGGCGGAGTTCTCAAAGCATACGCGAACTGTCGAACCAGCAACGACGGATTGTAGTTTATGCAGCCCTTCCTACCTATCAGAGGTACATTTGGAAACCCGCTGCAACTGAAGATCACCTCAGTACCCAACCTGTCTCTGTCGAACCAGTCAATATCCTCTGCAGATAAACTCATCAGACGCTCAGGCCACTCAGCTGTGGCTGCAGACAAGACGAAAGGACCCCTCTTGGGCAGATGGCTATCAAGCCATTTATACAGCAAGGGTACGCAGCATGAGACATTCTTCCCCCTCCTGTTCTCATTTTTGTAGTGGATTGAGTGATAGACATCTCCTATCAAAGTAGGGACTGGATTCCCTGAAGCGAAGATGTGAAACGCATCAAAGTCTACAAAATCGGGCAGGTTGGGGAACAGGATGATGCCATATATGCATAGAGCGAGGATGGCATTGAACACGCCCCAACATCCGTCCTTGGCACACTGCTGAGCCTTAACCACCAGAAACTGCAAGGAGAACCCAGGAACCTTGTTCCAACTAGTCAATACTAATTCTGAGGCGTCCAAATGAAGTGAAGGAGCTAAACCAGCCAGATCAGGCTCAGCATCCATGTGAACAAAAGGCATCTGCCTCTTGATAGGCACACCTAGCAAGTCAGTATACTCTTCCAGCGTAGGTGCGAGAACAAAATCCTAAAAAGTGAAACATCTCAGCAGAGGGTCGTAGAACTGCAGCAGAGCATGCAACCCATTCAACTCGGACGCAGAAGGCTTGCAAACCAAACTTAGCAACCTACCATAAGATTTTCTGAACTCATCCTTCACAGAATCACCTGCGAGAGCTATCAAACCAGTCAACTTAGCCACATCAGGGGCAGGGAACTTGTAAGCCACGGTCTTCCTCAGAGAGCCCATAACAATACAATAGGAGTCCATAGCAACACAGACACACGTTAATGAAATGCAAATGAATATGCAAACTAATGCAAAATGCAATCATGCAATAGAACATCCAGGCAACTGGTGCTGTGGAGATTCTGTATCAACAAAACCACGACCACTGATGAGAAGAAAACCTCGGTGTAGGACCACAAATCTGATCTGCCAAGAACAACCATCTGATAGGACCATGTACATAGGATCATAATTATGCTCTGTCAAGAACAAATGTCTGATAATAAGGACCTCAGATGTATGATCAAGAAATATCTGCTGATGAGGTCTTCAGACCCTAATCAAAACTCTGCCCTATCAAGAACAAACATACAGCTGTTGATGAGATCTTCAGACCCCAAAAATCTGCTCTATCAAGAACGAACAACATCTGCTGATAAGATCCTCTGATCCTGCTCTATCAAGAACAGACATACACCTGATGATAAGATCCTCTGATCAAAACCTGCTCTATCAAGAACAGACATACACCTGATGATAAGATCCTCTGATCAAAACCTGCTTTATCAAGAACAGACATATCTGCAACTGAGAAACCCTGGTACCAACACAACTGATTCACTGTCAAGAAAACCAGGTAGTCTGAAGGTCAAAGTTTCCTGCAATAAACCCAACCCCACTCACAGGTATGGACCTAAACTGACTCAAGGTACGGCATCCTATGCGTTCATCAGCGTCACAGACTTTCAAGAGGGGTGATACGATACCCAGAAGGTGTGGTATCACCAGTTCATGAAGCGGCCTCACTTAGCTGAATCACAAATGATCGGTCCCCAGAGTCGACGATCCACCAAACCAGCAACCGTCTCAACCCAAAGGGTTGAAAGTGAAGCCAACCGAATGAACCTCGTCTGAACGTGGATTTCATGAGACACTAGTGCCTGCAAAGCAAGCACGCGCCCACTAATTTCCACTCTAAGTCTATGGTGCACTCAAGCCTAGGTCTGGCTTCTCACTCATCAGAACTCCCATCCCACAACAGCACAGATAATCATATCATACTGAAAATAAAATGCGGGAAATAAAGTGCGAGAAGTAAAATGCGATAAATAAACGCAACCCAACGAGTAAACATACAAGCGTTAGGATTGACTCTCGCAGGGAACCGGAGATTTATGTACCCCAGCAGAGTCGCCAGTTGTCGCTTGCGCGAAAATAAGGTGCCGGCACAACAGAAGAGTCGCCACCTTTCGTTATTTATCCCTCAGAACGGGAAAGGAAACGATCGGAAAAACCTAAAGAAAAAGGGGTAAGACAAGGTCATCGCAACCATTGTCTGGATTCGGGAGTCGGTTACGCAAGGGGAAGGTATTAGCACCCCTCACGTCCGTCGTACTCGATGGGATCCTCGCTTGTTGTATTTACTTGGACGGGTTGGTTTTATTCTATCTACCTATCAAGGATGGCTTAAAAGAAAAGAAAATGACTCGACAAAGCGTCGCGCTTTATGCCTACGTATTCTCATCAGAGAACGAGAAATCAGAGTCAACGTAGTTCGGCCTACGAAGGGTTATGGTGGAAGGTAGCTCGCCAAGACATCGCCATCTTGTGCCTACGTACTCTCAACAGGCATGAGAGATCAGAGCTTACGTAGTTCGGGAAACTACGGTTTATTTCCTGTCTTTTACGAAAGAAGTGTTTTTTATTGTGTTTGCGATTTCAACCGCACTAGAGACTATGACCTGAGAGTGAATGCGTCGCATGTCACCCAAAGGGTACCATACTAAACATCCAGACTGTGGAAAAGAAACTCTCCCACAATACTTTCTCAGATAGCTTAAGGCTCATAACGTACGAAAGAAATCATTCATGATTACTGTATCTTAAACTGTTTTGAGATGAGAAGAGAACAGGCCTAACTAGGAGGGAGACTATCAAGTCCTACTGTTGTCATGCCATGGATTCATCCTATGGTTGAGGTTTGAACAGGGAACTCCTAGAAGTTGTCATGCATAGGTTTCAACCTAAAGTTCTATCATCAATTCCTTATCAAAGGAAGTGAGAGTCCTAAGGGATCATGTCAATGATACGCCAAAACAGACAAAGCATCAGCTTAACAGTAAAATGCATGCAATGCAAGTGAGGGAGGAAATGTGTGTGGGGCTTCAGCCTCCACAAGCTCATCTCAACCTCAAGCCAGAATGGATAACAGTAATCATACTGAAATATAAACAACGTGCTATCAAGCAATAACAGTAAACTGCAATCATACAGATAAAAATGAAATGAAATGCCATCAGGCAAGCAAACCACATGGGCAAGGGAGCTGGGCTCTACCGAATACCCGCAAGCAAAGCCACACAGTAACAATACAAGCAGAGGGAGAAACTCAACCTCTAGTGCAACCATGCTCCTAGATTCTACCTATTCTAGATATGAACTTATTCTAATGCATCAAGCAAGTCAAGCAAAACACATCAATACAGAAAAGAAAAAAGAAAGCAGATCAACTCCTCTCTCAACTCCAAGCCTCAGCTCTTCCAACTGCAACTCAGTCTTCCGACTTCAATCACTCTTGACAAACATCAATTGCTTTTCCAGGTTTCAACCCTTCAACATAAGTTTCAACTTATCTTCTCCTTTAAGCTTCAACTTCTTGATCAGCTCCACCTTCAGGCTTCACCATCAATCATGAGTACCAACTTGGCTCCTTCAGGATCTCCAGGTATCAAAGTAAGTATCAACTTCCTTTGTTCTTCAAGCTTCAGCTCTTCAGAATCAATCTCAATCACTTAGAAGTGTCAACTTCATCCTTCAGTCTTTACTTCATCTTCAGGGGTCTTCAAGTATCAACTTGCTCTTGTTGCTCTTCAAGCTTCAGCTGGAATGGCAATGCTCAAGGATTCATCCTCTTCTACACTCTCCATTGAAGTCTTCATCTTCAAGCTCAGGCTCAGCATCTCTCAAGATAATCAAACCAGAGGAAATCACTTACTGGATAAGTTGGGGGATATTGAACTGCTTATTGATCACCAAAGGTGACCTTTAAGGGTTCAACATCAAAGGAATGGTTCCCTCAAAAGTTCTACTTCCTAGGTACCTCACTTCTCCCTCCAAAGGAGAGAGGTGTATACCATGGAAGGACTTTGGATCATAGGGAGGAATGGAGGTGACAGATACCATCCATGTTTAAGAAAGAAGTTATCTAATTCTAAACTCTTCCTAATCCCTAACCCTAGAACAACAAAAAAAGAAATAAGATAAAGCTCTCAAGCTCCTCAATGCATCTTCAAATCTTCTACTATGCTCCTCAATGCTCCTTAGGACAAAACCAAGCTCTCCAAGCCCACAAAGCAAAGCAACTAAAGCAAACATGCCCTAAAGGCAACAAAAACAATCAACCAATACAAAAATCAACTAAAAATAGCATACTACTATATTAAATCCTAATATAATTTCTAAGGGATCCTACATACCTACCCTTAATGCCCATATATGTCCCATAGTCTAACTTGTCCTAAAAACCCAAAAATCTAAAGTTATTATGGACCTATGTTGAAGTTTAACCTAATTCTACACAACCTAGAATCATCTAATCAAAACTATCCTAAAATTTATCACAAAATCATGGAATAAATCCATGGGGAAGCTAAAACATATATCTAACTATCCTAAAAAGATTGACCTAAAAATACTAAGGGGACTACCTAAACTAAATTCTACAAAATCATGGATCAATATAAAAGATATAAAATGCAATTAAAGAAGAAAATATGCAAAAAATATCAAAATGCATGAAATGAAAAATGTTTTTATTTTATATTTTTCTAGACAAAAGTATGAAGTAGGAGAAAAAACTCCCATGAAAAAATCATTAATTTTCAATTTAATATGAATTTCCAAAGTATGAAATAAAATGGAGAAAAAATAAGATGAATTATGGAAATGGGGTGCAATCAGTAAACAAATGCAGTTAAAACCACGCTTGGGCCCAGAATGGGGGGTTCAATTAGAAATGCGCTTAGGCCCAATTTATTTAATCATAAATTCAACTAAAATGAAAAGAAAAATGAAAAATGAGCGGTGAGAATAGCAACAAAATGCAGTTCAAACAACCAATGGGCCTTGATTGGGGGTGCAATTAGTGATCCAGCCCAGAACCACCGTTTAATGAAACGGTGCGTTTTGCCTTGCTTCAGAATCCCTCCAAAACTGAAATTAAATCCTGCGCGTTGGATCCAGCCAAAGTCAAAAAGTCTGCTCCTCATCCAACGGCCGTGAGATCATCTTCTTCCTCCAACCTAGGGTTTTCTGAAACTCCATGGAAACTCAGCTCAAGAACACTCATCTTCCTCAACTCGAGCTCCCTCAATTCCTCATCAATTCTCAAAGTTCAAGACCCTAATCCACTTGATTTCTCATGCTGAACACGATTATGCCCTTAAAATCAACTGAAACCTCCTAAATCCATGAACCCGATCCAAGATCCCAAACATACTCAGTCATCCATTTTAACAATTCTTGAAACTAATGGTCCTAGATCACTCACCAACTCACCCTGAACATTTCTTGATATTAAACTAAGCTCATCACTCAATATCCAACAAGATACAAGGCCAAACAGAAATCTTGTCCATAACAAAACCATCACCAATTGCCTTCAAACTTTCCAAAATCCATCACCTATTGGTCTCTAACCATTCTACACTAATAATTCAACCTAACCATGCCTAAATTAAGGTGTAGGAAAGAAATTTCAAACCTGGTAAAATGGAGTGAACAGAGGTAGTAATCCTTCAATTCAGGCCTTGAATCTTTCCAAACTCCTTCACTGAGTAATGTTCTTGCTTCTGTATGCAAAAAGAATGGCTGAAATTGCTTGGTTCTTGAAATTCGATTTTGAATTGCTTCCTTGAAATCTCAATCACCAACTCTTCAATTCTCCATGGAAATGCTCTCAATTCAATCTGCACAACTTCAATGTGATGTGTGGAATGTGTTTGTGTGAAAAAAATGAAAGGAAATGAAGAAGAATGAAGAAATTGGATTTGACTTGCAATGGAAGAATTTGGATCTCACTCTCTCTTCTCTACACCAATTCACACCAACCTTGCATCTGAGCAAGTTACATTTGATATATAGAGTGGTTTAGAATCATCTAGAACCCTCTAGGATCATCCAATGAGAAATTGAACTTTTCATGTCATGGTATTTTGATTTCTCATTCTCCTTACATGCTATCTCATGCCAAGCATCTCATAACCTTCAATTATGACTTGAATTTATCCCCACATGATATTTAGGATGAGTTACAATGCATAACCACCTTGCTTGTTGAGTTCTTTTGAGTTTTGGTTTGGTACCTTAATGTGCAAGTAATCCAATTACAAGGCAGCCCTATGATCCAAGCCTCAATTCAAAATTGTGGCTGAAACATTGTTCTTAGAATGTCTTTTGGAGTCAAAATGACCTATTACATGACATGGTTTGGACTTATAACTTGGGATTTCCATTTTTCAAATTCATCTTAATTAACTTATGCCTCATTTTTAGGCCATTTTTATCACTTTTTGATATGAGCCCTTTAAACATCTCATGACCTTCCTACTAGCCTTAAAACATAATTCTAAGCAAGTTTTATGTTGAAGAGTTTTCCATTTGAAGCTTGGAAGTAGGAGATATGGCCTTATGCTTGAAATGACCTATAACTTCCAAATGACCAAAATGCCCTTGACTTGTCAAAGCCATAAGTTGAGTTCTACAAATCCTATCAAGGACTTATAGTACTCTCTAGAAAGCTAAGAAGATTCTCTTCAACATTCTTGTTGACCAAGAGTTCATAGGAATCATCCTACTAGGGCAAAAGTTGTCTGCAAGTTGGGTGACTTTCAAGGACCCAGATTCACATACCTCAGATGACCTGTAATTTGTCAAAACCATAACTTGAGCTCTACAAATCCTATCAAGGACTTCTAGTACTCAAACTAAAGCTAAGAACAAGCTCTACAACATTCATGTTGTGAGGAAGATGAGATGACAATCACATCTTGAGCTAAACTGCCTTGAAGATAGGGATCAAACTAGGGGATTTTACACTGTCAATCCTTAGAAACCCTAGCTTAAAACTTCTCAAACTCCTCAATCATGATGAGTTGGTCTAGGAATCATCCTTATAACACTTCAATGCATCATTACATGATCACATGGATCTTGGATTGGGTCTCAACCTTCTCCAAATCCTCAGTTGACCTAGGGTTGACCCAGTCAAAACCCTAATTCCACCACTCATGGCTGAATCTTCTGAATTATGGTACAATGACCTCTCTAGGCTTCATGATGGCTTTCAAGACATCTCATAAGCTTTCTAAAAGCTTCAAGTCCATCCTCATAGTCTCAGAATCATCTGAGGAGCTCCCACAACTCTCAAGTTATGAGGCACACAACCTTGGTTTCAACCAATTCCTCTGAGGATATCTTAAGTTCTCTGACAAAGGTATCAACCTTTGAACACTTGAAATAACTTTCTTGGCTAGCTTCAAAGCCTCATATAAATCTTGCTAGGTAACCATACCTCTTGACCTACTGCCCACATATCAATGAGATGCAGATGGTGAATACAATGAACCACAAACTTGGTAAATAAATGTTGGTCAAATTTTGGGGTGCAACAGCGTGCAGTTGCAAGAATTATCTCAGGCGGACAATGAATCCTTCAGAGGATATGTGTAGAGATGGAGAGAGTTAGTTGCTCGTGTTCAACCTCCACTTCTGGAGAAAGAGTTAATTGACATATTCTTGAGTACCTTGAAAGGCCATTACTTTGACAAGTTGATCAGCGGTGCAATGACAAACTTTGCTGCCTTAGTGATAATGGGTGAACGTGTCGAGAGTGGACTCAAGAGTGGAAAGATTCGAAACATCCCCTATATCTCAGTTGAGGAGAATGAGTCAGTTGTGAGTTCTCAGGAAGAATGGGAAAGAGGAAGTGATATTCTCTCAGAATCTCCTATATCTCAGGTTCAGTTTTCAGATACTTCGAGTGTCCTAAGTCAGCAGTCTGTTAGGTATGTGTATCAGGTATCTGTTTCCCGCCAGAGTCAACAGTCTTACCGTCATCAACTGCGTCAGCACGCCAGACAAAGACCCAGGAAACCAGAAAGGCATTTTACTCAGTTGCCGGTATCGTACAGTCAGTTGTTGCTGGATTTGATCAGAGGTGGTTTGATAGTGCCGAAGAAGATTAATCTAGAGATTCCGCCATATTCGCCAGGCTTCAATGTCAACGCCCACTGTGAGTACCATGCTGGGGCACAGGGGCATTCGACGGAAGACTGTAAGGTGCTTAGGAGCCAGGTTCAAGCGTTGTTGGATTACAACAGGATCTCAGTCACGTCTCAGGGTGTTCAAATCAATGATCCTCTCTTATCTAGCCAAGCGGGTGTATCAATTCATGTTATGGAGGAATTCACCGAGAGCATTTGTTCAGAAGGGTATTAAACTGAAGACTCGGTGGAGGGTTGTATCCCTGTGTAGGATTTGTTCATTACTGTATGCTGACCATCGCCAGGCTTGTTGGTCGAGGTCACTCTATTTGTATTCAGTTATTCCTGGATGGTGTGATATATGTGTGATGGTTATCCCTGTTTGGATCTTGGGTTTCTTGTTGCTTTGGTGCTATTCTGAGATTTCCCTGTTGCATACTTGTTTGCATCTTACATTTTATTTTTGTGTAACAGGTACCTCAAAGCTGTTAATATGACTTCATATACTCCACTAGTTTGTTGCAGGTTATACAATCAGATACAGGAATTCCCGCAAAGTCATGGAGCAAGTATAAGCAGAGCTGAGTAAAGTCAAGAGCCAGATGGGGCAGTTTATTGCGAACATGCAAGCGTTGTGCTTGGATCAGAATGCGCTCAGAGAGGAGAACAAGCAGTTGAAAACTCAGGTGGGCTTAATCATGGAAGTGATAAGGAGTGTGCTCAAGAAAGAAGGGGATCAAATGCCTGAGGCTGCCGCAAAGATGCTTGTTCCACTTCTCCTTGCACAATTTTGTTTATTTTGTTATGTGCTCTATCATATTTTCTTTTATATCAAATTATAAACCATATCATTTTACTTATTTTTGTTTATTCATTTTATTAAATATTTTGAACCATTAATATTTAGCAATAAGTTATTTTATATATTTGTTTTGTTATATGATTCATCACAATTTTTTGACCAACATTTCTTTACCTAGCTTGTGTTTCATCTTATTCACATTAGCATTATCATTTGCATTTCATTGGTATGTATGCAGGAGTCAAGAGGTATGAGTACCAATCAAGACTTTGAAGATAGCCAAGAAGGCTATTCAAGTGTTCAAGGGTTGATATCTTTGTCAGAGAAGTTAAAAGATCCTCAGAAAGAGTGGTTGAAACCAAGGGTGTGTGCCTCCTAACTTGAGAGTTGTGGGGAGTCCTCAGATGATTCTGAAGCCATGAATGTGGACTTGAAGCCTTGAGAGAGCTTATGAGATGTCTTGAAAGCCATCATGAAGCCTAGAGAGGTCATTGTGCAAGATTAAGAAACCTCAGCCATGAGTGGTGCAGTTAGGGTCTGACTGGGTCGACCCTAGGTCAACTGATGATTTGGAGAGGGTTGAGACTCAATATAAGAGCCATGTGATCATGGATTGATGCATTTAGATGCTATAAGGATGATTCCAAGGTCAACTCATCATGATTTAAGAGTTTAAGAAGTTTCAAGCTAGGGTTTCTAAGGCTTGACAGGGTAAAATCCCCTAGTTTGACCCCTATCTTCAAGGCCATTTAGCTCAAGATGTGATTGTCATCTCATCTCACCCCCAACATGAATGTTGTAGAGCTTGCGCTTAGCTTTAATTTGAGTACTAGAAGTCCTTGATAGGATTTGTAGAGCTCAAGTTATGACTTTGACAAGTTACAGGTCATCTGAGGTATGTGAATCTGGGGCCTTGAAAGTCACCCAACTTGAATAAAACGTTTGCCCAAGAAGGATGATTCCTATGAACTTTTGGTCAACATGAATGTTGTTCCTTATCTTCTTAGCTTTCTAGAGAGTACTAGAAGTCCTTGATAGGATTTGTAGAACTCAAGTTATGGCTTTGACAAGTCAAGAGCATTTTGGTCATTTGGAGATTATAGGTCATTTCAAGCATAAGGCCATAACTCCTATTTCCAAGCTTCAAATGGAAATATCTTCAACATCAAAATTGCTTAAAATGATTTTTTAAGGCTAGTAAGGAGGTCATGAGATGTTGAAAAGGCTTGTAGCTCAAAATGGTAAAAATGACCTAAAATGGAGGCATAAGTTAAATAAGTCAAAGTTGAAAATTGAAATTTCCAAGCTACACATCCAAACCATGGCATGTAATATACCATTTTGACTCTAGAAATCATTTTAAAAACAATGGTTTAGCCACATTTTTGATTTGAGGCCTAAATCATGGAGTTTCTTTGGAAAATGGTTACTTGCATATTAAGGTACATTTGCAAAACATAAGGAAGATCAATGCATAAGCTAGCAAAGCATCCTAACACCTCATGCATCTCATCTAAGGATATTTTCAAGTCAGATACAAGTGCTGCAATGAGCCAAACACAAGCTGGTATATGAGATGGCTTGAAATCAAAAACTCATGACATGAGAATCTCAAATTCTCATTGGATGATTCCAGAAAGTTCTGGATGGTTTAGAACCATCCTATATATTGACTAGAAGCTGCTCAGATGCAAGGTTGGTGAGAGATTAGAGAGGAGAGTGAGATTGCCATTTCATTTTCTTCCATTGCAAGTTGAAATCAATTTTTATATTCCTCACCATTTCCATTGATTCTTTCAATCCTAACATCTTCCATTGATCATACTGAGTGTGTGCATACCAAATTGAGAGCAAGATCATGAAGAATTGAGAAGATAGCATTTGGATTTTGGAAGCTGCAAGTCACTATTGGATTCTGAGATTCAAGCATCCTCCATCAAAAATTTTGCAAACAATAGCAAGATCTTGGTGCAAGGAGTGATTCTGAAGAGATTGAGAGGTTGAAGTGAAGATTTGACCTATCTGGTATTCAAGAATTGACAGGTTTCCCACTTTTACTCTACAACTTAATTCAAGCGCATTTAGTTAGATTTGTTAGGTTAGAATGGTTAGAGACAAGTAGGAGATGGATTCTTGAGATTTTGAGGGCATTTGGTGAGGTTCAAGATAGTGACCCCATTTCTGTTTGGATCAAGAACGTGTTTGATATGGTGAATTAATGAGAGTTCTATAGCAAGAATTGACCAGGGTAACATGAGGAAGAGATTGAGCACTTTAATTTCAAGAATGGTTAGAGTTGAGGTTTGACCCTAATTTTGATTCATTATCGGGTTTAAAGTTTGAGTACATTTCAGTGAATTCTAAGGTGATGGTCATGATCAACATGAAATTTAGAGTGTTCTAGGGTTTTAAATCTTGGATTTCGGGCAAGAATTGATGTGATACGATTGTGATGAAGAGAAGCACGATACCTCTGTTTCCATGGCTTCTTCATTCCAAACCCTGGCTGAAGGAAGAAGATGATAAACTGGCCGTTGGATCATGCAAGGACACGTTGACTGGGATCGGATCGTGTGGCTGAGATTTAATTTCACGCTTTGAAGAGGGAAGTCTGAAACAATGAAACGAGGCGTTTCATTAATTGGAGTTTTGGGCTTTAGTGGATTGATTGCTAATCACACCCCCATCCACGGCCCAGTGATGATTTGAACTAATTTTCCTTACTTTCTGCACCGCGTGTTTCTCCTTTTTCTTTATATTTTTGAGTTGTTTTCTGAGTTAAAAATGGGCCTAGCGCGTTTACTAATCACACCCCCATTTAGAGCCCATCTGGTCAATGCACTGCATATCATTGCTATCTGCACCAAACATTTCACATTTTATTTTCTTTTTCTCCATTTTTCTTTAAACTTTGGAAAATCATATTAAATAGAAAAATAATGATTTTTACATGGGAATTTTTCCTTCTATTTCATATTTATGTCTAGAAAATTATAAAATCAAAACATTTTCATTTCCTACATTTTTAGTATTTTTTGTATATTTTCTCTGTTGATAGCTTTTAATTCATTTTATGGTTGATACATGGTTTTGTAGAATTTTGTTTAGCTAGTTCCCTTCATATTTTTGCACCATTCTTTTTAGGATAGTTAGATTAGGACTTTAGCTCCCCTCTGGATTTATTCCATAATTTTGTGATTAATTTTTGATTAGTTTTGATTAGATGACTTTAGGTTGTATAGATTTAGGTCAATCCTTAACATAGGTCCACAATAACACTAGAATTTTGGGTTTTTAGGTCAAGTTAGATATTGGTACATATAGGGTATTAAGGGTAGTCATGTAGGATCCCTTAGAAATTATATTAGGTTTTAATATAATAGTATACTATTTTTAAGTGATTTTTTGTAATTGATTGTTGTTTGTGTTGCCCTGGTGGGCTTATATTTTGTTTTGCTTTGCTTTGTGGGCTTTTGCTTGGCTTGGTGGGCTTGGTCTTGCTTTGTGGAGCATGGAGGAGCATAGTGGAAGACTTGAAGATTGAAGAAGGAGCTTGAGAGCTTGAAGACTTGTTTGTTTTGTTGTTGTTTTAGGGTTAGGAATTAAGTAGAGCTTAGACTTAGTTAATTTCTTTCTTAAACATGGATGGTATCCTTCACTTCCATTCCTCCCAATGATTAAAAGTCCTCCCATGGTATTCACCTCCATCCTTTGGAGGGATAAGTGATGGTACCTAGGAAGTAAAACTTTTGAGGGAACCATTCTTTTGATGTTGAACCCTTATAGGTCACCTTTGGTGGTCAATAAACAGTTTAATATCCTAGCTTATCCTGTTAAATCAATTATCTTCTGGTTGGAGTATCTTGAAGATGTTGGGCTTGAGTTTGAATATGAAGACTTCATTGAAGAGTATGGAAGAGGATGATTCCCTGAGCATTGCCATTTCAGCTGAGGCTTGAGAAGCTTGTAGAGGGGAAGACCAAGTTGAGACTGGTAAAGTAAGAGAGCTGAAGCTTGAAGACTGAGTTGATACTTATGAGGAGGATTCAATTGAGATTGAGTGTAGAGATGAGGCTTGAGGAATAGAAGATGAGTTGATACTTACATTGAAGCGTTGAGAGCCTGAAAGAATCGAGTTGACACTTGTAGTTAAGAGTGAAGCCTGAAGGTGGAATTGACTGAAGAGCTGAGGCCTGGAGAAGAGAAAATAAGTGGAAACTTATGGGTTGAAACCTAGAAAAGCAAGTTGATACTTGTCATGGAAAATGATAGCCTTGAAGGTTGATTGAAGTCTGAAGACTGGATTGCTGTTAGGAGAGCTGAAGCCTGGAAGAGAGAGAACTTGATCTGCTTTCTTATCTGTTTTCTTTTCTGTATTGCTGTGCCTTGTTTGATTTGTTTGATGCATTAGAATAAGTTCATATTTAGATTGCTTTAATCTAGGAGCATGATTGCACGAGAGGTTGAGTTGCTCCCTCTGCTGGTATTGTTACTGTATGGCTTTGCTTGCGGGTATTCGGTAGAGCCCTGCTCCCTTGCCCATGTGGTTTATTTTGCTTGATAGCATGTTATTTCTACTGTATGATTGCAGTTTACTGTATTTTGCTTGATAGCATGTTGTTTTTTCCTCAGTATGATTGATGTTGTTCATTCTGGCTTGAGGTTGAGATGAGCTTGTGGAGGCTGCTACCCCACACACATTTCCTCCCTCACTTGCATTGCATGCATTTTACAGTTGTTTAATGTTTACTGTTTAAGCTGATGCTTTATCTGTTTCTGTGTATCATTGACATGATCCCTTAGGACTCTCATTTCCTTTGATAAGGAAGTGATGACAGAACTTTAGGTTGAAACCTATGCATGATAGCTTCTAGGAGTTCCCTGTTTCAAACCTCAACCATAGGATGAATCCTTGGCATGACAACAGTAGGACTTGATAGTCTCCCTTAGTTGAGCCTGTTCTCTTCTCATCTCAAACAACTTAAGATACAGTAATCATGAATGATTTCTTTCGTACGTTACGAGCCTTAAGCTATCTGAGAAAGGATTGTTGGAGAGTTTCTTTTCAACAGTCTGGATGTTTAGTATGGCACCCTTTGGGTGACATGCGACGTATTCACTCTCAGGTCATAGTCTCTAGTGCGATTGAAATTGCAAACACAATAAAAGACACTTCTTTCGTAAAAGACAGAAAACAAACTTCAAACTTTTTTTGCCCCGTGGGCCTGTAATTCAAAGGAAGCTTTTCTGAAGAAAAGAGTGTCGTTAAACTTCAGCGCCAACGCAAACAGACTTTGTCCCTAACTGCTGGAACTGCTGTTTAACCCTACTCGATAAAACAGATGAATCTGAATTCCCGTAATCCGTAGTATCTCGAACTACATAAGCTCTGATCTCTCATACCTGTTGAGAGTATGTAGGCACAATACTGATGTATTGGCGAGCCACCTTCCCCGTAACCCGTAGTTAGTCGAACTACGTTGACTCTGATTTCTCGTTCTCTGATGAGAATACGTAGGCATAAAGCGTGACGCTTTGCCGAGTCATTTTCTTTTCTTTTTAAGCCAGCCTTGATAGGTAGATAGATAAACCAACTCGTCCAGTAAACACAACAAGCGTGGATCCCATCGAGTACGACGGACGTGAGGGGCGCTAATACCTTCCCCTTGCGTAACTGAGTTAGTGTTGTCTAGTTGGAACAAGGTTCCCGGTTTCTCCTTGCAGTTCTTAGTGGGTAAGGCTCAGCAGTGCGCCAAAGACGGATGTTGGGTCGTGTTCAACGCCATTCTCGCTATGTGCATATATGGCATCATTCTGTTCCCCAATATGCCCGATTTTGTAGACTTCGACGCCTTTCGCATCTTTGCTTCAGGGAATCCAGTCCCTACCTTGATAGGAGATGTCTACCATTCCATCCACTACAAAAACGAGAACAGAAGGGGTAAGAACGTCTCGTGCTGTGTGCCCTTACTTTATAAATGGCTTGATAGTCATCTTCCCAAGAGGGGTACCTTTGTTTCGTCTGCAGCCACAGTTGAGTGGTCCGAGCGTCTGATGAGTTTATCTGCAGAGGATATTGACTGGTTTGACAGAGATAGGCTGGGTACCGAGATTATCTTCAGCTGCAGCGGGTTTCCAAACGTACCTTTGATAGGCAGTAAGGGCTGTATAAACTATAATCTGTCTTTGCTGGTCCGACAGTTCGCGTATGCTTTGAGAGCTCCGCCGAAGGATGAAGAGGTGCAGGAATCTCTATACCTCACTGGTCTTCTAGAGGGGGATCTGTTATCCAAGCTTCAGCGCGCTTGGAATGGTATCATTAAGAGGGGAAAGCCATTGCTGGGGAGAAGCAACAATCAAGCCTACCTTCCGTATGTGACGTGGATCAGAGCCAGAGCAGATGCTATAGGGATGCCGTTTCTTCCTGCCAAGCCAGAAAGCCCTCCAATGATTGAAGAGCCTACTATCGTGCCCATTCAGCAACATAATCAGGTGTTAGCTGAGAGAGATGAATTGAAGAGGGCAAATGAGGAACTAGAGAAAGAATTGGCTCAGCTCCGAAGCGAGAGGAACAAAGTCGTTCATTCTTTCAAAAGGCAAACAGAGCTGGTGAACCAGCTAGGTACAGACCTGACTAAGCAGATAGCCGAGCGTGAACGCATGGGTCAAGACTTCAAAGCTGTCAACGACGTACTGGCTACGAAGAAGCAGCACTTGGACGAAGCGTATCGGAGGATATCCAAGTTCAACCAGCACTGGAAGGCCTCCCTAGCCACCAGGAAAGAGCGGGAGGATAAGCTGATGCTACGGATCTCCAAGCTGGAAGCCCAGGTGAGGGCTAGCGAGAAGAGGTTTGATGAAGAAACCGCTCGCAGATACGCCGCCGAAGGCCAGCTCAACAGGGCTCTCGCTAACCTGAAGGAGCACAAACTGACGTTTGAGTCCAAGAAACGGAAGCTAGAAGATTGTTTCGGCGAAGGAGCATGGGAAGATTCGGTCGAAGGTCTTCGGTACACCATTGTGCAAAGGGAATTACTCGTCGAAGGGTTACTCACTCTGCCTGATCATCCAGAGACGAAGGAGTTGTTAGAAGAGTATCGCGCCCGTGGCCATACTTGACTATTTGTATTCCTTTTGTTTTGACCATCGTTGTATGCTGACCATCACCAGGCTTGTTGGCTGAGGTCACGCTATTGGTTCATCTTGTACTCGCTGATGTTGTATACTGCCTTGACGAGCTTTCTTTATATATGAGATGTTATTTCTATGACTGGACTCGGACTTCTTATTATCAGCACTGGCACTCAGGCACTAGGATCGGGGGAGATCTCCCTAACGCACAGACACACGTTTGCATTTGCATGAAGCATTTGCATAACAAGCACTTTGTCGTTTTTTCCTAACCCTTTTGTGTTTCTAGGTTGTTTCAGGTGGTTCTAGGATTGATCAGAGACCTATTCACCGCTATCCGACTAGAGCTAATCAAACCAGAATCATGGAGCAAGTGCAAACTGATGTTCAGGAACTCCGCGAAAGAATGGACCGCTTCATGGAGCTCATGCAAGCGGTCGCCAATGGCCAGGATCAGCTCAGAACTTTGGTTCAACCTTTGATTTCAAGGGTTGATAGCAATGGCGTACTCCATGGTGGGACTGTGCCTACTCCTCCACCAGTTGAAACTCCACAAAATGGTGTTCCCGTGACCGGGGGAAACGGCAGTGCCAACGGCAATGTGATGGCCAACATGGGACTCAATACGACGGGCGTCGGTAATGGGAGTCTGGGAGCTAATGTCAATGTTGGGCTGGGCAACGACAATGCAGGTGTCGAGAATCTGTTTGGGCCCCAACCATGGCTAGAGGATCGTCAGGACGATGTGTTCTCTCAGAGAGGTGCTGAAGGGGAGCTGAATGCTGAAGCACGTCTAAGGTTCAAGGCACTTGAGGATAAGATGAGAGATATCGAGAACCAGAACGCCCTGGGCGTTGATATGTCCAAGTTGGGACTAATTGCTGATTTCAAGGTGCCTCCCAAGTTCAAGGTACCTGACTTTGAAAAGTATAAGGGCACCACTTGCCCTCGCGTCCACCTGAGATCGTACTACAGAAAAATGTCTGCTCATTCTGAGGACGAGAAGTTGCTGATGCACTTCTTTCAAGACAGTCTTTCCGGGCCATCCCTCGAATGGTACATGAGTCTGGAGCCCACTAGTGTGCGCACGTGGAAGGACCTTGCTGAAGCATTTGTACACCACTACCAATACAATAGCGACTTAGCCCCGAACCGAGTCCAGCTGCATAATCTGTCGCAGAGGAACAATGAAGGGTTTAAGGAATACGCCCAGCGGTGGCGTGAGTTGGCAGCTAGGGTTCAGCCGCCGATGGTTGAACGTGAGCTCGTGCAGATTTTCGTAGCCACCCTCCCAGGGGTTTACTATGAGAAGTTGGTCAGCGGTATGTCTGGAACATTCTCAGATCTCATTATCACGGGTGAACACATCGAAAATGGGATCAAACTCGGGAAAATTCAAGGTGATTTATCCTCAGCTGGAGGCGGAAAGAAACCTTATAGTGGCAAAAGATGAGAAGGAGAAGCGAGCGCTGTGACCAACGCTCGAAGGAAGGGTAAAGGTCCTCACCAGAAGGTGGCCAGTATAACTATCCCGGCAGTTCCACAGCAGCCGCAGCAGCAGCAGCAGCAACCGAATCAACAAGGGTACAGAAAGTATCAGAATCATGCACCTTTGTCGAGCCGTCACCTCGAGACACCGCCCATGTCGTACGCGCAACTATTGCAGACTTTGCTTCAGCTACAGTTGATCCAGAAGAGAACTTTGGCCCCCTTGACAGGGGAACCTCCGCCAGGGTACGACGCAAATGCAACTTGTGAGTTTCACTCAGGGGCACCCGACCATACAATATAGAATTGCAAAGCCTTCAAGCACAAGGTGCAGGACATGGTGGATGCCAAGATCATCAACTTCTCGGATAATGTGCCAAATGTCACGAAGAATCGTATGCCAAATCATAGGGGAGGCAGAGTGAACGCCATTATTGAAGACGAGGGTTTGGATTTGTTGACTGACGTCAGAGATCTGAGGACACCGCTTAGCTTCGTTAAAGCTAAGTTGATGAAAAGAGGGTTCTTTCTAGGTTGCGGAGAGCTATGTATGGACTATGCCACACATTCTGATGGATGTGAACAGTTGGTAGAAGGAATTCAAAGTCTGATGAGTGAAGGGATACTACAGTTTAGCCGAAGGGCTGAAAATGGGTCAGGAGAGGTAGTGCTGAAGCAAAATGATGAGGTCGCCACCATCACCATCCCTCGCCAGACGACAATTATTTCTGCGCCCAGGCCGCCCACAATTACCATCACCAGAGCTGGGCCGATACCGTTCGAAAGCACTAATGCCGTCCCGTGGCATTATGGGGTTGAAGTCTACTGCAACGGACAAAAGTTGGAGCTAGAACCGTTTGGGTCGACTGTGGAGAACCTTGCGGGAATCAGTGGTATTACTCGCAGCGGAAGAGTGTTTGCACCACCAGAGGTCGTGGCGGATAAAGCGGTCAGGGCTGATGCGGCCGATAAGGGTAAAAGTAAAGTCGTTGAAGAGATCCCGCGTGGGGCAGAAAAATACTTACTTGTTAAAGACGCCGAGGAGTTTATGCGGTTGATTAAAAAGAGTGACTACAAGATTGTGGATCATCTCCATCAGACGCCCTCGAAGATTTCCATTCTGAACTTGTTGCTGTGTTCTGAAGCACACCGCAACGCGCTGCTGAAGGTGTTGAACGCCACATATGTACCGCAGGAAATATCGGTAAATCAGCTAGAAGAGGTTGTAGCCCATGTAAATGCTGGAAATGGGTTAGGGTTCACTGATTTAGAGCTGAAATCGAAAGGGAGGAACCACAATAGCACTCTGCACATCTCGATAGAGTGTAGGGGAACGATTATGTCCCACGTGCTGGTGGAAACAGGTTCGTCACTCAATGTTCTTCCGAAGAAGGCATTAATGAAGTTGGATACTCGCAGAGTGATTTGCACACCCAGTGATCTGGTTGTGAAGGCGTTCGATGGAACCAAACGCCATGTTTTCGGGGAGGTGACCCTGCCAATCCAAGTTGGTCCGGAAACATTCGATACGGTCTTTTATATTATGGATATGATGCCTGCCTACAACTGTCTCTTGGGCCGGCCATGGATCCATGCTGCTGGTGCCGTGACCTCCACGTTGCACCAGAAACTCAAATATGTTGTCGGGGGCAGCATCGTGACTGTTTGTGGCGAGGAAGACATAATGGTGAGCCATTTGTCATCCTTTAAGTATGTTGAGATGGATGGAGAAATCCACGAAACCATATGCCAAGCGTTCGAAGCTGTCAGAGTGAAGGATGTAGCTCCTGTAGTCACGGAAAAGCCAGAGATGACTCTTTCCTCATTCAAGGAAGCTCGGGCCGTTGTCCAAGCCGGATCTACCCCAGGCTGGGGGCGAATTTTGGAGATACCTAACAAGCAAGACAAGTTTGGGTTGGGATATTCTCCTAGAGCTGAAGCTTCTTCTTCTAGCAGTGCGTCGCGAGGTAAAGGGCCGATCCAGTTTACCAGTGGCGGAATGGTTTTCGAAAGCATCAACGCAGTGTCTGAAGACAGCGGAGATAGCGACTGTGACCTCGACTCCTGGATCCAGCCAGGCAAGGGCCTCAATAACTGGTCCGTCAAGGATATCATCTAGATGACAAGCGAAGAGTAATGATTTACTTTTTCCAATCATTGTACAACCCTATGTCTTACCCGGGGCATAATGGTTTTATTGTCAGGGCCTTGTTGGATTATGTACATGCATTTTATTAATAAATCAAAGGCGTTTCCTTCGTATTCAAATATTGTGACCTCTGTTATTCCTGTTTTATATTTGTTTTGAAAAACAATAAAATGGCAATGGGGTTTGTGCTAACCTGCACATCCTTGTTTTAAACTTAACCCTTGTTATTGCAGGATCCACATAACAGATGACATCGACTCTGGACCTTCTACGGCTCACTTCGACTTCGATTGCCCGATCTATCAAGCCGAAGAAGAGATTGATGAAGACGAAGACCTTTCTGAAGAGTTGGCCCGCTTGTTGAAACAAGAGGAGAAAGTTATTCTGCCTCATGAAGAGGAGATTGAGACGTGAATCTGGGTTCTGAAGAACTCGTCAGAAATGTCAGGATAGGGGCCGCATTGCAGAGCGATATCAAGCGAAGATTGGTCGAGATGCTAAGAGAGTATAGTGACGTCTTTGCTTGGTCATACGAAGATATGCCCGAACTTGACACTGACATCGTGGTCCACCACTTGCCGCTGCGAGAAGATTGTCCTCCCGTCAAGCAGAAGCTTAGGAGGACAAGACCAGATATGGTCGTTAAGATCAAAGAAGAAGTGCAAAAGCAGCTTGATGTTGGCTTCTTAGCGGTCACCACTTACCCTCCGTGGGTCGCCAACATAGTGCCTGTACCGAAGAAGGATGGTAAGGTACGAATGTGCGTCGATTATCGGGATTTGAATAGGGAGAGCCCTAAAGATGATTTCCCGCTGCCTCATATCGATGTGTTGGTCGACAATACAGCCCAGTTCTCCGTGTTTTCGTTCATGGATGGCTTCTCCGGTTACAATCAGATCAAGATGGCGCTAGAGGACATGGAGAAGACTATGTTTATCACTCCTTGGGGAACATTTTGCTACAAGGTAATGCCTTTCGGTCTGAAGAACGCAGGGGCCACTTACCAACGAGCAATGGTAACTTTGTTTCATGACATGATTCATCATGAGATTGAAGTCTATGTTGATGACATGATTGCGAAGTCCCAAACGGAAGAGGGACATCTGGTCAATTTGCTGAAGCTTTTTGAGAGGCTTAGGAAGTTCAAGTTGAGGCTGAATCCTAACAAATGTACTTTCGGAGTACGGTCCAGAAAGTTACTGGGGTTTATCGTGAGCGAAAGAGGCATCGAGGTTGATCCTGCGAAAATAAAAGCGATACAAGAAATGCCAGTGCCAAAAACAGAAAAAGAAGTTTGTGGTTTTTTGGGCAGAATAAACTACATTGCAAGGTTTATTTCTCAGCTCACGGCCACGTGTGAACCGATGTTCAAACTTTTAAAGAAAGATCAGGCGATCACCTGGAACGAGGATTGCCAGAAGGCATTCGATAAGATAAAGCAGTATCTGCAGGAACCTCCAATCTTGATACCCCCAGTGGCTGGACGGCCATTAATCATGTACTTGAAAGTTCTTGAGAATATTATGGGGTGTGTTCTCGGTCAGCACGACGAGATGGGCAGAAAGGAGCATGCTATTTACTATTTGAGTAAAAAGTTCACTGATTGTGAATCTCGTTACTCGATGCTGGAGAAGACGTGTTGTGCACTAGCCTGGGCTGCCAAACGTTTACGACAGTACATGCTCAACCACGCCACTATGCTAATTTCGAAGATGGATCTGATCAAGTACGTCTTCGAGAAGCAAGCTCTTTCGGGCAGGATTGCCAGATGGCAAATGGTTTTGACGGAATATGACATTCAGTACGTTTCCCAAAAGGCCATCAAGGGGAGCGTCTTGTCTGATTACCTTGCCGAACAGCCGATCGAGGATTACCAGCCGATGAAATTTGAATTCCCTGATGAGGATATTATGTTTCTCAAAGCGAAGGATTGCGATAAACCGTTGCCCGACGAGGGGCCAGATAGGAAATCCCAGTGGAAATTGATATTTGACGGGGCGGTTAATTCCTACGGAAGTGGCATCGGGGCGATCATCACGACTCCCCACGGATCCCATATCCCGTTCACTGCGAGACTGACGTTTCTGGTCACCAATAATGAAGCGGAGTACGAAGCATGCATCATGGGTCTAGAAGAGGCAATTGATTTGAGAATCAAGAACCTAGATGTATATGGTGACTCGGCGCTCGTGATTAACCAGATTAAAGGGGAGTGGGAGACTCGTCAATCAAATTTGGTGTCGTACATGAATTATGCCAGAAGGCTACTTCCGTTCTTTGATCTAGTGGAACTCCATCATGTGCCCAGAGCAGAAAATCAGATGGCTGATGCCTTAGCCACGTTGGCTTCAATGTATAAAGTCAATTTTTGGAATGAAGCTCCAAGAATTGTCCTTTCTCGTCTTGATAGACCTGCATTTGTCTTTGCGATCGAGGAAGCCGCCGACGGCAAGCCATGGTTCCATGACATCCAGACTTTCCTTATGACTAAGGAGTATCCTGCGGGAGCGTCAACCCAGGATAAGAAGACTCTGAGGAGGCTGTCTGGAAATTTTTATCTCAATCCTGATGGAGTTTTGTATAAAAGAAACCATGATCTCGTGCTACTCAGATGTGTAGATGAGAAAGAGGCGAGTATGCTCATGGAAGAAGTCCATGAAGGCACATTTGGTACGCACGTCGGCGGGCATGCTATGACAAGAAAGATCTTGAGAGCAGGATATTACTGGCTGACGATGGAATCAGATTGCTTTAAATTCGCGAAGAGATGTCATAAATGCCAGATTTATGCTGATAAAGTTCATGTGCCGTCGTGCCCGTTAAATATCATGTCCTCCTAGTGGCCGTTCTCCAAGTGGGGCATCAACATGATAGGCAAGATCGAGCCCACTGCATCTAACGGTCATCGCTTCATTCTAGTAGTTATCTACTACTTCACCAAGTGGGTGGAGGCAGCCTCATATGCTAATGTGACCAAGCAGGTGGTGGCCAAATTCATAAAGAGGGATATCATCTGTTGTAACGCCCCGATTCTGAATTCCCATTAATTGTTGAGTCTTTTAATTTATTTAATTGATGTTTATTTTAAATTGAGAAATTATATATTGCTATGTGGTGTTTTGCTTATTTTATCTATTTTTACCGATTCAGAGAGTTTTCGGGGAATTAGAGTAAAAAGGGCATTTTAGACATTTAGCACTTTAGTGTGAGAATTGATTGATAAGTGTTGGAAAGAATTTGAGAGGAAAGAAATAGAGATAGAAATAGAATAAGAGAGGAAAAAAAGGAAGAAGATAGTAACATAAGAAGAAAAACAAGAGAAAGAAAAGAGGAGAAGAGAAAGAGAAGAGAAAGTGGAGAGGAAAACCTAGAATCATCAAGGAGTCATTACCAAAGCTTGCAATCGATCGGTAAGGGTGTGAAACTCCATCATCTCTTTAATGTATATGATTGTATGTGTATGTGTGTGGATTTTGTAGAGTTCTACTCTTTTTCCACTTAGGTTAGAAGTTGATTTTGTGAGTAGAATGAGGTTTTAATCGGTTAGAACTCGGATTAGACGATGTAGTTTAGTCGGGTGATGGTTGGGTTGTGCTACTGTGACTGGTTTGGATTTAATCGGTTGGTTGTGTGGAGTTTGGGCTTTAAGACAGCCATGGAAGTTCTGCCTTCGCAAGTTTGCCAGGCGAATGGCAGCGAAGCTTCGCCAGGCGAAGCCCAGCGAGCTGTAGCGAAGCAAGTCAGAAGCTAATACCCTGTATTCGCTGGCAAGTTCGCCAGGCGAGGTGAGTTGGCGAAGGTTCGCTAGGCGAGTGGGTAGCGAGCCTCAGCGAGTAATTCCAGAATTACTCCCAGTGGACTTCGCTGGGGAGTTCGCCAGGCGAAGGCCAGCGAGCATTCGCTGCGTGGCTTCGCCAGGCGAAGGTTGGCGAACCTGGCAGTGTTATTTGTTTTGCTGTTTGTTCATGGCATGATGTTTGGTTGATTCAATTATGATTAATGCCTATATGAATGATTGATGTGTGAACTGTTTCAACATGTTGTGCTGTGGGTGGCCGAAAGGCGTGAATCCTAGATTGTGGAACCGATTGTGAATCTTAATCGTTTGATAATGTTGTGCGTTTGCTCGAATTAGATAGAAATGCATTGATGGATTAATAGGTATGTAAACCTTGTGTGAAATGGTGTATAATGTGAATGCATAATGAATATATGTGATGTATGTGATAAATGCAATGAGTATGTTTGTGAACATAGTATGCATTTTTGTGATTGATCCCGTGGAGGATTTGTAGAACCTCGTATGATACGATGGTTATATTCGATTCCGTGGAGAATCGGTTGCATTGAGTGATTCCTTGGAGAATCGGTTGCATTGTGTGATTCCTCGGAGAATCGGTCATAACATGTAATCCCGTGGAGGATTGGTTAGAGTATTTGATTCCGTGGAGAATCTGCTGAGTACTTGATCCCGTGGAGGATCTGCTGAATATTCGATTCCGTGGAGAATCTGATGAATATTTGATTCCGTGGAGAATCTGCTGAGTACTTGATCCCGTGGAGGATCTGCTGAATACTCGATTCCTTAGGGAATTTGTTGAATGAGTCGGTACCGCATTTGCATCTGCATAGAGTCGTGTGTCGGTCTCTATGAGTTGCATGAGTCATCTGTGTATGATGCATTGGTTGCGTGAATATAACTGTGTATGTTTTATGTGACTGTTTGGAGAAAATATAGTGAATGTTCATGTGTATGTGTAGAGACATGATTATTTGTATATGCTTAATGTGGTGAGAACATAATTTGAGTATAACTTGTATAATTATGGAGTTATGTATATATACAATTTTATGCATTAACTGTTATGATGTTGTTTCTCACCCTTCTGCTGTTTTCTAATGCTCTATGAGGCATTGCAGAGTAGGAAGCTGGAGGTTCTTTTTGTGAAGCGATGTCTTCATTCTTTTTGGTCAATGGCTCTGATATGTAACATCTGGGTAGTTAGGAAGCCTTTGACTCTTTTGGAGTTACATTTGTTTTGATTCTTTTGTGATACATATGTGTATGTATCTGCTGTGGATATGTTGTAAAGCATGAATTAACTGATGGTTGTATATACCTTTATGAATGTGATTGATTCAATATTTGGATGTTTCCGCTTTTATTCTAAATATTGAGATGTGGGTTACCCATTGTTGCATATCTATTTTGAGCAGGTATCGTATGTGTTTAATTTCATGATAATGTGATGCGCCTCTTTTATACCATGTTTTAATCAAACTCTGATGAAATAAATTTTCTATGTGCCTAATTGATTTATCTAATTTATTTGGGGTATAGAAAGGGGGTGTTACATTAAGTGGTATCAGAGCCAGTGTTGAGTCAGTCGTGTCTGTCTTGTTGTTGTGTTGGTTGAACGGTTGTTTAACCTTGTTGTTATTTTTGGGAATCCTCAGAATATGGCAGGTCGTAATGACAATGCTATGGCAGCGGCGTTAGAGGCTATGGCCAGAGCTGTGCAGGGTGCACCTAACGTGAATGCGAATGATGAGTTCAGGAAGAACCAACCACCGGTGTTTAAAGGGAGATTTGATCCGGATGGTGCTCAGATATGGTTAAAGGAAATTGAGAGAATTTTTAGGGTGATGGATTGTGCTGAAGGGAATAAGGTGAGACTAGGGACTCACATGCTGAGAGAAGAGGCCGATGACTGGTGGGTCAGCATGAGGCAAGTTCTTGAGGTCGACGACGAGGAGATTACGTGGGATTTATTTCGTGCTGAGTTTCTAAGGAAGTATTATCCTGAAAGTGTTAAAGGGAAGAGAGAAATGGAATTTCTGGAGTTGAAACAAGGTAATATGTCGGTGGTGGACTACACCGCTAAGTTTACTGAGTTAGTGAAGTTTCACCCTCACTATGATGCGGTTACGGCGGAATTTTCCAAATGTATCAAGTATGAGAATGGCTTGCGTCCGGAGATAAAGCAAGCGGTGGGTTATCAAAGGATACGAAGATTTTCGGATTTGACCGAGTGTTGTAGAATTTATGAAGAAGATAGTAGAGCTCGTTCTACTCATTATAAGGGTTTGAGCGAGAAGAGAGGGAAGCAGCAAGTACGAAGCGGACCTTATGTGACGCCTGCTGAGAAGGGCAAACATAAGGGAAACTTTGATAGGAGACCCGGAGGAGGTTCCGGTGCGATCAAATGTTTTAAGTGTGGCGTGATGGGCCACAAGTCTTATGATTGTGGAAAGTTCAAGGCGAAGTGTTCCAACTGTGGACTCTTTGGTCATGATGCAGCAGAGTGTAGAAAGAATGCTGTGAAGTGTTTTAATTGTGGCGAGGTGGGTCACATTAGCCCGAATTGTACCAAACCGAAGCAAGCTCCAGCGGGCGGAAAAGTTTTCGCATTAGCAGGATCAGACGCTACTAATGCAGCGGATCGTTTGATTAAAGGTACATGCTTTATTAATGATATGCCTTTAGTTGCTATTATTGATACTGGAGCGACTCACTCGTTCATTTCTCTTGTGTGTGCTAAGCGGTTGGATTTGTGTATGGTTTCTTTGAGTAGTGGTATGGTTATTGGGACTCCCGCTTCGGGGTCGGTAACTACTTCTTTGGTGTGTGCAAGTTGTCCTTTGACCATGTATGGTAAGGACTTCGTTATGGATTTAGTGTGTTTGCCGTTGGAAGGTTTGGACGTAATCTTGGGTATGAATTGGTTGCAATTTAATAGAGTTCATTTGGATTGCTATCACAAGTTAGTAAGGTTTCCTTCTTTGGAAGATGGTGAAAACGAGAGTTTTCTTTCCACTAAAGAGTTGAAGAAACTTTTAGCGGACGAAGCTCAGTTGTTTGGTTTGTTTGCATCGTTGTCGGTGGAGAGCAAAGTTGAGCTCGACGTGTTTCCTGTAGTTTGTGAATTTCCTGAAGTGTTTCCGAAAGATGTTGCGGATGTGCCGCCAAAGAGAGAGGTTGAATTTTCTATTGATCTAGTTCCGGGTACTAGACCGATTTCGATGGCCCCGTATCGGATGTCGGCATCGGAGTTGGTGGAGTTAAAGAAGCAGTTGAATGATTTGTTGGATAAGAGATTTGTAAGACCAAGTGTTTCTCCTTGGGGTGCGCCGGTCTTGTTGGTAAAGAAGAAGGATGGTAGTATGCGATTGTGTATTGATTATCGGCAGTTGAATAAGGTAACAATTAAGAACAAGTATCCGCTTCCGAGAATCGATGATTTGATGGATCAATTGGTTGGAGCCCATGTTTTTAGTAAGATTGATTTAAGATCCGGTTATCACCAGATTCGGGTTAAGGAAGAAGATATTTCGAAGACGGCTTTTAGAACACGATATGGTCACTACGAGTATACGGTGATGCCATTCGGAGTTTCTAATGCGCCGGGTGTTTTCATGGAATATATGAACCGTATCTTCCATGAGCAGTTGGATCGTTTTGTGGTGGTGTTTATCGATGACATTTTGATTTATTCTAAGTCTCGAGGGGAGCACGAAGAACATTTAAGGATTGTGTTGCGGATTTTGAAAGAGAAGAAGTTATACGCAAAGTTGTCTAAGTGTGAGTTTTGGTTGTCGGAGGTGAGTTTTCTTGGACATATTATTTCCGGCAATGGTATTAGTGTGGATCCATCCAAGATCGATGCGGTAATGCAATGGGAGACTCCAAGATCGGTTACGGAAATTCGAAGCTTTTTGGGCTTGGCCGGTTACTACCGGAGGTTTATCGAAGGATTTTCAAAGTTAGCACTTCCGTTAACGCAGTTGACTTGTAAAGGAAAGGCTTTTATTTGGGATGTTAATTGTGAAGAGAGTTTCATGGAATTAAAGAGAAGGTTAACGTCAGCGCCAGTTTTGATTTTGCCGAATCCTACGGAACCTTTTGTGGTTTATTGCGATGCTTCTTTGTCAGGATTGGGTGGTGTATTAATGCAAGATGGGAAGGTCGTGGCGTATGCTTCTAGACAGTTGAGAGTGCATGAAAAGAATTATCCTACTCATGATTTGGAGTTAGCGGCCGTGGTGTTCGTTTTGAAAATTTGGAGGCACTATCTTTATGGTGCAAGATTTGAAGTTTTTAGCGATCACAAGAGTTTGAAGTATTTGTTTGATCAAAAGGAATTGAATATGAGGCAAAGGAGATGGCTAGAACTTTTGAAGGACTATGATTTTGGTTTAAATTATCATCCGGGTAAGGCGAATGTGGTAGCCGATGCTTTAAGTCGGAAGTCGTTGCACGTGTCTACCTTGATGGTTAGAGAGTGGGAACTTTTGGAGGACTTTAGAGATTTGAGTTTGGTTTGTGAGTTAACGCCGAGTAGTGTGAAGCTTGGTATGTTGCATGTCACGAATGATTTTCTTGCTACGGTGTGTGAAAAGCAAAAGTTGGATTTGAAATTTGTGGATTTGATGACGAATGGAAATGAAGATTTCAAAGTTGATGAATTAGGAGTTTTGAGGTTTCGAGGTCGTATTTGTGTTCCCGATGATGCGGATTTGAAAAAGATGATATTGGAAGAGGGACATCGGAGTAACTTAAGTATTCATCCGGGAGCGAATAAGATGTATCAGGATTTGAAGAAGATCTTTTGGTGGTCTGGATTGAAAAGCGATGTTGCTCGTTTTGTGTACTCGTGTTTGACTTGTCAGAAGTCTAAGGTGGAGCATCAGAAGCCTAGTGGATTGATGCAACCGTTGGATATTCCAGAATGGAAATGGGATAGTATATCAATGGATTTTGTTACGGGATTGCCGAATACGCAAAGAGGACATAATGCTATTTGGGTGATTGTTGATAGGCTTACTAAATCGGCTCACTTTATTCCGATTGATATTACTTATTCTTTGGAAAGGTTAGCCGAGATTTATGTTGGCACTATTGTGAAGCTTCATGGAGTTCCTAAGAGTATTGTGTCGGATAGAGATCCTAGATTTACTTCAAGATTTTGGGAGAGTTTGCAAGGTGCCTTGGGTTCTAAGTTGAGATTGAGTTCGGCATATCATCCGCAAACGGATGGTCAAACCGAGAGGACGATTCAATCGTTAGAAGATTTGTTGCGTGCTTGTGTGCTTGAACAAGGTGGTGCGTGGGACGGTTATTTAGCGTTGATTGAGTTCACCTATAATAACAGTTTCCATTCGAGTATCGGTATGGCACCATTTGAGGCTTTATATGGACGGAGATGTCGAACACCTCTGTGTTGGCATGAGACGGGTGAAAGGTCGGTAGTTGGTCCTGAAATGGTACAGCAAACGACGGAAAAGGTGAAATTTATTCGGGAAAAGATGAGAGCTTCTCAGAATAGACAGAAAAGTTATCATGATAAAAGTAGAAAGGATCTCGAGTTTCAAGAGGGAGACCATGTGTTTTTGAGAGTTACACCAGTTACGGGTGTGGGTCGTGCCTTGAAGTCGAGAAAGTTGACTTCTCGTTTTATTGGTCCGTATCAGATTATCGCACGGGTTGGTGATGTGGCGTATCGTGTGGCGTTGCCTCCGAACCTTTCGAATTTGCATGATGTATTCCATGTCTCGCAACTTCGGAAGTATGTTCCGGATCCGTCACATGTGATCCCAATGGATGAAGTTGAAGTAAGAGATAACCTTACAGTTGAAGTTTTACCGGTTAGTATTTTGGACCGTGAAGTTAAGAAACTAAGAGGCAAGGATATTGAGCTTGTGAAAGTGTCATGGGGAGGTGCCGCGGAAGGCAACATGACTTGGGAATTGGAGAGCAAGATGCGAGAATCACATCCAGAGTTGTTTGAATAAGGTAATATTTTCGAGGACGAAAATTTCTAAAGTGGGGGAGAGTTGTAACGCCCCGATTCTGAATTCCCATTAATTGTTGAGTCTTTTAATTTATTTAATTGATGTTTATTTTAAATTGAGAAATTATATATTGCTATGTGGTGTTTTGCTTATTTTATCTATTTTTACCGATTCAGAGAGTTTTCGGGGAATTAGAGTAAAAAGGGCATTTTAGACATTTAGCACTTTAGTGTGAGAATTGATTGATAAGTGTTGGAAAGAATTTGAAAGGAAAGAAATAGAGATAGAAATAGAATAAGAGAGGAAAAAAAGGAAGAAGATAGTAACATAAGAAGAAAAACAAGAGAAAGAAAAGAGGAGAAGAGAAAGAGAAGAGAAAGTGGAGAGGAAAACCTAGAATCATCAAGGAGTCATTACCAAAGCTTGCAATCGATCGGTAAGGGTGTGAAACTCCATCATCTCTTTAATGTATATGATTGTATGTGTATGTGTGTGGATTTTGTAGAGTTTTACTCTTTTTCCACTTAGGTTAGAAGTTGATTTTGTGAGTAGAATGAGGTTTTAATCGGTTAGAACTCGGATTAGACGATGTAGTTTAGTCGGGTGATGGTTGGGTTGTGCTACTGTGACTGGTTTGGATTTAATCGGTTGGTTGTGTGGAGTTTGGGCTTTGAGACAGCCATGGAAGTTCTGTCTTCGCAAGTTCGCCAGGCGAATGGCAGCGAAGCTTCGCCAGGGAAGCCCAGCGAGCTGTAGCGAAGCAAGTCAGAAGCTAATACCCTGTATTCGCTGGCAAGTTCGCCAGGCGAGGTGAGTTGGCGAAGGTTCGCTAGGCGAGTGGGTAGCGAGCCTCAGCGAGTAATTCCAGAATTACTCCCAGTGGACTTCGCTGGGGAGTTCGCCAGGCGAAGGCCAGCGAGCATTCGCTGCGTGGCTTCGCCAGGCGAAGGTTGGCGAACCTGGCAGTGTTATTTGTTTTGCTGTTTGTTCATGGCATGATGTTTGGTTGATTCAATTATGATTAATGCCTATATGAATGATTGATGTGTGAACTGTTTCAACATGTTGTGTTGTGGGTGGCCGAAAGGCGTGAATCCTAGATTGTGGAACCGATTGTGAATCTTAATCGTTTGATAATGTTGTGCGTTTGCTCGAATTAGATAGAAATGCATTGATGGATTAATAGGTATGTAAACCTTGTGTGAAATGGTGTATAATGTGAATGCATAATGAATATATGTGATGTATGTGATAAATGCAATGAGTATGTTTGTGAACATAGTATGCATTTTTGTGATTGATCCCGTGGAGGATTTGTAGAACCTCGTATGATACGATGGTTATATTCGATTCCGTGGAGAATCGGTTGCATTGAGTGATTCCTTGGAGAATCGGTTGCATTGTGTGATTCCTCGGAGAATCGGTCATAACATGTAATCCCGTGGAGGATTGGTTAGAGTATTTGATTCCGTGGAGAATCTGCTGAGTACTTGATCCCGTGGAGGATCTGCTGAATATTCGATTCCGTGGAGAATCTGATGAATATTTGATTCCGTGGAGAATCTGCTGAGTACTTGATCCCGTGGAGGATCTGCTGAATACTCGATTCCTTAGGGAATTTGTTGAATGAGTCGGTACCGCATTTGCATCTGCATAGAGTCGTGTGTCGGTCTCTATGAGTTGCATGAGTCATCTGTGTATGATGCATTGGTTGCGTGAATATAACTGTGTATGTTTTATGTGACTGTTTGGAGAAAATATAGTGAATGTTCATGTGTATGTGTAGAGACATGATTATTTGTATATGCTTAATGTGGTGAGAACATAATTTGAGTATAACTTGTATAATTATGGAGTTATGTATATATACAATTTTATGCATTAACTGTTATGATGTTGTTTCTCACCCTTCTGCTGTTTTCTAATGCTCTATGAGGCATTGCAGAGTAGGAAGCTGGAGGTTCTTTTTGTGAAGCGATGTCTTCATTCTTTTTGGTCAATGGCTCTGATATGTAACATCTGGGTAGTTAGGAAGCCTTTGACTCTTTTGGAGTTACATTTGTTTTGATTCTTTTGTGATACATATGTGTATGTATCTGCTGTGGATATGTTGTAAAGCATGAATTAACTGATGGTTGTATATACCTTTATGAATGTGATTGATTCAATATTTGGATGTTTCCGCTTTTATTCTAAATATTGAGATGTGGGTTACCCATTGTTGCATATCTATTTTGAGCAGGTATCGTATGTGTTTAATTTCATGATAATGTGATGCGCCTCTTTTATACCATGTTTTAATCAAACTCTGATGAAATAAATTTTCTATGTGCCTAATTGATTTATCTAATTTATTTGGGGTATAGAAAGGGGGTGTTACATCTGTCGTTACAGAATTCTTGAGCGGATCATTACTGATAATGGTTTGAATCTGAATAACAAGATGATGAAGGAGTTGTGCCAGAGTTTCAAGATTGAACACCACAACTCATCTCCTTACCGGCCGAAGATGAATGGCGCTGTTGAAGTGGCCAATAAGAATATTAAGAAGATTGTTCAGAAGATGGTTGTGACCTACAAGGATTGGCACGAGATGCTGCCGTTTGCACTGCACGGTTATCGTACGACGGTACGTACGTCAACCGGGGCAACTCCTTTCTCCTTGGTGTACGGGATGGAAGCTGTCCTACCGTTAGAAGTGGAGATCCCTTCTTTGCGAGTTTTGGTTGATGTGAAACTCGACGAGGCAGAATGGATTAAGAACCGACTGAACCAACTCAGCCTGATGGACGAGAAGAGCTTAGTATCGATTGTGCATGGTCGTTTATACCAAAGCCGAATGAAGAAAGCTTATGATAAGAAGGTGCGTCCTAGAAGCTTTCAGACGAGTGATCTTGTCCTGAAGAAGATTCTTCCTCCACACTCCGATCACCGGGGCAAGTGGACTCCCAATTACGAAGGTCCGTACGTCGTCAGCAGGGTCTTCTCGGGAGGAGCTTTGTTGTTATCCACGATGGATGGTGAAGATTTTGCATCCCCGGTGAACGCGGACGCAGTTAAAAAATACTTTGCTTGAAAGCGACCCGCTGGACAGTAAAAAGAGAGTCCAGGCAAAAATGGGGCATCCCGGCGAACCATAAAAAAGGAAAAGGTTCGGGCAAAAATTAGGGATATAAATTGAAAAGAATGTACACCCGCAAAGTCGAAAACCCGGATGGGCGACTTTGGAAAAAAAGGGTATTCCGGTGAACTGAAAACCCGCAAAGGGCGGTTCACGCAAAAGTTAGGGATTTGAAAAAGCAAATGACTGCGTTCCGCGTATGTGTTGCACCCCAAAATTTGACTAACATTTATTTACCTAGCTTGTGTTCACTAGCATTATCATCTGCATCTCATTGATATGTGTGCAGTAGATCAAGAGGTATGATTACCCAACAAGAGTTATACAAGACTTGGAAGCTAGCCAAGAAGGTTGTTCAAGTGTTCAAAGGTTGATACCTTTGTCAGAGAACTCAAGAGATCCTCAGAAAGATTGGTTGAAACCAAGGGTGTATGCCTCATAACTTGAGAGTTGTGGGAGCTCCTCAGATGATTCTGAGGCTATGAGGATGGACTTGAAGCTTTGAGAGAGCTTATGAGATGTATTGAAAGCCATCATGAGGCCTAGAAAGGTCATTGTACAAGTTTCAGAAGACTCAGCCATGAGTGGTGGAATTAGGGTTTGACTGGGTCAACCCTAGGTCAACTGATGATTTGGAGAGGGTTGAGACCTAATCCAAGAGCCATGTGATCATGGATTAATGCATTGAGATGCTATAAGTATGATTCCAAGATCAACTCATCATGATTGAGGAGTTTGAGAAGTTTCAAGCTAGGGTTTCTAAGGCTTGACAGTGTAAAATCCCCTAGTTTGATCCCTATCTTCAAGGCAGTTTAGCTCAATATTTGATTGTCATTTCATCTTGCCCCCAACATGAATGTTGTATAGCTTGCTCTTAGCTTTAATTTGAGTACTAGAAGTCCTTGATAGGATTTGTAGAGCTCAAGTTATGACTTTGACAAGTTACAGGTCATCTGAGATATGTGAATCTGGGTCCTTGAAAGTCACCCAACTTGTATCCAACTTTTGCCCAATAAGGATGATTCCTATGGACTCTTGGTCAACATGAATGTTGTAGAGAATCTTCTTAGCTTTCTAGATAGTACTAGAAGTCCTTGATAGGATTTGTAGAACTCAAGTTATGGCTTTGACAAGTCAAGGGCATTTTGGTCATTTGGATATTATAGGTCATTTTAAGCATAAGGCCATATCTCCTATTTCCAAGCTTCAAATGGAAAAATCTTCAACATCAAACTTGCTTAGAATGATGTTTTAAGGCTAGTAAGGAGGTCATGAGATGTTGAAAAGGCTTGTATCAAAAAGTGGTAAAAATGACCTAAAATGGAGGCATAAGTTAAATAAGTCAAAGTTGGAAATTGGAAATCCCAAGTTACACATCTAAACCATGTCATATATTAGGTCATTTTGACTCTAAAAGACATTCTAAAAACAATGGTTCAGCCACTTTTTTGAAGTGAGGCCTAGATCATGGGGCTGCTTTGGAAATTGTTTGCTTGCATCTTAAGGCACAAATGCAAAACTTAAGGAAACTCAATGTACAAGCTTGCTAAGGGTTGAAACACATCCTATATCTCATTTAGGGAGAATTTCAAGCCAAAGCAAGTTGCTGCAAGAGCTATGTCATGAGATGACATGTGAGAAGAGGTGAATTCATAAACTCATGACATGAGAATCCCAATTTCTCATGGGATGGTTCCAGATGGTTCTAGATGATTCTAAACCACTCTATATAATATATAGAACTTGCTCAAATGCAAGGTTGGTGAGAGAATTGGGAGAAGAGAGAGATAGCCATTTCACTTGCTTCCATTGCAAGTTGAAAGCAAAATCCACATTCTGATTCAATTCCATTCATTCTTTCAATCTAAACACATTCCTCTGATCATATTGAAGCTGTGCAGACCAATTTGAGGGCAAGTTCTTGAAGAATTGAAGAGTTGGCATTTGGATTTTCAAGGTTGCAAGTCACCATCGAATTCTGAGATTCAAGCATTCTCCATCAAAATTTTTGCAAACAGTAGCAAGATCATCATCCAAGGATCGATTTTGAAGAGTTTGAAGGCTTGCAGTGAAGGTTTACTCCATCTGTTAATCAAGATTCAACAGGTTAGTAACTTTTCTTCTACACCATGATTTAGGCATAATTAGCAAGAATGGTTAGGTTAGAACTGTTAGAGACCAATAGGAGATGGATTCTGAACAGTTTGAGAGCAATTGGTGAGGTTTCAGTTGGTGTCACCATTTTTGTTTGGACCAAGAACTCAAGTTATGGTGAGCTATAGAATGAATTAGATATCAAGAATCAATTAGTGTGAGTTGGTGATCAATCTGAGGTATTTAATTGCAAGAATTGTTGAAGTTGATGTTTGAGCATATCTTTGATCTTGGATCGGGTTTGGAGATTTAGGATGTTTCAATTGATTTCAAGACCATGGTTAGATTCAGTGTGAAATTCTGGGCAGGTTAGGGTTTGGAATTTTGATTTTTCATGGAGAATTGATGAGGTTCGAGTTTGGGGAAGATGGAGCTTAAAGCTCTGAATTTCCATGGCGTCATCCTTGGAACCCTAGCTGGAGGAAGAAGACGAATACATAGCCATTGGATGAAGCAAGACCCATTGACTGAGACCTGGATCCCACGGCTGAGATTCAATCTTGTTGGAAGAGGGAAATTCTGAAGACCATGAAACGCATCGTTTCATTAAAAGGGGGATTGGGCTCAGTTGCTAACCACACCCCCAATTCATGGCCCATTGGATTTTGTACTGCATTTCCTTGCTTTCTGCACCGTTTCTTTTTCATTTTCTTTATATTTTCTGATTTAATTTCTGATTAAAATTGGGCCTGGCGCGCATTGCTTTTTGAACCCCCATTTTAAGCCCATATGAAAAATGAACTGGATATACTTGCTATCTGCACCCAATATTTTCACATTTTAATTTCTTTTTCTCCATTTTATTTCAATCTTTGAAAAATCATAATAAATAGGAAATTAATGATTTTTGCATGGGGATTTTTTCTCCCATTTCTTGTTCATGTCTAGAAAATTGTCAAATAAAAATATTTGCATTTCATGCATTTTTAATATTTTTTGTGTATTTTCGATTTTAATAGCTTTTTAATTCTTTTATGTTGATACATGGATTTGTAGAATTTTGTTTAGCTAGTTCCCTTCATATTTTTATGCCATTCTTTTTAGGATAGTTAGATTAGGACTTTAGCTCCCCTTTTGGATTTATTCCATAATTTTGTGATTAATTTTTGATTAGTTTTGCTTAGATGACTTTAGGTTGTGTAGAATTAGGTCAATCCTTAACATAGGTCCACAATAACACTAGAATTTTGGGTTTCTAGGTCAAGTTAGACATTGGGACATATAGGGTATTAAGGGTAGGTATATAGGATCCCCTAGAAATTATATTAGGTTTGAATATGATAGTATACTATTTTTAAGTGATTTTTGAAGTTGATGATTGTTTGTGTTGCCCTTGTGGGCTTGTATTTTTGATTGCTTTGCTTTGTGGGCTTGGAGAGCTTGGTTTTGCTTTGAGGAGCATTGAGGAGCATAGCAGAAGACTTGAGGATTGATTGAGGAGCTTGAGAGCTTAGAATCTTATTTGTTTTGTTGTTGTTTTAGGGTTAGGAATTAGGAAGAGTTTAGACCTAGTTAACTTCTTTCTTAAACATGGATGGTATCTTTCACCTCCATTCCTCCCCATGATTCAAGGTCCTTCCATTGTATTCACCTCTCTCCTTTGGAGGGATAAGTGATGGTACCTAGGAAGTAGAACTTTTGAGGGAACCATTCCTTTGATGTTGAACCCTTATAGCTCACCTTTGGTGGTCAGTAAGCAGTTTGACACCCCAACTTATCCAGTTAAGTGATTTCCTCTGGTTTAAATATCTTGAGAGATGTTGAGCTTGAGTGTGAAGATGAAGACTTCATTGAAGAGTATGGAGGAGGATGATTCCTTGAGCATTGCCATTCTAGCTGAAGCTTGAAGAGCAACAAGAGCAAGTTGATACTTGAAGACCCAATGAAGATCCAGTAAAGACTGAATGAAGAGCTGGGGCTTAAAGGTTGAAGGATGAAGTTGATACTTCCAAGTGATTAAAGGTTACTCTGAGAAGCTGAAGCTTGCAAGAGGAGAAGACCAAGTTGAGACTGGTAAAGCAAGAAGAGCTTGAGATCATGAAGACTAAGTTGATACTTAGGAAGAGGGTTCAATTGAGATTGATTCTGAAGAGCTGAAGCTTGAAGAACAAATGAAGTTGATACTTACTTTGGAGCTTGGAGATCCTGAAGGAAACCAAGTTGATACTTGTGGTTGATAGTGAAGCCTAAAGGTGGAACTGATTAAGGAGCTGAAGCTTGAAGAAGATAAGTTGAAACTTATGTTGAAGGGTTGAAACCTAGAAGAGCAAATTGATATTTGTCAAGAGTGATGGAAGTCTGAAGACTGAGTTGCTGTTGGAAGAGCTGAAGCTTGGAGTTGAGAGAGGAGTTGATCTGCTTTCTTTCCTGTTTTCTCTTCTGTATTGATGTGCCTTGTTTGACTTGCTTGATGCATTAGAATAAGTTCATATCTAGACTAGACTTTAATCTAGGAGCATGATTGCGCTAGAGGTTGAGTTGCTCCCTCTGCTTGTATTGTTACTGTGTGGCTTTGCTTGCGGGTATTCAGTAGAGCCCTGCTCCCTTGCCCATGTGGTTTGTTTGCCTGATGGCATCTTATTTCATTTCCTCTGTATGATTGCAGTTTACTGTTTTTGCTTGATAGCATGTTTTATATTTCAGTATGATTACTGTTATTCATTCTGGCTTGAGGTTGAGATGAGCTTGTGGAGGCTGAAGCCCCACACACATTTTCTCCCTCACTTGCATTGCATGCATTTTACAGTTTGAGCTGATGCTTTATCTGTTTCTGTGTATCATTGACATGATCCATTAGGACTCTCATTTCCTTTGATAAGGACTTGATGATAGAACTTTAGGTTGAAACCTATGCATGACAACTTCTAGGAGTTCCCTGTTCAAACCTCAACCATAGGATGAATCCATGGCATGACAACAGTAGGACTTGATAGTCTCCCTCCTAGTTGGCCCTGTTCTCTTCTCATCTCAAAACAGTTTAAGATACAGTAATCATGAATGATTTCTTTTGTACGTCACGAGCCTTAAGCTATTTGAGAAAGGATTGTGGGAGAGTTTCTTTTCCACAGTCTGGATGTTTAGTATGGTACCCTTTGGGTGACATGCGACGCATTCACTCTCAGGTCATAGTCTCTAGTGCGATTGAAATTGCAAATACAATAAAAAACACTTCTTTCGTAAAAGACAGGAAATAATGCGTAGTTTCCCGAACTACGTAAGCTCTGATCTCTCATACCTGTTGAGAGTACGTAGGCACAATACTGATGTATTGGCGAGCTACCTTCCCCCATAACGCGTCGTAGGTCGAACTACGTTGACTCTGATTTCTCGTTCTCTGATGAGAATACGTAGGCATAAAGTGCGACGCTTTGCCGAGTCATTTTTCTTTTCTTTTTAAGCCAACCTTGATAGGTAGATAGAGAAAACCAACCCGTCCAAGTAAACACAACAAGCGTGGATCCCGTCGAGTACGACGGACGTGAGGGGTGCTAATACCTTCCCCTTGCGTAACCGACTCCCGAACCCAGACAATGGTTGCGACGACCTTGTCTTACCCTTTTTCGTTAGGTTTTTCCGATCGTTTCCTTTCCCGCTCCGAGGGATAAATAACGAAAGGTGGCGACTCTTCTGTTTTGCCGGCACCTTATTTTTGCGAAAGCGACAGTATGGACTTTCTTTGTTTAGTGGTTTGGAAGACCTGAGGGCCGTTTATCTGAATCAATCTCTTTTGAAGCTGAAGCGTCAGAGAAGTATCAAAGTCGAGTGGGTCATAGAGGGATCAACTCATGGTGTTCGTCTACGCCTCGTTGCCGACATTTGTATATACTGATGTATATTTATGTTTTATTTTTGCACGGCTTCCTCCTTCCAGGAGCTTGCATCCGTTGTAAAATATTTTTACCCATTCAGGGGTTCGTTATCAATAAAATGTATACTATTCAGCAATTCTGTTTGCCTGTTTAGCATTTATCTGTTTTGTTTGCGAAAAAGAACGTCGATGTTTTTGATAAAATGCGCATACATAAACTTACTGGCCTAGGCCACTGATTGTTGAAACAATGAATTACTTGAACATTGTCACGAGATAATAACCTTGATAGGTCCCTTTGAGAAGGGTATCTTGTCTGTTTGTTTGTGTTGTTACAGGTGTAGTATATTCCAGACAGTGCACCGTGCGCATCCCCAAGCAGGATGATTCCTCCTTCTCCAGCAAGGTTCAGCAGCCTCTCCCCGCGGAGTTCGAACTTGAGATCGTAAGCATTGATATGTTTCCCCAAGCAGAGAAGATTCTCTCCCCAATCAGATGTATCCTGAAGGAGCGGCATCTCCTCAGCTGAGTCATACACCGAGGTGTGCAGCAACTGATGGTTCAAGACTGAAGTCTCCAGCGGAATCGAGGTTCCCCACAGAGTCGTAATTTCCCCAACAAACAGAATGATTTCTTCTTCCCCAGCCGAGGTTGCAGATCCCCAAGAGAGCCGAGTTCTTGGAATCCGCTCAGGCCATGATTGGTTTTCCCCAGTGGAGTGTTGAATAGTTGATGCTATGCTTCCCCGCCGGAGTCGTTATCTCCAAGAAAAGTAGTCGTGAAGGCCGTGCAGTTTATTCCCGCGATTGACATCGCTTTCCCTCAGTAGGTCCAGGTTCTCGTAGAGCTTCGTCCCCCTACAGCAGTCAACTGAAGTTCACTCCCCCACAGAGCCCGATTGAGATTGGCGTGACCTTTTTCTCCTCAGCAGGATGATTCCTTCCCCCTATCTGAGTGGTTCTTTCTCCTTGACAGGAGGATTCTCCCTTCAGTATTTATTTTGCTGACGGGATCGCATCATTTTGCATGACTGCATAGCATTTATCATAAACGCGTAGCATTTCCACCGTGTGGAGCATTGCGCCATTGCCGAAGTATATGCATAATAAACATGAGCTAGGTTGTTACCGTTCTTGTTTTGTAGGTGTTCCGCCACAAAATTGATTGCTCAAGATGATTCTTGAATTCTCTCCAACGGAGTCGCTTGCTCAAGATGATTCTTGAAGTCCCCAGCGAAGTCTTCGGCTCAAGATGATTCTTGAATTCCCCAGCAAGGTCGTTTGCTTAAGATGATTCTTAAAATCCCCAGTGCAGTCGCCAGAGTTGGTTGCTCAAGTTGATGCTTAGAGTCCCCATCAGAGTGTTTGCTCAGGGTGATTCCTGAAATCTCCAGCATAGTTATTGGTTCAGGTTGATTCTTGAAGTCCCCGGCGGAGTTATTTGTCCAAGATGATTCTTGAATTCCTCAGCAGAGTTGATTCACCCAGAATGATTCCTGGATCCCCGAAGCAGAGTTACTTGATAGTTCTCCAGAATCCCCCAGCGGAGATGCGTCATCCCCAGCAGGTTTCTGAACGGCGAAGTTGAAACTTCCTTCGAAGACTTGATGATTGAAGTCTGACCGTGTTAATGAAGCAGTTCCCTCAGCTGATGCCGAGTGCCCGATGGCAGAAGATTGGATATCCCCGAGCGGTTCATGATTGACCAAGAATGCTATTCCCGACTTACTGATGAAGTCCGGCTGACGCCCGAAAAGTCTTCATTGAATGCCCGACGGGATGATTAACTTGATTGTTGACCTGATAAGTCCCGAGGAATCTTGATGCCTGATGACATGATCGACCATGTATTACCGGTTACCGTGTGACCAATTCCCCAGCTAGTTGTCGTGCAGCTAGTGTTTCGGTTTTCGAAGATTCGTTCCCATCAGAGTACCATGTACTTGTGCAGTTGGCAAATTTCCGGGTTTATCGGTATTCAACCGTCTCGCTCCTCACCCAGTCAGGTCCGAGCCATTTGAATAGGGGCAGCTGTTGCACCCTAAAATTTGACCAACATTTCTTTACCTAGCTTGTGTTTCATCTTATTCACATTAGCATTATCATTTGCATTTCATTAGTATGTATGCAGGAGATCAAGAGGTATGAGTACCAATCAAGACTTTGAAGATAGCCAAGAAGGCTATTCAAGTGTTCAAGGGTTGATATCTTTGTCAGAGAAGTTAAAAGATCCTCAGAAATAATGGTTGAAACCAAGGGTGTGTGCCTCCTAACTTGAGAGTTGTGGGAAGTCCTCAGATGATTCTGAAGCCATGAATGTGGACTTGAAGCCTTGAGAGAGCTTATGAGATGTATTGAAAGCCATCATGAAGCCTAGAGAGGTCATTGTGCAAGATTAAGAAACCTCAGCCATGAGTGGTGCAGTTAGGGTCTGACTGGGTCGACCCTAGGTCAACTGATGATTTGGAGAGGGTTGAGACTCAATCCAAGAGCCATGTGATCATGGATTGATGCATTGAGATGCTATAAGGATGATTCCAAGGTCAACTCATCATGATTGAATAGTTTGAGAAGTTTCAAGCTAGGGTTTCTAAGGCTTGACAGGGTAAAATCCCCTAGTTTGACCCCTATCTTCAAGGCAGTTTAGCTCAAGATGTGATTGTCATCTCATCTCACCCCCAACATGAATGTTGTAGAGCTTGCGCTTAGCTTTAATTTGAGTACTAGAAGTCCTTGATAGGATTTGTAGAGCTCAAGTTATGACTTTGACAAGTTACAGGTCATCTGAGGTATGTGAATCTGGGGCCTTGAAAGTCACCCAACTTGAATAAAACGTTTGCCCAAGAAGGATGATTCCTATGAACTTTTGGTCAACATGAATGTTGTTCCTTATCTTCTTAGCTTTCTAGAGAGTACTAGAAGTCCTTGATAGGATTTTTAGAACTCAAGTTATGGCTTTGACAAGTCAAGGGCATTTTGGTCATTTGGAGATTATAGGTCATTTCAAGCATAAGGCCATAACTCCTATTTCCAAGCTTCAAATGGAAAAATCTTCAACATCAAACTTACTTAAAATGATGTTTTAAGGCTAGTAAGGTGGTCATGAGATGTTGAAAAGGCTTGTAGCTCAAAATGGTAAAAATGACCTAAAATGGAGGCATAAGTTAAATAAGTCAAAGTTGAAAACTGAAATTTCCAAGCTACACATCCAAACCATGGCATGTAATATACCATTTTGACTCTAGAAAGCATTTTAGAAACAATGGTTTAGCCACATTTTTGATTTGAGGCCTAAATCATGGAGTTGCTTTGGAAAATGGTTACTTGCATATTAAGGTACATTTGCAAAACATAAGGAAGATCAATGCATAAGCTAGCAAAGCATCCTAACACCTCATGCATCTCATCTAAGGAGATTTTCAAGTTAGATACAAGTGTTGCAATGAGCCAAACACAAGCTGGTATATGAGATGGCTTGAAATAAAAAACTCATGACATGAGAATCTCAAATTCTCATTGGATGATTCCAGAAAGTTCTGGATGGTTTAGAACCATCCTATATATTGATTAGAAGCTTCTCAGATGCAAGATTGGTGAGAGATTAGAGAGGAGAGTGAGATTTCCATTTCATTTTCTTCCATTGCAAGTTGAAATTAATTTCTATATTCCTCACCATTTCCATTGATTCTTTCAATCCTAACATCTTCCATTGATCATACTGAGTGTGTGCATACCAAATTGAGAGCAAGATCATGAAGAATTGAGAAGATAGCATTTGGATTTTGGAAGCTGCAAGTCACTATCGGATTCTGAGATTCAAGCATCCTCCATCAAAATTTTTGCAAACAGTAGCAAGATCTTGGTGCAAGGAGTGATTCTGAAGAGATTGAGAGGTTGAAGTGAAAATTTGACCTATCTGGTATTCAAGAATTGACAGGTTTGCAACTTTTACTCTACACCTTAATTCAAGCGCATTTAGTTAGATTTGTTAGGTTAGAATGGTTAGAGACAAGTAGGAGATGGATTCTTGAGATTTTGAGGGCATTTGGTGAGTGTAATACCCCAAATTTTACCCTTATATTTAGTCAGTCATTTCGCATATCATCTCATATGTACATTCGCTAACCACTAACAAGTTATGAAGGTGTTTGTTTTGCAGATTTGGTTCCAGGGGTATTTTGGTCATTTTACGCAAATTCTGCTAAAAACGGGCTGTTATTAAGTTCTGAGGCATTTATTTGCCACTTGGGTCAAGGTGCCGGTATGTTTTGTTAGAAATATGATTGGACTCGGGGCCGTGCTTTGTTTGATTTTGAAACATTTCTAAACAGTTTTGTTTCCTCTTAATAAGATGAAGTTGGGTTGAAAAGGAAGTGGATACTGTTAAGGTTATTTTGAGAAGTGATGTGATCAACGAGATTTTAATTTGAATTTGTTTGGATATAATCATATGGCGGGATATCATTTATAAAAGGCAAAGGAGAAGTAAGTTTTAAATATTTTTGAACTGTTGTTCATAAGTATCTATAAGTTACAACTCAAGAGGGAATTTAAATGGTTCTGAATTATTATTTATGGATACTTTGAATTTACAATTGAGAAAGTAAATATGAATATTTGTTGAATTTCATTTCATGAATATTTATAGTTTACAAATGGATAAGTGAATTTGAACTGGGTTTACAAGAGGTTTCATTTACAATGAGTATCTATCCTAAATCCTAAAAATTCCTAAGTGTCTTCATGATGTCTTTAAGCTTCTCCGCGGAATCTCCAATTCACCTGCACATCAAAACAGAACAAACAGTATAGAAAAATGTTAGAAGTTGTTTTTGACACTCTCAGAACAGTGTCATCATCGAGTGCCGGGAGTGGCACAACCGAAGCTGCGTCCTACCCCCGTTACCGATCCGCGCCGTTGGCGTCAGATCAGGTAACACCTGTTCTTATCGTTACGGGACATCCGAGAGATAGAAGTAATAAAAGAAGCGGGACTGATTCGTTTTGCCGTGATTGGATTTCCAAACTGATACGAGAATAAGGCAACATAGGCAAGTTCGGACTCAGACCCGGATGTCGGCAGGTCTGAGTCGTTTTTTTTCCACACCTGAAAATCCACAAACACATCAATACCAGGTTCAACATTCAGAACTCAAAACCCAAAACGATTCATAAGTTGCCATAGGCATCAAACTGCAGCAATCCTGAACAGGACAGAGAAATGAAACCAAACTAAACTGCATCAAAGCAATGTATCAGAATCAGGTTCAGAAGAAGAAAAGTGAGTGTATGGTCCGAACTAACAGTCATAACTAAACTGAATTGAAATCAAAGAGAGCATCAGTTCACAACAGTTCTGAACCAAACAAATGAACTCATATCATAAAAAATCAGAAGTGAAGAAATGGACTGCACATCCAAGTTCAAATATCTGCAAGCGTACAAAGAAAAACACAATAGAACGGATGCCTAAAGCGCCACAACAAGAATCCATCGTAAGTATCAGAGACAGAGGAAAAATGTGAAGTCAAAAGGGTTATCAGAACCAGCTCGAATACAAAGGGCTCAGTCCATGTCAATAAGATCCCGCAATCAGAAAAGACTGTCAGGAACATCACCGTTGCAAGCATTGGGCTCAGCAAGCATCATTGCCCCAATAAACGAGTCACGAAAATCAGTTCAAAGTACGAAGGCAACCGCGGCGTAGTAGCGCTTCTGAAAAAAGAAAGAAGGTCGTGAAGATCAAATCAGTTCAGAACAAACAAAACACACCAGTTCAGAGAGTGAAACAAGTGCAAAAAGCCAGAAATCGCAACAAATGATAAACCACAAGCGAAGATCATCAGAAGCAATCGCAGCGTCATCAAAGAGTATCAGTTGTCACGACTCAGATGAACATCATCGCCATATACCTTTCCCGGCGTTTGACTCGACCTAAGCCTCGATACCGGCCCTCTCTGAAAGAAGAAGAGGAAAAGCTAACTGCATCAAAATTGCCAAATCGAAAACGAGTCAGTCTCAACCAAGCAAATCAGTTCGAAACCAAAAACGAATTAAGTCAGATGTCAAACAGATCAAGTGAAATTCAAAGGCAATCCAATCCACATCTGCAAAAATCCAATCAGTATATCAGAAAATGATCAAACAAAATCGAATCAATTAAGGAGTTCTGGAAATGGAAAGTTTCGAGTTAGATCCAAATCGTATCAGGAAACATCCCCATTGGAACTCAATCTGAAAAAACCAAACAAAATCAAATCAAAACAAATCAAACGAATCAGCACAGATCAGTCAAACAAATTAATTTCAGAAATCCAATCAATGTCAGATAAATCAGAATCGTATCAAAAATCCCAAATCGAATCATCAAAATCAAATAGCACAAATCCAACACGGATTAAAGGCCCAGAAAGATGAAATCGGAAGAGTATAAGAAGGGACGATCTCACCATCAAAAACCCTAACTGGTAGCCACGAGAAAGAGAGGAGGAAGGATCGCAGAAACCCTAACGAAGAACACACAAATCGCAAACCCTAACGAACGAAAATCGCGAGACTCAGAGGGACCGGCACCCTCATCATCGTCTCCGACGAACAAACATCCTAAAACCACGAGCGAAGCACCAACGAAGGGGAAGATCGCCTTCGCCGTTTAAACGGCGGGCAATCAACTCCAAGCCTCAGAGGAAACCCTCATCATCGGCCGTTCACCATAAATGTAAGCTATGAGATATCTCCCTCACAACATTCGTATTTGATTTCAGGTTATTGAGGAAATAAGAGGATCACAGCGCGAGGAAGAAGAAAGACGCGAGAGAGATGAAGAAGAAAAGGGAAACGGCGTTGCGAAGGTTCTCTGGGGGGAAACCCTAAAAAATTTGTTTCTTATGACTAACCACTGGGTTGGGTCCGGAGGTGATGACCGGCCCAACCCCTTATGTTTTATATTTTATTTTTTTATTTTGTTTTCTAAATTATGTTTTTAATAATTTTAAATTGTTTTATAATTTTAGAAAATTGTTTAAAAACCTCTTTTTTGTGTAAATTTTATAAATAAATAAAAATCTTTTATAATAAAATTAAAAAACCTCTTTTTAAAATAAAAATTAAAACCTTTTTTAAATATAAAAATAAAACTTTTGTAAATATAAAACTAAAAAAAAAACTCTTTTTAAATGAAAATAAGAAAAAACTTCTCTTAGAAATATTCAAAAATAAAACTCTTTTTTAAAAAAAAAACACATTTTAAAATTAAATCTTTTTGCAAGTTAATATTAAATAAAACAATAATAAATCTCCAATTTGCATATTTTTCTTTATTGTTTCGTAATTAATTTGATTGCCGCTTAACTCTGCCCACTAACATCGTTTGTTCATTTTGCAGCTTATTACTTATTTCATCTTATTTTTCATTCCGAGTTCATTATCATATTGTAACTGTTCCTCATATGTAACCTCGCGAATCTAATAATCGCGCTTTAAATTTCTGCCTTTAAATTTCTGTTTGCATGGCTTTAACTCCTGTTTTATTCCCTGTTTGCAATTCAATTATCTCACACCTTCATCAATATTTCTGTCACATTGCACACACACTGCCGAAGGAATTAGGTCTAGCGTTTGACCGCCGTGTCAATAGTCCTCAACTTCAAACCCTTACAACCTCACAAACCCTAATTTTCACAAATGCCTCGCCGCAGGCAAAATTACAATTTTACCCCTAGCATTAGGTCAAAGAGCCGCCGCGCTCATTTTAGGGTTTCCCGCCGCGGAATCCCTAACCTAATTTAACCCTAATTACAACTTAACATTTCAACGTAGAGATTTGGAGTTTCTACACTCCACGTAAGCGTGTCCTTAAGATGCGTTTATTCCCCTTGAGACCTTGACCACAGTCAAGAAGTTTCTAACCTCCCTATTGAGGGGAACTACGATTACTCTGATTCCACTCCCGTAAGGATACGTAGGCCCAAGATGCGATGTCTTGCCGAGTAAACTTAGAATTAACCCCTTAGGTCTCCTTTCTCACTTTTAATCCTTTGTACATATACCTTAAGCAAATAAATAAAGCAAATAGTAAACATCTGAACAAAAGGTTCCTGTAGAGTACTACAGAAGTTTAGGGTGCTAATACCTTCCCTAAATTTAACCAACCCCCGAACCCTAGATCTTTCCCCGCATTGTGTTTACGATGCAAAATAGGTTTTCCCTTTTTGACTTTTTCCTTCGGATAAATCAAAGAGCGGTTGTGAATTGAATTGCGATTCAAACTCATTAATAGTTTGTGATCCTATTTCCACCGCAACAGAAAATGGCGACTTCACTGGGGACGTTTTAACTTTTGAGGGTTATCCCTAATTTGTTCATATTTATTACTATTTGTTTTATTATTCATTTACATGTATATATTTATGCTTTCATGGTGGGACTGTTCCTTGTGCTGTGAGATAAGTCCTACGCCCGGACTAGTGACATTATTATAGGATGGGGATATATTCGATGAGACTTATAGGGAGTGAATCCCGACCAAGTTGATTCGAGAATCACCGCTCAGTTGAGACCTTTTCGAAAATGGTTCGGTTGAACGAGTAATCGCGAAAACTTTTTCCATGGTCGATTGGAGTCTGTGATATTTAGGACCGTAGTACCTTAACACCACCTCAGCCTTATTTAGGACGTAGTGCGGGAGCTATGTGGGAGTAATCCTACAACGGCTGCTACGCGATACTACACTCAAAAGAGGTTCTCTTGAGAATATTATTCACCCCCGAGTCAGTCGGAAGGTTGATAATATCCAAAAGATGGGCTGATGACTTTGGGCACTTTGTAGAACCTTGTTCGGCAGGTACAACTAACCTATAGTACACTCCTTTCGGGATGGGTAGACCTTGACTCCGCTCACGTTCCTTTAGCCTAGGACTTTGTGTGTTTTCATGCATTGCATCCATAAAGCATCTCATTGCATTGTATTTCATGGAGTTCAAATATCATTTATGGATACCGCGAGATACCATAAATAAAAAAAAATAAAATGAAAAACAAGAAAAAGATTTCCTTGGTACCCCACGACATTCGTAAATGTTTGAATTCCATGAAATCTTCATTTGCATCATAGCATCATTTACTTTCTTGCATTGCATGTGTCTTCCGTTTTCTCATGTTCGGTTCTCTCGCCTTCCAGTTTCGTCACCCTGAGTTCTCGGCACCAGTACAACACCAGAGCTCAAACTCGGAAAAGAATGGAGGATCAGGCAAAAGAGATTGATCGCCTTAGCAATGAACTTGAAGACCTTCGAGGGGGTATGGGGCGTATGATGGAATTGTTACATGTCATGAATGCTAAGATGGATACCCAGCCCACTGTTGTCTCCGAGATTACCGGCGTTACTGTGGACCCTCCACCAAGTGTGACCGTAGCAAGGGACCCACCTTATGGTCTTGCTCCCGGTTTCGTGCCTCCTCAAGCCACTGTTCCGATTAATCAGCCTGTTCAGCAAGTCGTGCCTTTATTTTCTGAAGTTCCTAGGGGGGCTCCTATCTTTGCACCACCTGTTGTACACACCCGTGCGCAACCGTACTTCGATGAGACCGTCTTTGATAATCTTGATGAGAATGTTGAAGGTTATGAGAAACGTGATAAGCTTCGTGAAGAAGTAAACACCATCGTCCAGAGATTGAAAAAAGTAGAGGGCGATCAAATTTTTGGGACTGCTGCAAGGGATGTTTGTTTGGTCTCAGGTTTGGTTATTCCCCCGAAGTTCAAAACTCCGAACTTCGATCGTTATGAAGGTGCCACCTGTCCTAAGAGTCATCTGATCATGTACTATCGCAAAATGGCTGCCCATGTTGAGAATGATAAACTGATGATTCATTGCTTCCAAGATAGTTTGAAGGGTGCTTCTTCCAAGTGGTATTTAACTTTGGACCAGTCTCGCGTTAAGAGTTTCCAGGATTTATCTGACGCTTTCATCAAACACTACAAGTACAATATGGATCTGGCTCCTGACAGAAGGCAGCTGTTGAGTATGTCACAAAAGAATTCTGAGTCATTCAAAGAGTATGCTCAAAGGTGGAGAGAGATTGTTTCGCAGGTAGAACCTCCTTTGACCGAGAAAGAGTTAGCTGATTGGTTTGTCGACACGGTTCGTCCAGAATTTTACGAGAGAATGGTGGGTAGTGTGACTTCAAATTTCTCCGACATCGTTGCTGTGGGTGTCAAGATTGAATTGGGTATGAAAAGTGGTAAAATGACAAATAATCATGGTGCTTCTAAGGATCAGCCGAAGAAACCTCCGTATAGCTCCCAGAAGAAAAAAGAGGGCGAGACTAATGCTATATCCTCTGGTAGACCAAGAGAACACTTTTATCGATATCCACAAGGTTATGCTCAACCTCAAGGGTACCCAATCCAATATGCTCAGCAACCCTATGTGGCAGCTATTACACCTTCTTTCAATCAACAGGGTCCTATGTATCAACCTATGCAACAACCTCCTGTTTATCCGCCTCCTATCAACTATCTACAGGCACCCAACGCTCCTGCTCCTCAGCAGCCAAAGAGTCCGGCTCCTCGCCAGAATGTTCCGAACAGAAGAACGTATAAGCCTTGTCCGCCGATTCCGATGACTTTCACCGAGTTGTATCCCTCTTTGGTCAAGCAAGGTCTAATCACTACTCGGGCTTTGGGTCCGCCTCCTAATCCTCTACCCGCCAATTACAACGCCGCCGCTCATTGTTTATTTCATGAGGGTATGCCTGGTCATGATCTGGAGAATTGTTATGCTCTCAAAAATCTTGTCAGGGATTTATTGGAAAAGAAGATTTTGTCATTTGAAGATCCTCAACCGAATGTTAAGAAGAACCCTTTTCCTAACCATGAGAGTGTCAATGCCATTAGTGCCGATTCGAAGGAAGGTTATGTCCTTGATGTTGAACAGATTAAGACCCCTCTCAAGATGTTCCATTCGAAACTGTTTGAAGCTGGTCTGGTAGATACTTCCCACGTTGCATGCGTAAGTTGTGAAGCCAGTATTAAGGGTTGTGTGTTGGTTCAGAATGATGTTCAGAGGTTGATTAATGAGGGTGTTTTACAAGTGACAAGCCAATCCAAGAAAGATGAGGTCTCTGTGGTTGAGCTAGTTTTCCATCAGCCTGGATCAAAAGGAAAGGTACCAGTGTTTAATCTATCAGGGGCAGGTTCTGCCAATCTCGTGTTCGATATACCAAAGTCGTCTATCCCTGAGGTGAATCAGCATAAGCCAATAGTTATTCGAAGACCAGGTCCGTTTCCTTTCAGTGATCCTAAAGCTGTGCCTTGGAAATATGACGTGACGATGATTGACAAGGAGTCTGGGAAAGTTATTCCAAATGAAGAGGTTAAGGACACTGTGACCAATATCGCAGAGGCAAGCAGGATGACTCGCAGTGGCCGTGTGTATACTCCCCGTTCTAATGAGGTTCCCCCTAAGGAAACCACTAATATCCCAGTGGCTGTCAAAGACAAAGGTAAGGGAGCCGTTACGAATGACGAAGATGCTGAGTTTTTGAGGATCATCAAGAAAAGTGACTATAAAGTTATCGACCAACTTCATCAGACTCCTTCCAAGATTTCGATTTTATCTCTGTTGATGAGTTCACCCGCTCATAGGATGGCCTTGCAGAAAGTTTTGACTCAAGCACATGTGGATCAAGATATCAGCACCAGTCGGTTTGATAGTGTGATTGCCAATTTGACCGCCTGTAACACCCTTAGTTTCAGCAACGAAGAGTTACCAAAGGAGGGTCCGAACCATAATCGTGCTTTACATATATCGGTGAAATGTCAGGAGGACAATTTAGCGAGAGTACCAGTAGACACCGGCTCTTCTCTGAATGTTCTACCCAAGAGGGTTCTTGATAAGTTGGTTTTCAAAGAGACTGTGTTGAAACCTACTCCTTTGGTCGTCAAGGCTTTCGATGGTTCTCGCCGGTCGGTAATGGGGGAAGTTGAGCTTCCTATCCTGATTGGTCCACAAGTTTTTAATATCACGTTTCAAGTCATGGACATTAATCCCAATTACAGCTGCTTACTTGGAAGGTCGTGGATTCATGCCGCTGGGGCAGTAACCTCAATGTTACATCAAAAGATGAAGTTCGTAATCGATGGAAAGTTGGTTATTATACACGGTGAGGAGGATCTGATGGTCAGTAACCTGTCTTCTTTCCGTTATATCGAGGCCGATGAGAATGCTTTAGAAATCTCCTTTCAAGCACTTGAGATCGCCAATGCCGTTTTGCTAGAAGTCGAAGAGACAGTGGGTCAGGGTATTCCATCTTTTGCATCTCTGAAGAGTACCAAATCAACGATTGACAGGGGCATTCCTGAAGGTTGGGGAGAGGTAATTGATGTCAAGACCAAGACTGATCGCTCTGGGTTGGGTTACAAACCAACTCTGAATGGAGCTGCCACAACTGTCGAAGGGCGTCCGAAGGTTATCCAAGAGGTATTTGTCAGCGGAGGTTTCCAAGTCAATGCCATCGGTGACTGTGAGTAAAATGAAGAGCTGAGCAACCTGGTGTTTAAGGGTGATGCAGTTTTGAACAACTGGGAGGCCGTAGAGATCCCTGTTATTTTTCCCTTGTCAAAGTAATTTTTTTTTTAAAAAAAAGTTTCATTTACATTTTCAAATAAAAATTCGTAGCTCTGCCCAAGGCTATAGGGTCGCTTTTATTGGGCCACCTTTCATTTCTAAAAGGATATTAATAAAGGCATTTTGTTCAATTCCACTTTGGTTCATTTGCGTTTTTCGTTTTCACCTTTAAAAATGAAATTGGCAACCTTTTTTTCCAAAAAAAAAATAAAAAACAGCATTTCATTCCTTATCTTGTATATCTTCGAGCATTTTAATTCAGTAAGCCTTCCATCATGCAGAGACATCGTAAACCTTGTTGAATCCAATGACTTTACTGACACTCCTGACTGGGATGCACCCATCAATCAAGCCGAGGACGAGGGTGAAGAAGATTTTGAAGTACCCGCTGAACTGACAAGATTGATTGAGTACGAGTATACAGAGCTTCAACCGTATAAAGAGCAGGTGGATTTAATTAATCTTAGTACAGATGGGAACAAGAAAGAGGTCAAGATTGGTGCAATGCTTGGGACCGAGGTTAAGCCGAGGTTGATTGAGTTGTTAAAAGAGTATATTGATGTGTTTGCGTGGTCGTATCAAGATATGCCGGGCCTAGACACAGATATTGTTGTTCACAAGTTGCCACTTAAGCCAGATTGCCCACCTATCAAGCAAAAACTTCGAAGAACGAGACCCGACATGGCTTTGAAGATTCGAGATGAGGTTAAAAAGCAGTTGGATGCAGGTTTCTTGGCAGTCGCAAAATATCCAGATTGGGTTGCCAACATTGTGCCAGTGCCCAAGAAGGACGGTAAAGTTAGGATGTGTGTGGATTACAGGGACCTGAACAAAGAAAGTCCGAAAGACGACTTCCCTCTGCCACATATTGATACACTTGTAGACAATACAGCCAGTTTTGCGTTGTTTTCATTTATGGATGGTTTCTCTGGCTATAATCAGATCAAAATGGTCCCGACGATCGAGAGAAGACTACTTTCATTACTCCTTGGGGGACCTTCTGCTACAAAGTCATGCCCTTCGGTTTGAAGAACGCAGGGGCAACTTACCAACGCGCTATGACCACTCTTTTTCATGATATGATGCACAAGGAGATCAAGGTGTATGTGGACGATATGATAGCCAAGTCTCAAAGTGAAGAGGAGCATTTAGACCATTTGGTGAAGCTGTTTGAACGACTCAGGAAATATCAGTTGAAATTGAATCCTGCTAAATGTACCTTCGGTGTCAGATCTGGAAAATTGCTTGGTTTCATTGTTAGCTAGCGAGGGATCGAGGTGGATCCTAACAAGGTCCGAGCCATTCAAGATATGCCAGCTCCGCAAACCGAGACGCAAGTTAGAGGTTTTCTGGGACGTTTGAATTATATTTCCCGGTTCATCTCCAACATGACCGCTACTTGTGAGCCGATATTCAAGTTACTTTGCAAGGGGCAGACGGTTGAGTGGAACCCCGATTGTCAGAAAGCGTTTGAGAAGATTAAGGGTTATTTGCAGGACCCCCCCTATTCTGATTCCTCCCGTACCTGGAAGACCGTTGTTTATGTACCTTACCGTTCTTGAGAAGTCTATGGGTTGTGTGCTTGGACAACATGATGAGACTGGAAGAAAGGAACATGCGATTTATTACCTGAGTAAAAAGTTTACCGATTGTGAAAACAGATACTCACCATTGGAGAAAACTTGTTGTGCATTGGCATGGGCCGCTAGGCACCTTCGGCAATATATGGTCTGTCATACCACATTGTTGATTTCTAAAATGGATCCGATCAAGTATATTTTTGAAAAACCTGCTCAAACCGGGAGGCTAGCCCGTTGGCACATGTTATTATCCGAATATGACATCCAGTATGTACCCCAGAAGGCGATTAAGGGTAGTATTTTATCTGATTATCTTGCAGACCAGCCAGTTGAAGATTATGAACCTCTTAAGTTTGATTTTCCCGATGAGGATATTTTGTTGATTAAAAGAGATTGTGAAGAGCCAGGTCCGAGTAAAGGTCCGGAACCAGGTCTTTGGTGGAGGATGATGTTTGATGGTTCCTCGAATTTCAATGGGCATGGTATAGGCGCCGTTTTGATGAACCCAAAGGGTGGATTCACTCCATTCACAGCAAGGTTGGACTTTGAGTGTACTAATAACGTCGCAGAATATGAAGCATGTATCCTTGGCCTCGAAGCAGCAATTCACCTCTGTATCAAACTTCTTAAAGTAAGTGGTGACTCAGCCTTGGTTATTTACCAGGTACAAGGCAAATGGGAAACGAAGAATGAGAAGTTAATCCCTTATAAAGACTACATTGTTGAGCTGATCAAGTATTTCGACGAGATAGAGTTCGAGCATGTTCCTAGATCCGAGAATCACGTTGCTGATGCTTTAGCCATGTTAGCATCCATGTGGAAAGTTAAATTCGTTAATGAAGCACCTCTTATCCATATTGAGCGCAAAGTTGAGCCCGCTTATTGTCAGGTGGTCGAAGAAGTTGAGGTGGATGAAAAGCCTTGGTTTCATGATATCAAGAATTATCTCGTCAAACAAGAGTATCCCGATGGTGCTACTGGTCTGGACAAGAAAACATTGAGAAGATTGGCGTCCAAATTCTTTATCAGTAATGGTGTGCTATACAAGAGAAATCACGACATGGTTCTGCTCAGATGTGTTGATAAACGGGAAGCGGACATGTTACTACAAGAAATTCATGAGGGGACTTTCGGAACTCATGCCAATGGTTATGCTATGTCCAAAAAGATGTTAAGGGCTGGGTATTATTGGTTAACCATGGAAGCTGACTGTATCCAATACGCTAGAAAGTGCCACAAGTGCCAAATTTATGCTGATAAAATGCATGTACCTCCATCACCGTTGAATGTTTTGTCTTCACCATGGCCATTCTCTATGTGGGGCATTGACATGATTGGGGCAATCGAGCCGAAGGCTTCTAACGGTCATCGTTTTATTCTTGTTGCTATTGATTATTTCACCAAGTGGGTAGAGGCTGCCTCCTACACCAACGTGACCAAGCAAGTGGTTGCCCGCTTCATCAGGAAAGAAATCATCTGCCGTTATGGAATCCCAAGCCGGATAATAACTGACAATGGCACCAATCTGAATAACAAGACTATGAAAGAGTTGTGTGACAATTTCAAGATCACTCATCACAATTCTTCTCCGTACCGTCCTAAGATGAATGGGGCCGTTGAAGCTGCGAATAAGAATATCAAGAAAATCCTGCAAAAGATGGTTGTGACTTACAAAGATTGGCATGAGATGTTACCGTTTGCTTTGCATGGATACATAACCTCAGTGAGAACTTCGACAGGGGCCACACCTTTCTCATTGGTGTATGGAATGGACACCGTGCTCCCCATCGAAGTAGAGATACCTTCTTTAAGAGTGTTGATGGAAGCTGAACTTGAGGAAGCTGAGTGGGTTCAAGACAGACTGGATCAGTTGAATCTCATTGACGAGAAGCGCTTGACAGCCATGTGCCATGGGCAATTATATCAGAAACGGATGAAAAGAGCGTTTGATAAGAAGATCTGTATCCGTGAGTTCCGTCAAGGAGAGCTCGTACTCAAAAAGATCTTGCCAGTGCATAAAGATATGCGCGGAAAGTGGATGCCCAATTATGAAGGCCCATTTGTTGTAAAGACCGTTTTCTCCGGAGGGTCTCTGATACTTACAACAATGGACGGTGAAGAACTAGCACATCCCGTGAATTCTGATGCAGTCCGAAAATATTATGCCTAAAAATCCGCTAAGTCGAAAACCTGCAAAAGGCGACTTAGGCAAAAGTAAGGGTTGAAAAAAAGAAATAATAATAAAAAGCTCGCTAAGTTGAAAACCCGAAAGGGAGGCTTAGGCAAAAAAGGAGCGTCCCGGTGGATTGAAAACCCGAGAGGGCGGTTCAGGCAAAAGTTAGGGACAAAGGCATTTCATTGCATCAGAGAACACTGATCATCGCGAACACACTTTCCGCATGAGAGCCATGTTTCAGTTCTTTCATCCTTGCCCAAAGCAAGATTCTGGATTAGTCTTAGTTATTAGTGTCAGTAGGTGTCATTGGATTCAATGTAACCTTTTCCCATGTTGCCAATTTTAAAACATAATCATCTGTGGAGCTATGCCTTCAGCGAGCTACCACCCTTTAATAAAAGATACCATCTTGTTCCTTGGTGCATTGCTCTTTGTTTTCTATTGTTATGCAAAATGCGTTTATTCTTAAAATTTGAAAATGAAAGGTGCATTGTAGATTTTTCAAAACTGTTCTTCAAAAACAACAAATTTGAAATGTAATAAATTACTTTGACTAGTGGAAATTTCGGAAAGGATCTCTTCACTCCCCGAAAATATCATTATTGCAGAAACACTTTCAAAACATTGCTCTAACACAGTCCCCAGCGAGACTATAAGCTGACAACCTTTTCTTGGGTAACTCGAAAGTGTCCTTCAGGTTTTCCTCTCCCCATGTGAAGACGTGATACTGTACACCCAAGCAGATTACCTTCTCCCCAGAGAATTCAGAACTTTAAAACCAGATTTGGTTCTACCATTGATCTTTCTTACCCATGATTGACGTATTGGTTGCAGAGAACACAGGGTATTTCCGTCGAGATGTTTATTTCATCTCTCATCCCGTCTCTAATCTGTTTCGTCAAGCATACGCAAGGGCATAAGCATCACATGCCTATTTCATTACATATTCATTACATACTCGTTACACATTCATTACATATTCATTGCATACTCATTTCATAACATCTTGCATACATAAACATTAACATACATAAACATTAACATATGCAGTAACACATACGTTAACATTCACAGGTTCATTGTGTTTCACCATCATTGGTTGTTACCGCCGAGTAACTAGGGTTTGTCCATTCTCTCTAAAATAGATTGTCAGCCCTAAGCATAAAATACATATGTGTTTCCAAGTTTCCCTACGGAGCTCGATCCTCGTGGATGACGGTTACTTCAGCTGTCTTTCCTCGCCAGGATAAGATATTTACCCTTCGAGATCATTCCCTCGATGGAGTCTTGATTACCAGTCTTCTTTCTAGCTCGATCCTAGATTGAATCTCGGTCATGTCGGTAGTCAAGCCCAACCGGACGTGCATTTATTTTGCACCATCTAAAAACTTTCACCATACCATGACAGATACGCGACTATCTCGCTTGAGAGGTTTACCACTGTACCCGGACGTGCATTTATTTTGCACTATCTTTCAAGGAAATCAACTATAATCATTTACAGATATACGCCAGTTCACGCCTGGAAAATCTATCAATACAATACTTTACAATCCTACATGTTACAACACTTCACAACACTTTACATCTTACAGCACCGGTATACAACATTTCTCACCTAAGAAACCGATCCTATCTTCGTTATGACTCGCAGTAAATGGCCATCTCCATGGAGCAGTTGGGCTTCCATTTACCTGTCGTCTGGAAGTATGGGGGGTTTTGAACCAAATCGTATTCAGGAGAGCACGATCTTGAAGTACGGGGAGGTTTGAGCGGAATCATATTCAGGAGAGCACGATTCTGAATTATGAAGAAGTTCATTTATCCTTTAGTAAAAGAAGAAACCAAATCGTATTCAGGAGAGCACGATCTTGAAATACGGGGAGGTTTGAGCCGAATCATATTCAGGAGAGCACGATTCTGAAGTATGAGGAAGTTCAGTTCATCCTTTTCATATTCAGGAGAGCACGATTCTGAAGTATGAAGAAATTTTAAGAGCCGAATCATATTCAGGAGAGCACGATTCTGAGTTATGAGGAAGTTCAATTAGCCCTTTTCATATTCAGGAGAGCACGATTCTGAAGTATGAAGAAATTTCAAGAGCCGAATCATATTCAGGAGAGCACGATTTTGAGTTATGAGGAAGTTCAATTAGCCCTTTTCATATTCAGGAGAGCACGATTCTGAAGTATGAAGAATTTCATTTACCTGAAAGAGCGGAATCATATTCAGGAGAGCACGATTCTGAAGTATGAGGAAGTTCAGTTTACCTTTTTCATGTTCAAGAGAGCACGATCTTGAAACATGAAGTAGTTTATTTATCCTTCAGTAAGAATCAGAATCGTATTCCAGGCGCCGACCTTAAATACGAGAAGATTTATTTATCAGATAAGCAGCAGCCTCTTTATTTGAGTGCTTATCCATTTTGGCACATAAGTCCCTTCCAACGATAAGTGACAGTTCTCCCTCGAGAAGCTTATCAGGGCATTTCCCATTAAAGTCCATTTATTTTGGCATACAGCCGATCTTTACCCTGTATATTTGTTACGGAGTTCCGAAAAGTCTGTTTGATCCTGTCACGAGGGATAGTTTACAGAAGCTTGGATGTTATTCTTTGCTCAATGCTCCAGCATTCTGTAATCGATCTTGCAGTCGTACATGATCCAGTTTTACTTTTAGATTCCCCAGTGGAGGCCGTCTCACAGGAGTCATCTCCATTTGAGAATCTCGTTCCCAAAATGACAATTGGTCGTGTTTGCCCCAGTTGACCATCATTTTTCCCCCCAGTGTTGTACTGTGTCCCAGCGCGTCGTCTTCCCCGGTGTGTTCTTCTTGTAGCGTCTGTCCCTGTGTCGTCGTATTCGTTAGCATTTTCGCATTCATCATTCCAGCATACGCATCATATCATATTCATGGCATCATCTGCATTAAGCTGTTCCCGCTTTGTCCATAGCATTGCATATCGTCGCATATAAGGGCAAAATTTTCGGTCATCTATATTTAAATCTCTCCACCACGATTCCTCGAGTCTTTGTCACTCAAATCGTCTGGTGTAGCCATTTAAATAGGGGCAACTGTAATACCCCAAATTTTACCCTTATATTTAGTCAGTCATTTCGCATATCATCTCATATGTACATTCGCTAACCACTAACAAGTTATGGAGGTGTTTGTTTTGCAGATTTGGTTCCAGGGGTATTTTGGTCATTTTACGCAAATTCTGCTAAAAACGGGTTGTTATTAAGTTCTGAGGCATTTATTTGCCACTTGGGTCAAGGTGCCGGTATGTTTTGTTAGAAATATGATTGGACTCGGGGCCGTGCTTTGTTTGATTTTGAAACATTTCTAAACAGTTTTGTTTCCTCTTAATAAGATGAAGTTGGGTTGAAAAGGAAGTGGATACTGTTAAGGTTATTTTGAGAAGTGATGTGATCAACGAGATTTTAATTTGAATTTGTTTGGATATAATCATATGGCGGGATATCATTTATAAAAGGCAAAGGAGAAGTAAGTTTTAAATATTTTTGAACTGTTGTTCATAAGTATCTATAAGTTACAACTCAAGAGGGAATTTAAATGGTTCTGAATTATTATTTATGGATACTTTGAATTTACAATTGAGAAAGTAAATATGAATATTTGTTGAATTTCATTTCATGAATATTTATAGTTTACAAATGGATAAGTGAATTTGAACTGGGTTTACAAGAGGTTTCATTTACAATGAGTATCTATCCTAAATCCTAAAAATTCCTAAGTGTCTTCATGATGTCTTTAAGCTTCTCCGCGGAATCTCCAATTCACCTGCACATCAAAACAGAACAAACAGTATAGAAAAATGTTAGAAGTTGTTTTTGACACTCTCAGAACAGTGTCATCATCGAGTGCCGGGAGTGGCACAACCGAAGCTGCGTCCTACCCCCGTTACCGATCCGCGCCGTTGGCGTCAGATCAGGTAACACCTGTTCTTATCGTTACGGGACATCCGAGAGATAGAAGTAATAAAAGAAGCGGGACTGATTCGTTTTGCCGCGATTGGATTTCCAAACTGATACGAGAATAAGGCAACATAGGCAAGTTCGGACTCAGACCCGGATGTCGGCAGGTCTGAGTCGTTTTTTTTCCACACCTGAAAATCCACAAACACATCAATACCAGGTTCAACATTCAGAACTCAAAACCCAAAACGATTCATAAGTTGCCATAGGCATCAAACTGCAGCAATCCTGAACAGGACAGAGAAATGAAACCAAACTAAACTGCATCAAAGCAATGTATCAGAATCAGGTTCAGAAGAAGAAAAGTGAGTGTATGGTCCGAACTAACAGTCATAACTAAACTGAATTGAAATCAAAGAGAGCATCAGTTCACAACAGTTCTGAACCAAACAAATGAACTCATATCATAAAAAATCAGAAGTGAAGAAATGGACTGCACATCCAAGTTCAAATATCTGCAAGCGTACAAAGAAAAACACAATAGAACGGATGCCTAAAGCGCCACAACAAGAATCCATCGTAAGTATCAGAGACAGAGGAAAAATGTGAAGTCAAAAGGGTTATCAGAACCAGCTCGAATACAAAGGGCTCAGTCCATGTCAATAAGATCCCGCAATCAGAAAAGACTGTCAGGAACATCACCGTTGCAAGCATTGGGCTCAGCAAGCATCATTGCCCCAATAAACGAGTCACGAAAATCAGTTCAAAGTATGAAGGCAACCGCGGCGTAGTAGCGCTTCTGAAAAAAGAAAGAAGGTCGTGAAGATCAAATCAGTTCAGAACAAACAAAACACACCAGTTCAGAGAGTGAAACAAGTGCAAAAAGCCAGAAATCGCAACAAATGATAAACCACAAGCGAAGATCATCAGAAGCAATCGCAGCGTCATCAAAGAGTATCAGTTGTCACGACTCAGATGAACATCATCGCCATATACCTTTCCCGGCGTTTGACTCGACCTAAGCCTCGATACCGGCCCTCTCTGAAAGAAGAAGAGGAAAAGCTAACTGCATCAAAATTGCCAAATCGAAAACGAGTCAGTCTCAACCAAGCAAATCAGTTCGAAACCAAAAACAAATTAAGTCAGATGTCAAACAGATCAAGTGAAATTCAAAGGCAATCCAATCCACATCTGCAAAAATCCAATCAGTATATCAGAAAATGATCAAACAAAATCGAATCAATTAAGGAGTTCTGGAAATGGAAAGTTTCGAGTTAGATCCAAATCGTATCAGGAAACATCCCCATTGGAACTCAATCTGAAAAAACCAAACAAAATCAAATCAAAACAAATCAAACGAATCAGCACAGATCAGTCAAACAAATTAATTTCAGAAATCCAATCAATGTCAGATAAAATCAGAATCGTATCAAAAATCCCAAATCGAATCATCAAAATCAAATAGCACAAATCCAACACGGATTAAAGGCCCAGAAAGATGAAATCGGAAGAGTATAAGAAGGGACGATCTCACCATCAAAAACCCTAACTGGTAGCCACGAGAAAGAGAGGAGGAAGGATCGCAGAAACCCTAACGAAGAACACACAAATCGCAAACCCTAACGAACGAAAATCGCGAGACTCAGAGGGACCGGCACCCTCATCATCGTCTCCGACGAACAAACATCCTAAAACCACGAGCGAAGCACCAACGAAGGGGAAGATCGCCTTCGCCGTTTAAACGGCGGGCAATCAACTCCAAGCCTCAGAGGAAACCCTCATCATCGGCCGTTCACCATAAATGTAAGCTATGAGATATCTCCCTCACAACATTCGTATTTGATTTCAGGTTACTGAGGAAATAAGAGGATCACAGCGCGAGGAAGAAGAAAGACGCGAGAGAGATGAAGAAGAAAAGGGAAACGGCGCCGCGAAGGTTCTCTGGGGGGAAACCCTAAAAAATTTGTTTCTTATGACTAACCACTAGGTTGGGTCCGGAGGTGATGACCGGCCCAACCCCTTATGTTTTATGTTTTATTTTTTTTATTTTGTTTTCTAAATTATGTTTTTAATTATTTTAAATTGTTTTATAATTTTAGAAAATTGTTTTAAAAACCTCTTTTTTGTGTAAATTTTATAAATAAATAAAAATCTTTTATAATAAAATTAAAAAACCTCTTTTTAAAATAAAAATTAAAACCTTTTTTAAAATATAAAAATAAAACTTTTGTAAATATAAAACTAAAAAAAAAACTCTTTTTAAATGAAAATAAGAAAAAACTTCTCTTAGAAATATTCAAAAATAAAACTCTTTTTTTTAAAAAAAAACACATTTTAAAATTAAATCTTTTTGCAAGTTAATATTAAATAAAACAATAATAAATCTCCAATTTGCATATTTTTCTTTATTGTTTCGTAATTAATTTGATTGCCGCTTAACTCTGCCCACTAACATCGTTTGTTCATTTTGCAGCTTATTACTTATTTCATCTTATTTTTCATTCCGAGTTCATTATCATATTGTAATTGTTCCTCATATGTAACCTCGTGAATCTAATAATCGCGCTTTAAATTTCTGCCTTTAAATTTCTGTTTGCATGGCTTTAACTCCTGTTTTATTCCCTGTTTGCAATTCAATTATCTCACACCTTCATCAATATTTCTGTCACATTGCACACACACTGCCGAAGGAATTAGGTCTAGCGTTTGACCGCCGTGTCAATAGTCCTCAACTTCAAACCCTTACAACCTCACAAACCCTAATTTTCACAAATGCCTCGCCGCAGGCAAAATTACAATTTTACCCCTAGCATTAGGTCAAAGAGCCGCCGCGCTCATTTTAGGGTTTCCCGCCGCGGAATCCCTAACCTAATTTAACCCTAATTACAACTTAACATTTCAACGTAGAGATTTGGAGTTTCTACACTCCACGTAAGCGTGTCCTTAAGATGCGTTTATTCCCCTTGAGACCTTGACCACAGTCAAGAAGTTTCTAACCTCCCTATTGAGGGGAACTACGATTACTCTGATTCCACTCCCGTAAGGATACGTAGGCCCAAGATGCGATGTCTTGCCGAGTAAACTTAGAATTAACCCCTTAGGTCTCCTTTCTCACTTTTAATCCTTTGTACATATACCTTAAGCAAATAAATAAAGCAAATAGTAAACATCTGAACAAAAGGTTCCTGTAGAGTACTACAGAAGTTTAGGGTGCTAATACCTTCCCTAAATTTAACCAACCCCCGAACCCTAGATCTTTCCCCGCATTGTGTTTACGATGCAAAATAGGTTTTCCCTTTTTGACCTTTTCCTTCGGATAAATCAAAGAGCGGTTGTGAATTGAATTGCGATTCAAACTCATTAATAGTTTGTGATCCTATTTCCACCGCAACAGTGAGGTTCAAGATAGTGACCCCATTTCTGTTTGGATCAAGAACGTGTTTGATATGGTGAATTAATGAGAGTTCTATAGCAAGAATTGACCAGGGTAACATGAGGAAGAGATTGAGCACTTTAATTTCAAGAATGGTTAGAGTTGAGGTTTGACCCTAATTTTGATTCATTATCGGGTTTAAAGTTTGAGTACATTTCAGTGAATTCTAAGGTGATGGTCATGATCAGCATGAAATTTAGAGTGTTCTAGGGTTTTAAATCTTGGATTTCGGGCAAGAATTGATGTGATACGATTGTGATGAAGAGAAGCACGATAGCTCTGTTTCCATGGCTTCTTCATTCCAAACCCTGGCTGAAGGAAGAAGATGATAAACTGGCCGTTGGATCATGCAAGGACTCGTTGACTGGGATCGGATCGTGTGGCCGAGATTTAATTTCACGCTTTGAAGAGGGAAGTCTGAAACGATGAAACGAGGCGTTTCATTAATTGGAGTTTTGGGCTTTAGTGGATTGATTGCTAATCACACCCCCATCCACGGCCCAATGATGATTTGAACTAATTTTCCTTACTTTCTGCACCGCGTGTTTCTCCTTTTTCTTTATATTTTTGAGTTGTTTTCTGAGTTAAAAATGGGCCTAGCGCGTTTACTAATCACACCCCCATTTGGAGCCCATCTGGTCAATGCACTACATATCATTGCTATCTGCACCAAACATTTCACATTTTATTTTCTTTTTCTCCATTTTTCTTTAAACTTTGGAAAATCATATTAAATAGAAAAATAATGATTTTTACATGGGAATTTTTCCTTCTATTTCAAATTTATGTCTAGGAAATTATAAAATCAAAACATTTGCATATTATGCATTTTTAGTATTTTTTGTATATTTTCTCTGTTGATAGCTTTTAATTCATTTTATGGTTGATTCATGGTTTTGTAGAATTTTGTTTAGCTATTTCCCTTCATATTTTTGCACCATTCTTTTTAGGATAGTTATATTAGGACTTTAGCTCCCCTCTGGATTTATTCCATAATTTTATGATTAATTTTTGATTAGTTTTGATTAGACGACTTTAGGTTGTATAGATTTAGGTCAATCCTTAACATAGGTCCACAATAACACTAGAATTTTGGGTTTTTAGGTCAATTTAGATATTGGGACATATAAGGTATTAAGGGTAGTCATGTAGGATCCCTTAGAAATTATATTAGATTTTAATATAATAGTATACTATTTTTAAGTGATTTTTTGTAATTGATTGTTGTTTGTGTTGCCCTGGTGGTCTTATATTTCGTTTTGCTTTGCTTTGTGGGCTTTTGCTTGGCTTGGTGGGCTTGGTCTTGCTTTTTAGAGCATGGAGGAGCATAGTGGAAGACTTGATGATTGAAGAAGGAGCTTGAGAGCTTGAAGACTTGTTTGTTTTGTTGTTGTTTTAGGGTTAGGAATTAAGTAGAGCTTAGACTTAATTAATTTCTTTCTTAAACATGGATGGTATCCTTCACTTCCATTCCTCCCAATGATTAAAAGTCCTCCCATGGTATTCACCTCCCTCCTTTGGAGGGATAAGTGATGGTACCTAGGAAGTAGAACTTTTGAGGGAACCATTCTTTTGATGTTGAACCCTTATAGGTCACCTTTGGTGGTCAATAAACAGTTTAATATCCTAGCTTATCCTGTTAAATCAATTATCTTCTGGTTGGAGTATCTTGAAGATGTTGGGCTTGAGTTTGAAGATGAAGACTTCATTGAAGAGTATGGAAGAGGATGATTCCCTGAGCATTGCCATTTCAGCTGAGGCTTGAGAAGCTTGTAGAGGGGAAGACCAAGTTGAGACTGGTAAAGTAAGAGAGCTGAAGCTTGAAGACTGAGTTGATACTTATGAGGAGGATTCAATTGAGATTGAGTGTAGAGTTGAGGCTTGAGGAATAGAAGATGAGTTGATACTTACATTGAAGCATTGAGAGCCTGAAAGAATCAAGTTGACACTTGTAGTTAAGAGTGAAGCCTGAAGGTGGAATTGACTGAAGAGCTGAGGCCTGGAGAAGAGAAAATAAGTGGAAACTTATGGGTTGAAACCTGGAAAAGCAAGTTGATACTTGTCATGGAAAATGATAGCCTTGAAGGTTGATTGAAGTCTGAAGACTGGATTGCTGTTAGGAGAGCTGAAGCCTGGAAGAGAGAGGAGTTGATCTGCTTTCTTGTCTGTTTTCTTTTCTGTATTGTTGTGCCTTGTTTGATTTGCTTGATGCATTAGAATAAGTTCATATTTAGATTGCTTTAATCTAGGAGCATGATTGCATGAGAGGTTGAGTTGCTCCCTCTGTTGGTATTGTTACTGTATGGCTTTGCTTGTGGGTATTCGGTAGAGCCCTGCTCCCTTGCCCATGTGGTTTATTTTGCTTGATAGCATGTTATTTCTACTGTATGATTGTAGTTTACTGTATTTTGCTTTATAGCATGTTGTTTTTTCCTCAGTATGATTGATGTTGTTCATTCTGGCTTGAGGTTGAGATGAGCTTGTGGAGGCTGCTGCCCCACACACATTTCCTCCCTCACTTGCATTGCATGCATTTTACAGTTGTCTAATGTTTACTGTTTAAGCTGATGCTTTATCTGTTTCTGTGTATCATTGACATGATCCCTTAGGACTCTCATTTCCTTTGATAAGGAAGTGATGACAGAACTTTAGGTTGAAACCTATGCATGATAGCTTCTAGGAGTTCCCTGTTTCAAACCTCAACCATAGGATGAATCCTTGGCATGACAACAGTAGGACTTGATAGTCTCCCTTAGTTGAGCCTGTTCTCTTCTCATCTCAAACAGCTTAAGATACAGTAATCATGAATGCTTTCTTTCTTACGTTACGAGCCTTAAGCTATCTGAGAAAGGATTGTTGGAGAGTTTCTTTTCAACAGTCTGGATGTTTAGTATGGCACCCTTTGGGTGACATGCGACGCATTCACTCTCAGGTCATAGTCTCTAGTGCGATTGAAATTGCAAACACAATAAAAGACACTTCTTTCGTAAAAGACAGAAAACAAACTTCAAACTTATTTTTGCCCCGTGGGCCTGTAATTCAAAGGAAGCTTTTCTGAAGAAAAGAGTGTCGTTAAACTTCAGCGCCAACGCAAATAGGCTTTGTCCCTAACTGCTGGAACTGCTGTTTAACCCTACTCGATAAAACAGATGAATCTGAATTCCCATAATCCGTAGTATCCCGAACTACGTAAGCTCTGATCTCTCATACCTGTTGAGAGTACGTAGGTACAATACTGATGTATTAGCGAGCCACCTTCCCCGTAACCCGTAGTTAGTCAAACTACGTTGACTCTGATTTCTCGTTCTCTGATGAGAATACGTAGGCATAAAGCACGACGCTTTGCCGAGTCATTTTCTTTTCTTTTTAATCCAGCCTTGATAGGTAGATAGATAAACCAACTCGTCCAGTAAACACAACAAGCGTGGATCCCGTCGAGTACGACGGACGTGAGGGGTGCTAATACCTTCCCCTTGCGTAACCGACTCCCGAACCCAGACAACGGTTGCGAAGACCTTGTCTTATACCTTTTCGTCAGGTTTTTCTGATGTTTCCTTTCCCGCTCCGGGGGATAAATAACGAAAGGTGGCGACTCTTCTGTTTTGCCGGCACCTTATTTTCGCGGAAGCGACAGACGTATTTTAACTTTCTTGCACATAGGTCTAAGGAAAAGCTTACAAATCTCAAACTTAGCCTATCAGACCTAGAAGGAGCTTGCAAACCTCGTATTCTGGTGTTGTCAAAGAAAGTTAAAAGGGAAACATATTTTAACTCTCTTGTACATAGTATTAAGTAAGAGTTTACAAACCTATGACTTAGCCTATTTAGACTCAGAAGAAGCTTACAAATTTCGTATCCTGATGTTTCCAAAGGAAGTTAAAATGTTGTTATTTTGGTTTTCTTAAATATGGAACTAAGGGGGAGCTTACAAACCTCAACCTTGGAATTGTTTGACTCAGGGGAAGCTTACAAACCTCGGGCCTTGATGTTACTAAGAAGACTGGTTTATTTTTTCTTGAAAAACATTTCTTGGTGTTAGAGTCAATAGAACTCAAATATGGACTATCAGACTCAGGGGGAGCTTAAAACCTTATACCCTGTTGTTACAAAGAAAATTAAATGCCTAACATTGTCCTTTAAATACTTGTGTTTGTCATCATAAAAAAGGGGGAGATTGTTAGAACAATATTTTTTCACGACATATTCTCTTTTAGTTTTGATGATAACAAAAGTATTGAAAGAACAATGGTTTATTTGATGTGTGTTCTATTTATGCAGATTCTTGTTTGTGTATATAAATAATCATAATCTGTTTTACTTAGACACACATGGGAGTTGCTTCATTGTTAGCTTCTGGTGGCAGAGTCTGAAGAGCAATTGCTAGTGTGGTTTGGCGCAGACTCTGAGCTGAAGGCCTCAACATTCAGACGATTTCCTACACTTAGTAATTGTATATCAGCATCTGATACCATTCAGAGTTGGTGATAAAGTTGTGGTTGTCCATACTCCATAAATCAAGTTATATTGTCTTATCAGCTTGTCAGCTAGAGTATACAAGATTGCAAGGCTCAAGAAAGGTTTGCATGCTCTACGGATATTTACTTTCAATGAATCTATCAATACAGAACCTCTTGAAGACTCAAAAGTTAAACATATTACACAATGAATTCAGAATTTGTTGTGTATCCATCTTCAATGGCTCTTGTACTATGGAGTAGAGGCAAAGACACTTTATCAAGTTACCTCTTTTCAACATCTAGTTTCTGCAAAGGCTATAAATATGGCCGAAGATTCAAGTTTGAATCTTAACAAGGATTCTCCAGATGAAGGAGTAGCAAGATCAAACAATTATCAACTCTAACGTAATATGCATATTTTATGTTATAGGTTGTAATTGTAAAAGCCTTAAGATTTATTTCCATTGAATTTCTTAGAAATATTAAGAGCTTTAGGTCTTTATTATGGTGATTTATCATACCTCTGATGCTTGTATCATGTACACCTTGTTCTCTATTCTACTGAGCCTTCGGTAATTTAGATCAAAGTCTCTTGCTATATGCTAGAGCAAAAGTCTTGTCTCATTGGGATTCAAGAAACAAGTTTTAAGCTAAGATACTTAAGCCACGTAAGTTTCATTGCTTAAATGCTTGAGCTATGAAAGTCTTATTCAGCTAGTCCGATTGAGCAAGGGAAAGTCTCCATCTGAGGGGTGTGGGCAGGAAGCCTCAAGTGTTTCTTGAGCAAGGAAGTCTCAGTCTGGATGGCCAGAAGAGCAGGTGGCTCAGTCAGAGGATGTGAGCACAAGTCTTAGATATATGCTCTAAGCAAGGGTAAGTATCAACCAGAGGTACTTTGAAGCTGGTGGCTCGATCAGAAGGTGTGAGCAAGCAAAGTCTTAGACATGTGCTCTAAGAAAGAAAGTCACAGACGGTTGGTCTGAGCAAGTGTAAAAAACTTATGCAGAAGCATAAGTGATTGTAATCATGAAGTGGTTATAATGAAAATCTCTTGTGAGGCAAGGGGACTGGAGTACTCTCAGTTAAGGGAGAAACCAAGATGAATCTTTTGTGTCTTTTGTTGTTATTTGTTTACTTTTGTTATATCCGCTGCCACTTAATTAAAACAGAATCTGAACACCAGTTCTGATTTTAAAACTCTGATCAGAAGTTAAATTAAAGAAAACGCGAAACACAATTCAACCCCCCCTTCCTTCTTGTGTACGTTTCACACCTTCAGTGTTAGTATATGTATGTTATTTTTAATTGTATTCCTTGTACATTGCAGCTTTCGTTATGTTCAACCAACATGTCATAGAAAATGAGTTTATTATATCATATGTGGTTTGAGTGTTTTTATAACCCTTTACTAAATATATAACCTCTCGAAATGAATTAGAAACTAATAATATGAAAAATATAAGTTTTATTAGATAAAAAACTACATTGATCAATTTTTTTCAAGATTTCTTGCAGCCCATTTAATAACATTGCAGAATAAACTAGTTAAAAAAAGTGTTGAATGAAGAACTATAAGAATTAAATCAAATTCTAACCATCACAGAGCAAGATGCAAATAATAAACTACGAAAATCTAGAAAAACATCGGTTAATGCAACTTGTTATTCTTTTTTTTGGTTAAGTAGCCTGATGGTTAGTGTTAGAATTTTGGGTCACGTATGTAAAATTTAACGTGTAAGGGCCATTATTTAATTAACCAAAACTAATGTATCTAATTAATATTAATTCCATGGAAAATGACATATATGTCATGAAATGTTATTGTGTAGATACCATAAGTCAACCAATATTATAATTTTATGAGGGGTCAAATTTGGAATATTGAAAATGAGTAATAACCCTAAGGAAGTTATTTATGTAGGTTATGGTCCCCATTTGTAGATGAATGAATAATACAGTTTATCTGAATTTCTCTCTTCATCCCTGTCAGAAGAGAATCAAGACACCCTAAGGCACTTTACAAATCGGATGATCGTACTTGCAAACCTTTAGCAATTCCAATGGCAAACTCAGGTACATTTCTGCTTTCATTCTCAGCTTGAATTCAGGTATGGGTTCGTAGGATATAAGTTCGTAGAGATTATCCTATGATTGTATTCTTTATATCTATACGAATAAATATCATATGGTAAAGAATAAATAACCATAACAAGTGGTATATGAGACACCCATGTTTGTTTGAAAATTCATTTTTGGGAGTTTTTTTGAAATAATGGTTCCAAAATTGGGATCTCTTTTTATATTACAGTTTGTGTAAGGATTAATCTTTATATGCTATAAATCATGTTTTTTGATCTTATTTGATTATGTGCTTCGTCGTTTTTTTGTAGGACGTTGAAACAAACTCAGCAAATTCTAGATTTTCGGGATCTGATGTTATTTCAACGAAATTAGCAGTCTGGGAGTGATGATGATCGTCACCCTTGGTGATAGGTTGACTATCACGCTCTGAAGCACTAATGCAGACATGGCCTTACTGACGATTGTCAGTGTTGGCTGACAAGTACATCTCTTCCAGAGGACGACTGTCATTGTAGGGTGACAGACACACTCAGCTGGTCATTATCGGGTGACGATCATCATGGTTTGTGATGGTCATACTGTCACCCTTATTGATTTAATGTCGTACTTTTTTTTGGATATTTTCACTTTTGTAAAATTTATAAATGTACTGTTTTGTTGTGCTTCACACAACGAATTGGAACACTAGCAGGTTGTGCTAGTTTTCATGGTCGTGTCTCTAAGTTGTCTTATCCATTAATTTTGGTTTATTTTTGTGCAAGTTTAGGTCGCGGTTTGTATTTTATGCAATACTTTAACATTTTAAATGAGTAAATTAAAATGAAGAGTCACAAAAGTGACCTCTTTTATGAAATTTTCTTGTAAGAAATGTTAAAGTTTTTATTTATTTTATGTGTGTATCAACTGACCCATGCGAGTATCAATTGACCCAAATGATAGTTGATGTATGGCCGGATTTCATACACACATGTGATGGTAAACATGTAATAACTATAAGGTTTTACATGTGAATAGTAAATCAATCCAAAGAGTGGTTTATTATTTGACATTTTTTATTATCAATATTTGACCCTTACAATAAGAGTACTACTAGTAATTAATATCAGTGTTCAAAGACTCAATATTGATGGTGCACTAGGTGTTTTGTTATGGGCTATGCCATTATTTTAACATATTGATGATTCAATTTTTCTCTTATTTGAGTATATTTATTGTGTTTATTTTGTTTTATTTTTAGCTCTAATTACTTTGATATCTTCTAATTTAAATTCGGTTATGGCCCTTAATTGGGCAAATTTTAAGAACTAGAAAGGAACATGGGAATTGTTCTTGGTTTCGTTGATCGACCTTGATTTAGGGATAGTGATAACACGAAATCGTATATATATTTTGATGCATAATTCAACTAAAGTTTAACTGTTTTCGATCCGATTTCGGGTTATTTCCGTGTTGTTTGTCTGATGTTTTGCAGGTATTTGATGATCACGTCTAAGCAAGGCAATATGAAGAAAAGAAGCAATCTCAGATGAAATATGGACGAAAACCGGATGAAAACATCATGAAAAGCGCAGAATGCTGATTTTGCTGCTGTGACGACCGTCACACGGGTGACGATCGTCACACCTTGTGACGACCGTCATGCAGGCAAAAACGCCCCACTTCAAATGCACGTGAAAGAAGAAGTTCCAAGTCCCAAATAGTGGACCATTACTCCCTGATTATTCTGCCTCAAAGTCCACCCTCTTCAATTATAACCGTTAGAATTCCATTTCTATAAAAAGGGAAGAAGGGGACCTCAGAAGGGGAGCCGCATTCATACCACGAAGTGCTGCCAATTTATTTCCAGAGCAACCTTTCCAGTTTTTAATATTCTTATTTGTTTCTCTTTTCTTTTTTTGCATTCCTTTCATTCTTCTGTAATTTCTATTTCCGTTGTACGATCAAATTGGCACAAAGACCAGAATGCTGCCAACATCTGTGGAGGATCTGCCCAAAGGCCAATTGGAATATTTACAGGTTTCTCATTTCAATCGTAATTCCAGTTTTATTATGATGCATGCTATTATTTATTGTTTTCATTTATGTTTTACCTTTCCCAAATTCATGTCTAGCTAAATTTAAGTAATCGATATGTAGTAATAATTCGAAAGGGATTTGATAATAACCGGTTGAAAATTGTCTTTTTCAAAAGTTGTTTATGGTCTGAGTGTTTAAAATTAATTTACTGAATAAACTTCGTCGCGAAAGCGAGAACTTATTTAAAAGTAGTTTTGCCACGAAAGTGGGAAATTAATTAAGGTACGAACCAACAAGCGAAAGCTGCGGCAAGATCGGATAGTAAACACTAGTCATTCATTTTAATAACAGCGAAAGCACTTTAAAATGAATTAGAACTTAGAGATTTTCAAAAAAATAATTTTAACCCCGAATGGGACACGAAAGCGTACGTTTGGCCCTTAGAATTATGATTAGCGTCAATAACCATCGTGAGGAGAGAGTCTTCAGATCACCATTTTCTGCTTAAATAAACTCTGAAAAATATTTCATAGGCTGGTAACTTATCAAATCCCCGAAGAATATAATCACTGCATATCGATTCAATCAATTATAATCTAAGTAACATTCTTAGTTCCCTCTAGTGACAATCTTATTCCCTTAAACATATTCTACCTAGCTAAACATAGTAACTCCCGAGAACACTAGTTTGATTACGAGTCCCTGTGGGATCGATATCTATTATTACTACGCGATAGACTGTGCACTTGCAGTTAGGTTGTATTAGACATAGAAAGTCGCGATCAAGTTTTTGGCGCCATTGCCGGGGACCCGTTTAGTCAATAGTGTAACCTTCTGTTACGCCGTATAGACTAGGTTAACAATTTTCATTTTTCCTTTACTAGTGCTGTCGATTGTATGCCAAGTGATCGCTCACAAGGCGATATCTTGAAACCTTCAGTCGCAGAACTAGAACGCTTCTTACATCTAAGAAGCCGAATCATTGAGTACCAACTCAAACATAACATTCCCGATCCTCTCACTCCCATTCCCAAATCCGAAGAAGAATCAAACATGGCTGAAGGACCTCCAAACAAACCGCTGAAGGCATACGCTACGCCCTCTCAGATGGAGCCTAGAAGTAGCATTGCTGCCCCAGCTATTACCCGAAACGATTTTGAGCTGAAACCATCATTGCTGTCACCTGTACAACAAAACCAATTCTCAGGAAACGCAACTGAGGATCCGAACGAACATCTAACGAAGTTTGTACAATACGCAGACACGGTGAAAGCAAATGGAGTAACTCCAGACGCGATAAGACTTCGTCTTTTCCCATTCTCTCTTAGAGACAGAGCGTGGACATGGTTATAATCTTTACCATCCAACTCCGTTACGACGTGGGAACAATTGAAGAACGTCTTCTTAGCGAGATATTTTCCGCCAAGCAAAACTGCTATGCTTAGAGCTCAAATCAACGGATTTCGACAAAAAGATACTGAATCTCTTTACGAAGCATGGGAACGATTCAAAGATATGATGAGAATATGTCCTCACCATGGTCTAGAAGACTGGGTGACAATCCATACTTTCTATAATGGGCTTTTATACAATACTAGATTGACAATAGACGCTACCGCGGGCGGTGCACTTATGGATAAGCCATACGACGAAGCCTATCAACTATTCGAAAACATGTCTCAAAACCACTGCCAATGGGGAGGTGAACGCACTCCAATAGAGAAAACCACAGCGAAAGGTGGGATGTACGAGATCAGCAGTCTTGAAAAGTTCAACACTAAAGTAGATGCTCTAGCACAGAAGATTGATAGTCTGACCGTCAACCCCACTGCAACCGTCGCTGCCGTAACTCCAAATTGCGAGTTATGCGGAAGCACCACTCATAATGCACCCGAATGTCCATTGCTAGCCGGAATCCCACCAGACCAAGTAAATTATGCTCAAGGAAATCCTTACGCAAATACTTACAACCCAGGTTGGCGAAATCATCCAAACTTTTCTTACAAAAGCGAAAATGCATTGCAAATGCCTACTTCTCCGCCAGGATATCAGAAACCAGCTGTTGCTCAGACTGCACCTAGGAAATCAAACCTCGAGTTGATGATGGAAAAATTCATAGCTACTCAAGCTCAAACAAACAAATAATTCCTGAATCAAAACATACACACTAGCGAGCAAATTAAACAGTTGACCGGAAAAGTAGACGCTTTAGCCACCCATAATAAAATGTTAGAAACACAGATATCACAAGTGGCCCAACAACAAGCCTCTGCTGCCGCACCCGCTGACACATTTCCTGGACAACCCGAACAGAATCCAAAAGGCCAAGCAAATGCTGTAATACTAAGAAGTGGAAAAGAATTGGACGAACCGATCGATCCGAGAACCGAAAACTCAGCCATGCAACAAAAACCAACTAAACAAGCAGAAAAGGAATCCGAGTTAGAGAAGAAGGAAGACTACGAGAAGGAGGATACCGCAAGTGAAAAAACTCAAGCACCTCCAGCGCCATATAAACCACTTATTCCTTATCCTCAAAGACTAATAAACTCCAAAACTTCAGGACAGTTTAAGAAATTTGTAGAGCTCCTTAAACAGCTGAATATTACTATTCCTTTTACAAAAGCGATAACTCAAATGCCGTCATACGCTAAATTTCTCAAAGAAATCCTGTCGAATAAGAGAAAGATCGAGGATAACGAAACAGTTACACTTACTGCAGAGTGTAGCGCTATTATTCAAAACCGCATGCCTCCTAAATTAAAAGACCCAGGTAGTTTCTCCATACCCTGCGTCATAGGAAAGTTCGTGATAGACAAAGCTCTATGCGATTTAGGAGACAGTATCAGTGTTATGCCTTTATCTATATGCAAAAAGCTGAATATGGGAGACCTCAGATCAACCAAAATGTCCGTACAATTAGCTGACCGATCAGTAAAATACCCCGTCGGAATACTGGAAAACGTTCCAGTACGCATAGGACAATTCTACATCCCAACCGACTTCATAATCATGGACATCAAGGAGGACATTGTTACCCCAATTATTCTAGGAAGACCGTTCCTAGCTACAGCCAGAGCTATTATAGACGTGAAGAAAGGAAGGCTAACATTCGAAGTAGGAGAAGAAAAGATAGAGTTCATTCTCACCAAGTTCTTACAAGCACCAGCCATAGACGATACCTGCTATTTAGTAGATGAAATTGACGAATGCGTAAGAGAACTTGAAAATGAAGAGACCACGTATTCAGAAATAATAAAGATTCAAATACCCGATATTTCTGAAGACGATGATTGGCGTAAACCGTATAAAGGCGACAGCCTAAGCGAAAGTTTAGCACTGACCCCAAACCATATGCCAGGTCCGAAGAACCCATCTTTAGAACTTAAAACACTACCCAAAAACCTTAGATATGAATTTCTAGACGATGAACTAAAGAGACCAGTGATAGTCAACGCCGACTTAGGACAACCAGAAACCAAAAAGCTATTAGAAGTCCTAAAGAAGTACCCCACCGCGTTAGGCTATAACATAAGCGATCTAAAAGGTATAAGCCCTTCAATCTGTATTCATCAGATTACAATAGAGGAAGACTCTAAAACCTCTAGAGAGCATCAGAGAAGACTGAACCCCATCCTGAGCACTGTAGTCAGAGATGAAGTAAAGAAATTGCTAGATGCAGGAATCATCTATCCAATCTCCGATAGTGAATGGGTCAGCCCAGTTCATGTCGTACCGAAGAAAGGAGGAGTCACAGTAGTCAAAAACGAAAAAGGCGAATCAATAACAAAAAGAGTCGTGACTGGAAGCAGGATGTGTATTGATTATAGAAAGCTTAACAAAGCCACACGAAAAGATCATTTCCTGTTACCCTTCATAGACCAAATGTTGGAAAGATTAGCCAAACATTCATATTTCTGCTATCTAGATGGTTATTCAGGATTTTTCCAAATTCCCATTCATCCGGATGACCAAGAAAAGACTACATTCACATGTCCTTATGGTACTTTTGCTTACCGCCGAATGTCGTTCAGACTCTGTAATGCTCCAGCAACCTTCCAAAGATGCATGATGGCAATCTTTGCAGATTTCATAGACGACATCATGGAAGTATTTATGGACGATTTCTCGGTATGTGGACAAAGTTTCGAAGGATGCCTACAAAACTTAGAAATGGTATTAGAACGTTGTGTAAAAGTGAACCTCGTCCTAAATTGGGAAAAATGCCATTTTATGGTCCAACAAGGAATAGTTCTAGGACATGTCATATCAGATAAAGGAATTGAGGTCGACAAAGCTAAAATAGAGATTATAAAAGATCTCCAACCTCCAAAATCCGTACGAGAAATACGGAGTTTTCTAGGACATGCCGGTTTCTACCGAAGATTTATAAAAGATTTTTCAAAAATCACAAAACCTTTGACCGGCCTGTTGATGAAAGATGTTGAGTTCGTCTTCGACGACGACTGTCTAAAAGCATTCGAAACATTAAAATCAGCCCTTATCACCGCACCGATTATGCAACCACCCGATTGGCGATTACCGTTCGAAATCATGTGCGATGCAAGTGATTATGCCGTGGGCGCAGTTCTAGGACAAAGGAAGGACAAGAAACTCCATGCCATCTACTATGCCAGTAGAACCTTAGATCCTGCCCAAATGAACTACGCTACCACAGAAAAGGAACTTCTAGCAGTTATATTTGCGCTTGACAAATTCCGTTCTTACTTAGTAGGAGCAAAAGTTATCATATACACAGACCACGCTGCCATTAGGTACTTAATAAGCAAAAAGGATGCCAAACCAAGACTATTGAGATGGATCCTGTTATTACAAGAGTTTGACTTAGAAATCAAAGATAAGAAAGGAACCGAGAACGTTGTTGCAGATCACTTATCCCGAATAGAAGGCATCAGACACGAACCAGTACCAATAAACGACGATTTCCTGTACGAACGTCTGATAGCCAAATTAGAAAGTGACATACCCAACTCAATCTCGGAAGATCCAGAATTCGAAAAAGCCGTAGAAGCCGTCTATGCCCAAGTCACATTACCTTGGTATGCTGACATCGTTAATTACCTCGCTGCAGGCGTGCTTCCACCGGATCTCACTTATCAGCAAAAGAAGAAATTCTTCCACGATCTGAAACACTATTATTGGGACGACCCTATACTCTTCAAGAGAGGGGCCGACAACATATATCGTCACTGTGTCCCAGAGGAAGAAGTAGAAAATATCATTTCCCAATGCCATTCAGCACCATATGGTGGTCATGCTAGTACATCCAAGACGTGCGCTAAGATTCTCCAAGCCGGCTTATTCTGGCCTAACCTCTGGAAAGACGTTCACATCGCTGTGCTAAAATGTGATCGATGCCAACGAACTGACAACATCTCACGACGCGATGAAATGCCTCAGAAAGGAATCTTAGAGGTAGAAATCTTTGATGTATGGGGAATAGATTTCATGGGACCATTCCCACCTTTTTTTGGTAATAACTACATACTCGTCGCTGTAGACTATGTGTCTAAATGGATAGAAGCCATTGCTTCTCCAACAAATGACGCACGAGTAGTAATCAAACTCTTCAAAAACACAATCTTTCCTAGATTCGGTGTACCCAGACTCGTCATTAGTGACGGCGGATCTCACTTCATATCGCGAATATTCGATAAACTTCTTTCTAAATATGGAGTCCGACACCGAGTAGCTACACCTTATCATCCGCAAACTAGCGGACAAGTAGAGGTCTCGAACAGGGAAATAAAACAGATATTGGAAAAGACTGTCGTTACCTCGAGGAAAGATTGGTCATCAAAGCTACAAGAAGCTTTATGGACTTATAGGACCGCTTTTAAGACACCAATAGGTACTACACCCTACAAATTAGTTTACGGTAAATCCTGCCATCTCCCTATAGAATTAGAGCATAAGGCCTTCTGGGCCATTAAGACACTCAACTTCAACTACACCGAGGCAGGAGAAAAGCGAATCTTGAACTTACACGAATTAGAAGAACTTCGATTAGACGCTTACGAAAATGCCCGTATCTACAAAGAACGAACTAAAAAGTGGCAGGATAAACGTTCAGTCAAGAAACAATTCAGTGTGGGAGACATCGTATTGCTATTTAATTCAAGATTAAAACTCTTCCCATGTAAACTAAAATCTAGGTGGTCTGGACCTTATGAAGTGACTAAAGTACTTCAGAGCGGAGCTGTTGAAATTACCGATAAGACGAATGCACCGTTTATCATAAACGGGCAACGTCTAAAACATTATAATTAGAACGAAAACAGCCCTCAAGTCTGCAGTATAGCATTGCTTGAGCTTCCAGCTCAAACACCCGAATAGCTTGTCACCAAGCTATCGTCAGGCTTTAGACGTTAAAAACAGCGCTTACTGGGAGGCAACCCAACTTTTCCCGCATTTTTCCTCGTTATTGTATTTCATTTTTATTTAAAATTTTACTTTGAAAATTTAACAAAAATTCTAAACTTATAATTACTACTACTTTCTACTTTCGTTTATTTTCATATTTCTATTTTTATTTTTCTCTTTTTGTCTTTTGTTTTTACCGCTTTTTGTTTTTAAAAATCCTGACTTCAAACTTCTGTTTTAAACTTTTCAGGATTTTAAAAGTATTCAAAACATTCCTTCTGTTTTCTCCGACTTACCTGTGAGTATGGTCGAGTACGACTTCACAAAGGTTCATTTTCGAGGACTAGCTCAAAAGGCAAGATTTGCAGCACTAACTGAAAGAGAAATCGCCTTAACGCTATATTATGATAAGTCTACCATGGATAAACTAGGAATCACGGATAGCATTCAATACTTGTTCAATCAACTGGGTTGGGAGAACACTGCTTTGAAAACACGTTTTGCTACCTATAAGGATCTCACCTATGAATTCCTTAGTTCCTTCAGATACATACCCAACTATGATTTTGGATCCAACACAGAGCTGATTACCTTTCGAATGTTTGGAATGGACCAAACCCATAGTCGGATGTCACTAGCTAACCTCCTAGGATTTCCTAGCGGACCGTATGTGTTCATCAGTACAGAAGATGACGATATTGATTTTGAACTCGACCAATTATGGGGTAGAATCACAGGCGACTATCACCCTGAACCAGACAGAATGTATAATGATGATATTCATAACCCAGCTTTCAGATACTTCCATAAGATACTAGCTCACACCCTTTTCGGGAAAGAAGAAAATATTACCACAGTATCTAAAGAGGAGTTATTCATCATGTTCTGTGCTTCCCAGGGACGTACAGTAAATGCAGTGCCTTTCATGATGAGATCTTTCAGACGCCTCACTCAGGAACCACAGTCACCTATTCTTATAGGAGGCCTCGTGACAATGATTGCCTACGAGCTTGGCCTTAGATTCCACTTAAATGCAAGCACTCGTTTTGGCACCATTCGACCCATGAATATACAGTTCTGCTTTAACAGGCGCATTTTAGGAACTATGGGACCTGGACCTTATGAGTACCTCATTAACGAAAAACCTGTCCAGCTATTCACACTGCCTGATCATCAGATGACAAGTATCCACAATAAGGACAACTGGCTTTATGAATTGGATGAGCCTATGGGACCTCCTTCACCTCAGTCAACACCATAGAACTATATGTACGACAGTGACCACATCTCTGAGGCACATGACTATATGTACTATGAGAATGCTGTATCAGAAGCTGAAGTAGACCCTATGACTCCTCCGCACTACAACACCTATCCCGAGCCTATCCCTGAGGAGACCACCGACAAAATGGATATTGTTCTACTCCGATTGGATAACGTTGATGCAGCTCTGACTACTGTAAAAGATGACATCGCAGGCATACACAGCGAACTGGTAGTCTTCATGGACTTAGTCTGTGACCAGCTCGACTACTACGCACGAAAGTTCGATGAGTTGAATGCACGAAAAGACTAGATACTAGTTTTAGCATTAGATTTAGTTTAGTTTAGTTTTTCTACTTTCCGTCCGTTTTCAATTGTTTTGATTTTTACATTGTTAATTTCTTTATGTACTACATACAATCATTCCAATTTCTTGTTATTTCAATTATAGTCTTTATTCAATTATTTTGTTTTTACGTTATTCTTTGTTTATTGGCTGCTATAATACATTGCCATATCAATACTAGGCCTAAAAGTCACTGCAAGAACACCCTCAGAGCAAAATTCTGCGTTCTGCAGATTTTGCTGCTGTGACGACCGTCACAGGAGCCTGACGAGCGTCACGCGGGTGACGACCGTCACACATACGTGACGACTGTCACGAACCCAAAACTGATATCTGGTATAATAGGGATTGCATTTTCTCTCCCACTACCCTCCTTTCAACTTCCAATCATCAGCACTCCTACCCCACTCCAATTTTTCGTCTTCCCCACATTGCACCATATATTTCAACTCCCATCTCAACTTCCTACCACACTTCTGTCATTTTTTTCCACTTCGCAGAACAACCCCAATCCTCAGAACCCTCTCAATCTTCCAACAATGGCGAGAAATACCGAAACCCCGGACATCAGTAACATTGTGTTCAGCGAAGGTGACTTGGGCGAAAGACAGCGGGCCAACTACATAGCATTCCATCAACGGTCGCTCCAGCCGACTCATTATCCACACATTCCATCGCTCACGGAGCTCGGACTCCTTGAAGGCATCACTTGGATGCTTCAAAGAGCCGGCATCTGGAACCTTTGCGCCAACCCACTGTCGACGTACGAACAACTCACTCTCGAGTTCCTGAGTTCGTTCACCTACGTCACTTCCAGCGGCGACCTCAGCCAACACTCCGGTGCCGCATGCTTCCGGATGTTCGGCACAAACTATCAGGTGAACCAGAACCAGATTGCCGCCATCTTACAACTCCCTCGAGGCGACAATGCTCACCGCCGCCTCACCGATCAGTTCCAGCACGAAGCTTTGCGCTCTAGTACCAGTTGACCGGCATCAATGTCGATGGTTGGAACTCTCTACACGCAACGCATATCCATAACCCGACCATCTGGTACTTCCACCGAGCATTAAGCAACACAATCTTCGCCAGGGACAACAACCATAAGGTGAACTCGAAAGAGCTCTTCTTCCTCCACTGCGTCTTCAACAATGAGCCTGTCAACGCCGCTCCGTTCCTCCTGGCCCACATTCAGGCCAATTGCAACCGTGGCTCCAAGCCATTTTACTTTGGCGGGATTGTCACTGCCATTGCACTTGGGCTGAACCTAGGCGACCGCCTCCAGCACCTCCATGCCATCCCCTTGGTGTTCCTTGACACCGACCACTGCAGAGCCTCCCACCTTATCCGTTCCAGATCCAACGGCAAGTACCACCCGGTAGTGCGTGGCAAAACCGTCTGAAGCATCATCCTTCCATCACGCACCCGGACACACCTAGAGGATCGTACCAACTGGTTATTTGACCTCACTTCCCCTCCTGCTGCCGCTGCTCCAACTCAGGACCACACCCAAGGTTCTGATGACGAAATCCAAGCTGAGTTGGACAGGTCAGAGCAACCGGAGGCATCGCAGCCTCCTCCTTCCGAAGGTACATCCTCCCGCCTCCGCCGCCATCGTCCAGTGCCCGACTACACAGGAGATGACCTCCGCCGCTCTCTTGACCAGCAGGCCCAGATACTCGCTATGCTGCAGCAGCAGAATCAGCGAGCAGAGCAGTTCGAAGCTTGGCATCGGACCCAAATGCACCAACTTCAAACCGACCAAGCAACCATTACTGAGAACTTGGCAAATCTGACTTTGCAGGTCGAAGGACTCCGGGACACCGTCTACCACACCGGAGCTATGAGTTATGAGGACCGAGTCGCCCTGGCCAGAGCCAGAGGACGCCAGCGCGGACGTGACCGAGGCAGCGGACGTGATTAGTTATCATTTTCCTTATTTGTTTACTATATTTCCAGTTTATTTGTACTTTCATTTCCGTTGTATCTCCCTCTCGCATGCTTCCAAATCAGTGGGGACACTGATTGAGATAGTGTGGGAGCGGAGCGTTTATTTCCATTCCATTGTACTTTGAATTTCGTAATTTCTATTTAAACATTTTCTACTTTTAGCAAATAAAGCTTGTTTGTATATCCTTTTTCCGTTACGCAAACATCCCCACGTTATTCGACGTAAACAACAAATTTTTTTCGTTCGTTCCTCAAAAGAAAAAGCATCACGAGAATGCACCCGAGTTCAAACCAAGTTTTGAAACTCCGAGGAGACGACAATTCTAACAAAACCAGTACCATCTTGACACCTTAGATCTCCGGTTTATGCGAGTCGGTTTCACTACCTACGTGTACCAAAGTCTCAAGTGTCTACGCAAACTCAGCCCCAAGTAGTTTATACTAGCAGTCAGCACCATCCTAAAACACTTCTAAGCGAGCGACCAATGCGAATAAGTGTATGATCTCCAAAAAGATGAAAAATCATGAAAAGAAAGCTAGATAGCCAAAAGTATAAAGACACGTTTCCTTCTAAGTTAGGTGCTCCTCACCCGAGCATTTAGCCCAACGACACGAAAACTCATTGAAAAATCAATGAAATAAGCTTATGATCAATGAAGAAGATCAAAAACAGAAATGAGATCATATTCACTAACAGGTCGACTTGCCATGAAAGTGTATGGACAACGGGCTTAATGTGATTGCGCTAGAACAAACAGGGTGAACTTGCCGCGAGAACCTTGACACCAAGCTACAGTAGCATGACTGGGACCGATTTGCATAAAAAGGAGACCTCCGAAGACTTGTAGTCCAGTGTCGTCATGGTACTCGTTTTGTTCTTACCAAGAATCCCAGTTTTTCCCAACTTTGCGAACGAAGAAGTTGCCTCGTGCTTGCCAACTTTTTCATGTTTTACTTGAGGACAAGCAAAGATTCAAGCTTAGGGGAGTTTGATAACACGAAATCGTATATATATTTTGATGCATAATTCAACTAAAGTTTAACTGTTTTCGATCCGATTTCGGGTTATTTCCGTGTTGTTTGTCTGATGTTTTGCAGGTATTTGATGATCACGTCTAAACAAGGCAATATGAAGAAAAGAAGCAATCTCAGATGAAATATGGACGAAAACCGGATGAAAACATCATGAAAAGCGCAGAATGCTGATTTTGCTGCTGTGACGACCGTCACAGCTCCATGACGACCGTCACACCTTGTGACGACCGTCATGCAGGCAAAAACGCCCCACTTCAAATGCACGTGAAAGAAGCAGCTCCAAGTCCCAAATAATGGACCACTACTCCCTGATTATTCTGCCTCAAAGTCCACCCTCTTCAATTATAACCGTTAGAATTTCATTTCTATAAAAAGGGAAGAAGGGGACCTCAGAAGGGGAGCCGCATTCATACCACGAAGTGCTGCCAATTTATTTCCAGAGCAACCTTTCCAGTTTTTAATATTCTTATTTGTTTCTCTTTTCTTTTTCTGCATTCCTTTCATTTTTCTATAATTTCTATTTCCGTTGTATGATCAAATTGGCACAAAGACCAGAATCCTGCCAACATTTGTGGAGGATCTGCCCAAAGGCCAATTGGAATATTTACAGGTTTCTCATTTCAATCGTAATTCCAGTTTTATTATGATGCATGCTATTATTTATTGTTTTCATTTATGTTTTACCTTTCCCAAATTCATGTCTAGCTAAATTTAAGTAATCGATATGTAGTAATAATTCGAAAGGGATTTGATAATAACCGGTTGAAAATTGTCTTTTTCAAAAGTTGTTTATGGTCTAAGTGTTTAAAATTAATTTACTGAATAAACTTCGTCGCGAAAGCGAGAACTTATTTAAAAGTAGTTTTGCCACGAAAGTGGGAAATTAATTAAGGTACGAACCAACAAGCGAAAGCTGCGGCAAGATCGAATAGTAAACACTAGTCATTCATTTTAATAACAGCGAAAGCACTTTAAAATGAATTAGAACTTAGAGATTTCCAAAAAAATTATTTTAACCCCGAATGGGACACGAAAGCGTACGTTTGGCCCTTAGAATTATGATTAGCGTCAATAACCATCGTGAGGAGAGAGTCTTCAGATCACCATTTTCTGCTTAAATAAACTCTGAAAAATATTTCATAGGCTGGTAACTTATCAAATCCCCGAAGAATATAATCACTGCATATCGATTCAATCAATTATAATCTAAGTAACATTCTTAGTTCCCTTTAGTGACAATCTTATTCCCTTAAACATATTCTACCTAGCTAAACATAGTAACTCCCGAGAACACTAGTTTGATTACGAGTCCCTGTGGGATCGATATCTATTATTACTACGCGATAGACTGTTGTTGCACCCTAAAATTTGACCAACCGGTTCCCGCTCCTGATTTACGTTTCGGCTCATTTTTGCATTCGCATTCGCATACCACATGCAGTACATTTTTAATCCTACAGATGATGTCAGAATTGCAGCCTGGTTTTCACCTATAGGACGTCTCAGACCGGTTCGGGTAATCGGAGGTTATTTTGGGAAGTCACGTGCTTCCTGGGTGTTTTCGGCTTACGCAGTGATTTTTGAGATTCTTGGTGTCTGGGTTTACTGTTTACTTCGATTTGGTCTCGCGTTTTTTATGTTGGTTATTTGCCGTTATTTGTTTTTTTTGGAATTTAATAGCCTTTTGTAGATTTTAAATAGGTTTTATAGATTCTCTAGAATTTAAATAGATTTTTTAATATTTTTAACAGTTTTAAATCTTTTTTAGAGTTTATAAATTATTTTTAAATAGATTTTAGAATAAATTCTCCTTTTTAGATATTAAGTCTTTTTTTTTAGATAATAGTTTAATAGAACTTTTTTTTTAGATTTAAATAGAAATTAATATAGTTTGTTAGTATAGAAATTAATAAGGTTTTCATTAAATAGGATTAATAGATTTATTAGAGTTTTTTCTATTTTTATTAGTTTAGAAAGTAATTGGAATTAATAGAGTTTTATTTTAGGTTAATACTCTTTATTAGAGTTAATTAGGGCTTAATAGAGATTAATTAGGATTTTAATCTTTTGTTTAGATCTTAATTAGAGTTTGTTAGATTTAACTAGGATTAGATTAGTTTAATTGTCATTTGGCATCTAATTGTAGTTTTAATTTTTAGTTAATTGAAGTTTAAATCTCTAATCAGTTTTTAATCCATTTAATCTTCATTAACCATTTCATTCAGTGCAGATCCAGTCCAATTGGCCATCATTTTCGTGGGCCCAGTTCAGTTTTGGAGGCCCATTTCAGCAAGGGTCCGTTTTGTCCAAAAATCACATGTCCTATAAAGCCACGTACACGTGTTCAAGCCAGAGGCAGCCACCTCATAATTCCACTCACACTCCACTACCTCTCTCCTGCCACACGTGTTTCTCTCCCAGATTCTTCCCCTGCCACGCGTCCAACCCTCAGCCTCCCGGTGACACCTGTAATCCACTACGCCCCCTCATCGCCGGCCATGCAGCCGCCCGCCGGACCACCCTCCGTCACCGTAACCGTCGCCGGAGTCTGTTGATCCCGCCGGAAACTGCAGATTTCCAGGAATTCCAAGAAATCCTTCTTCACTCCTCCATCAACCACCTCACCGGAAAACGCATAGACCGTCGGAATCTTCATCGGTGTTGAAGTTTTTCCAGAATGACGATACTCATCATCTATTCTCCAGAATACCAAGAACAAGATCTCCCTTATTGCTTTTTGCCAGAATTATTGAAAGTTCTTCGAATCTTCGATCATCTTCATCATCAGGATTACTAGGAGCCTAGATCCCAGGATTTCGTAGCGTGTTATTTGGAGATCTCTTTCAGATCATCTCCAAGACCTTTGTCTTGATCGATTCTTTCAGACTTCCGTTGAAGACTTCATCGTATCCACCGTTTCACCCAGACCTTCCTCTTGACCGAATCTTCGTTGAGTCATTGAATTTTCTCCAGATCTTCAACGATCCTTCAAACGACTTCGTCTTCGAGGACTCTCCAGGATCGTCATCCTCCATGAACTCCCTTACGCATCGTTTTCCGGATCTCCTTCAAGACTCTAGATCCAAGTCATTCTTCATTGAAGATCTTCAAGAGAGGCTTTCCAGAAAACTTCATCGTCTTCGCAACTTCGTCCAGGTTTTGCTTTCTTTTCATCTCATAGTTGTTTGTTCAGCTATATTAGGATTTGTATTTTGAGATTTGAGGGTTGATTTTGTGGATGAAGATGATCTCAGTTAGGATGAGTTGAGTAGATTAAAGATTAGAGGGAGGATTGTTTGGATTAGTGAGTAATTTCGTGAAGTTTTTGTTAGGATTTGAGAATAATTTGTGGATTTGTTTGAGAGTTCTTGAGAGGGTTTCAGAGAGAGCGTTTGAGAGGCGAGCGGCGCATTAGGGTTAGGGAGTGAACAGTAGACGAGATTTTGGGGAGAAGAATGGTTTTGTTAATTGATAGTTGGGTTAGGGTTTGGATTAGGTTAGGCCCAATCTGAAATTGCTACGAACCACCCCTTGTTTGCTCGTTGCCCCCCCTGGGCTGTGAAAGATGCTGAAAAGAGAAAGCGATGACTGGGCCTTTGTCCCAATTGCTATGCACACCCCATATTTGGGCCCAGTCTGAAAAACAACTAGGGCGTTTTGCTATCGCCACCCCCCTGGTTTTATTTTATTTTTTAAATTTCTTTGTTTTATCCATGTTAGAAAATAATTCATAAAAAATAGTAGGATTATCCAATTAATTCCCTTATTTTTTCTATAGATTCATAGTTCAATTTAGGATTTTATGGTGCAAAAATATTAAATTGATCGTGCATTTTCATTTTTATAGCATTTTTTGTATTTTAATTGGTTTTGAATATTGATTTGTGATGTGTCCGCCTTGCTGATTTTATTTCTCTCGCTTGGTAATGAATTTTGCTTTAGTTTTTTAGTATGTTGTACTAGACTAATGCATGCTCCCCATAGATTTTTCATAGATTTTTTAGGAATTGTTTGATGTTGTTTTAGGGTTAGAGAGTAGAGACCTCATAACTTGCTGGTTAACCCTTGACCATTCACATGTTAGGGATTGTTTAGTAGCCTTAGAAGTTGACTTAGGCTTTGAGATTTGATCTTGGGATCATAGAGCCATGTAGGTTTCCCCTAGATATTTTGGTGGATTTTTAGAAGTTGTTTTGCTATTTTTGCTTGAGCTTGAGAATAGGAGAAGTCTTGAGGGCTTCTGACTTTGAAGTTCAATTGTGTTTGAACTTTAGAGATAGTTTCTCTTGGTTTGAGGGTCTGTGGTTTCTTCTGGAAGATGGAGGCTGGATGAAGTCTTGATGGAGCTTGCAAGGATGCATGGATTGAAGACCTAGTCTAGGAGCTTGCTCTCTTTTTGTGAGGTTTGAGATCCTGAAGTTTGAGGGAAATTCATGGTACTTTCCTGAGGAAGGCACTATGGATGTCTTTCATTCTTTCTTCTCACCTCTTTCTTAAGTATCCAATGATGTTGGAGCCTTCATGTGAGTTCAGTTTCTCCTGAGGAGGAATGTAAACTGTTCACAGTTGTCGAGCCACATGGGATATGATTCCTAAGTGGAAGCCCCCTAGTATTTTCCAGAGGAAGGCACTATGGGTCTGTTCACTTAGTTCCCTTAGTTCATGTAGGATTTCTTAAGTATACAATGATGTTGGAGCCTTCATGTGAGTTTAGTTTCTCCTGAGGAGGAATGTAAACCATTCACAGTTGTTGAGCCACATGGGATATGATTCCTAAGTGGAAGCCCCCTAGTATTTTCCAGAGGAAGGCACTATGGGTCTGTTCACTTAGTTCCCTTAGTTCATGTAGGATTTCTTAAATATCCAATGATGTTGGAGCCTTCATGTGAGTTTAGTTTCTCCTGAGGAGGAATGTAAACCATTCACAGTTATTGAGCCACATGGGATATGATTCCTAAGTAGAAGCCTCCTAGTCCTTTCCTGAGGAAGACACTATGGGTCTGTCTACTTAGCTCCCTTTTCTTTGGTAAGCTTGTCTTGAAGCTTGAAGAATGGGATTGATTTCTCCCTTTAGGGTTTTGATTAGGGTTTTGCCTAGGGTAGATTAGGGTTTTGTTTTAGGGTTGTTTAGGGTCCTGCTCAGGGTTAGTTTCTTGCTTTTGGATAGGAGTTTGCCAGGCTGGTTAGCCTTCTCTTTGTGTTGATTGACTTGTGTGGTGACTGTGCTGCATTAGACTTAGGGGTTCATATAGATATTTCTGAGATAGGTGCATCTTAGAAATAAGCCTTCTTGCGAACATGAGAAGTTGAGGTGGTCCTCCTTCTGCTTGATTGTTATTGAGTGGCTTTGCTTGCTGGTATTTGGTAGAGCTGAGCTCCCTTACCTCTGTGGTGTGTGGCCTTTGTGCCTTGCTTGTTAGGTTGTTGCATTCATGCATATTTCCAGTATTTCTTTACTTTGCAGTGATTCCTGTTTGCTGTTTAGTTCTGTTGCCATGATCCCTTAGGAGCTCTAACTTCTCTGCTGTGGAGGAGTTATGATAGACATTAGGTTGGTTAACCAGGCATGATAACATTAGGTAGATTCCCCCTTTCAACCATAGTTTTAGGGTGTCTCTTTCCTTTCTCAAAACAACAGAAAAACACTTAATAAGGGATAAAACAAAAGTGAATTCATCTCTTCCGTCAAAAGATTTGAACAAACAGCAAAACCTTTTGTCCTCCTGGACTGTGAAAACCCTTGGTTAAGGTGCATTTCCCCATAAAAAACACTTGAACAGCTTGTGTCGTGCGTAGCCCGAACTACGTTTGCTCTGATCTTCCATGCCGTGTGGAAGTACGTAGGCACAGGACGTGACATCCTGGCGAGCAACCTTTCCCCCATCTAGACGTAGGTAGTCGAACTACGTTGACTCTGACTTTCCCATTGCACGAGGGAGTACGTAGGCCCAGAACAACGTATGTTCTGTCGAGTCCTGTCCTTTTCTTTTCTTTTCAGACTGACCACTAGTGTAGATAGATAAACACACCCTTTTCCTTATAAACACCAAGCGTGGATCCCGTCGAGTACGACGGACGTGAGGGGTGCTAATACCTTCCCCTTGCGTAACCGACTCCCGAACCCAGGTTTTGGTTGCGACGACTATACCTTTCCCGTTTTTTGCGAGGTTTACTTCGAGCGTTTCCTTTCCCTCCGTTGGGATAAATAACGCACGGTGGCGACTCTTCTGTCATGCCGGCGCCGATTTTCGCAGTAGCGACAGCTGGCGACTCTGCTGGGGACATTTAGCATCTAGGGACTTTTCCCATCCCTTATGCTAGGACCGTTTCCCATCCCCTACGCGAGTCAATCCTAGCGCTTGGGTGTTTATCTGTTGGGTGTTGTACATATGTGTTTACTTTTCCGCACCTTTACCTTTCCGCATTTACTTTCAGCACTATATATTATTGTGATTATTGCTGTGGGAGAGGGAGGTTACTATGAGTGAGAAGCCGGACCTGGGCTTGAGTATGCACCTAGACATAGTTGTAGAGAGTAGTAGACGAACCTGTTTGCTGAGCAGACACAGTTCCCTACGAAATCTGCGCTCAGACGAGGTTCTCTCCGAGGTGCTCCTTTCCGATCCTGAGGATCTGAGGGGAGTCCAGACGTGAGGATTGTCGACTCTGGGGACCGATCAATTGGAAGTCGGATAAGGGAGGCCTCTTCATGACTTGATGATACCACTCCTTCTGGGAATCGTATCGTCACTCATGAAAGTCTGTGACACTGATGACCGCATAGGATGTCGTACCTTTGTCCGTGGATTAGGTCCATACCTGTGAGAGGGATTGAGTTATTGTAGGAAAACTGGCCTTCAGAAACCCTGATCAGATGGTTTTCTTGGCTCGTTAACAGATGTGTTGTTTGGATCAGATGGATTTCTTGTCTGAGGTTGATACTATTATCAGATGGTTTTCTCGTCAGAGACAGAGGTTCAGATGGATTTCGTACCAGGGTATTGGTATTTTGGGGTGTCGGATGATAGTCAGTGTCATGAGGTTCTGGTGACTGTGGTGGTTTTCTGTTCTTGACATCACAGAGATGTTCCTCTTCAGGCTACAGCATGGCCTCTGTGTTCATTGATTGCATCACTTATCATATTGCATTATTGCATTACCATTTGCATCCAACTAACGTGTGTGTATTGCAGGTACATATTTTCCCTCCCAGTTCCGGTGGTTGTTTCCTAGCAGACATGGAAGCCATGAAGAGAGTGTTACCCTACAGATTCCCGTCTCCAGATATCAGTCTGTTGTCGGAGTTAATTACTATTGTTGGGAAGAAGGTGATGGGAGATTTCAGGAAGACATATGGGAGAATCCTGACCTATGTTTACCAGCCCTCGGCTTATGAGATCAGCGGTATTTACACCCTGTTGCAGTTTTATGATGCTGAGCTCAGGTGTTTCGTATTTCCTGACTTTGTCTTGGCTCCTACCCTGGAGGAGTATTCTGCACTCTTGGATATACCGATTCGCGAGCAGATGCCTTTCTATCACACGGACGCTAAGCCTAATCTGGCTAAGCTTTCTGCTATTTTGTACTTAGGAGAGTTTGAGCTGACAGGGAAGATGATCAGAAAAGGAGATGTATGGGGAGTTCCATTGGGTGTTTTGGTAGAGAAGGCTCGGGAGTATGCTAAGAAGGGTGGCTGGGTTGTTTTTGATGCCATCCTTGTTGTGTGTGTTTATGGCATTGTATTATTTCCAAACCAACCTGATTTTGTTGATGCAGATGCTTTCTATATTCTGGCTGCGAAGAACCCAGTTCCTACCTTGCTGGGAGACATTCACCATTCCACTCACTACAAAAATGAAAAACGGCGAGGAAAGAATGTCTCTTGCTGTGTACCTCTACTGTGCAGGTGGTTTACTAGTCATATGCCGAAGTCAGGGCCTTTCGTCACTTCTATTGATTCTTTAGGATGGCCGGAGCGCTTGATGGGGTTGACTTCTGAGAATGTGGTGTGGGTTAATGAGGAGGTGTTAGGAGTTGAGGTCATATACAGATGCGAAGGATTCCCTAATGTTCCTTTGATAGGAAGGAGAGGGTGTGTCAATTACAAGCCTTCCTTATTAATCAGGCAGTTTGGATATGCACCTCAGGAAGCGCCGAAGCCCGAGGAGATACAGGAATCTCTGTATCTCACTGGGGCAATAGAGGAAGAGATGTTGATCAAGCTTGAGAAAGCATGGAAGAACCTGCATAAGAGAGGAAAGTCTTCATTTAGCAAAGGGGGTACTCGAGTTCTTGGTCCGTATGTGGAATGGATTCGTGAACGAGCTACGAAATTCCTTATGTCTTATCCTGCAGTTCAGCCATTGTATCCTTCTCCGGTGGAGGAGCCCACCACTATAGACATACAGGTATACAAGCAGTTGATAGCAGATAAAGAAGAGTTAGAAAAAGCTAAAGAAGCTTTAGAGAAAGAGAATGCCCAGCTTCGTCATGAAAAGATTGAAACAGGATATTCTTCCAAGCAACAGGCTGAAACTTTGAAACATCTGAAGACTACTTTATTGGAGTTGACTGAAACCAAGAAGCGTCTGGAGTTAGATGTAGACTCAGTTAGCAGTGTATTGGCTACTAAGAAACAAGAGCTGGAAAGGGCCTACACGAAGTTAGCTAAATTCAGAGAGCATTGGGACCTTACTATGGCCAAACGCAAAGAACGGGAAGAAGAGCTAAAGATACAGGTTGCTCAGTTGGGAGAACAGGTTAAAGTGAAGACTGAGGAGCTTGAAGAAGAAGCATGTCGTCGATACGAGGCCGAACGCAAACTGATTGATGCCATGAAGAATCTGGAAGATTGTCAGCGCAGAGCAGACACCAAGAGGCCCAAACCTGAGGATGGTGCCCAGGATAAGGCTTGGGAAGATTTTGTCAGAGATATCCAAGGAACGGTCAGGAAAAGGGATCAGTTGATAGAAGGCTTGATTTATCGACCGGATCACCCAGAGACGAAGAAGCTGTTCGAGAATTTCTGCGATCGTACCCGCACTTGACTTCTTTCTTGTATTCTATGTGTTGAGATCACCGCCAGACATGTTGGTTGGGATCCTCGTTTATCATATCAGTTGTATGGAACATAGTTGTGTAACGCCTTGACGAGACCGTTATTCCAATAAATATATGAGGGTTTTTCTAAATATTGTCTTTATGGTTTCTCTTGTCTTGCTACCTTGACACTGGGATTGGAGGGGAAATATCCCCAACGCACACATGCACGTTAGCATTTTTGCATTGTTGTTTGCATAAATCACATTGCATTACAGGTTTGTGATCCATGTTCCTTATCATTCTTCATCCATATCTCCAGGTATTTTCAGGATTGCAGAAAAGCGGGTCCACCGTTACTCCACCAGAACTAATCACAAGAAGATCATGGACAACGTGCAGAGTGAAATGCAAGAAATGCGTGACAGGATGGCCATGCTCATGCAAACCATGGAGACCATCGCCAAAGGGCAAGAGCAGCTGCAGACTCTGGTTCAACCGTTGGTCGCACGGGCTGAAAACAACGGGACACCGCATGGTGAAAATATTGCTGCTTCTCCCCGAATTGAGAATCGTCAAAGTGCTGATGCTATTCCCGTAACTGGTTTGAATGCTGGAGAAACTGGTCCTGCATGCGGAGGTGGGAACGCCGGTAACATGAATGCTAATGCAGATACTGCTGGGGTATTTGTGGGTAATGTCAACCAGGGTTTCAATGGGGGCGCTGAGAACGTCGGAATGAATGGTAATAATGGTAACCATGGCTTCAATGGTGTGAACATGGGGTATGGCAACATTGCTGGCACCAAGGCTGGGTTTGGTGACTATGGTTATGGTAATCTTGGATATGGAACTGGTGCGTACAACGCTCAAGAGATGGGCAATCTGAGGTACGACCCCAGGTACTTCCAAACGGGTCCGGGCCGTGATGCAGATTATGTTGGATACGATGCAGTACCTCGCTGGGAGGATCGTCAGGAGGATGTGTTCTCTGGTCAGAATGAGGGTTATGAAAGAGCTAGGGATGACAACCATCGGATGAGATTGCTAGAAGAGAAAGTGAACAGATTAGCCAGCCAGAATGCTCTTGGGCTGGATATGTCAAATATGGGGCTGGTCCCAGGGCTGAGGGTCCCGCTGAAATTCAAAGCGTCGTCATTTGATAAGTACAAAGGGGATACATGCCCTAGGGTGCATGTGCGCGCGTTTTACAGGCGTATGTCCGCGTATTTTGAGGATGAAAAGATGCTGATGCACTTCTTCCAGGATAGCCTGTCAGGGCCATCGCTGGAGTGGTACATGAGCTTGGAACCTACTCAGATCAGGAGTTGGAAAGAGTTGGCAGAGGCTTTCGTTCGACATTATCAATATAATAGTGATCTCGCCCCTAACCGAGTCCAGCTGCAGAGCATGTCTCAAAAGTCTAGCGAGAGCTTTAAGGAATACGCCCAGAGATGGCGAGATCTGGCTGCTAGGGTACACCCTCCGATGGTGGAGCGCGAAATGATGGATATGTTCATAGGAACTTTTTCTGGAATGTACTATGACCGGTTGCTCAATTTTTCGATGAGTACCTTCTCTGAGTTGATCTTGATGGGGGAGCGCATTGAAAACGGAGTGAAGATGGGGCAAATTCAAGCGGGTGAGTCCAGTTCCGCAGGAGGTAATAAGAAGACGTTTGGTGGCAAAAGGCAGGGTGATACCAACGCTGTATACAATGCTCGACGGAGAAATAGAAGTCAGAACTGGCATCAGCATTCGCAGGTTGCAAGTGTAACCATTCCAGGGCCTTCTCAGCAGCAGAGACAACAACCACAGTAGCAGGCTCAGCAGCAGCCAAATAATAATCAGCGTAGATTTCAGAACCCGCGACCGAGGAGAGTATTCGAGGTACCGCCGGTATCGTATGCAGAACTTCTTCAAGCTTTGTTGAAATTGCAGCTAGTCGAGAAGAGGACCTTAGCACCACCAACCGGCCAGCCGCCAGTCGGGTATGATATTAATGAGCATTGTGACTTCCATTCGGGTGCACCAGGGCACAATATTGAAAATTGCCTAGCTTTCAAGCATAAAGTACAGGATTTGCTTGATAGTACGGCTATTAACTTCGGGAAGGACGGTCCCAATATCACGCAACAGCCAATGCCCAAGCATGGCGGGGCTGGGGCCAATGCAATCCTGACAGATGATGAGTTGGACTTGGTTTCGGAAGTGAGCAAGCTGAAAACCCCTTTGAGTTACGTAAAGCAGCGCTTATTGAAAGGAGGTGTCTATCCCGGATGCAGTGAAAAGTGTGCCGACTGTTTGGTTCAACCTGGGGGCTGTGAGAAGTTGAAAAGGGGAGTTCAAGGTTTGATTGATGAAGGAATCCTGCAGTTTGACAGGTCTGTGGGGCGAGAGAAGTCTGTTGAGACAGAATCTGAAAAAGAGCGCAATGAGGTTGCTACGATCACCATTCCGTTCAAATCAGTGACGATTTCGGCATCATCAAAAAGGTCGACCATTACTATTACCAAGGCTAAACCAATCCCTTATGAGAGCACAAAGGCAGTCCCGTGGAGCTACGGTGCCGAAGTGTATTGCAATGGGGAAAAGATTGACTTGAATGATCCGCCAGCGGGATCCGTAGATAACATAGTGGGAGCGGGTGGTATAACCCGGAGCGGGAGAATTTTTACTTCACCTGAGGTCGAGGCAGAGAGGCTCGCCAGGGGTAAGAACAAAGTTGTTGAGGGGGAACCTTCGGGGAGTAAGGAGAGAGAACCGATAACCAAAGATGTGGAAGAATTCATGAGATTGATTCGCAAAAGTGACTACAAGATCGTAGATCACCTGCAGCAGACCCCGTCAAAGATCTCCATATTGTCGTTATTGTTGTGTTCTGAGGCGCATAGAAATGCCCTGTTGAAGGTACTTGATACGTCCTTCGTGCCGCAAGAGATTTCAGTCAATCAGCTGGAGGGAGTTATGGCACATGTTAATGCTGGGCATGGTTTGGGATTCACGGATTTTGACCTAACGCCTAGAGGGCGTGATCACAATAATGCCTTACACATCTCTATCGAATGCCGGGGCACTATTTTATCCCATGTGCTGGTAGACACTGGATCCTCGTTGAATGTGTTACCAAAGAAAGCCCTGTTGAAATTGGATACCCGTGGGTTGTTGTGCACACCTATTGATTTGGTGGTGAGGGCCTTTGACGGAACGAGGAGGTCGGTATTCGGGTCAGTAACGTTACCCATCCAGGTAGGTCCGGAGGTGTTTGATACAGTGTTTTACATCATGGACATCCAGCCTGCATATAGCTGTTTGATCGGGAGACCTTGGATTCATGCCGTTGGGGCAGTAACTTCTACGCTCCATCAGAAGCTGAAGTATATGGTTGAGGGGAGTATTGTGACGGTGTGTGGCGAAGAGGATATCCTAGTCAGTCATTTGTCTTCCTTCAAATACGTGGAGGTAGATGGAGAGATTCATGAAACGCTGTGTCAGGCGTTCGAAGGGGTGAAGGTTAAAGAAGAAGCTCCGGTAAAGAGTGAAGGGCAAGAGGTGGCCATCTCCTCATATAAAGAAGCCAAGGCGTTGATGCAAGCGGGAGAGACTCAGAAGTGGGGGCAGGTTCTGGACATACCAGTGAAGCAAGATAGGTTTGGCTTGGGGTACCGCCCATCTCCCTCACAGAGTGCGCCTAAGTACAAGGGACCTGTGGTGTTCACGCCCGGAGGGGTTAGCTTTGAAAGGATTAACATCGTGTCTGATACGGAGGAAGTGGATAGCGACTGCGACATGGACGCATGGATTCGACCCAGCACGCCGGGGCAAAGCCTATGCAACTGGTCCATCCAGGACGTCATCCAAGTCACCAAACAGTAATGTGTTGTTTTTTCAATCATTGTATGATTACATGCCTTGCCCGGGGCATCGTTGACCTCGTCTTAGGGCCTAACTGTTTACCTGTATGTTTGCATGATCAATAAATGACGACGTTTTTACATTCAAATGTTGTGATCCTTTTCTTTCTGTTTTTTATTTTTCAATAAAATGGCAACGTGGTTATGTATTTTGCTTGTATATCATTTTGAAGCACTTAACCGTTTCCCTCGCAGGATTCATGAATTTTCAGATGACATCGACCAAAGACTTCCTATGACTCGTTTATACTTTGAGCATCCGATCTTCCAAGCTGAGGAGGAGATTGTTGAGGATAGTGACTTATCAGAAGAGTTGAGTCGGTTGTTGAAGCAAGAGGAGAGAGTCATTCTACCTCACCAGGAAGAGATTGATATTGTCAATTTAGGGTCTGAAGAATGCGTCAGGAATATCCGTATAGGGGCCGCGTTGCAGGTCGACATCAAGCAAGAGCTTATTGAGATGCTGCGCGAATACAGTGATATATTTGCTTGGTCCTACGAGGACATGCCGGGTTTGGATACCGATATGGTTGTTCATCGTCTGCCGTTGAGGGAGGATTGCCCGCCTGTGAAGCAGAAACTCAGAAGGACTCGTCCCGACATGGCTGTAAAGATAAAGGAAGAAGTGCAGAAGCAATGGGATGCTGGATTCCTGGCTGTCACCACTTATCCCACTTGGGTCGCTAATATTGTGCCTGTGCCAAAGAAAGATGGCAAGGTTCGAATGTGTGTTGATTATAGGGATCTAAACAAAGCGAGCCCGAAAGATGATTTCCCGCTGCCGCATATTGATGTGTTAGTTGACAACACAACTCAGTTTTCGGTATTCTCTTTCATGGATGGATTTTCAGGGTATAACCAGATCAAAATGGCTCTGGAGGATAGGGAAAAAACGACCTTTATCACCCCGTGGGGAACCTTCTGTTATAAGGTGATGCCCTTTGGTTTGAAAAATGTTGGGGCAACGTACCAGCGGGCTATGACAACGCTCTTTCACGACATGATGCACAAAGAGATTGAGGTGTATGTCGATGACATGATTGCCAAGTCTCAAACGGAGGAAGAACATCTGGTTAATCTGCTGAAGTTGTTCAAGAGGCTGAGGAAGTTCAGGTTGAGGATGAACCCTAACAAGTGTACCTTCGGAGTGAGATCCGGGAAGCTACTGGGGTTCATTGTGAGCAAGAAAGGAATCGAGGTCGATCCGGCAAAAATAAAAGCAATACAAGAGATGCCAGCACCGAGAACAGAAAAAGAAGTCCGTGGATTCTTAGGGAGATTGAACTACATTGCCAGGTTCATCTCTCACCTAACGACCACGTGTGAACCTTTGTTCAAACTGTTAAAGAAAGATCAAGCGGTGGTCTGGAATGACAATTGCCAAAGGGCATTTGAAAAGATAAAAGAATACTTGCAGGAACCTCCAGTGTTGATACCCCCAGTAGCGGGACGACCACTGATTATGTATCTGACGGTTCTTGAGAACAGCATGGGTTGTGTTCTCGGTCAACATGACGAGACGGGAAGGAAAGAGCATGCAATTTACTACTTGAGTAAAAAGTTCACGGATTGTGAATCTCGATACTCTATGCTCGAAAAGACGTGTTGTGCATTGGCGTGGGCTGCCAAACGCCTAAGACAGTACATGCTGAACCATACAACCATGCTGATATCGAAGATGGATCCGATCAAGTATGTGTTTGAAAAGCAAGCGCTCTCTGGAAGGATTGCTAGATGGAAAATGGTATTGACAGAATACGATATCCAGTATGTTTCCCAGAAGGCCATTAAGGGAAGTGTTATGTCCGAATATCTTGCCGAACAGCCAATTGAAGATTATCAGCCTATGAAGTTTGAGTTTCCTGATGAGGACATAATGTACTTGAAAGCTAAAGATTGTGATGAGCCGTTTCCTGGTGAAGGTCCTGAGCGGAGTTCCCAGTGGCAATTGATTTTTGATGGGGCTGTCAATTCGTACGGTAGCGGGATCGGGGCAATCATTACAACTCCCCACGGGTCGCACATCCCGTTTACGGCCAGATTAACTTTTCCAGTAACGAATAACGAAGCCGAATACGAAGCTTATATTATGGGGTTAGAGGAGGCTATCGATCTGAGGATCAAGAATCTGGACGTATATGGGGATTCAGCATTGGTTGTGAATCAGATTAAGGGAGAGTGGGAGACACGCCAACCTAATCTGGTACCGTACATGAATTATGCGAGAAGGTTGTTATCTTTTTTTGATAAGGTGGAATTTCATCATATACCTCGGGCGGAGAATCAAATGGCAGACGCCCTTGCAACATTATCCTCAATGTATAAGGTCAACTACTAGAATGAGGCTCCCAGGATTGTCATATCCCGCCTTGATAGGCCGGCCTTTGTGTTTGCAATTGATGAAGCATCTGACGGTAAACCTTGGTATTTTGACATACAGAATTTCCTAAAGAACAAGGAATATCCGGCTGGGGCATCCGGTCGTGATCAGAAGACTCTAAGGAGATTAGTAGGCAACTTCTATCTGAATCCCGACGGCGTTCTGTATAGAAGGAACCACGATTTGGTACTCCTCCGGTGTGTAGACGAGAAGGAAGCCAATTTACTCATGGAAGAGGTCCATGAAGGAACTTTTGGTACACATGCTGGCGGGCATGCTATGACCCGAAAGTTGTTGCGGGCGGGGTATTATTGGTTAACGATGGAAATGGACTGCTTCAAGTTCGCCAAGCGGTGTCACAAGTGCCAGATCTATGTTGATAAGATCCATGTGCCACCCAGTCCACTGAATGTTATGGCTTCTCCGTGGCCTTTCTCCATGTGGGGGATTGATATGATTGGCAAGATTGAGCCTACTGCTTCTAATGGGCATCGCTTCATCCTGGTCGCGATTGATTATTTTACCAAGTGGGTAGAAGCAGCATCTTATGCCAATGTTATGAAACAGGTGGTGGCCAGATTTATCAAGAAGGATATAATTTGCAGATACGGTATTCCTGAACGGATCATTACTGATAATGGTTCGAATCTGAACAATAAGATGATGAAGGATCTTTGTCGGGAGTTTAAGATCGAGCATCATAATTCATCTCCGTACAGACCCAAGATGAATGGCGCTGTTGAAGCGGCCAACAAGAACATAAAGAAGATTGTTCAGAATATGGTGGTAACGTATAAGGATTGGCAGGAGATGTTGCCGTTTGCTTTGCACGGTTATCGCACGACGGTGCGTACATCAACCGGGGCAACTCCATTCTCATTGGTGTATGGCATGGAGGCAGTCCTGCCATTGGAGGTCGAGATACCATCTTTGAGGGTTTTGCTTGATGTTCAGCTTGAGGAGGCAGAATGGGTGAGAAATAGATTGAACCAGCTGAGCTTGATAGATGAGAAGAGACTGGCATCAATTGCACATGGTAGGCTGTATCATAGCCGGATGAAGAAAGCGTTTGACAAGAAGATTCGACCTCGAAGCTTTCAGACGGGTGATCTGGTGCTGAAGAAGATTCTCCCACCGCAATCGGATCACAGGGGCAAATGGACTCCCAATTATGAAGGTCCATACGTCGTGAGAAAGGTCTTCTCCGGAGGAGCCTTATTGTTATCCACCATGGATGGTGAAGACTTTTCATCCCCTGTGAACTCGGACGCAGTCAAAAAATACTTTGCTTGAAAATTGACCCGCTGGACAGTAAAAAGAGAGTCCAGGCAAAAATGGGGCATCCTGGCGAACCAAAAACAGAATAAACGGTTTGGGCAAAAGTTAGGGATAAAATGAAAAAATGTACACCCGCGAAGTTGAAAACCTACACTGGGCGGCTTCGGCAAAAAAGGGTATCCCGGTGAATTGAAAACCCGCAAATGGCGATTCACGCAAAAATTAGGGATTTGAGAAGCAAATGACTGTGGTCCAAGTTAGATTATCTAGTGGTTTGGGAGAATCTAGGGGGGGTCGACTATCCAAAGCAATCTCTTCCGAAGACCGAGATCAGGAAAGCGTCAGAGTCCGGCGAGTCATAGGAGGATCAGCTCATGGTGTTCGTCTGTAACACGTTGCCGACATGTGTACAAATTTTATTCTGTATCTTTGTACATTTCTGCATTTTGTTTATGTGTGACTACCTCTTTCCAGGAGTTGCATCTGATGTACAAATTTTGCCTATTTTCAGGCTGTTATCAATAAAGTGTGTTATTCAGTGTAGTGTGTGTGACTTTGGGTTTAATTTTTACAGTTTTGTTTGTAGTGAACGCCAATGTTTTTGATAAACTTACATGTGTGTAAACAGGCGGGCCTCGACCGATGATTGTTAAAACCGGAAATTACCTGAATGGTTGTCATGGGTGATTACCAAGATGTTTCTTTTTGCATAGATTGTCTTGTGTTTGCTTGTTGACTTTTGCAGGTATTCAAAAGCTCGCAAAGTTCCCCGCCAGAGTCCATGGCAGGCTGGTACCCTCTCCAGAGGATGAATGTTGTGTCCTTCCCCAGTAAAGTCGTCCCAGGCAGAATTGAATGTTGTCTCCCCAGGAGAGTAGAGATTGCGTCAAAGGAAAAGATCAATGTATCTTCAGTAGTTCAGAATTGGCTTATCAAGCAGAGCAGAGTCCTCCCCAGCAAGGGTCGAGACGGATATGATTAACTCCCCCAAAGAGTTTCTTGTGTAGTGCGAATCAGAGCACACCGGTCAATCCCCAGCTCAGTGATAGCAGGATGAATTATCCCCACAGGGCGTAATCAGAGTGTTGACACCTTTCGAAAGCAGTTTCCAGGATTGCTTTTCTCTTTCCCCAAAAGGTTGATCCTTCCTCGTCAGGACGATCATTTTCAGCAGAGTTTGAAGTTTTGAGTTTGTGAGCTACTTTCCCAGCAGGATGGTTATCCCCAACGGAGTTAGTTCATCTTTCCAGCATTTATTTTGTTGGAAACGTATCGGTAGTATTCCGGTTATCCCCAGCGGATCTAGTTTGTCTCCAGCATTTATTTTGCTGAAGTAACTCTTTGCATAAGCATGCATCATAAGCACTTGCATTTTGCACGAATACGTAGCATTTCCATGCAGTATGGAAGCATTACGGCATTATCAAACATGTGCATTTGGAGACGTGAGCAGGATTGATTACCCGTCCAGATTCAGGTGTATTTTCTCTGTCGATAAGTGAGATCGTGGGTCACGGAGATGTGCATATGTTTGGTTTGCAACAAGACGCGCAGTGATCGTGTTTCCTCCTGTCAAGAGGGTTGTGGCGCAGGGCATGCAGTGATCGTGGTCATCGTTATGTTATGGGGTTTTTGCGGAAGAGATACGCAGTGATTGTATTCATCCTATATGTGGTTTTGTTTTCAACACAAGACGCGCAGTGATCGTGTTTCCTCCTGTCAAGAGGGTTGTGGTGTAAAACACACAGTGATCGTGTTCATCTTGTTATGGGTAGTATATGGGGGGGGGGGGGGGGGGGGCAGACACGCAGGGATCGTGTTCGTCATATCATATTCCCCTAGCAGAGTTTGCTTGGTCAAGCACCTTTTTCCCCCCAGTTGAGTCTTTCTCAGGATGATGTGGTGTCAGTATTGGAAGATGGTAATGCAGATTTTTGGGTGGTTACCCGTAGTTTCCTCAGCAGGGTGTTACTTCAACGAGTTGCTTGGTTAAGTTCCTCGTATTTTCCAACAAAGTTATTCTCGTCAAGGTGCTTGGTTAAGTTCTCAATTTCCCCAGCGGAGTGTTTTCAGGATACCTATTGCCATAATAGGTATTTGACGGCCATCGTCAGAATTGTCCTCTCAGAGCTGCTTGGTTAAGTTTCTCGTGTCCCCGCAGGGCTGCTCGTTCAAGTACGAACGGAAGGTTGGTAAGTGAAATCAACATTTTCTCGCTGTTTAGCGTTTGCTCGTTCAGGTACGAACGGAAGGTTGGTAAGTGAAATCAACATTTTCTCGCTGTTTAGCGTTTGCTCGTTCAGGTACGAACGGAAGGTTGGTAAGTGAAATCAACAATTTTGCTCGCTGTTTAGCGTTTGCTCGTTCAGGTATGGACGAAAGGTTGATAAGTGAGATCAACATTTCCTCGCTGGTTAGTGAATGCTCGTTCAGGTACGAACGGAAGGTTGATAAGTGAAATCAGCATTGTCCCGCTTGGTTAAGCGTTTGCTCGTTTCTTCGGGATGCGAAAGGTTGATAAGTGAGATCAACATTGCCTCGCTGGTTCGTGAATGCTCATTCAGGTACGAACAGAAGGTTGATAAGTGAAATCAGCATTGTCCCGCTTGGTTAAGCGTTTGCTCGTTTCTTCGGATGCGAAAGGTTGATAAGAGAGATCAACAATTTCTCACTGGTTAGTGTATGCTCACTTCTTCTTAATGGGATGGTCTATAGACAATATCAGATTGTTTCATAAGCAGGTTGATGGATAGGTGTTTAGTTGTCGTTGTGGCAGCAGAAATCAGTTCCCTGGTTAATTCTCCCCAAGCAGTGGTGTGCGCAATTTATTTTTGCGGTTGGCAAATTTCAGGGTTTATTGGTATTCAACCGTCTCGTACCTCGATTATCTGAAGGCCGTTCGCTCTTCATCCAGTCGGGTCCAAGCCGTTTGAATAGGGGCAGCTGTTGCACCCTAAAATTTGACCAACCGGTTCCCGCTCCTGATTTACGTTTCGGCTCATTTTTGCATTCGCATTCGCATACCACGTGCAGTACATTTTTAATCCTACAGATGATGTCAGAATTGCAGCCTGGTTTTCACCTATAGGACGTCTCAGACCGGTTCGGGTAATCGGATGTTATTTTGGGAAGTCACGCGCTTCCTGGGTGTTTTCGGCTTACGCAGTGATTTTTGAAATTCTTGGTGTCCGGGTTTACTGTTTACTTCGATTTGGTCTCGCGTTTTTTATGTTGTTTATTTGCCGTTATTTGTTTTTTTTGGGAATTTAATAGCCTTTTGTAGATTTTAAATAGGTTTTATAGATTCTCTAAAATTTAAATAGATTTTTTAATATTTTTAACAGTTTTAAATCTTTTTTAGAGTTTATAAATTGTTTTTAAATAGATTTTAGAATAAATTCTCCTTTTTAGATATTAAGTCTTTTTTTTTAGATAATAGTTTAATAGAACTTTTTTTTTAGGTTTAAATAGAAATTAATATAGTTTGTTAGTATAGAAATTAATAAGGTTTTCATTAAATAGGATTAATAGATTTATTAGAGTTTTTTCTACTTTTATTAGTTTAGAAAGTAATTGGAATTAATAGAGTTTTATTTTAGGTTAATACTCTTTATTAGAGTTAATTAGGGCTTAATAGAGATTAATTAGGATTTTAATCTTTTGTTTAGATCTTAATTAGAGTTTGTTAGATTTAACTAGGATTAGATTAGTTTAATTGTCATTTGGCATCTAATTGTAGTTTTAATTTTTAGTTAATTGAGGTTTAAATCTCTAATCAGTTTTTAATCCATTTAATCTTCATTAACCATTTCATTCAGTGCAAATCCAGTCCAATTGGCCATCATTTTCGTGGGCCCAGTTCAGTTTTGGAGGCCCATTTCAGCAAGGGTCCGTTTTGTCCAAAAATCACATGTCCTATAAAGTCGCGTACACGTGTTCAAGCCAGAGGCAGCCACCTCATAATTCCACTCACACTCCACTACCTCTCTCCTGCCACACGTGTTTCTCTCCCAGATTCTTCCCCTGCCACGCGTCCAACCCTCAGCCTCCCGGTGACACCTGTAATCCACTACGCCCCCTCATCGCCGGCCATGCAGCCGCCCGCCGGACCACCCTCCGTCACCGTAACCGTCGCCGGAGTCTGTTGATCCCGCCGGAAACTGCAGATTTCCAGGAATTCTAAGAAATCCTTCTTCACTCCTCCATCAACCACCTCACCGGAAAATGCATAGACCGCCGGAATCTTCATCGGTGTTGAAGTTTTTCCAGAACGACGATACTCATCATCTATTCTCCAGAATACCAAGAACAAGATCTCCCTTATTGCTTTTTGCCAGAATTATTGAAAGTTCTTCGAATCTTCGATCATCTTCATCATCAGGATTACTAGGAGCGTAGATCCCAGGATTTCGTAGCGTGTTCTTTGGAGATATCTTTCAGATCATCTCCAAGACCTTTGTCTTGATCGATTCTTTCAGACCTCCGTTGAAGACTTCATCGTATCCACCGTTTCACCCAGACCTTCCTCTTGACCGAATCTTCGTTGAGTCATTGAATTTTCTCCAGATCTTCAACGATCCTTCAAACGACTTTGTCTTCGAGGACTCTCCAGGATCGTCATCCTCCATGAACTCTCTTACGCATCGTTTTCCGGATCTCCTTCAAGACTCTAGATCCAAGTCATTCTTCATTGAAGATCTTCAAGAGAGGCTTTCCAGAAAACTTCATCGTCTTCGCAACTTCGTCCAGGTTTTGCTTTCTTTTCATCTCATAGTTGTTTGTTCAGCTATATTAGGATTTGTATTTTGAGATTTGAGGGTTGATTTTGTGGATGAAGATGATCTCAGTTAGGATGAGTTGAGTAGATTAAAGATTAGAGGGAGGATTGTTTGGATTAGTGAGTAATTTCGTGAAGTTTTTGTTAGGATTTGAGAATAATTTGTGGATTTGTTTGAGAGTTCTTGAGAGGGTTTCAGAGAGAGCGTTTGAGAGGCGAGCGGCGCATTAGGGTTAGGGAGTGAACAGTAGACGAGATTTTGGGGAGAAGAATGGTTTTGTTAATTGATAGTTGGGTTAGGGTTTGGATTAGGTTAGGCCCAATCTGAAATTGCTACGAACCACCCCTTGTTTGCTCGTTGCCCCCCCTGGGCTGTGAAAGATGCTGAAAAGAGAAAGCGATGACTGGGCCTTTGTCCCAATTGCTATGCACACCCCATATTTGGGCCCAGTCTGAAAAACAACTAGGGCGTTTTGCTATCGCCACCCCCCTGGTTTTATTTTCTTTTTTAAATTTCTTTGTTTTATCCATGTTAGAAAATAATTCATAAAAAATAGTAGGATTATCCAATTAATTCCCTTCTTTTTTCTATAGATTCATAGTTCAATTTAGGATTTTATGGTGCAAAAATATTAAATTGATCGTGCATTTTCATTTTTATAGCATTTTTTGTATTTTAATTGGTTTTGAATATTGATTTGTGATGTGTCCGCCTTGCTGATTTTATTTCTCTCGCTTGGTAATGAATTTTGCTTTAGTTTTTTAGTATGTTGTACTAGACTAATGCATGCTCCCCATAGATTTTTCATAGATTTTTTAGGAATTGTTTGATGTTGTTTTAGGGTTAGAGAGTAGAGACCTCATAACTTGCTGGTTAACCCTTGACCATTCACATGTTAGGGATTGTTTAGTAGCCTTAGAAGTTGACTTAGGCTTTGAGATTTGATCTTGGGATCATAGAGCCATGTAGGTTTCCCCTAGATATTTTGGTGGATTTTTAGAAGTTGTTTTGCTATTTTTGCTTGAGCTTGAGAATAGGAGAAGTCTTGAGGGCTTCTGACTTTGAAGTTCAATTGTGTTTGAACTTTAGAGATAGTTTCTCTTGGTTTGAGGGTCTGTGGTTTCTTCTGGAAGATGGAGGCTGGATGAAGTCTTGATGGAGCTTGCAAGGATGCATGGATTGAAGGCCTAGTCTAGGAGCTTGCTCTCTTTTTGTGAGGTTTGAGATCCTGAAGTTTGAGGGAAATTCATGGTACTTTCCTGAGGAAGGCACTATGGATGTCTTTCATTCTTTCTTCTCACCTCTTTCTTAAGTATCCAATGATGTTGGAGCCTTCATGTTAGTTTAGTTTCTCCTGAGGAGGAATGTAAACCGTTCACAGTTGTCGAGCCACATGGGATATGATTCCTAAGTGGAAGCCCCCTAGTATTTTCCAGAGGAAGGCACTATGGGTCTGTTCACTTAGTTCCCTTAGTTCATGTAGGATTTCTTAAGTATCCAATGATGTTGGAGCCTTCATGTGAGTTTAGTTTCTCCTGAGGAGGAATGTAAACCATTCACAGTTGTTGAGCCACATGGGATATGATTCCTAAGTGGAAGCCCCCTAGTATTTTCCAGAGGAAGGCACTATGGGTCTGTTCACTTAGTTCCCTTAGTTCATGTAGGATTTCTTAAATATCCAATGATGTTGGAGCCTTCATGTGAGTTTAGTTTCTCCTGAGGAGGAATGTAAACCATTCACAGTTATTGAGCCACATGGGATATGATTCCTAAGTAGAAGCCTCCTAGTCCTTTCCTGAGGAAGGCACTATGGGTCTGTCTACTTAGCTCCCTTTTCTTTGGTAAGCTTGTCTTGAAGCTTGAAGAATGGGATTGATTTCTCCCTTTAGGGTTTTGATTAGGGTTTTTCCTAGGGTAGATTAGGGTTTTGTTTTAGGGTTGTTTAGGGTCCTGCTCAGGGTTAGTTTCTTGCTTTTGGATAGGAGTTTGCCAGGCTGGTTAGCCTTCTCTTTGTGTTGATTGACTTGTGTGGTGCTGTGCTGCATTAGACTTAGGGGTTCATATAGATATTTCTGAGATAGGTGCATCTTAGAAATAAGCCTGCTTGCGAACATGAGAAGTTGAGGTGGTCCTCCTTCTGCTTGATTGTTATTGAGTGGCTTTGCTTGCTGGTATTTGGTAGAGCTGAGCTCCCTTGCCTCTGTGGTGTGTGGCCTTTGTGCCTTGCTTGTTAGGTTGTTGCATTCATGCATATTTCCAGTATTTCTTTACTTTGCAGTGATTCCTGTTTGTTGTTTAGTTCTGTTGCCATGATCCCTTAGGAGCTCTAACTTTTCTGCTGTGGAGGAGTTATGATAGACATTAGGTTGGTTAACCAGGCATGATAACATTAGGTAGATTCCCCCTTTCAACCATAGTTTTAGGGTGTCTCTTTCCTTTCTCAAAACAACAGAAAAACACTTAATAAGGGATAAAACAAAAGTGAATTCATCTCTTCCGTCAAAAGATTTGAACAAACAGCAAAACCTTTTGTCCTCCTGGACTGTGAAAACCCTTGGTTAAGGTGCATTTCCCCATAAAAAACACTTGAACAGCTTGTGTCGTGCGTAGCCCGAACTACGTTTGCTCTGATCTTCCATGCCGTGTGGAAGTACGTAGGCACAGGACGTGACATCCTGGCGAGCAACCTTTCCCCCATCTAGACGTAGGTAGTCGAACTACGTTGACTCTGACTTTCCCATTGCACGAGGGAGTACGTAGGCCCAGAACAGCGTATGTTCTGTCGAGTCCTGTCCTTTTCTTTTCTTTTCAGACTGACCACTAGCGTAGATAGATAAACACACCCTTTTCCTTATAAACACCAAGCGTGGATCCCGTCGAGTACGACGGACGTGAGGGGTGCTAATACCTTCCCCTTGCGTAACCGACTCCCGAACCCAGGTTTTGGTTGCGACGACTATACCTTTCCCGTTTTTTGCGAGGTTTACTTCGAGCGTTTCCTTTCCCTCCGTTGGGATAAATAACGCACGGTGGCGACTCTTCTGTCATGCCGGCGCCGATTTTCGCAGTAGCGACAGCTGTGCACTTGCAGTTAGGTTGTATTAGACATAGAAAGTTGCGATCAGATAGAAAACCCACCTTCTCCTACGGAATCTAGTACCTGTGAACAGAGGAAAAATTATAAGTAGTGGGATCGCTCCAATGGCATGAGTCTCATGGTCATCAAGCGTGACATTCCTAAGCTCTTTAGGGGTACCATCTCGAAAGAGATAACAAATTCCAAAAATTTCCTTGCCGAAATTTAAATGTGTTTTGCAAAAAGAGATAAGAAGGAAACAAGTACTATTCCTCAAAACTTAAATTTCATGAATTATCAAGGTAAATGAAATATAAGGGAATACATTATGGACATGTAAAATGTTATTTCAAAACTTAAGGCACTAAAGCTTAAGTTATTGGAAGACTTACTCATTCACTTAGTATTACTCTCTCTTCCTCCAAAGTTCGATCAGTTTAAGATATCTTATAATAGTCAAAAGAAGAAATGGTCTCTTAATGAGCTTATTTTATTTTGTGTGCAAGAAGAGGAAAGGTAGAAGCAAGAAATGACAGAAAATTCTCATTGTGTTAGCACCTCTAAAGACAAGGGAAAAAGAAAGAAAATATAGATGAACATGACCCATAAGTGAATTAATTCCAACAATATCTGAATTAGTTCAAGCAAATATTGTTGGAACTAGTTCACTTATGGTTCATCTTAATTTATATTTACTTGACACGATAGTTACCTCTAGAGAATCCTTAAATGTAGAATCACATGGTACTAACTGTAAAATTGATAATAACAACTCAAGAGCATTATGACACAAGCACCTAGGTCACATATCTAAAAAAAAAAGTTGAGTGACTAGTGTCATATGGAATTTTTTATTCCATTGGCTTCACAAACTTTGGTGTTTGTGTTGAGTGCGTTAAAGCTAAATATACCGAAACAAATAAATTTGGTGCATATGTAGTTACAAATGTCTTAGAATTGATACATACAAATATCTATAGGCCATTTCCGACACCTTCTTGGAATGCTTAACAATATTTGTTATCATTCATAGATGATTACTCTAGATATTCGTACAAATTTTCTTATGCATGCTATTTCTTATGCATCAGTTGTACGAAGTCTGATTTATGCCCAAGTCTATACGCGTCTGGATATTGCATTCATAGTTCGGATGTTAGGCAAATATTTGAGCAATCCAAGAATGGATAATTCGAAATCAGCCAAAAGGGTTACGAGGTACTTAAAGAGAACAAAAGATTATATGCTCTCGTATAGGAGGTCAGACCAGTTGAGATCATGGGATATTCTAACTCTAACTTTGCTAGATGTCGAGATAGTAAAAGATCCACTTCATGATATATTTACATGTTTCCTGGTGGTGCAGTTTCTTGGCACATTACGAAGAAAACTCTCATTGCTTCATCCACCATGGTAGCAGAATTTATAGCATTTTTTGAGGCTCCCAACCATGGCATTTGGTTGAGGAATATTATCACTAGGTTGTGAACTGTGGAAGGTATTGAAAGACCACTGAAGTTATATTGTGACAATGAATCAGTCGTCCTATATTTCAACAATAGTATGAGCTCGACCAAGTTAAAATATATTGACATCTTAGTTGTTAAGAAAAGGGTATAGAGTGGATAGATTTCCATAGAACACTTGGGCACAGACTCTATGATAGAAGATCCTCTTACAAAAGGTTTCCCACCCAAAGTCTTTTATGAGCACACTACTCACATGTGTATTTTACAGTTTGAGGAATCTTTAAATTAGTAGGAGTTATTCATTTATAAATTTTGTGTTTTATGTTTGGTATTATGTATGCATACTCTTGTTTTGGATATTTTTCGGTTTACAAAGTTTCATATTCAACTATATATACTTTTTAAAATAAGTTTATTGAATGATCTCAATAAATTAAAGTAGTACCAATTGAAAATTGACATGTACAAGCTACATTCTTATGATTTTCAAGTTACATGTTTCATGATAAATCTATGTCATTTAGCTAAGTCAATATTAGTAATCATTGATGTATTTAGTTATGATTGATATAACAAAAATCACTTTGGTTTTATGTACTGACATAACTAATGGACGAGATTATTTGGATATGCTTGAGGTATATAATGGAAAATTTTGAGTTCATAAAATCTAACACGTGTGTAAATTTTGACCAGTGAAAGATTGTTGGAGTTTGGGATCACAAATGTAACATTTAATGTGTTAGGATCATTATTTAATTAGGCAAAACTAAAGTGGTCTAATTATTATTTAATTTATGGCTAGGTGCATATATCTCAAGAAAGGTTATTGTCTAAATACCATAAGTTAATATCTTAATTAGATAAGGGGACAAATTAGTAATATTGAAAATTTAGTAGTAACCTTAAGGTAGTACTTTTATGAGTTATGAGCCACATTTGTAGACAAACGAATCATACGGTTTATATGGATTTCTCTCGTCATCTCTGTCAGAAGAGAATCAAGAACCCCTAAGGCACTCTATAAATCAGACGATCACATACCCGTAAACCTTTAGCAATTCAAATGGCAAACTCATTTACGCTTCCGCTTACATTCTCATCTTGAATTCGAGTATGGGTTCATAGGATATGAGTTCATAGGGATTAGTCGAAGATTGTGGTCTTGATATTTATATGGATATATATCATACGATAAAGAACAAATCACCATAACAACTAGAATTCACCATTTAAAGGTATAATAAGCGATGCCTCAAGTTCAAACTCGTGCTCCTGCATATGATGTTTCTGTATAACTACCAACTGAGTTGACTTAGCAAGATTGTGTAACTTGTTATTCTAATATAACATAATTTATCATATTATTAATTTATAAATCAAATTGAAAAGTTATATGTTTAGTGAAAAGTTGATAAAATAAGAATTTCACATAAATTATAATAAACTCAAGTGAACATATAATCAGGATTGAAAGCAATAAGCGTGATGAAAAATTATGCACTAAGTCTTTCACTATGGTTGGAAAGTATAACAGTGGTGAAATGTTGAAAAATCTATCAAAATTCGGGTAGTGAGTATCGAACGCATGATCTGTATCTTTTACTATGGTTGGAAAAAACAATTGTGGTGATATTTTACGCGCTATTACGTTTTTATCACGACTATCAGTTTGTAGAGGTAAAGAGGGAACATTAAACCACACCATTCATTACCACGGATTTGCACTTGTGACAATATTCTTCTCATAATCGTGATAAAATGTCTTTTTTATACAATTCTTGTACAATTTTGTGCATAAATTTGCCTATCAAATCAGTACTTTGCGTCCACACTGGTATCTTACTAATTATATTTAATAATAATATAAAATTTTGTAAAATTTTATAAAGTTTATGTCGTTTTACTAGTTAATGTAACATTTTTTATTTATTAATTTTTTTCTCATATTAATAATACAAGCTAACTTTAATTTTTTTTATACTTTTTATACAGCAATAATTCAAAATGTATGTAGCATTTAGTATTGCAAATAAAAAACTGAGTTGTGATAACAAAATTAATAATTAACAATTTTATGTTACAACTAGTTTTCTTAACTTTCATGATTTTTGCATTGATGTTGGATATTTGGAGACAAATGTAGTACTAAGTATTGGAATACCCACAATATTAAACATGCAAATATTTTTAAATAAATTTAAAAATACTTTTAAGAAAGTAAATTTGATTTGCCTTTGCTACATAAAAAATAATGTAATAATTTTCTTTTAAATAAAGGTTTTAATATTAAAAATTATTACATTTTTTATAACAAAAATAATAATTAATGATTCATTTGACGGAAAAAAATTTAAAAAAAAATCTGAGAAGGGAATGTTTTAAATGAGTGTTAACCTCATTCAATTCTTTAATAAGGAAGTAGAAGAAAGGTGAGGGAATCAAAATATGTGGTAGAGTAATATTTTTTTTTATCTTTTCAATTTGAGTGTTTTAGATGAGAAGGAAGAGATACTAAAATATAATTTATTTTATTGACAAAATTTATTTTAGTTTTTTTTAATAAAAATTAAAATTTATCCCTAAAAAATATTTAAACTTTTAGTTTTTTATTTAATTGTTTTTTTTTTTTTTATGTTGAAGTTTTCTCTTTTGCAAATAAAATTTTGTTCCTACCTCAAGTCAAACTTATAAGCTATATTAATTATTATTTCCGATTTGTTATAAAATTAAACAAAATAGTAGAAGAGAGAAAAGAGTATTGTATTATTCTCATTATTACTGTTAATTTTGAATATAATATGAGTTTTATTTATAAAAAATGCCTAATGAATGGAAAATCAATATGGAATCTATTTATGGACAACCATAATTATGTCATTTATAACACTTTTATTTGGATGTCTATCAAAAATATGTCTCATTAAAACTTTATTAGAAAAAAATCAGTGAGAACAATTTCAGTGAAAGAAAAAGAATACAATATTCTTTGTGAGGAAATTGCCTCGTTATACTAATCAATACAAATTATTAAAAACAAGAAGGGAAATTATAGGGAGACAATCATCATTTTTATATAATAGTCCCCTTTGAATTTTTGCTTAGGATATGCCTCGTTACAACATTACTAGAAAATATCTAGTAATAAAAAATCTAGGGAAGAAAAAAAGTAGAATTTTTTTTAGAATAACCACATATTAAAATGTATTTACCAAAATAATGCAGATTTGAAATAAAGTTCCAAAATGACCAACTATTCAACATCTAGTCGCCATTCCAAATGGCGAAAGCTTGCAAATTGAAAAAACAAAAAAAAACAATTCGTCACATTAATTGGCGAAAGCTTGTAAAATCAAAAATCAAAGAAGCAATTCGCCATCCCAATTGGCGAATGTGTGTATTGTTAGGGTTTCACGTTTTATCAGATTTTAATAAATTTAAGTAATTGATTATTTTTTTAATTTTAATTAATGTTTTATTCTATTTTTAAATATATTATTTTTAATTAATTTCAATTAATAAATATTTTATTTCAATTAATAATTATTAATGTAAGATGAATTCTTATTAAACCAATTTAAAATTTGATTATGGTTTAATTTTAATTTTTTTATAGTTGGTATAAATATTTTAATAAATTGTTTGTGTAAATATGTGAATGGTAATTGTTATTAAATTTATACACATTTTAATAAATATTTTAATTAGGTTTTAATAATTATATGTTATTAAATTATGTTGTTTGTTTTTCATAATTAATTGAAATTTACATAACATAAAGACAAAATTAAATATAGAAATGTTAAAATAAAATATAGAAATAATAAATTATATTAATTTAGAATCTAGTGAAAAGTACAATTACAATTGAACAAAAGACAAAAACTAATGATCGACTCTATCCAAGTGACCACCGGTGTCACATTGTGGGGACGCGCGTTGCGACGAGGTCTACGAGGAGGTTGCAGTGGTGTGTCCAGTCTCTGTGTGTTGAGGTGTGGAGGAGGATATGGTTGGGACGGCCCCGGCGTATCAGATAGAGTTTGCATCATTTGACCCCAATAGTCGGGAGGTCCACTGTCAACAGCGCTTCCGTAGTCAAGTCCGATGCCCATGTTTTCGAAGGATTGTCGGGGAGGTTGGGTGGAGTATGGATGGTATGGTTGTCCGAATGTGTACATGGAGTTGGGTTGGTCTAGGTGTGTTGGTTGTTGCGGGGTGTGGTAGTCGAATAATGGATAGTTTGGGGGGTCGTTGGAGGGGTAATTGGAGGGGTAGTTGGAGGGGTAGTTGGAGGGGGTAGGGTCAAATGAGGTGTCTGGGCTATAGTTGGAGGGGTAGTTGGAGGGGGTAGGCTCAAAAGACGTATCAGGGCTGTAATGGTAAGGTGGTTGAGGCTAGGATTGGGTGGTTGGCATGTAAGATTGTCGTTGTTGATAGGGGGTATTTGTTGGCATGTATGGGTTTTTGTAAGCCTGGTTTTGGGTACTGAACTGTTGTTGTGGGTTTGACGAAGAATCGCGTTCCCTTGGGTCAGCCAAATAGGTTGGCTGCGACAGGAAATGCTGAGATGTCGTGACAAACCTAAACCAAGTCATATATTGAAGACTTGGCCTAGCCCCGTGCACAATACCGTCGGTTAAGACGTATTGCCTTCTTCTTTTCCAGTGTATACGCAACTCTTTCGCAAACTCCTTCCAGTCACTAACACTCCACTGTGCGTCTACCCGCTTTTGATGCCACTGCCCCAAGTCTACTGGAGCATCTGGAATATCCTGATGCATCCCAAATTGTAGTTTCACCCGGTCACTTTGGTTCATCTCCACCGTAGTGAACCTAATTATGGGTGTCTTTGCTGTCCACACAGCGGCATCGTCGGGGTTGGGCTCGTGGTCGAGACCCTCGTATGGCATCCAGACAAACTACAATAAAGTTGGACAATTAAGTTAGACAAAGTTTGAGAGGTATATGCATACACATTAAAAAAAATTAATGGTAAATAACTAATATCATCTGGACCAAGGTGGTCGATTAGGTTGCGGTATTGAATTATAGAGTGCCTTGGACATCTCTGATAATTCATCCCTGGAACAGACCACCTAAAAAAATAAACACATCTCAAAAATTATTAACTGAAAAAGAATATGTAGTTGCTAAATAATCCTGAAAAGATACTTACTTGTTGGCGTACGGGAACGTAAAAGAATTCCAGTTTATTGGAGCAAGCATTGGCATCCTAGACCAACCCCACGCTTGCAGAAGATAAGCACAACCATAAAAAGTGCAGGAATTTTTTTTTGAAGTTTTACAAAGTGCGCTATATAGATGGGCGAGGACAACTGATCCCCAGCTATATTCGCACACTTTGTTAATATTGCGCAATAATGGTAAATACGTAGTATGGACGGTATTTCCAGTGCCATCTGGAAATAAAAAGTGCCCGAATAAAATCATAATATAGCATAGAGTTTTTTGTATTTTCTCAAACTCGGTGCTATCGTCAGTTAAGACAATACGGTTGTATTGTTCTCTAAGGTATTTTAAATTTATTCCCTGACCCCTCGGGCGGCCCTCGCTTTCCGCCTGAGGTCCGTCCGTACAAAGAGGGGCGCCTAATAAATCTTCGCAAAGTTGGTCAGGGACACCAACTATGTCGTTGACGGCCTTACCATCGATGTGTAGGCCGAGCAACATGTAAACGTCCTGAAGAGTCACAGTACACTCACCAAAAGGTAGGTGAAATGTATGTGTCTCCAGTCTTCAGCGTTCTAACAACGCTAGAATAAATTTCATGTCGAGGGAGTAAGATTTGATTTCGATCAAATCACCAAACCCACATTGAGTAAGGTAGTTTGTAATGAGCGGGTCGTGTGGTATGTAATCATGCACACGACATCGAAACCTTGATACATCCTGCAGAATAATGAATGTTACGTTAGAGAAGAAGTAAAAATACTTCTGTGAGCGTCACCCATGGTGAGTAGAGACATTGTCGTTTGGGATGTTGAGAGTTTGCGAGATTTGAGAGTTTAAGAGGTTGAGTGTTTAAGAGGTTGAGAGTTGAGAAGTTGAGAGTTTAAAAGGTTGAGAGTTGAGAGTTTAAGAGGTTGAGAGTTGAGAAGTTGAGAGTTGAGAGCTGAGGGTTGAGAGTATGAAAGGAGGGTTTAAGTGTGAGTATAATTTGATGGGTAAAGACCCTATATTTATATTTCACGAGTGGCTTGAAGCATGTGTTCTGTAAACGCATATTGGACTAGTGTCGTGATGGATGTGTTGTATAAATGCATTTCTGGTCAAGTGTCATGAAACATGTGATGTGTAAATGCATGTTGGATGCTGAGTATTTTTTATGCAGTGTCTCGTCTAATCAAGCATGGTGGATGCAGTGTCCCGTCTTATCAAGTCCTGATGCATGCAGAAAGAGAGTCTCGTAGGCCTGCATGGTCAATGTAGGCATGCAGGAACACATGTGAAAATGAGATTCCTTCATTGTCTCGTCTAATCAAACAGGCAGCATGTCATTGATTGCGTAGTGTGATTTTTTCATATTGTGTTTTGATGCATGCATGAATAGTGTCCTGATGCATGTCATTGATTCCTGATGCGTGTCATTGAATGTGAAGCATGCGTGAGAAGTGAAAGGCTGAGATTCCTGATGTGGTATCACATGTGAACGCAGAACTTTGCATTGTCACGTCTTATCAAGTGTACTGTTTAAGTCCTGATGCATGTCATTAATTGTGAAGCATGCGTGAGAAGTGAAAGGCAGAGATTCCTTATGCGGTATCACATGTGAACGCAAAACTTGGCATTTTCGCGTCTTATCAAGTGTCCTGTTTAAGTCCTGATGCATGACATTAATTGTGGCGCATGCGTGAGAAGTGAAAGGCAGAGATTCCTGATGCGGTATCACATGTGAACGCAGAACTTGGCATTGTCACGTCTTATCAAGTGTACTGTTCAAGTCCTGATGCATGTCATTAATTGTGAAGCATGTGTGACAAGTGTCCTGGTGCATGCAAAAAGAGTCCTGATGCATGGTCATTGATTCGCAGGGTCACGTGTGTAAATTACAGATTCATTTACTGATACATGTAAAAAAAATATTACAACTCTTTAAACAAGAAAACACTCAGCCCATGTTATAAAGCCTTTAAACTCTTTAAACTCAAACACGTTAAACACTCAGAACCTCAAACACTCAGACACTCAAACACGCAAACACTCAGACACTCAAACACTCAAACACTCAAACACGCAAACACCATAATTTTCGCTATGTCTCAAACACCACAGTATATCGGGATACAATTTGAGAAACACGGAGGTTACAAAGTTTTAATTGACAGGAGGTCTAATTTTTTACACCTGAAGTCAAGAATAGAAAAAAAACTGCAATGTTGGTCCAGTTGGGAAAATAATATACAACAACCCATTATTTTTTGGCGGACCTGATTCATGCAAGTTTTTCCCTTTAAAGGTGCGAGACGATGAAGATGTGTGTAACATGTTCCGCAGTCACGAGTATTCTGGGTTCTCAGATATCGTGTTATATGTTACGTTACAGCAACAACAACTGTCTCAACAACTGAAGTTACTGTTGACGAGATGGTGAACAATCCGAAGGTTGAAGTTTAACTTGGCAATGTCTATTGTCCTCCTCAACACATGACTACTATCGCCTTAGGTGATTATGAACCCTCGACGGATGTTTTCTACAACCCCAACTACAGAACAGAGGGGCAACTAAAAGAGGGTGACGAGTTTCGTACAAAAGAAGATTGTGTCTGGGCTATCAAACAATTTCACATGGAGTTGTCAGCCGACTACAGAGTCGATCGGACAAATCCTACGCGGTATACAATCTATTGTCGTAACGACGAGTGCCCGTTCTGATTAACAGCATCTTTCAGAAGATAAGCGATTCCTGGAAGATAGGGTCAATGGGTCCGTCCCACAGTTGGTATAATCTCGAATCCGATGCAAGACCATCGCAAACTCAGCTCTAATAGATTTGTGATGAGATTCTGTCAGTCGTTAGCGACAACCCGTCTTTGAAGGTGAGTACCATAATTGCACATATGGTACAAAGGTACAACTACACTCCTTCGTACCGAAAAGCCTGGATTGCAAGAACTAAGGCAGTTGAAAGGGTGTTAGGAAATTGGGAGGAGTCGTACAAGGAACTTCCTAAATTCCTGGTGGGCCCTTAAACACTACTCTCCAGGAACTGTTGCGATATTGGAGACGATGCCTGCTTGTACACCGGACGGGACTTGTGTTGGTGGAAATGGAATTTTCCACAGAGTCTTCTGGGCGTTCGAACCATGCATCAAAGGGTTTGCATTTTGTAAACCTATAATTCAAATTGACGGAACATGGTTATACGGGAAATATAAGGGCACACTTCTCATGCTGTGGCACAGGACGGAACAACAACATTTTTCCAATAGCCTTCGCCATAGTAGAAGGGGAGTGCTGGGGGATGGAGTTTTTTCTTAAAAAACCTCCGCTCTTACGTGTCTCACAACCTAACTTATGTTTGATCTCCGATCGCACCATCCATCGAGAGTGCATCACAACAACCATGACAACGGTTGGCAGGATCCTCCCTCGACCCACGTCTATTGCATAAGGCATATTGCCCAAAATTTCATGTGGGAAATCAAGGACAAGACGCTGCGAAAGAAGGTTGTGAATGCGGGATATGCACTTACTGAACCCACATTCAGATACTACCGTGACGAGATCAGACTGAACAACACGGACGCATTAAGATGGATTGATAGAATTGATAGGGAGAAATGGACACGGGCATACGACAATGGGGTGCGATGGGGCCACATGACAACTAACCTCGTAGAGTCAATGAATTTCTGTTTTCAAGGGAATCCGAAACCTCCCAATAACTGCCTTGGTGAAGGCAACCTATTTCAGGCTAGGATCACTATTTGATAGCAGACGTACGAAGTGGGGTTCAGTATTACAATCGGGTCAGCTGTACAGCGATACTTCAATGAAATTCATGAAAGACGAAGCTGTCAAGCCAACACACACGTGGTCACCATCTTTGACCGTACAACTGGTTGGTTCAGTGTTTTCGAGTCTATGGATCACAACGAAGGAAGGCCTAGGGGATGTTACCGTGTTGAATTGGATAAGAGCTGGTGTGATTGTGGAAAGTTTCAAGCATTCCGTATGCCGTGCTCTCATGTCATAGCATCATGTTCCAAGTTGCGCCAGGACCCAACCAACCTTCTTTCTGCAGTTCACCAAGTCATTAGTCTATGCAATGTCTACACATGCATCTTTCAAGTGGTGGAAAAGGAAGACTATCGGCCCTCAAAACGAAGGAGAAATTGTCTGGCATAATGACCTGATGCACAGACAGAAGAAGGGTCGGCCTAACAGCACGCGCATTCGAACTGAGATGAATACCGCAGACAAGCTGGTGAGATTGTGTAGTTCGTGTCGGCAACCAGGACACAATCGAACAAAATGTCCTAATGTAGGTTCAAGCAGCAGATCATAGTTTCATGTGTCATCTTGTCCCGTTAAATCAATATCAATTCCATTCGATTAATAACAACTTTTATAAGATTAATAGCAAATTTCTTTCGAATAATACCAAGTTTCAATCAATTAAACCATAGTTAACTGACACAACAACAACATGACAACATAACACTACGCGAAGGCACATAAATTAAACAAACATTAACAACAACATAAAGACTTAAAACATAACACTGCATCAAGCGTCTACGATATCACGACCATCAACTTTATCTTCTTGGGTGTCAACATCGTCACAAGGGACACCGACATCATTTTCCATTTTTCTCCATACACGAGTCCACTTCGTTTCCTCCCGGTCTCCTCGACCAGCCTCTCGATTTTCCTAATCTTTTCTCCTGGACCAATATCTCCTTCAAGCCAGCGGTTCAGTTCCCTGTGCAAGTGCTCCAACGTCTGCGCATTTCAGAGGAGCACCTTCATCGGAGCCTTTGTTGGTGAAAACACAACTAGGGCATTTCTTTTCATTAGATCGAATGTTGGAAAAGGTTCTTGCGGTGCTGATGACGACGACGATGATGAACGTTGATTTAGAAATGCAGACATTCTAGGCTCCACTCAACTCAAAATGCACTAAAGCTTCAGTCTTTTGGATACAAAGTTGTGAAAGCATACTTGTGTTTGTAGTCGTATTTATAGTAAAAAAATGGTACGTATCCCATATGATATGACTTAAACACCCTTAAAAAATTTACATTAATTAAACTTCAGTGAACACTCCAATTTTATGTTTTAAATTTAAAAATTAATTTGAGATCAACATAAATTTATTTAATTAAGTTTAAAATCTAAACTTCAATGAACACTCAACTTTTAGATCAACATAAATTTATTTAATTAATTTGAGATTATTTTTATTTAAACCTATTTATTTAAAGTTTATTAATTAATAATTTTTTAAAGTTTATAAAATATAACTAATTTAAAATATTACTAATTTAAAATAGTTTATTAATTACTATTTATTTAAAGTTTATTTATTAATTTATTTAAAGATTAATAATTTGATGGTAAAGTTTAAAATCTGATAATAATAATAAGTGAAAACGTGAAACCCTAACAATACACACATTCGCTAATTGGGATGGCGTGCTTCTTTGATTTTTGATTTTACAAGCTTTCGCCAATTGACGTGGCGAATTGCTTTTTTTGATTTTTCAATTTGCAAGCTTTCGCCATTTGGAATGGCGACTGAATGTTGAATAGTTGGCCATTTTGGAACTTTATTTTAAATCTGGATTATTTTGGTAAATACATTTTAATATGTGGTTATTCTAAAAAAAAATCAAAAAAGTACACTATCCTTTTAAGATAAACTAGTAACAAATTCGTGCGTATGCACAGGGTATGTTTTTTGGTGGAATATGGTTTTGAACGCACATTTATTTGCAAACTGTCATAAAAATAGAAAGTTGAAAAAATTAAAATTTAAGAATAATAGTAAATTTAAGTTGAAATACTAATACATGTAAAAGACAAAAGGTAAACAACAATGTTATGAATAATATGATTAAAAATAAAAACTATTGAAATTTGTATTAGATAAAAGAAAAAGAAACTTGGTCCCTTAACTATAACCTTGACTTCAGATTGGTCCCTTAACTATACTCTTAGATTCATATTGGTGTATTTTTTTTCGTGTCAGTTGGTCCCTTAACTCCTTAAAACTTACCATGTTAGTCCTTTTTGTCTATATAGCAATAGAAGATTTTAAAAATCGATCGCTAAATTCGTCACTAATTAGACAAAAGGACTAACATGACACGTTTTAAATAGTTAATGAACCAATCTAACACGAAAAAAAGTAAGGGTCCTATTTGAACCCAGTGGTATAATTGAGGGAATAAAAAGGGTATTTTGCCTTGATAAAATCAATCTTTTAGTTTTTTTACATATAAGACAGTCGTTTTATAAGAGAGAATACAATTTTAAAATATCTACTCAATCTTTTTTAATAGGCTCCCTTAATTTTTTTTACATATTTGAAAAAAATGATTGTTAAATTTTTATTATTCAATATTTTAATCAGAAGTAAAATTGTTCCCGTTTAAAACAATAGTAATTTTTTTCGTATATAAAAATATTTTAAACAACAATGTATTTTTTCCGTATATAGATATTACTTTTGTTTTGACATTAATCACGTGCATACATATGCAGAGGATGCGTTTTTTTAGTGGAATATGATTTCGGACGTACATTTGTTTGCAGACTACAATAAAAATAAGAAGTTGAAAAAAATAAAAACTTAAGAATAATAATAAATTTAAGTTTAAATAGTTATCTAAATAGAAGATAAAATGTGAAATATTATTATTTGGATCAGTTGTTTCATTTTTTCGGTTTTATATAATTTCAACTATATGATAAAACAAATTTTATTAAAATATTTTTACCTCACTACATAATTGAATCAATTGTTTCATTTTTCCCGTTTCATATCATTTTTACGATATGAGAAAACAAATTTTATTGACTTGCTACATATTTGGTTTGGCAGTTTCATTTTTTCTATTTCATATAATTTGTATGATATGAGAAAATAAAATTTACTAAAATTTTATTGACTCATTACATATAATTTTATTGTTACCGTTTCATATAATTTCAACAAAATAAACAAGTAAAATTTATTAAAATTTTATTGATTTACTACTTAATTCATAATTGGATCAATAGTTTTATTTTTCTTTTTCTATAATTTCTAAGATATGAAAAAATAAAATTTATTAAAATTTTATTGACTCATTACAAAATTTGATCACTACCTTCATTTTTCCAATTTCATATAATTTTTACGAGAAAATAAAATTTATTAAAATTTTATTAACTCACTATAAATTTAGATTAGTAGTTTAATTTTTCTCATTTTATGTTATTTTGTATTACATAATTGTGCTCAAGTATACATTAAAAATAACATGTATGATTGTTTTATTGTCTTAATCTAACCGGTTGTAGTATGCTTTAAATTGAAAACTATGATGCAATTTCTAAAAATAAATTTATTTAATATAATATAAAATATATTTAAATATTCATGTAAATTTAAAATAAATTATTTAATTGTAAAATAAATAATAATCATATATTAATGACTCATATGTAATCTTTTTCTTTATCAAAAGAAACGTTTTTTTTAATTAATGCATATCTTTTTCAGTTAAACTACTTATCAATTATTATATTTTTAATATACTCGACAAGAGTTTAATAGTTATGTTCTCATTTGACAAACTGAAATATATTTTATGGTATTTTTTGGTAGACAGTATAATTTCAAATTTTAATTTTTTTTAGGCACTACAATTTGTGTCTAGTTAAATATAACATTTAGGTTTTTATAAAATAAAATTTAATCTATTATTTATATTAATTTAATATATAAAAGGCTTAATTTAAATTTTGATCATTTATTTTATTTTATTTGGGTTTTGATTTCCCATTTTAAAAATCAACTTTAATTTTTTTTTAAGTTTTGGGTTGAATTTTTTTCCCTTTTGGGACTAAAATTTAAAACAAAAATTTAAAAAGGACTAAAATTATGGTTATAAAAGGGAGGAATTAAAAAAAAAAGGGGAATTGAAGTTGCAATTAAACCTATACAAAAAATTGATTCATTAAAACACATACTCGATTAAAATTATGACATAATATTATCATTTATTCTATTTTTTAAAAAGTATATTCATTTCTAAATATAAAACTTTAAAATTTTAAATGTAATTTATTATTATGTTGTTAAACATATTTCTTTTAATACATTTAATATGTTTTTAAATATAAAAATGTCATTATTAAATGTATTTATATTTAATTAATAATTAAGTAATAAATATATCACACGATCATACACTTTAATTATACTATAAATATTCTTTAATATACACGATGTATTTGATACTTGATCAATATGGTTTATATATTAAATATGATAGTCAAAATTTGAACGATATAAACACTTATTTAAATCTGTACTGCATGTATGGCATAGTACTACATATACATTAAAACCTAAATTTCATTAGTTTTCTACATAAATTGAACTTTGTCTACTTTTTCTACACCATCTATTCATAAGAGTGTGTAATATATATCCAAAGTAAATAGAACTTTATCTTAATCAAGCTGATTGTCTACTTTGCTCTCCCGTGAAATGTGTCTACCGTGAAATCTAAACCACATGTTTTATAAAATATATATATATATATATATATATATATATATATATATATATATATATATATATATATATATATATATATATATATATATATATATATATATATATATATATATATATATATATATATATATATATTAAAAAAATGAGATAATGGAGTTCCAAAGGCCATGGTATTCACTGCACCTTCTCCTGTGAAGTTCTATGAGAGAATCCTTTCCCATATATATTTGTTTGCTAAAAAAATGTTATCTAATCTAATTTCATAATTTTGTTATCTATTTGTTAAACAATGTTCCTGTTAAATTGTAAGTTAATACTTAATCCCTTATACAATGTTAAATGGATTACAATGGTTGGTAAACAATTCAATGTGAGGGAAACAATTTTTGTCCATTTATAACATACTATATTCATTATGGACATTTTTACATTGCAAAGTAAAGACACATTTTTTAAAGCTAGAATTACAGACACATTATTTACACATGATATAGCAAATTACTAATCCAACTGTGACTGTAAAAGGGCACAACAATTCAAAAGAAACCTCCAAGAAACCAGAGCGCTGTCAATTGTTGATTTGCTGCAAAAGTAACATGAAAAACTGTTAATTACAAGATAGACTCTAGTTATGACAACAAAAAATACAGATGTGGGCAAAGCAGACATAAATGTAAAATAAACAAAGAATCTCAAAATAATTTTAACATAAACTGACATGAAAACATCAAATGGAACATATAATTATAACAGTAATAGTAATATTATGAGATATTTAACATCAGTAAAATCGTTCGAGGAAATAAAAAGAAATATAGATGAGTCATTTAAACCCTGGAAGTTTGTTTCTACTAAAAATTATCAATAAAAATTTAAGAAAAATAATAGAACCACTTGAATAGTAAATGAAAATGCAATGAGGTTGGTTAAACTCTACCGGAAAGAACAGCCATAATAGGTTACTTACAACTTCCAGACCAGTGGGAGCCTCTTAGTCTTTTTGTAATAGCGAGCAAAACGATAGATTCTGTTCTCCTTAAGAATCAACTTGAACTTAGAGTCCTTGTCCTTCTTGTTCCTCTTCAAATGCTTCCTAATTGAATATGCCTTCTTGATTAAATGGTACAAAACCTCTGGAATTTTAGGTGTAATTCGTAAAATCAATCAAAAAAACAAATTCATTACCAGTTTACACATATGTGTTGCACCCTAATTTTTGACCATAAGGTCCCACCTCTTCTCGCGCATTTTCTTGCTATCATTTGACTTCAATTTAATATTTAAATATTTATTTGACTAACCAATTCGCGCAGACGCAGGAATATCGAATGAAGATAGTATTCATTTCCATTATCGATCATCCGCACGTATTTATTCTATTTTCAACTGTTTTGTTATTGCAAAGCTTCGGTTTGTGGCTGTAAGTCAAGAAAGTTGTAAAAGCTTTGCTTGTACTCCTACAAGTTGTGCTAAAGCATTGTGGAATCACGCACTTTCGTCGTTATGACACCTTGACCGATAAACCAAATACTCATCCAAATTGCTCAAAGACAACCCCAAGAGGGATTAGGATCTCCTGCACATTGGACTTCAAAGGCACTGTTTGTTGGACTAATAGAACTTAGTGGCGTGGAGTTTGTAATCATTTTTCACCTTTTGGAGAGATGGCCTATGTAACAGCCCAAATTTCATTAAATAATTAATTGTAGTAATTAATTGATTTAGTGGGATTTTATGTTAATATTGGAATTAATTTTTATTAATTGGGATTAATAGAAAATTAAGAAGGAAATTGGAAGGAAAGAAATAAAAGGAATATATAAGAGAGAAAGAAAAGAAAAGAAAGGATAGAAAACATTTGGAGAGAAAGAGGAAAGAAAGAAGAAAGGAGAGAAAGAGAGGAGAAGAAGAGGAAAAGTGGAAATCATCAAGAACCAACATCAAAGCTCCGATTAATCGAGGTAAGAGTGAGAAATGTTTCTATTTGATCATTGTATAATGTTATGTATGTTGGGTTGGGGTTTTGGTAGAGTTTCCATCACTTTCCATCTAGGGCAAAATGTTGAATAATCGGTAGATTGATGATTTAATCAGTTGAAACTGAGTAATAATGCCGTAGAATAGTCGGGTAACATGTATTGATGCTGTTTATACTGATTTGGATGTGTAAGAGAGGGTTGATGATGGATTGGTGAAGGAGGAACAAAATAGGGTTCTGTTCTGCGCAGGTTCGCTGGCTCTCGCCAGGCGAGCAAAGGCGAAGCTTCGCCAGGCGAAGCCTAGCGAATGTTGGCGAATAATTATATTTAAGTCCAAGTGGACTTCGCTGGCGGGTTCGCCAGGCGAAGTTGGATAGCGAAGGTTCGCCCAGCGAAGGTGCTGGCGAATGATGGCGAATGAAGTCAGTAGCTACTGACTTGGGCTCGCTGGGAAGTTTCGCCAGGCGAAGCCTAGCGAGTGTTCGCTGAGAGAGTTCGCCAGGCGAAGGTTCGCTGCGAGGGTTCGCCAGGCAAATGTGGGCGAGTTTGACAGCATTTTTCTTTTGCTGTGTTGATCATGTGGAGATGGTTTGGTTGTTTCACATAGATGGATATCTTATGATATGAATATAGATATGATCTATTGTGATAATGTGTGCTGTGGGTAGCCTACGGGCGTGAATCCTAGAATTGTGATTCAGAGGTTAATTGCATCAATTATAAATACATGAGAACATAATGATGATTATGTGTGTATTAATTGATGAGTTTGTGAATGTTTGATTGTTGTGTACAATTATGTAATAAGTATGCATGAGAACATTTTGAATATGTGTGCATAACTTATAATTGTATGATTGGTATTGCGATGTGAATACCTTGATTGTTGTGATAATTAGAGATACATGGGAATACAATGAGGAATGTATGTGTATCGTCTAATGAATTGTGAGTGCATATATGTATGCGATTGTTGTGTGAATGCATGGGAACATATGTGATATGTGTGCATTGTTGTTGAATATGATGATGTGTGAAATGAATACATTGATAAATGTTTGATATATGTTGTATGTGCAATCATGATGAAATTCTCGAAGGGGTGAATTATTCGAATGCATGGGATTAAGACGCGGGAACGGTCTTAAGTGCATTTATTGTGATTGGTTGATTGTACATGCATCATTTAGTCAAGAGGCAATGTCTGTTAGTTTCGTGGAAACTAGTGGCTTGTCCCAAACCTAGAAGGGTGGGTTTGAAGCCTAGGGGACGGGCTTGGTTGTTATCGGTCTAGAAGGGTGGACCCGGTTTAAAGTAAAAACCGTAAAATGATAACGAGTTATCGGTCTAGAAGGGTGGACCCGGTTTAGAGTGAAAACCGAAAAAAGATAACGAGAGTCGGTACCGCATAGCATTGAGTTGCATTGAATATGTTGAGTCACATTGCATAATATTGTTGATGTATAAATGTGCTTGTGAATGATTGTGAAGTCAAGCATGAAGGGATGTGCTTGTGGATGTTCATAATGTTAATATATGTGAACGTGATATGATTATGATTATGAGAATGAAGTGTGGTGAGAAATGTGAATATGTGTTATATGATACCTATATATACGTAATCTTATGCCTTGATTATTATGGTTATATTTCTCACCCATCTGCTGTTTTATAATGCTCTATGAGGCATTGCAGATTAAGATGCTGGAGTCCTTTTGTGAAGATTAGTCTTCATTCTTTTGAGTCGGCTGCTCTGATATGTAACACCGGGTAGTTAGACTAGTATAGTCATTCTTTTGTGATACATTGCGATGTATCAGCTGATGTGGTTTTGTAATCTAACTGATATGATGTATTAATCTGGATGACTTATGTTCATTTGAATTAATATTTTGGAACTGATTAAATGATGTTCTCTTCCGCTCAAATTAAATGTTGTAATGTGATTTCTAAAACTACGAAAATGTTACATATTTTATGGAGCAAAATGTTAAAGTGTTTTATTGGTGGAGTTGTGACATTCTTCTTTTATACCTTATCCTAAAATTTTTACTCTGATAATTTGTATGTGCTTAATTGTTTTATATGCATTTATTTGGGGTATAGAAGGGGGTGTTACAATAATGGTATCAGAGCAGGTCGGTCCGTCCGGCCAAGTTGTTAGAGTGTTTTTCCCTGTGTGTTATTGATATGCATGTGATGCATTATCAATATTGGTTGTTCTTACGTGGTTCTGTTGCTGGAATTAGTAAGATGGTTGCAGGAAGGAACGACGAAGCGATTGCGGAGGCATTGACGAGATTGGCGGGGGCAATTGGGCAGAATCCTCTGGCCAATGTGAATGTGAGGAATCATGCTGGTGATGGATTCCGTGCTTTGGGGAAATTCCAAAAGAATAACCCTCCGGTCTTCAAGGGAACTCATGAACCGGACAAGGCACAAATTTGGTTGAAAGCTGTGGAAAAGATTTTTCGAGTTATGAATTGCTCGGATGCACAGAAGGTGCAGTTTGGGACTCATATGCTTGAAGAAGAAGCTGAAGATTGGTGGGGTAATACTCGCCAAAGATTTGAGGAAGATGATATTGTGATTTCGTGGGTTTGTTTAGAGAAACTTTTCTGGAGAAGTATTTTCCAGAGGATGTGAGGGGGAAGAAAGAGATCGAATTTCTTGAGTTGAGGCAAGGTAATTCGACGGTTGCTGAGTATGCGGCGAAATTTGAGGAGTTGATCAAATTTTGTCCTCACTATAATACTGGTAATGCTGAGAGGTCTAAGTGCCTCAAGTTTGTGAACGGTTTGAGACCCGAGATTAGACAAGCTATTGGGTACCAGGAAATCAGACGGTTTTCTGAGTTGGTTAACAAGAGCAGAATTTATGACGAAGACAGTAGGGCTAGGTCTAGCCACTACAAGAGCCTAAGTGATAAGAAAGGAAAAGGATAATTCAGAGGGAAACCTTACGTAACTCCTGCGGATAAAGGGAAACAAAGGGTTGGTTTCGGTAAGAAACCAAGTGGGGGAGTTTCTACTCCGGTGAGGTGTTATAGGTGCGGTGAAGAGGGACATAGTGCTCCGGAGTGCAAAAGTGTTGAGAAGACGTGTTTTAAGTGTGGCAAGCCAGGCCACAAGGCTCTTGAGTGCAGAAGCGGTGCGGGTGTTACTTGCTATAACTGTGGTGAGCGAGGGCACATCAGTACCAAGTGCGATAAGCCGAAGAAGAATCAAGGGAGCGGGAAAGTGTTCGCTCTATCTGGATCTGAGACTGCTAGCGACGATCGATTGATCCGAGGTACGTGCTTCATTAATGGTATACTTTTGATCTCTATAATTGATACCGGAGCTACGCATTCTTTTATTTCTTTGGATTGTGTTAGAAGGTTGAATCTTGAGTTGTCTGTAATTGGTGGCGGTATGGTTATTGATACTCCTACTATGGGTTCGGTAACTACACCGTATGTTTGCTTGAATTGCCCGTTGAGTATTTTCGGTAGAGATTTTGGGATCGATTTAGTGTGTCTTCATTTGGATCAACTGGATGTCATTCTTGGAATGAATTGGTTAAAATTCAATCGTGTGTATATTAACTGTTTTGACAAAACGGTTATTTTTCCCGACTCGGATGTTGAAAAGGAATTGTTTATGACGAGGAAACAAGTGAAGGAATCGGTGCAAGATGGGGCTACGGTATTCATGCTTATGGCAACTATGAGGATCGGTGGAAGTGAAGAGATTGATGCTTTGCCCATTGTTAGAGATTTTTCGGAAGTATTCCCTGAAGAGATAAAGGATTTACCGCCGGAGCGAGAAGTGGAGTTTTCGATAGATTTGATTCCTGGAACTAGTCTGATATCGATGGCTCCATATCATATGTCGGCCTCGGAGTTAAAAGAGTTGAAGAGTCAACTTGAGGATTTTCTTGAAAAGAGGTTTATTCGTCCGAGCGTGTCACCGTGGGGTGCACCGGCGTTGTTGGTTAAGAAGAAAGAGGGTTCTATGAGGCTCTGTGTGGATTACAGACAGTTGAACAAGGTGACTATTAAGAATAAGTATCCACTTCCAAGGATTGATGATCTGATGGATCAGTTGGTTGGTGCAAGTGTGTTCTGCAAGATTGATTTGAGATCTGGGTATCATCAGATCCGTGTGAAAGCTGAGGATATTCAGAAGACGGCCTTTCGGACGAGGTATGGACACTATGAGTATTCCGTGATGCCATTTGGTGTGACTAATGCACCAGGTGTATTTATGGAGTACATGAATAGGATTTTCCATCCTTATTTGGATAAGTTTGTGGTGGTGTTTATCGACGACATCTTGGTTTATTCGAAGAGCGAAGAAGAGCATGCCGAGCATCTGAAGATTGTGTTATCTGTGTTGAGAGAAAAGCGGTTGTTTGCAAAGCTTTCTAAGTGTGAATTTTGGTTGAAGGAAGTTAGTTTCCTTGGTCATGTGATTTCTAGTAGTGGTATTGCGGTCGATCCGTCGAAGGTTGAAGCGGTGTCACAATGGGAGACTCCGAAGTCAGTTTTTGAGATCAGAAGTTTTCTTGGTTTAGCCGGTTATTATCGGAAGTTTATTGAAGGATTTGCTAAGTTATCGTTGCCGTTGACGCAGTTGACTAGGAAAGGTCAAGCCTTTGTTTGGAACGCCAAGTGTGAAGCGAGTTTTCAAGAACTTAAGCGAAGGTTGACGACAGCTCCTGTTTTGATTCTGCCAAATCCAGAAGAACCATTCGTTGTGTATTGTGATGCTTCTTTGATGGGTTTGGGAGGTGTGTTGATGCAGAATAACCAAGTGGTAGCTTATGCTTCGAGGCAACTCAAAGTGCATGAGAAGAATTATCCGACGCATGACTTAGAGTTGGCCGTTGTTGTGTTCGTGTTGAAACTTTGGAGGCATTATTTATTTGGCGCAAGATTTGAAGTGTTTAGTGACCACAAGAGTTTGAGATATCTTTTTGATCAAAAGGAATTGAATGCAAGACAAAGAAGATGGCTTGAACTTTTGAAGGATTTTGATTTTGGCTTGAACTACCATCCGGGTAAAGCGAATGTAGTAGCGGATGCATTGAGTCGGAAATCATTGCATATGTCGGCGTTGATGGTGAAAGAGTTAGAATTGATTGAGCAATTTCGGGATTTGAGTTTGGTATGTGAGAGGACTTCTTTCGGATTTAAGTTGGGTATGTTAAAGCTTACGAGTGGTATTTTGGACGAAATTCGAGAAGGACAGAAATCAGATTTGAGCTTAGTTGATCGGTTGACTTTAATCAACCAAGGCCAAGGTGGTGATTTTCGGATTGATGAGAATGGTATTATGAGATGTCGGGATCGAGTTTGTGTTCCGAACATGGTTGAGCTTAAGAAGAGTATCCTTGAGGAAGGACATCGTAGCGGATTAAGTATTCATCCGGGTGCTACTAAGATGTATCAGGATTTGAGGAAAGTATTTTGGTGGCCTAGTATGAAGAAGGATATCGCGGAATTTGTATATTCTTGTTTGACTTGCCAGAAGTCAAAGATTGAGCATCAGAAGCCATCGGGTTTGATGAAGCCGTTGTTTATTCCTGAGTGGAAATGGGATAGTATCTCCATGGATTTTGTATCGGGTTTGATGAAGCCGTTGTTTATTCCTGAGTGGAAATGGGATAGTATCTCCATGGATTTTGTATCGGGTTTGCCGAGGACGCCGAGTAATTTTGAGGCTATTTGGGTTATCGTGGATAGGTTGACTAAATCTGCTCACTTTATTCCTATGCGTATGGATTACCCTTTGGAGAAGTTGGCTAAGTTGTATATTGAGAGGATTGTGTGTCTGCATGGTATTCCGTTAAGTATTGTTTCGGATAGAGATCCGCGGTTTACTTCGAGATTTTGGGAGAGCCTGCAGAGTGCTTTGGGTACTAAGTTGTGTTTGAGTTTAGCGTATCATCCTCAGACTGATGGTCAGACGGAGAGGACGATTCAGTCGCTTGAAGATCTTTTGAGAGCTTGTGTATTGGAAAAAGGAGGAGCTTGGGATAGCTACTTGCCTTTGATTGAGTTTACCTACAACAACAGTTTCCATTCGAGTATTGGTATGGCACCATTTGAGGCGTTGTATGGTAGGCGGTGTAGGACACCATTGTGTTGGTTCGAGTCCGGAGATAGTTCTGTTGTTGGACCCGAGTTAGTTCGACAGACTACTGATAAGATCAAGATGATTCAAGAGAAGATGAGAATTACTCAGAGTCGTCAGGAGAGTTATTATGACAAGAGGAGGAAGGCACTTGAATTTCAAGAGGGAGATCATGTGTTTCTTCGAGTCACTCCGATGACAGGTGTTGGTAGGGCACTGAAGTCGCGCAAGTTGTCGCCGCGTTTCATTGGTCCTTATCAGATTTTGCAAAGGATAGGAGAAGTGGCCTATCGTGTGGCTTTACCATCGTCGCTTGCTAATCTTCATGACGTATTCCATGTATCTCAGTTGAGGAAATACATTGCGAATCCGTCTCATGTAGTCCAAGTAGATGATGTGCAGATGAGAGATAACCTAACTGTTGAAACATCACCTATGCGGATTGAGGATCGGAAATTGAAGCAACTTAGAGGTAAAGAGATTGCTTTAGTGAAGGTCGTTTGGGGAGGACCGGCTGGTGGAAATGTTACTTGGGAGCTTGAGAGCCAGATGAAGGAGTCTTATCCAGAACTGTTTGAATCATGTAACATTTTCGAGGACGAAAATTCCTAAAGTGGGGGAGAGTTGTAACAGCCCAAATTTCATTAAATAATTAATTGTAGTAATTAATTGATTTAGTGGGATTTTATGTTAATATTGGAATTAATTTTTATTAATTGGGATTAATAGAAAATTAAGAAGGAAATTGGAAGGAAAGAAATAAAAGGAATATATAAGAGAGAAAGAAAAGAAAACAAAGGATAGAAAACATTTGGAGAGAAAGAGGAAAGAAAGAAGAAAGGAGAGAAAGAGAGGAGAAGAAGAGGAAAAGTAGAAATCATCAAGAACCAACATCAAAGCTCCGATTAATCGAGGTAAGGGTGAGAAATGTTTCTATTTGATCATTGTATAATGTTATGTATGTTGGGTTGGGGTTTTGGTAGAGTTTCCATCACTTTCCATCTAGGGCAAAATGTTGAATAATCGGTAGATTGATGATTTAATCGGTTGAAACTGAGTAATAATGCCGTAGAATAGTCGGGTAACATGTATTGATGTTGTTTATACTGATTTGGATGTGTAAGAGAGGGTTGATGATGGATTGGTGAAGGAGGAACATAATAGGGTTTTGTTCTGCGCAGGTTCGCTGACTCTCGCCAGGCGAGCAAAGGCGAAGCTTCGCCAGGCGAAGCCTAGCGAATGTTGGCGAATAATTATATTTAAGTCCCAGTGGACTTCGCTGGCGGGTTCGCCAGGCGAAGTTGGATAGCGAAGGTTCGCCCAGCGAAGGTGCTGGCGAATGATGGCGAATGAAGTCAGTAGCTACTGACTTGGGCTCGCTGGGAAGTTTCGCCAGGCGAAGCCTAGCGAGTGTTCGCTGAGAGAGTTCGCCAGGCGAAGGCCAGGCGAAGGTTCGCTGCGAGGGTTCGCCAGGCGAATGTGGGCGAGTTTGACAGCATTTTTCTTTTGCTGTGTTGATCATGTGGAGATGTTTTGGTTGTTTCACATAGATGGATATCTTATGATATGAATATAGATATGATCTATTGTGATAATGTGTGCTGTGGGTAGCCTACGGGCGTGAATCCTAGAATTGTGATTCAGAGGTTAATTGCATCAATTATAAATACATGAGAACATAATGATGATTATGTGTGTATTAATTGATGAGTTTGTGAATGTTTGATTGTTGTGTACAATTATGTAATAAGTATGCATGAGAACATTTTGAATATGTGTGCATAACTTATAATTGTATGATTGGTATTGCGATGTGAATACCTTGATTGTTGTGATAATTAGAGATACATGGGAATACAATGAGGAATGTATGTGTATCGTCTAATGAATTGTGAGTGCATATATGTATGCGATTGTTGTGTGAATGCATGGGAACATATGTGATATGTGTGCATTGTTGTTGAATATGATGATGTGTGAAATGAATACATTGATAAATGTTTGATATATGTTGTATGTGCAATCATGATGAAATTCTCGAAGGGGTGAATTATTCGAATGCATGGGATTAAGACGCGGGAACGGTCTTAAGTGCATTTATTGTGATTGGTTGATTGTACATGCATCATTCAGTCAAGAGGCAATGTCTGTTAGTTTCGTGGAAACTAGTGGCTTGTCCCAAACCTAGAAAGGTGGGTTTGAAGCCTAGGGGACGGGCTTGGTTGTTATCGGTCTAGAAGGGTGGACCCGGTTTAAAGTAAAAACCGAAAAATGATAACGAGTTATCGGTCTAGAAGGGTGGACCCGGTTTAGAGTGAAAACCGAAAAAAGATAACGAGAGTCGGTACCGCATAGCATTGAGTTGCATTGAATATGTTGAGTCACATTGCATAATATTGTTGATGTATAAATGTGCTTGTGAATGATTGTGAAGTCAAGCATGAAGGGATGTGCTTGTGGATGTTCATAATGTTAATATATGTGAACTTGATATGATTATGATTATGAGAATGAAGTGTGGTGAGAAATGTGAATATGTGTTATATGATACCTATATATACGTAATCTTATGCCTTGATTATTATGGTTATATTTCTCACCCTTCTACTGTTTTATAATGCTCTATGAGGCATTGCAGATTAGGATGCTGGAGTCCTTTTGTGAAGATTAGTCTTCATTCTTTTGAGTCGGCTGCTCTGATATGTAACACCGGGTAGTTAGACTAGTATAGTCATTCTTTTGTGATACATTGCGATGTATCAGCTGATGTGGTTTTGTAATCTAACTGATATGATGTATTAATCTGGATGACTTATGTGCATTTGAATTAATATTTTGGAACTGATTAAATGATGTTCTCTTCCGCTCAAATTAAATGTTGTAATGTGATTTCTAAAACTACGAAAATGTTACATATTTTATGGAGCAAAATGTTAAAGTGTTTTATTGGTGGAGTTGTGACATTCTTCTTTTATACCTTATCCTAAAATTTTTACTCTGATAATTTGTATGTGCTTAATTGTTTTATATGCATTTATTTGGGGTATAGAAGGGGGTGTTACAGCCTAGATCAAAGTTGGTCGTCAGCGATGAAGTTGGGTCCTCTAGATCTTTAAATTGGATACTTGTAACGGGAGGTCAACACTTATTAAAATTTTGGAGTTGGAAAAGAACATCTAGATTAAGGGCAAGGAGATCATTTTATAATAAAACCCACAAGCATGCCGAGATAGCAGACCAAGGAAGGTCTCCAATTTCGTTTAAGCATTTTCCAATATTTAAACTCAGAATCTATGGAAGATCAAATTCTGGAAATACACAAAGCATAAATTCATCACAAAACTAATTTGAAGTACAACTACTTTGCTATTCAATTAATCCAGGAAAGCGTTACAAGGTATCACCCACTCAAATACAAAAGGACAAGATCTACAACATTGCAAGAGGTTACCCTGCTACTAAAAAAACCTATACCAATGTTATTATTGATAACATCGTACTATTGGACTTGTAAACCGAAACTTCTGAAACACGGCAACTTCCACAACAGTAACCCCAACCACAAAATCTCCAAGCAGCTGTTGCTACTTTGTACTATCGGTCAAATCGCCAACCGAGCGCTTAGATTTGGATTGTAGCCAAGATTTTACTTCAGTACTGCATTTCAGAATAAGAATTAAGAGGTTCCATTAATATATTTTCTCAACAGAAAAACAATTTCATGTGTTAATCAAGGACAATATATACCGAATTTACTTCTCCTATGACGGTGATATACGAGCTTCTGCATACCACTGTCCGAGCTTTGACTACATCCCAAAACAAGAAATGAGGAGGGAAAGTAACAGAAGAATTTGAAGATGTCCTGCAAAATGAACCTTCGTCGTTTCCGGATTTCGAACTCATTCATCAGCTCTGAGGAATCTAAAGTCAGCATCTTCACCTGTGATATGACGCAACCAATAATCAGAGCATTTAACAGTTAACAAGAATGATTTGAAATGTAAAAACTAAGAAGAAAAGATCGAACAAGCATGAAGTATATCTCGCAGCAACTTTCAGTTTAGAAGATGTTTTCTTTTCCATTCACTCTTCAGAAGATGATGCAAATATCCTACAACTTGGATGAATCAGACAGTAAGGAAAGCATTATATTGAATCTCATGGCCATTTAGAAGATTGTGATGCGGAAGCTGAAGCCGAAGCAGCCGCTTCTGCTGTGCAGTTACTGCCATTGGAAGTATTAAGGCCGTTGGGAAATAGTTTAGGTTTTTTCTCTATCTCAGTCTCAGATGCCGGAGCTTGGTAGTTAATATTGATAGAGTAGTATCTTGTCGGCTTTGCTGGTGTGGCGGTACCTGCCAATTGAGATAGAAGTCAGCACCCACAATGCCATAGGAGCGAGAATGCGCCATTAGATATTCTGGCCTGATCACTCGAGGGCCTTGATAAAGGTTGGTTCATTATATAGAACATGATGAGAGTTGTTACCTTTTATAATTAAGAAGGCTCCCAATTAATAACTTCTGAGCACAATCAACTTTATCCCAAGCAGCCTCATCTCCTCATTAAAGCAGCTCCCGTCAGCAACATCCTCAGACTTCCTACAAAGCAACCAGGTCAGTACCGGCACCGGTTTGAAGTTAGAACCGAAACCAAGGCGTAAACCATGCTCTGCAGCTCTCCATGCATTATCTTCACATGCAAAACACGGTACCAACCAATAATTACAACACAGTTAGCGAGAATAATTTGAAGTTAAAATCTAAAGGAGAGATGAAGTTAGACGCCAACGATATTCGAAGGCAGCAACAACTTTTGACTCTGTTGGTTCAGACTTTAACACCGGATACGAAATATGATCCTGCGGATAAATATCACATTGTTTGTATATCAGTGACATCCGTGCATATGCTTTGAACTACTAAACACAAACCTGTACGAGCTTATCAAATAAATTATTTCAAAGGATTTACCACTTATTCCCTAGGGATTCAGAACTTAATATTTTGAAAAGAGAAACCATCTGATCATATACACGTGACGCTAGCGTAAAACAAAGAAATGGAAGTGTTTATCAAACATCGCCAGAGGAAGCATGTGAATCTTGAACCTTCAGTTACACCACAAGACTTTCCTGATGGAATCCCTAGCCTATGGATAACACGTTAGGGAGTCACAAACAGACTCAAAGCTGAAGAATCAAGACATTTACACGCAAGTCAACACCCTGATAATTAGCAGGGATTGCTCGGCTTTGCTGGTGAATAATGGGAAGCAAGTTGTTACTACCGCAGCGTGTCCCTCGTGTCGAAAGCCATTTTGTGCTCAATCAAATGTTCCTTCTCAACTGTGACAATTTCAGCATCAACGGAGTATTCGAAATTACAAGAAGAAAAAGGGATACGAATTTCAAAAGAACCTTCAAGTTTCCGAAGATTACCATGGAAAGCAATGATCAGCCGCACTCCATCTCAGAACTAGCATCTGTTGCTGAAGAGATCAAATCGGAAGAACACCTATCACTTGCCTGCAGAATGGAAGGAGACACATTACAAATTATAGCATCACGGCACACTTTCATCAACAGAAGAACATATGATTCACAACAATGGCAGAAAGTAGCAGCCTACAAACCAACATCAGATACGGTCATCTAATTTAGAAGGGAATGGAAAACTATCACAAATATGATTTTCGTCAAATGAGAGACTTTACCATCGAAATCGCTCCGAAGACAAGAGCCGGAAGTTATCCTCCTGTTGATCCCTACGAAACAAGTCCTGCTGTCGACTATAACCTCTCCCAAGGATGCTTTCGAACTAATATTTGTGACCCTGCATAAGTGTGCCAAAAGGATCAAAATAGAAGCATTCCAGAAGTCGTAAACGCTAAAATTTCTTCAGAAAGCACAACATCACCAAATACACCCAAGGCCACGCATTTGCCAGTTTGATCATATGAGGAAGCATAAGTTATTACTTCACATGACAGTTACTTAAAACCTAGAAATTGACGCATATGTCTACAACATAAAACAAAAACCACTTCATACTTATAGTTCATATCACAATGTGGAATAAACGACAAACTACACCATCACAGACTGACCCAATTATCCTCAATTATGCGCATAATCTAAACCTTCATCATTCACCGTACCTAATTCAAATCCTATAATGTGTAAAGAGAAGCAGCCTCATCTCCAACATTTTCGTCCGCCAGTGCATCAGAAACGAGTCATTGTTAGTTTGGGCTCCTAAACCACGAATTCTTCCCAGGCCCGAGCCCTTTGCTAGTTACACCTACAAATCATAAAGCTGAAGTTAGCAAATCGTCTGAAGAATATTCCACAAGACTCAGAGAATATCCAAATCCAAATACTGAACCTAAACAGATAGCATTTAAGACATTTGATACAGAATCAGGGATTTGATTTTCGATTGGAACAGAAAAGGGAAGTTTTCAAAATCGATTGATACCAAATTGGAAACCCCAAATCGGTATTCAAGACAGCATTCAAAACTCAATCAAGGCACTTTCAATTTGAGAGCCTATATAAAGAGGAGTGGAAACGAGAAAGAGAAGGAGATCATGGAGAATCATCACAAGAAACCCTAAAATTTCGTAACCTAAAAGAGTGAAGGAGAAGACGTATCTGTTTCAATCCTCAGAGAAAACCTTTGGCGCCGGCATCGCTCCAACATTTGCTGTCCCGAAATTCGCTGCCATCGCCACCGAGCCCTCGCCATTTCTGGGTAATTATTTGTTTAGATCCATTTGATGTATGTTGTGTTTTTTGGTTTATAGGTCCACCATTGAAAGAACGAAGGAGAAGATCGAAGCAGCGAAAGAGATGCGAGAGGGAGATCGAGCAATCTGAAAGATGAGAGACGAAGCTCAACGGCGGAACAGGGGAATTTTGGGCGAAATCTAGCGTTTACTATTTTTCTTATTTTTGATGTATTTTGCTGTAATAATCATAATCACATTAATCACCACACACACACAATATCACTCACGTACACTCTAATCCATTTTTTTTTATAAAATTAACTAAACTTTTTTTAATTAATCCTTAATCAATTTTATAAATAACTAATCACTCATTTTATTAACTTTTTAATTAAACATGTTTCTTACTACTTCTTTTTATCAAACCTTTTATTTTATAATGATTTATTTTGCTCAATAAAAAATTTCATTCTATTCAATCTTCTCAAATTTATATATCAAAAATATTTTCTATTAAAAATCTAATTATTATTTTAAGGCTAAAAAAAATAGATAAATAAAACTCTTACTAAAAAAATATATCTAAAGTATTATTTTAAGTCTAGAAATAAGTAAACTTTTCTTAAAATCAAATACAACTTCTAAATAAATTATAATAACTTTACTATAATCTTTTTTAACCTCTTGCCAATAAAATTAAGTTAACATCTTTTAAAATCAACTTCAACAATTATTTCTTTTTTAAATCCAACTTTTAGAGACCAAACAACCCTTTTATAAATCCAAATTAAAATCAATACGTCTAAAATCTAATCAACTTTTTTTATCCAAACTAAAATCAAATCAAACGATTAAAATCAACCAAACATCATAAAACCAATTTAATCGTGCACATCCACTTCACGACACAATTCACCTACACCTCAGCGCTTTCATGCGTACTTGTATGGTTTACTTTTTCGCAATTTACCTTACTGTTATTTACATCATCGCATTCATTCATCGTACCGCATTCCGTCCAAAGGAAAAACCTACACATGAGTCAACACTTGTGTGTAGTTGCATTACATTTGCATCATCCTCCCCCACGATCCTTGTTTCTTCAAGTTGATCACTTAAGTTTAGGACCTACCTCATAGGAAGGACCTTGTCTTTATCTTTTACAACTTAGACAAAACAATCAAACACTAATACAAACTCTTTCAAACACATTAGATAAAAGATGTTAATCATCTTAAGTGAGATATAATCTCCACCTCCACAACAATACAATCAAACATGTAGGGACTTTGCCTTAAGAGCGATAAAGGCATACTTGGCGACCATCCGAGTATGTAAGACCTTTTCTTAAGACGATGCAAAGACCATTTCCTACAACCCCCTTTTACACTTGTGGTGGTTATCTCTCCCTTAACATGAATACTCGTCTCTTCTCCTAAACCCAATCAAAACAACTACCCTAAACCCGTAGGAACTTTGACCACAGTCAAAGAGCTCCTCTAACCCTTTAGGGGAACTACAAGTACTCTGATTCCACTCCCGTAAGGATATGTAGGCATAAGATGCGATATCTTATCGAGTATACTTAGATATAAACCACTAGGGTCTTTTAACCATTAAGCAGATAACACATAGCGATAAACAAACATAAAACAAGAGGTTCCTGTAGAGTACTACAGAAACTTAGGATGCTAGTACCTTCCCTAAGTTTAACCAACCCCCGAACCTAAAACTCTCTTAACCTTGCATTTACATTGCATTGTGGGAATTTCGATCTTTATCCCTTCCTTTGGACAAATCAAAGTTCGGTTGCAAATTGAATTAAAGATTCAAACTAATCAATAGTTTGGTATCCAAATTTCACCGCGACAGAAATGGAGACTCTGCTGGGGAGTCTCTAGTGGGTTTCCCTATCTTTTTTATTTTGTTTACTGCTTTATATATCTGCCTACTTGATTAATTGTTTACATGCTTTTTCTTGTATTTCTTTTAGGGTTATTATCCTTGAGTGGTGAGATAAAGTTCTACACCCGAACTTGAGAGAAATTAAGATAGGATGGTGATATAGTCGAGGAGGCTTATAGGGAGTTGAATCCCTACTAAGTTGAATCGAGAATCCCGCTCAGTTGAGGCCCTTTCGAAATAGTACTGTTGAATGATTAATTGTGAAGACACTCACTACTTTCGACTTTGGAGCCTATGATATTGAGGACCGTAGTTACCTTAACCCAACTTTGGCCTTTATTAGGATGTAGTGCGAGACTATGAGGAAGTACTTCCGAAATAGTGCTACGCGAAGCTACACTCAAAAGAAGTTCTCTTGAGAATATTATTAATCCTCGAGTAATTGGGAAAATTGATAATATCCGATAGATGGGCTGATGATTCTGAGTCCCTTTAGAACCTGGTTCTGCAGGTACAAAATAACCTTTAGTCCTTAAACCTTTGGGGAGGGTATACCTTTACTCCATGCTCGTTGCAAACCTAGGGCGCCCCTTGTTTGTTTATCTTTATTGTCCTTATGTGAATACTTGTGTTTGCTGCATTCATATAGCATCATTCTGCATTGGACTTCATGGGATTTACCTTCGTTTATGAACATTGTAGGTCACTATGGCTTCAAACAAAAGACATACTGTGAAATATACTTTTAAGAGTCCCAAATTGGACGACCTAAAGAAGTTGTGGGGTTTCATCAAAGATCAAGAAGAATTCAAGAACAAGTATGGAAAGCTGATATCTTTGTTGGGTTGCTCAGTGAATGAAGGAATTCTTGCCACTCTACTGCAGTTCTATGATCCTCTTTACCATTGTTTCACCTTTCCAGACTTTCAGCTGTTACCTACATTGGAAGAGTATTCTTTTTTGGTTGGTCTACCTGTCCTTGAGGAGTCTCCTTTTCCCTTCTTGGAAAAGGACCCTGATGAGAAAGATATTGCTAAAGCCCTTCGTTTGAAGGTATCTGACGTCAAAGCCAACCTAGTTGCTAAGGATGGAATTCTTGGTTTAAAGACATGTTTCCTAGTCGAGAAGGCTTCATTCTATGCTGATTATTCTAATAAGGCTCCGTTTGAGGCAATTTTTGCTTTGCTTGTTTATGGGTTGTTTCTATTCCCGAGTTTTGAAGGTTTCATCGATCTCAAAGCATTCAAGATCTTTATGAAGAACAACCCAGTGCCTACTCTGTTGGGAAATGCATATCACTCTATACATCTCCGAAACCTTCGTGGTGGAGGGATGATTACTTGCTGTGTACCTTTACTTTACAAGTGGTTTATTTCACACTTGCCGAAGTCTAGCTCTTTTACAAACATTGGCAAAGAGCATTGGTCTCCAAGGGTTATGGCTTTGACCCATTCCGACATTGATTGGTACAACCGAGTGTATGATGGAGTATTAATCATTGATAGCTGCAGTGACTTTGCTAATGTACTGTTGCTCAGCTTTGATGGAGGAATCAGCTACAATCCTATTTTAGCTCGTCGACAGTTAGGATACCCGTTGAAGGAACCTCCCAAGAGTGTTCAAGTAGAGGGTATGTTCTTCAAAGATGATATGGAACTCCGAGGAAAGATTCTACATGCATGGCGTAGTGTACACAAAAAAGGGAAGAGAAGTCTAGGGAAACTTAATTGCGTGTCTTTAGAACCATACCTCCAGTGGGTCAGAAAAAGGGCAACTAAGCTAAAGATGCCCTATTCCCGTCAAGATCCCATAGCTCCAAGGAGAGAGCCCACTTATGTCTTTATGTCTTAAGCCGAGGAGTTAGAGGTGTCTTTAAAGAAGTCTCAACATGAGCTGGAATCTTGGAACAACAAGTACCATGTAGCAGTGGCAGAAAATGCTGAGTGTCAGAAGCAGAAGGCTGAACTTCAAAAGGAGAGGGATGAACTTCAGAAACAGCTACAATTGAAGGATGAAGAGCTACTCCCCTGCAAGAAGAGGAAAGTCATGGAGGATTTATTTTTCTCCGACCCGCAACATACTATTTGGAAAATAATTGTGGACAACCTTATCCGTGAGAAGGTGCAACTAGAAGAGCAGCTCAAACAACAGCATTCAAAGCTTCTTTAGTGTCTTTACTAGCTTTTATTTAGCTTTATTTGGGACTCTTTAAAAGAATATTTATGTAGTCCATTTCAAATTTAATAAAACGTTTCCTTTTACCGCAATGCCCATAAATAAGAGGAATCCCATGAAGTCCTAATCATCTTGCATTGCATTCTTTTCCCTTGTTCACTTCAAGAAACTCAATTTCGTTCTGTAGGTATTGTAATCATGGATTTCAGAAGAGAAACCCTGAAGTACACTTTTCAGAATCCCAACCTCGAAAGCTTGAGAGAACTAGCCGAACTCGTCGAGGATCGCTTTGCCTTCGCAGCAGAATATGGAGGAGTCTTCCGTTTCCTTGAGCTAAGGATGAAAAAAGGATTGTTGGAAACATTGGTTCAATTTTATGACCCGATGTATCACTGCTTCACTTTTCCAGACTACCAATTGATGCCGACCTTGGAAGAGTACTCAAAACTTTTGAGGATGCCTGTGACTGTTCGACCTCTATTCACCGGAAGGGAAGACACGCCTAGTCACCAAGAAATTGCAAATGCCACTCATCTTAGCCTTGAAGATGTTCAAACATACCTGATCACCAAGGAAGGAGTCCTTGGGTTCCCCACCGACTTTTTGATCAAAAAAGTCCGTTACCATGCTGAAAGAAAGGAGGTTCTCATCTTGGAAGCCAATTTCGCTTTATTGGTCTATGGGACTTTCTGGTTCCCTAAAATTGACAATTTTGTTGATATGGATGCAATCAAGCTGTTCATACTCAAGAATCCAATACCCACCTTGCTTGCTGATACGTACCTTTCGATTCACTCGAGGAATGCTGAAGGAGGAGGACACATTGTATGTTGTACCGCCTTGCTGTACTCATGGTTCATCGCTCGTTTGACTTGGTATCCGTCCCTTTGGGATGAAGTAGCAACACCTCGATGGTCCGAGATACTTATGGCCCTCACCCATTCGGACGTTGTTTGGTATGATCCCGCCTATGGAGGCATGCCTATGATTCCTAGCATCGGAGGATTCCCCAACGTACCGCTTATTGGAAGAGAAGGATGTATAAGTTACAATCCGGCTTTGGCCCGTAGACAGTTTGGACACCCTATGATCCAAGTGCCTGACCCAGTTTCGTTGGAAGAGATCTATTTCAAAGGAGAAGAGGACCTAGATCTCAGGACTGTCATCATTTATGCATGGAAATACATTGATATGGAAGGAACAGCTGCTTCAGGATACCCCAACTGTGCTGTTTCCGAGGATTATCTGCATTGGGTGCGAGAAAGGGCTCTCGATCTCAAAATGCCTTTTCCTTTCCATGAACCTATGGTATTGTCTGCTCATGACCCCGAGTGGTTCGATGTGGATGAAATTGAACAAGTAAGGATTGCTTTAGATGAAGCCCGGAAATTGAGGACTGATTGGAAGAATAAGTTCTTCACCCTCAAGGTAGAGAAGGAAAGACTTCAAAAGACTCCGGAAATCGAAGTTGCCAGAAAGAGAAAGGCACAAGGAGATTTATTTTCTCCTCATGCCTCTTCAAGTGCCGTTACCAGTGATGATCTCCCCTCAACTACTATGGCTTGGAAGGAATGTGTAGAACGACTCATCATCGAGAAAGCAGCGCTGCAGGAGCGTATTGACCAGCTGACCGAGGAGCTTCGTACAAAGGAGAAGACCGTGGAGTAGAGTTCTATGTTTTCTTTTGCTTTCGTTGTAATAAACTCTTGAAAGAGTACTTTGTTTTCATTGTTTCTCAAAAATAAAAAGTTTTTCAATTATCCTACATTATAATACTGAAAAACACTTTGAGTTTCTTGAAGTCTCCTCCTACATCTGCATTTTCGCATTAGCATTCTGCATTTAGCATGGCATTTTTGCATGTGTCCTTCCTTTGTTGTGGCTCATTTCGGTTTTCCATCTTTTGCTGTCAGTCGTCGTCTCGACCATCTGACCAAGCCGGAAGTATCATTAAAGGATAGTAAGGAGGACAAAGACATGGATCGCATGACTAGCTTCAGAGTAAGGTCTAACCCGACACTTCGCCGTCCCTCCGACAACTTTGTTCCTATGCAACTTCAGCCTGTGCAAGGTAACCCGTTTGCTGACTTTCAGAATATTCATGCTGAAAAGGAAATGGACGATCCGGAGCTTACAGCATTCGAGAATGAATTTCGTGACTTCGAGGAACGATGGAAAATGATGAAGAGGAACCGTGCGCCTGATTTTCGTGCTCATGACCTGTGCCTAGTCCCAAACTTAGTTATCCCCCCCGGATTCCAGACGCCCGCCTTCGAAGTGTACAAAGGTACAATTTGTCCAAGGTATCATTTGATGATGTTTTGTCAGAAGATGACCACCTATCTTAGGAACGACCAACTATTGATTCACTGCTTCCAAGAAAGTTTGTGTGGAGCACCATTAACATGGTATATGAAGCTACAAAGGAATCACATTCAGTCTTGGGAAGACTTAACTTTTGCTTTTGTGAAGCAATACCATCACAACTTGGGTATAGCCCCAAACAATAAAGATGACAAAGGATCTCCCAGAGAATCCACAGCTTCGGTATCCCGTCCTCAACATGGGTATGCAATGCCCGCTCAGCGCGAGCAGCAATTACCTCCCAAGCAAAGGGCGCCATTTCCAGATCAGCATCGACATGTTCGAAGACAGTTTCCGAATCAGAAAGTACCTCTGAATACTCTGAAAGAAGAAACTCGTTGGTTTGATCTTATCCCATTGACTTACCGTCAATTATGGTTTTATTTCATCTGAAACTCGGTAATGACACCTAGAAAGACTAGAACCATGAACTCTCACCCACCGTGGTTCAACCCAAACACCAGCTGTGAATTTCATGATGGAGTGTTGGGGCATTCGATCGAAGATTGCAAAGTTTTTCAAGGGAAAGTTCAAGAAATGATCAATAATGAAGTGATAACCTTCAAAGGAGAAAGACCGATCATGAATGGAATACCATTACGCTGATATAAGCGAAAACTCCAGAAGAACTTTCTATTTCTTTCGTTTGTTTGTGTGTTTATTTCTTTGGTTGAAAGCATATTTGGCATGTAAAAACTTTCTGTTTTGAATAAGTAATGCAATAACTGTTTGTCTTGAAGAAATCCATTCGTTTCCACTCAAATAGTTTTTCAAAATTATTTATAATGCCGACTTTTACCCGATCTCTTGCTCTGACAGAGAATTGAGAGGAGGATGATGAAGTAAAACATATGATCTTTTTTTGTATGCTTCGAATAAAAACCCTACTGATGATGTAAGGCATTATTTAAAACCTCCTAAACGCCAAAATAGTCAACCCTTTCTTTTAATCCTTGAGAAAAGACCTATTTTTTTCTCCCAAACTGAAACCTCATTTTCTTAACCTGGGGCAGGGTGATATCAAAAATAATAAACATCTTCAAAAATTGGGTGGGCACAAATATACTAACCCCTTCTACCTCCATTCTACAAGTCATAAATTAAACCCATATACGACCCTCAAAGTCCTAATTGAAGGAAGGTTTAATTCGAAAGCATACTCGATGAGATATTGTTTCCTGACTCCTTGAGCTATGCTCAAATTTAAATCGGCTTTATAAATAACGATTCAATTTGTATCCTAACTAGTGGTTTCGATCACAAGTTATTGCGATACCCCTTTTCAAAACTTCAAGACAAACGCGTGTTGCATTAACCATTTCAAAATGGATATTTCAAACGTGCTAAATACGCTTGACATCTTAGAAAGACCACATACAGACATTGATGACGATATTTGAAGACTTTGCTGACTTGGGGCAAGTCATTCTTCCCAAGAAAATTCCATCCGCGCAAGTCTTGGGTTCAACTAGAAGAAATTCAAGGACGCACTTACCGCCAATCAGGGGCAGTTACGTCGAGATTCGACGAATCTCTCCGAGAGTTTGAAAACAGTGAGGCATTTGGACATCATGTTTTCTATAAAATCCTCTCGAGATGTTTTTTCTCTTCAACTATGTGACTTGGGGCATTTGAAGATTGAAGCAAAAGATGTATATTTCATCCTCAGGAAGCTCAACCCTAACATATTCAGCAACTACGAAGACCCAGGATATTTATTTTATCCCCTATGAAACTTCGGTTTGGGTGCCTCCGTCTACAATTTCATACAACATGTCAAACTTATCAAGATGTTACATCCCCAAGTGGATTGACCACTCTTCCTCAAAAGAAATTTTGAAGTTTTGAAGCAGTATTGGGACCCTACATTTGGTTCTCCATCTACCCCAGTGGTACTTCTATCTTTGAAGATTGGTCGGATGTTTGTTTCGAGACGTTTATCCCGTATTCGGTCATTGCTTTCGTCTGTCTTGTCAGCATAAGCATACACATATCATATAAGTAGATAGCATAACATTTGCATTTTGTGCATCCTTTGTTCGTTTCACTCTATCTCTTTGATCGCGTTTACCCTTGGGTATTTGGGCGTGTCTTATTCCTTCCAAATAGAATTGTCAGCCCTAAGCAGAAAAAGAAACTCAATATTTCTACTTCCCCACGAAGCTCGGTCCTCGTGGAAGATGGTTGTTTCAGTACATTCCCATTGGAGTTTATGCCTCTATGGTTGAGTCTTGCTTGACAGTTTCTCTTCGGTTATTTCCCGAATTGAACTTCGGTATTTGACAATCACACTATGAACATCTCCAGCTTTGAACACAAGTCAAGGGTGCATTTATTTTGCACTTTGACATTATGAGGATCACCATTTGAAGACACACCATTTCTTCAACAACATTACAAGATCCACTCGACAACTTACAGCTGAATGATAGAAGATCTCTTTATTTGAGCAACTCGTTTCGGGCAGATTTATTCTCAAAACGACAAACAACAATTTCCTCGAGACAATCTGTACTTCCCCAGTGGATTATTTCAAGATTATCAAGTCAAAACAGAGGACATTACAGATACTTCCCCGCTTGAGGACTTCTGCTACAACAAATTCACATATTTTTACAATTACAACAAAGATACTCCTAAAAAATGATCTTCCCCAGAGAGTTCATTATGAGTACTATCAATGACATATCTCCTTACAAGAGGACACTCCACAAATCAACCGGCTTACAGCTCCTCTGAAGATCCCCGGTGCACATTCTACAAATTGCCAATACAATACAAACTGCATCTACAATTTACAATTACAAGTACAAGATCACATCTACAAAATTCTACAATTACAGATTACATCGACAACATTTACATCAACAATTCTACAGTTCTACAATTTACAACATACAATCTACAATGACATTATGGCCCACAGCCGAGAATTTACAATCTACAGTCTACAAAATTACAACCCCCTATGAAGGTGCTCTCACGAGTTTTCATCATTTCGGGAAGGAACCGAGACCAGCTCATGGTTCCCATACCATGATGCAAGGGGAAGTTCGACATCAGAAACCGAGACCAGCTCATGATTCCCATACCACGATGCAAGGGGAAGTTCGACATCAGAAACCGAGACCAGCTCATGGTTCCCATACCATGATGCAAGGGGAAGTTCGACATCAGAAGCCGAGACCAGCTCATGGTTCCCATACCATGATGCAAGGGGAAGTTCGACATCAGAGACCGAGACCAGCTCATGACTCCCATATCATGATGCTCGGGGAAGCTCTACCACTACAACATCTACAACGACATTTACATCTACAGTGATTACATCTACATCTACAAAGTTTTGACATTTCAGATAGAGACCGAGACCAGCTCATGGTATCCTTATCATGATGCTCGGGGAAGTCATACATTTTATTATTTCAAGTTGAGTTCCAAAAGAAAAGATATACAGAAAAACAAAAAAAAGAGAAAAAGAAAAAAAATAAGGATGAACCATCAATTCAATTCATCTGGATTATTACCAACCGCAACATTATGATAATAAACATATTCTTTGACTAAAAGTTTATTTCCCATCACCATGTCCTTGGTGTATGAGATACTGTTTTACTTCCGAGTATTCCCCAGTGATGTTGGTTTCCCATCCCCGCGGAGTCTTGTTGTGTCTATTTGTTCCCCTGTGACATCATTTCCTCACAGGACTCGTCTGTCTTGCATTCTCATATCATCGCATATCATTTGCATACGGTGACCTCTTAGGGCCAAAAATTCGTGCAATGTTTTTATTTAAGTCCCTCCTATCTCGTCGAGATGAAGATTTCAATCTCCATATCTCCGAATAGAAGTAACTTAAATAGGGGCATCTGTTGCACCCTAATTTTTGACCATAAGGTCCCACCTCTTCTCGCGCATTTTCTTGCTATCATTTGACTTCAATTTAATATTTAAATATTTATTTGACTAACCAATTCGCGCAGACGCAAGAATATCAAATGAAGATAGTATTCATTTCCATTATCGATCATCCGCACGTATTTATTCTATTTTCAACTGTTTTGTTATTGCAAAGCTTCGGTTTGTGGCTGTAAGTCAAGAAAGTTGTAAAAGCTTTGCGTGTACTCCTACAAGTTGTGCTAAAGCATTGTGGAATCACGCACTTTCGTCGTTATGACACCTTGACCGACAAACCAAATACTCATCCAAATTGCTCAAAGACAACCCCAAGAGGGATTAGGATCTCCTGCACATTGGACTTCGAAGGCACTGTTTGTTGGACTAATAGAACTTAGTGGCGTGGAGTTTGTAATCATTTTTCACCTTTTGGAGAGATGGCCTAGATCAAAGTTGGTCGTCAGCGATGAAGTTGGGTCCTCTAGATCTTTAAATTGGATACTTGTAACGGGAGGTCAACACTTATTAAAATTTTGGAGTTGGAAAAGAACATCTAGATTAAGGGCAAGGAGATCATTTTATAATAAAACCCACAAGCATGCCGAGATAGTAGACCAAGGAAGGTCTCCAATTTCGTTTAAGCATTTTCCAATATTTAAACTCAGAATCTATGGAAGATCAAATTCTGGAAATACACAAAGCATAAATTCATCACAAAACTAATTTGAAGTACATCTACTTTGCTATTCAATTAATCCAGGAAAGCGTTACAAGGTATCACCCACTCAAATACAAAAGGACAAGGTCTACAACATTGCAAGAGGTTACCCTGCTACTAAAAAAACCTATACCAATGTTATTATTGATAACATCGTACTATTGGACTTGTAAACCGAAACTTCTGAAACACGGCAACTTCCACAACAGTAACCCCAACCACAAAATCTCCAAGCAGCTGTTGCTACTTTGTACTATCGGTCAAATTGCCAACCGAGCGCTTAGATTTGGATTGTAGCCAAGATTTTACTTCAGTACTGCATTTCAGAATAAGAATTAAGAGGTTCCATTAATATATTTTCTCAACAGAAAAACAATTTCATGTGTTAATCAAGGACAATATATACCGAATTTACTTCTCCTATGACGGTGATATACGAGCTTCTGCATACCACTGTCCGAGCTTTGACTACATCCCAAAACAAGAAATGAGGAGGGAAAGTAACAGAAGAATTTGAAGATGTCCTGCAAAATGAACCTTCGTCGTTTTCGGATTTCGAACTCATTCATCAGCTCTGAGGAATCTAAAGTCAGCATCTTCACCTGTGATATGACGCAACCAATAATCAGAGCATTTAACAGTTAACAAGAATGATTTGAAATGTAAAAACTAAGAAGAAAAGATCGAACAAGCATGAAGTATATCTCGCAGCAGCTTTCAGTTTACAAGATATTTTCTTTGCCATTCACTCTTCAGAAGATGATGCAAATATCCTACAACTTGGATGAATCAGACAGTAAGGAAAGCATTGTATTGAATCTCATGGCCATTTAGAAGATTGTGATGCGGAAGCTGAAGTCGAAGCAGCCGCTTCTGCTGTGCTGTTACTGCCATTGGAAGTATTGAGGCCGTTGGGAAATAATTTAGGTTTTTTCTCTATCTCGGTCTCAGATGCCGGAGTTTGGTAGTTAATATTGATAGAGTAGTATCTTGTCGGCTTTGCTGGCGTGGCGGTACCTGCCAATTGAGATAGAAGTCAGCACCCACAATGCCATAGGAGCGAGAATGTGTTATTAGATATTCTGGCCTGATCACTCGAGGGCCTTGATAAAGGTTGGTTCATTATATAGAACAGGATGAGAGTTGTTACCTTTTATAATTAAGAAGGCTCCCAATTAATAACTTCTGAGCACAATCAACTTTATCCCAAGCAGCCTCATCTCCTCATTAAAGCAGCTCCCGTCGGCAACACCCTCAGAGTTCCTACACAGCAACCAGGTCAGTACCGACACCGGTTTGAAGTCAGAATCGAAACCAAGGCGTAAACCATGCTCTGCAGCTTTCCATGCATTATCTTCACCTGCAAAACACGGTACCAACCAATAATTACAACGCAGTTAGCGAGAATAATTTGAAGTTAAAATCTAAAGGAGAGATGAAGTGAGACGCCAACGATATTCGAAGGCAGCAACAACTTTTGACTCTGTTGGTTCAGACTTTAACACCGGATACGAAATATGATCCTGCGGATAAATATCACATTGTTTGTATATCAGTGACATCCGTGCATATGCTTTGAACTACTAAACACAAACCTGTACGAGCTTATCAAATAAATTATTTCAAAGGATTTACCACTTATTCCCTAGGGATTCAGAACTTAATATTTTGAAAAGAGAAACCACCTGATCATATACACGTGACGCTAGCGTAAAACAAAGAAATGGAAGTGTTTATCAAACATCGCCAGAGGAAGCATGTGAATCTTGAAGCTTCAGTTACACCACAAGACTTTCCTGATGGAATCACTAGCCTATGGATAACACGTTAGGGAGTCACAAACAGACTCAAAGCTGAAGAATCAAGACATTTACATGCAAGTCAACACCCTGATAATTAGCAGGGATTGCTCGGCTTTGCTGGTGAATAATGGGAAGCAATTTGTTACTACCGCAGCGTGTCCCTCGTGTCGAAAGCCATTTTGTGCGCAATCAAATGTTCCTTATCAACTGTGACAATTTCCAGCATCAACGGAGTATTCGAAATTACAAGAAGAAAAAGGGATACGAATTTCAAAAGAACCTTCAAGTTTCTGAAGATTACCATGGAAAGCAATGATCAGCCGCACTCCATCTCAGAACTAGCATCTGTTGCTGAAGAGATCAAACCGGAAGAACACCTATCACTTGCCTGCAGAATGGAAGGAGACACATTACAAATTATAGCATCACGGCGCACTTTCATCAACAGAAGAACATATGATTCACAACAATGGCAGAAAGTAGCAGCCTACAAACCAACATCAGATACGGTCATCTAATTTAGAAGGGAATGGAAAACTATCACAAATATGATTTTCGTCAAATGAGAGACTTTACCATCGAAATCGCTCCGAAGACAAGAGCCGGAAGTTATCCTCCTGTTGATCCCTACGAAACAAGTCCTGCTGTCGACTATAACCTCTCCCAAGGATGCTTTCGAACTGATATTTGTGACCCTGCATAAGTGTGCCAAAAGGATCAAAATAGAAGCATTCCAGAAGTCGTAAACGCTAAAATTTCTTCAGAAAGCACAACATCACCAAATACACCCAAGGCCACGCATTTGCCAGTTTGATCATATGAGGAAGCATAAGCTATTACTTCACATGAAAGTTACTTAAAACCTAGAAATTGACGCATATGTCTACAACATAAAACAAAAACCACTTCATACTTATAGTTCATATCACAATGTGGAATAAACGACAAACTACACCATCACAGACTGACCCAATTATCCTCAATTATGCGCATAATCTAAACCTTCATCATTCATAGTACCTAATTCAAATCCTATAATGTGTAAAGAGAAGCAGCCTCATCTCCAACATTTTTGTCCGCCAGTGCATCAGAAACGAGTCATTGTTAGTTTGGGCTCCTAAACCACGAATTCTTCCCAGGCCCGAGCCCTTTGCTAGTTACACCTACAAATCATAAAGCTGAAGTTAGCAAATCGTCTAAAGAATATTCCACAAGACTCAGAGAATATCCAAATCCAAATACTGAACCTAAACAGATAGCATTTAAGACATTTGATACAGAATCAGGGATTTGATTTTCGATTGGAACAGAAAAGGGAAGTTTTCAAAATCGATTGATACCAAATTGGAAACCCCAAATTGGTATTCAAGACAGCATTCAAAACTCAATCAAGGCACTTTCAATTTGAGAGCCTATATAAAGAGGAGTGGAAACGAGAAAGAGAAGGAGATCATGGAGAATCATCACAAGAAACCCTAAAATTTCGTAACCTAAAAGAGTGAAGGAGAAGACGTATCTGTTTCATTCCTCGGAGAAAACCTTTGGCGCCGGCATCGCTCCAACATTTGCTGTCCCGAAATTCGCTGCCATCGCCACCGAGCCCTCGCCATTTCTGGGTAATTATTTGTTTAGATCCATTTGATGTATGTTGTGTTTGTTGGTTTATAGGTCCACCATTGAAAGAACGAAGGAGAAGATCGAAGCAGCGAAAGAGATGCGAGAGGGAGATCGAGCAATCTGAAAGATGAGAGACGAAGCTCAACGGCGGAACAGGGGAATTTTGGGCGAAATCTAGCGTTTACTATTTTTCTTATTTTTGATGTATTTTGCTGTAATAATCATAATCACATTAATCACCACACACACACAATATCACTCACGTACACTCTAATCCATTTTTTTTTTTTATAAAATTAACTAAACTTTTTTTAATTAATCCTTAATCAATTTTATAAATAACTAATCACTCATTTTATTAACTTTTTAATTAAACATGTTTCTTACTACTTCTTTTTATCAAACCTTTTATTTTATAATGATTTATTTTGCTCAATAAAAAATTTCATTCTATTCAATCTTCTCAAATTTATATATCAAAAATATTTTCTATTAAAAATCTAATTATTATTTTAAGGCTAAAAAAAATAGATAAATAAAACTCTTACTAAAAAATATATATCTAAAGTATTATTTTAAGTCTAGAAATAAGTAAACTTTTCTTAAAATCAAATACAACTTCTAAATAAATTATAATAACTTTACTATAATCTTTTTTAACCTCTTGCCAATAAAATTAAGTTAACATCTTTTAAAATCAACTTCAACAATTATTTCTTTTTTAAATCCAACTTTTAGAGACCAAACAACCCTTTTATAAATCCAAATTAAAATCAATACGTCTAAAATCTAATCAACTTTTTTTATCCAGACTAAAATCAAATCAAACGATTAAAATCAACCAAACATCATAAAACCAATTTAATCGTGCACATCCACTTCACGACACAATTCACCTACACCTCAGCGCTTTCATGCGTACTTGTATGGTTTACTTTTTCGCAATTTACCTTACTGTTATTTACATCATCGCATTCATTCATCGTACCGTATTCTGTCCAAAGGAAAAACCTACAAATGAGTCAACACTTGTGTGTAGTTGCATTACATTTGCATCATCCTCCCCCACGATCCTTGTTTCTTCAAGTTGATCACTTAAGTTTAGGACCTACCTCATAGGAAGGACCTTGTCTTTATCTTTTACAACTTAGACAAAACAATCAAACACTAATACAAACTCTTTCAAACACATTAGAGAAAAGATGTTAATCATCTTAAGTGAGATATAATCTCCACCTCCACAACAATACAATCAAACATGTAGGGACTTTGCCTTAAGAGCGATAAAGGCATACTTGGCGACCATCCGAGTATGTAAGACCTTTTCTTAAGACGATGCAAAGACCATTTCCTACAACCCCCTTTTACACTTGTGGTGGTTATCTCTCCCTTAACATGAATACTCGTCTCTTCTCCTAAACCCAATCAAAACAACTACCCTAAACACGTAGGAACTTTGACCACAGTCAAAGAGCTCCTCTAACCCTTTAGGGGAACTACAAGTACTCTGATTCCACTCCCGTAAGGATATGTAGGCATAAGATGCGATATCTTATCGAGTATACTTAGATATAAACCACTAGGGTCTTTTAACCATTAAGCAAATAACACATAGCGATAAACAAACATAAAACAAGAGGTTCCTGTAGAGTACTACAGAAACTTAGGATGCTAGTATCTTCCCTAAGTTTAACCAACCCCCGAACCTAAAACTCTCTTAACCTTGCATTTACATTGCATTGTGGGAATTTCGATCTTTATCCCTTCCTTTGGACAAATCAAAGTTCGGTTGCAAATTGAATTAAAGATTCAAACTAATCAATAGTTTGGTATCCAAATTTCACCGCGACAATATGTCGTGTTTGTATAAACGACTAAAATAAGCACATAAAAACACACAGTTATAATAAGCAGTTATATATAAACTATTTATATAATAAAGTATAACATAAATCAAAATGTTTTATATAACTCATATAAGTTGTTTTCACAAGTTAAGCTGAAGAGCAATATCATAAGTTATTATGCTACTGAATAATTGGTCACAATCCGAACATGCCTATATTTTGAAATGACAAATTCTTATAACAATTCATTACATACATAAAATGTAAATTTTGTGACTTTTGGATTGACTGCATTTTGGTAAAATAACACGTTGTTAGCAAGATGTTGATGTTAGAATACAGATTGGTTCTTAGTTATATCTCTATGTTTTGATGATAAAACTTATGAAATTTTGTATTAAGAAATTATATACTCTAAATTTGTTCAAGTATTTTTGCTGCAGATATTAAATTTAATATTCTTCTGAAAGCAAAAATGGATATGAATGTTGAACTACATAAGGCTCTGAGCGTCAGAAGAATCTAATTAGAAGACTCTGAGCGCTGCCTACAGAAGACTCTGAGCGCTGCCCACAGAAGGATCTGAAGCAGAAGCTACAGAAGCATCTGAAGCGTAGACTGAAGACTTTGTATGAAGAGTTTCAAGCACTGTTTATTAGAAGACTCTGATAGTACTGTTCGCTGCAAGTACTGAGGATCTGATCTTCAAACTCTTCTTTGATTCATTTCACGCTGAAGCACACTTGCTGCAACACTCTGATACAGCAAACTCTGATGACATCAAAGACTCTGATCACTCAAGGCTCTGATGTTGATTGCTGTGAAATAGAAACTTGTTGAAGAAGATTATTCAAAGTCATATCCGTTGGTTATGCCAGACGACTCTTTCCTCTTTTATGCTAGACACGAGAACACAGGTAAAAAGGATTTCTCTGATCGTTCTACTTCTAGGAAAGGTCAAGTGATGTGAAGACAAAAGGTTACAGCTACTTTGCAGTACACGGTCTTCAAGCTTGCAACGTATTGGACTTCCTTGACTATAAAAGCAAGACTTCAACATCTTTCTACAGTTGACGTATTTTGACAAAAATATATTGAAGAATCTCTTAAAGCTCTCATACAAATTATCATTCTTTGCTGAATAGTTTCATACGTTCTTAAACTTAAGTGTAAATCACAGTTGTGATATAGCTTTCTTAGAAGCATTTCAAACACTTGTTTAGTTTACATTTGATTGTAAAAGTTCCTTAAGAAGACCAAGTTGTGGTCAGTAGTTCTTGAGAAGACTAAGACAATTGTTCTTAGTGGTTGATATTGTAATCAGTTTGATTATAGTGGATTAAGTCCTTGTGGAGAAAGGCAAATCACTCTTGATAGGGTGGACTGGAGTAGTTGAGTTCAATGAACCAGGATAAAAATATTTGTGTTTTTATTGCCATAATATTTTCAAAATCCTTATTTAACCCCCCCCCCCCCTCTTCTAAGTATTTTCTCACCTTCAGTTGAACTTGTTGTTCTTGCCATGACAGTCATACATCATGTTATACATGATGTTGTGATATGTTCTAGGACATGTTATACCAGATAGTTAGGGCATGACTATTTTGGTAATTTTAGTGTGATTTTTGAGTGTGTTATGCACACATGGGTGACTTTTATGGGAGTATATTGTGAGAATTTCTGTTTTTACATATTCTGTTTATTTTCATAAAAAAGGTTCCTTGAGCCTTTTTAGAAAAGTTTGTATTTTGCTCCTATTATTGTGCAGGTTGATCTGTAGCTAGTTTATACTGATTTCTACTATTTGTGCGTCTTAACAAGTCCAAGTCCAGTAGGTATGAAGGCTATTTAAAGTGAAGACAAACCCTATTGACATAGAGAGCATAACATGAGAATTTTGGGAAATAAGGATTAGTCATTGTTTTAGTTGGTCTTTAGGGTTTTCTACTTGTTAATTGTATGTGACTCTTGTATATTTTGATGCATTGAGGTTGACTGATTATTCATTGCTCACTCTAAAACTTTTAAGGAATAGTGTATTGTTCTTGATTGAAGCTTTTAAGAAAGATCAAGTATTGTCTTGGAAGTGTGCTACTTCTATTGTTTATGGGATTGTTGATTGTCACTGGGATTGTGACTGATTAGGAAGTGAGAAGGGGATCTCATATCTAGAGAGTGTCTAGGTAGAAGTTGCATAAGGTAGTGATTAGGCGAGAAGTTGTAAACCTTGGAGTATAGCTTTGAACTAATGCTATCATTGTGGATTTCCTTCCTGCCTTGGATGCCCTCATATGTAAGTGATGTTGCACCGAACTGGGTTAACAATTGACTGTGTTATTTATGTTTCTACAGTTTATTTTCTATCTAGTTTATTTTATTTGTTCTGTGTGTCTGAAGATGTCAAAACATCTGTCATGACTTTGATCTTTGATGTTGAGACATCAGAATCACCATCGTGTGTTGCATGTGCCAGAGTATTTCAATTGGCATCAAAGCTGGCACCCTAGTCAATTTTGGGTGAGCTTCAAGGAGTTTTTTTTCTTCTGGTATTGTATGATCTTGGATGGGACAACACTTGCTCGAAATTTGTCACCAATGTGTTTGGATTGTTCATTATGAAGATTTGGAGTCCATGTCCAATGAAGTTTTTTTAAGCATGTGTTCAGATTAATAAACACATGTGTGGTGACCAAAGACACTTGGAAGTCTCTCAAGACTTTGCTTGAAGACACATCTGATCAGACTTGTAGGTTTCAGAGGTCTCTTTCCTGGAGATGTGTCAAGAATGTGGCTATTGTTGTGGATGAGGATCAAGTCATCATCAGCAAATGGATCTTGTTGGTCACTATTTTTTTTATTTTGTGTGTGAGAATGACAGGTGTGATTTAGAAAACATGATCATGGTTTGTGTCTCCTACTCTGTGGGAGTGTGAGACCTAGGTTATGATCAAGAGGAATTTCAATACCAAATGTCAAAGACATTCATTCTGACATCTGCAAATTTTTGGTTCTTAAGGATAAGTTGGACCTGGTGTAAAGGTAGAGGCACTTTGTATCATGAACTTGAAGGTAAATTGGTCGACCTTGTTACTGCCTTATTTGGAAGGCTGGCCTCTAATGGAGTCCCCTGTATTGAAGAATCTATTCATGTTGAGTTGGTTGCCTCTTCAAAGTTTCTGCATCTTTAGTATAGAAGGAATATAAAGAGGTGACTGTTTTGACTCAAATCTTGATTTCTTGATCTATTATATGAGGTTGTGATAAACTGTTTTGGTCTTATTCTGTTTGATGAGTTGACTAGGAGCCTAAAAGGGATAAGTGTTTTAAGGCGTTATAGAACTCAAATGTCAACTTGTTTTCTGTCAAGAGGGAAGTCTCCTTTGAGGTGCTCGACTTAGAAGGCTTTTGATTTTTTTGATTTTTTGTTGGAGGATTGTGACTGCCAAGTCATGGGCTATTGATGAACAATTGTCATGTCTTTTGGATTTTGTCTTGTAATTCAAGTGCATAATTAGGTTAACTGAACACTACCATGCCACCGGTTGAGTGTAAGGGTTTGGATATCCGAAGGAAACTGCTACTTCTTGGCTCGAAGTGGTTAACTAGGGATTAACTCCTTGTCTCTCCAGTGTTTGGGGTTTGAAACATTGTTTGTACGCCATCGGCAGGATTTTGTCAGAAAGCATATGGATTTCAATTATGGGTATTTCATTGTCATTATCCTCCCTCCAATCATTGCTAAACAACTGTTTGATAAAGAAAGTGAATTGGATAAATGTTTTGGTGCTTTTGTAGTAAATGGAAGAAATGAGTGAATACTGTTAGATGATGGCTCGGATCTAGAAGGGGGGTTGAATAGATCCCAATTAAAAACTGAGTTGGCGCTTACCAATTTAAATTTGGTTTTTAAAAATATTTTTAAGTGCGGAAGCGGCCTTGGAAAAACACGTCTAAAACGAACCGTTATTGGAAGATCGGATATGCGTTAAACTAACGGATATGATAATAAAAGAAGAGTAGATTCAATACACTAGTCACACTAATCAATTAATTTCACCACTAATTAGTAGTGCTAGTTCCAATGCTAAACACAACCCACAAAACGGAGCAAGTAAACTAAGTAAGCTTTGGTTCAGGCAATTTATCGAACACTTGGTGTGCGAAACACTCCAAGTGGATTTTGACTTAAGTAAGTACCTCTAAAATCCTTGTACAAGTGTTTATTGTACTAAAGTTTAAACAGTACCAGATACTTACTAAATTCAATGCTCAAATCAATAAAATTGCTTAAACTAAAATCACTTAATTTTTAAGCTGAAAATGAAAATACTGAAAAATAAAAGAGACAAAGATTTGTTGAGGCAGTTCCCCCCGCCGTCCTTGCTTCGGGGTACGTCTGCCCTCAATTCTAAAAATAGAATTGAGATGATTTATAATAGATATCACCTGTAGAGTTGTAGTAGCTTATACAAGAGTTGATAAGCAATAATACAAACAACCCCTATAGATGTTTATAATGCTATCACTTCTTGCTCCTTGATTCGAGTTGAATCAAGACCTTCGATCATTGTGAATTGACCTCTGATTCCAGCCCCTTTGTTAAATAACTTTCAGTTCTTCAAACCCTCAGCCTGGCTGATCTTAGACACCAACGAATCGAACCCGGAACTCACTTCAACACTTCACAGCCCCAGCTACTAGATTGATGAAATCTTCCGTTTCTCAATCACCTTCGCACCGCTGAATGTTGGTAGAGACGATCCGTACCAAAAACCCCCAAATTCGTAGAATCTTGGAGGGAAAAACCTTCAAGGTTTTATTCAAGAAAAACCTGCCACAATTCTCCACCCGAACCGGATCTCCAATCAACGGATTCGAACCTTATCACCTTGAACGAGACACAAAGCACTCCAAGAATGATTGTGTGTAATTGCAATGTTGTGTGTTGTTTTGAGGATGAAGATGAAGAGAAATGTAGGCACCTATTTCACTTTTCTTGTTTTCACAATTTACTCAGAATTCAATTGTTGATCAGTTAAAATGAACAACCTTCTATTTATAGTGATAAGCCAATCAACTAACACAAAAGGATTTCAAACACACTGGAAATACTTCATTAACTGTAGCAACGCGCGAACATTCGACCATAGCAGGTCTATGCATTGACGCATAGCCTGCAGTTTTTGGTAATATGAAAAACCCAACAGTATGCATCGACCATAGGTCGGCGTGCGCTGACCCGTGGGAAATGTGAAGTCTTCATGCGCCGACTGATGGTCGACTCAAGGTTGCCATGCGCTAACCCGTGGGAAAGTGAACTATGTTATGCGCTGACCGGTGGTCGACTCAAGGTTGCCATGCGCTGAACCGTGGGAAAGTGAACTATGTTATGTGCTGTCTGGTGGTCGACTCATAGCTTCAAAATATGCAAAAATGATATATTTAATGTTTCGTGCGTTTTGTCACGACTGAATATTAATCACGTGTATTGCCAATGATAATATGACGAGTTAAATAGATATAGGAAGGATATGATATGTTAAGTATTGCAATTGTCTTCTGGGTACAACTGAAAGCACCGATTGGTCCGAGGTTGTACTTTGTCATCATCGAAACTTGAGAACATATGTTGTGTGACAGTTTTCCCTCACATACTCCCCCTTTTTGATGATGACAACCTGCGCGAAGCTAGTGAGAACAACATTGCAATATTATTAACATAGTAGCATAAACTCCCCCTTTCTTTTGTAATCCTGTACTTTCATGGAAGAATAATGTGGAAGAGCTGTTGTGATCTACTTGGCTTTTCTCCCCCTTTGACAACATCAAAAAGAGATAGAGAAGGTAAAGGTTGATAGAATAACAATTAACAAAACACTCAGCAGGTAATAGGTAATCATTTACCAATATTCACACATAATATTGATAATGAAAGAGTAAAGCAATTAATAGATAAAGTATATTGAAACACTCAAATGGGCATAATATTCCAAAACCATAACATAAAAATAACACATCATAGACAGTGAGAATAAGCAAGCATGCAGCTAATATCCCCAGCCCCTCCCCCCTGTACGCAACATCTAGATTGCAGTAGGGATCAGAGTAGTCGACAAATGCTTCCACAGACAAATTTAGACGATTGAGGCTGTTAGATATGGTCGTTTCCTGTCTTTTGTTTGATGCAGCGAGAGCCTCAAAACGGGCATCCATCCTTGTGGAAAAGGAATCAAACCGTTCATTTCGTGTATGTATCTCAGCTCGGATTTGTTCTATCCGCTCATCTTGATTTCTCATAAAGATTTGTTGGTCCAACTGCATGGACTGCAACATGTTGAGAAGTTCAGAGTTGTCTGACTGCGGAGGAGATGGTGAAGATTGAGGAGGTTGATGTTATTGAGGATAACCATGGTATGGGTTATAATATTTTCCCAGAGTGGTCCAGCCTGTGTACTGCCACTCACCCCATCCTTGATTATTGTATCTTTCTTCTTCTTCGTCAGGTGGAGCTGTATGATGAAGCCAATCAGTATTTGTGAAATCATGTTGGTCTGGTTGGTGGTAATTGTCATGTGCCTCATATGCTGGTTCTTCTACCTGTTCTGCTTCATTTTCGCCTTCTTCTATCTGTTCCTCTTGTTCTTCGTCCTCCCTTTCAGAACTTCCATCAGATTCTTCAACAACCCGAGGAATATTTGCCCTGCGAACAAACTTGTAGGTTCGTCGCTCATCACACCAAAATTATGGCAAAAGTTTTCGTGCTGAATTCTTTGTCGGAAGATATGGAGACACATGGAAATGATGGATACACGACATTAGCCGCGGTGAGAACCTCTGAAATAAAAGACCCATAAGTAAGAGCAGTTCCTCTGCCTGAATCTCTCAAAGCAAATATTCGACTGGCGATGTAATAGGGCCAGTTGATTTTAATTCTATTTTTCAGAATGTATATAAGATGCACCTCAACCTGTTCAACTCGAGACAGACCGCCTTTCTTTGGCCGCAGGATGGGAGCCACAATCCATTGAAGAATGCGCTCCCCTGTTTGTAGTTTACCAGCCGTAACAGTTCTGGGAAAAGCATCACTGTTTACAATCTGCTCCGGATAAGGCCGTTTCAGCATATCATTTAAGGCACTCTTAAATTCATATCCAGGCACGGTACGAGAATCAGTTACCTCATGAGGAGGACTTTCATCAGCAGCCACTGTTAAATCAAAATATTTACTCCACACATCAGAATTTAAGTTGACCTGTGTTGTGCCAATCGTGGTGTGATAGTCCTGACCTTGAAACTTGTCATACAGGCAAGTGTAGAACACACACACACACACACACACACACCAAGTCTTCACTATATTTGGTGTTGCATTCAAGAAAGTTTACGAAGCCTTGAAACTCCAGCAGAGCCATGACTTGAATGAGATGCATGCGTTCCGCCGTTGCTTTGTAGAATGCATGTTTCAGAACAACGGATCTCTTGCCAATATCTTTGTTGAAGTTGTCAACAAGAGAAGGTGGAAGCAAAGACACAACAGTATGGGTAGGGACGCAGATGATGAAGCCCTTGATCTTTTGCCGGTATTTCTGCGGAATAATGAGGCCATGGATGATGATTAGGAGAGTTGGTAGAGGTAGGAAGCAAGGATTTGGAGAAGATTGTTGAAGTAATTTGGAGGAGATGATGATTACCCTTTTTATAGATGGAGATTAGGGTTTTGGGAAAGTGGAGGAGACAAGGGGACAATAGGAATGAGTAGATGCAACTTGCTAGAAATGTGATACCAATGCACAATTAATGTATAATGTATGAAGATGGAACGATTTTCAAAGGAAAAATCTGAATTTTTGCGCGAAGCGTCGACCATACCCCTGCATGCGTCGACGCATACTGTTTGATTTTTGACAAATATAAAAGTATGTAGCATGCATCGACCTCTGCCATGTTTTGGTCGACTCAAAGTAAGTAAAAATGCATATTTTCAATTAATGTCATATATAATGCCACATTTGATGTCTACTTACAATGCCACAAAACAATTTGCATCCAAACAAATAACACTCGTAGCAAATGTCATATATATACAATATTGGTCAAACGATACAATAATTGAACCATGAATATTTTGAGAGATAAGAAAATATGGAACAACATCACCTCTATACCGGAAAAGCTTGATAACAATATACTTGTGCTTGCAACAAAACTTAACTTGTTAGAAGTACAAGAATGTAATTGTAAATGAAGTAAGACGAAACAAGCAATTATTATACCCGATCCGAAATGTCGAGAATGCCAAGTTCTCGACGGATATGAAAGAAAGGTTCAGTGGCTAGCGGCTTTGTGAAAATGTCCGCTAGTTGATTTTTGGTGCCAATGTGTTCAAAAACAACATCACCTTTCTCTACATGATCCCTATGAAAATGGTGTCGAATTTCGATATGTTTGGTGCGAGAATGTAACACAGAATTTTTGGTGAGATTAATAGCACTTGTATTGTCACAGAAAATCATAATACGATCTAGTTTTAAGTTAAAATCCAATAATTGTTGCTTAAGCCATAGGACTTGAGCGCAACAACTACCAGCAGCAACGTATTCCGCTTTGGCGGTTGACAAAGCAACTGAAACTTGTTTCTTGCTGTGCGAACTGACCAAGGAGTTTGAAAATAGATGACAAGTACCACTAGTGCTTTTCCTATTCGATTTGCAACTGGAAAAATTGGAATCGGAGAAACCTACCAATAAGCAATCATTACCTTTGGAATACCATACTCCATACTTCAGAGTACCAGATAGGTATTGAAGTATACGTTTGACAAATTTTAGATGAGATTCCTAGGGACATGATTGGTATCTTGCACACATGCACACGCTAAACATAATGTCGGGTCGAGTAGCAGTAAGATAGAGAAGAGAACCAATCATACCTCTATAACTTTTCACCTCTACTTCCTTACCGCTTTCATCTTTATTCAGGTTTACACATGTTGGCATAAGAGTGTCAATGGCCTTCGATTTTGCCATGTCAAATCTCTTGAGAAGTTCCAATCAGTATTTTTTTTGACTACGAATGTTCCTTCTTTAAGTTGTTTAATTTGCAATCCGAGAAAGTATGTGAGTTCACCCATCATACTCATCTCGAATTCACCCTGCATAAGGTCAGAAAACTCTCTCATGAGATTCATGTTAGTAGATCCAAATATAATATCGTCAACATAAATTTGTACTAATATCAAGTGTTTTCCTTGACGTTTAATAAAGAGAGTAGTGTCAACCTTTCCTCTTGAGTAACCTTGATCAAGTAAAAATTTACTTAGTCGCTCATACCAAGCTCTAGGAGCTTGTTTGATCCATATAAAGCCCTTTTTAGTTTGTAGACATAATCAGGATACACATGAGACTCAAAACCCGGAGGTTGTGCAACATAGACTTCTTCATTTATGTATCCGTTAAGGAACGCACTTTTAACGTCCATTTGAAATAACTTAAAATTCTTCGCATAAGCGAAGGCAAGCAAAAGGCGTATAGCCTCGAGTCGGGCAACTGGCGCATAAGTTTCCTCATAGTCGATGCCTTCCTCTTTGTTATACCCTTGCGCGACCAAGCGCGCATTGTTACGAGTTATTACTCCGTTTTCGTCCAACTTATTCCTAAACACCCATCGGGTGCCGATTACTCGATGTCCTCGTGGAGGAGCGACAAGGTCCCATACCTCATTTCTTGTGAACTGATTAAGTTCATCTTGCATTGACAAAAACCAGTTTTCATCGAGTAAGGCTTCTTTAGGGTTTTTAGGTTCCATTTGTGAAACGAAAGCGAAGTGATAACAAAAATTACTTATCTTAGATCAGGTAGTAACACCCTTTGATATGTCTCCGAGAATGTTGTCTATAGGATGATCTTTAGAAGACTTCCAAGCTTGAGGGAGAGCATCACTTGTAGATGGATGATCTACCTCGGTTTCTTCATGTTGGACATCTTTTTCCTCCTCAACTTTTGCTTTGTCGGGCTGATCAATTCCCGACTCTGCATCTTTGAGTATGTCTTCAGTAGATGTACCTGCACCATGAAACACACTACCTTTTCCGACATTTCTCGGATAAGATTCATCAAATGTTACATGTACCGATTCTTCTACAATAAGTAATCTTTTATTGTAGATCCTATAGGCTTTACTCGACTGAGAGTATCCAAGGAAAATACCTTGGTCAGCCTTAGAGTCAAATTTACCCAAATTTTCCTTTCCATTATTTAAGACAAAACATTTGCAACCGAAAACATGTAGGTGAGACACGTTTGGCTTGCGCCCTTTTAAAAGCTCGTAAGGTGTTTTGTTTAGAATTGGGCGGATGAACACCCTATTCAAAACATGACAAGCCGTACTTATGGCGTCGGCCCAAAAATATTTCGGTAGTCCACTTTCATTGATCATTGTCCTTCCCAACTCTTCTAAAATGCGATTTTTGCGCTCCACCACCCCATTTTGTTGAAGAGTCCATGGAGCGGAGAAGTTATGATCAATACCGTAGTTACCGCAATATTCTTCAAATAAATGGTTTTCAAATTCACCTCCATGGTCGCTTCTAATTGACACAATGTTTGTGCTTAATTTATTTTGGGAAAGTTTGGCAAATTTTTCAAAGGCGGCGAATGAATCAATTTTGCTAGCCAAAAAGATAGTCCAACAAATTCTAGAATAATCGTCCACTATTACGAAACCGTAATAGTTTCCACCTAGGCTTTTAATTCTAGAAGGCCCAAATAAATCCATATGGAGAAGCTCGAGAGGTCTCGTAGTTGAGACAATATTTTTGGATTTGAAAGAGATCCTCGTTTGCTTTCCCATTTGGCAAGCATCACAAAGGTGATCCTTGGTAAATTTTATTTTGGGGAGACCTAAGACTAGATCTTTTGAAACTACTTTATTTAGCAAGTCAAAGTTAACATGTGCTAAACGCCTATACCATAACCATGAGTCTTCACTCATTGTCATGAGACATTTGCCACTTGTTAACGATACCTCATTCAAGTCTAGCATATAGACGTTGTTCACTCTTAGGCCATTAAACATATTTTTCTTGTCATTATTATGCACAATTTTGCAACACTCTTTTGAAAACGATACATTGTATCCTTTGTCACATAATTGGCTAATGCTAAGCATATTATGTTTAAGACCCTCAACAAGCAACACATCGGAAATAGTAGTGGAAGAAGGGTTACCTACACTACCTTTACCAAGTATTGCTCCATGATTGTTATCACCATATGTTACATACCCTTTCTTCTTAGCCACGAAGTCTATGAATAGGGATATGTCTCCGGACATGTGTCTTGAACATCCACTGTCGAGAACCCATCTTCTCTCAGTGGTCTCAACACATTGTACCTATGAAAGAATAATCAGCAAGAGGAGGTACCCAATGACATATTGGGTCCTAATTTGTTATTGACAAAGTGGTTGCATTTGGGCAACCATTGATAGATGCCTTTAGGGACCAAAAATCTCCTAAATCAGCATTTAGCAATGGAATGGCCTTTCTTGCAACAATATAAGCATGAAAAGTCAACTTTAGAACTGCCTTTGCTCTCTTGATCCCTAATTACATATGTATATTTTTGATATGGATTCACCATACTTTTTCTAAAATCAGCTTTATCAATAGAAAATGTAATTTTAGGCTCAAGAGCCTTGTTAAGTTTGGCCTTTAGGTTTCTAACTTCACCTTGCCAAATATAACACGTAGCGCTTCCAAAGTCGAGGAATTTGCTATGGTCCTCACAATCCGATTTATTACTTTCCACTATGGATGCCTTAAGTTCCTCAAGTTTCCTTTCGGACTCTTTAATTTTGTTCTCTAGGTAAGTAAAAATTCTTTTATTAGAGGCAAGTCTCTTAAAGGCTTTTGTTGCTTCATTGTGTAAAGTATTAAATGCGGCTTGTAATTCAAAATGTGACATTTTTGAGGAATTTTCATATTTAGAGTGACGTACCTGCTTTTTCTTATTCTTTTGATGTGCGAAATGGCATAGGTTCACGGATTCTTCTTCATCACTTGAGCTTTCATCAGAGGAGGAGGAGTCGCGATCACTTTCCCAAGCTATATATGCTCTTCTCGGCTTTGATGACTTCTTATGTGATTTAATCGATTCCTTTTCTTTGCCCTTTTTGTTTAAAGGACAATCTGGCTTGTAGTGACCGGGCTTTCCACATTTGTAGCATGATCCTCTGGTTTTACTTCCTTTGGTGTCATTATTTCGGGAGTTCCTTGATTGCTTTCTGAAGTTGACAAGGTTCTTTTCTGAGTGTTGAATGTCGTTCTTTCTCACATACCGATTGTAGCGCTTTACGAACAACCCCATATCCTCACCCTTGTCATCTTTTTCACCATCACTTTATGAATAATCACTATGCTCCTTAGATTGAGACTTTGAGGAGGAAGTCTTGAGAGCAATAGATTTCTTCTCAACAGTATTTGTTTTGTCCTTCTTTTCTTTCTTTTCATGTTGGTCGAGGCTTAGGAGCACTTGTTCGTGCTCTTGTAGCTTTCCGAATAACGTTGTTAGGTCCAAAATAGTAAGATCATTTTCTTCTTTTATGGCGGTCACCTTGGGCTGCCATTCCCTGTTAAGACATCTTAAAATTTTATTAGTAGCAACGTCATTGGCCACCGGCCTACCAAGTAAATGTAACCTATTGATGATACGAGTAGACCTTTTCTGCATGTCAACAATGGTTTCCCCTTGCTCCATGTAGGAAAGGTCAAACTCTTGTGTTAGTGTACTTATTCTAGCTAATTTCACATCATGTGTCCCCTCATGAGCGATTTGAAGTGAATCCCACATGTCTTTTTCCGTAGGACAATGAGACACACGGTAATATTCATCAACTCCTAATGAGGATATTAAGATGTTTTTAGCTTTCCAATCATAGTTGTATTTCTTTTCATCATCATTGGTCCATTGTGCTTCGGGCTTAGGCACAACCACATTATCCGCATTGGTCATAGTAATTTCTATTGGACCATTGAGAATAACGTTCCATATTTTTCTATCTATGGAGTTTATGTGCACCCGCATACAATCCTTACAATAACCGTAATTTTCACCATTAAAAACGGGAGCTCTATTATAAGCCCCTTTAGGTTCGTTTGCCATTTTCTATCAAAGTTATACTTGAAGCACGGAGTGAACCGGTGCTCCTGATACCACTTGTTAGACGATGGCTCGGATCTAGAAGGGGGGTTGAATAGATCCCAATTAAAAATTGAGTTGGCACTTACCAATTCAAATTTGGTTTTTAAAAATATTTTTAAGTGCGGAAGCAGCCTTGGAAAAACACGTCTAAAACGAACCGTTATTGAAAGATCGGATATGCGTTAAGCTAACGGATATGATAATAAAAGAAGAGTAGATTCAATACACTAGTCACATTAATCAATTGATTTCACCACTAATTAGTAGTGCTAGTTCCAATGCTCAACACAGCCCACAAAACGGAGCAAGAAAACTAAGTAAGCTTTGGTTCAGGCAATTTATCGAACACTTGGTGTGCGAAACACTCTAAGTGGATTTTGACTTAAGTAAGTAACTCTAAAATCCTTGTACAAGTGTTTATTGTACTAAAGTTTAAACAGTACCAGTTACTTACTAAATTCAATGCTCAAATCAATAAAATTGCTTAAACTAAAATCACTTAATTTTTAAGCTGAAAATGAAAATACTGAAAAATAAAAGAGACAAAGATTTGTTGAGGCAGTTCCCCCGCCGTCCTCGCTTTGGGGTACGTCTTCCCTCAATTCTAAAATTAGAATTGAGATGATTTATAATAGATATCACCTGTAGAGTTGTAGTAGTTTATACAAGAGTTGATAAACAATAATACAAACAATCCCTATAGATGTTGATAATGCTATCACTTCTTGCTCCTTGATTCGAGTTGAATCAAGACCTTCGATCATTGTGAATTGACCTCCGATTCCAGCCCCTTTGTTGAATAACTTTCAGCTCTTCAAACCCTCGGCCCGACAGATCTTAGACACCAACGAATTGAACCCGGAACTCCCTTCAACACTTCACAGCCCCAGCTACTAGATTGATGAAATCTTCGTTTCTCAATCACCTTCGCACCGCTGAATGTTGGTAGAGACGATCCGTACCAAAAACTCCCAAATTCGTAGAATCTTGGAGGGCAAAACCTTCAAGGTTTTATTCAAGAAAAACCTGCCACAATTCTCCACCCGAACTGGATCTCCAATAAATGGATTTGAACCTTATCACCTTGAACGAGACACAAAGCACTCCAAGAATGGTTGTGTGTAATTGCAGTGTTGTGTGTTGTTTTGAGGATGAAGATGAAGAGAAATGTGTTGCACCCCAAAATTTGCTCAACCTTTTCTTTCCTGATTTATGTTTCAGGGCATTTCATTTGCATAGTTACATCATGTATATAGTTCAATCATTTGCATATCATAGCGTAGCATGCATCCAACAAGGGATCAAGGGTGTCTATCAAGAGAAGAGCCTAGCAAGAGGTGTTGTCCAAGATGAGAAGTCATCCAAGCCATCAAGAAAGGATTTGGAGTCTTAAGAAGTTTGAGTGCCTACATGTGGGTTTTGCTCCTATCTTGAGGAATATTGAGAATCATCAGTGGGATGAGAGGCATGGAATGTGAATTTTAGGTGTGTATGGATCTCATGGGATGCCTAGAGGGCCATATTGAAGCTGAGACAAGTCATTGATTCAAGTATGAGAGCCACAGTTGAGGTGCAGTCAACTAGTGTTTCATCTGGGTCAATCCTAGGTCAATTGAGTAATTGGATAGCATCAAAGTCTACTTTGAGGTCATGGGGTTCATGGATTGGTATGTTGATACATGTGTGGTATTGTGCCAAGGTTAAGCAAAGAAGGATCAAGGATGTGGGAAGTTGCTAAATTAGGGTTTCAGTGTAAAATCCCCTGTTTAGTGCCTAACTTCAAAGCCACATAAGTCAAAATACAAGTTTCAAATGGATCTTTGGCCAAAATTAAACTTGTAGGTCATCTCAATAACTTTAATTTGAGTACTAGAAGTCCTCAAGGGGATTTATAGAACTCAAGTTATGGTCCTTGCAAATTACAGGTCATCAGAGGACTATGAAATTTATCTGTGAAAGTCACTTGACTTCCAAGCAACATTTGCCCTTCAAGGAAGTTTCAAATGGATTCTTGGTAAACATGAAAGTTGTTCCTTATCCCCTTAGATTTCCATAGAGTACTAGAAGTCCTTGATAGGATTTGTAGAAATCAAGTTATGATCTTTACAATCCAGGGGTATTTTGGGTATTGATGATTATAGGTCATTTGTGATCATAGGCCATTTTCTCCAACTTGCAAGCTTCAAATGGAAAATTGTTCAACATGAAACTTGTTCAAAATGGTGTTTTGAGTGCAACCAAGGGGTTATGAGAGCTTGGATTGGCTTGTAGCAAGAAGTTGCTTGAAATGGCTTAAAAAGGAAGAAATATAAGTCATTTAAAGGCCAAAAAATGGAATTTAATGATTGGGGTCCAAACAAGTCCATGTCATATACCAAATTGATCAGAAAAGGCATTTTAAAGACAATGACATTACCACATTTTGGATTTGAGGCCAATTTCACATGGTTCCCTTTTGTTACTTAAGATGGAAGCAACATTTGAATTACATACCTTTGGATAAAAAACAAGGCAATTGCACCTCCCATTCAATTCAAAATGTCAGGAGGAGAGAAATTCAAGTGAGTGTGAGAGCTAGAACAGAGCAAGGCACGATTTCCACATATGAGATTTTCAAGGAATATGAGAAATTGAATTTCTCATTCAGGTTGTTACAGAAGTTTCTAGAGGGTTCTATCAACTTCTATATAACATTTGCAATGGGTTCAAATAGTTTTTTTGGCAAGGATTGAGCAAGGAATCAGAGAGAGCAACTGAATTTTCTCAACTGCATCTCAGAATCGATTTTGGAGATTGAAGGGGATTCAAGGCAAATTGGTGATTGGAAAAGCTTGGGAAGTGGTTCTTGAGTGATTCTGCAAAAGATTGGAGGTTAAATCGAGTCATAACCTCATCTGTTCATCCAATTTTTCCAGGTTTATAACTTTCAAGCTTTAGCTTAATTTATAGGTAATTACTTAGGTTTTGATAGTTGGATAGGTTAGTGTTGATGCTTAGGTGGATTTAGGCACAAATTTGGAACGATTAGAGACACTTTAGGTCAGTGCAAGATTTCTGTTGGAGCTTAGTTCTCTTGATTCTTGAGGCTTTAGGCATGGCTAAATGGTTATAATTGATCAGGGAAAGGTGTAGATGAGGTTAGGATCCTTAATTGCAAGAATTGTGACCATCAAGATTGGAGTTAATTTCTGAACATTGGATCGGGTTTGGTTTTAGAGGATGAATCAATAAAATTGGAGGTCATTTTTGAACTCAGGGGATGATTTTGAGTAGGATAGGGTGTTTAGTTGCAAGAATTGATGACGTTTTGGGAGACCCTCACCGGAGAAGACGGTGGCGCAAAGCTCAGGCCACCGTCTGAGTTTCCCTCTCAGATTTGAATCATTTTGGAGAAGATGACTTATTGGACGTTGGATGAGGCTTTGACTTTGACTAATTCCACAAATCCATGGCCACGATTTCGTTTGAAAGTCTGAAGAGAGCTTGACATCAAAACTCACAGTTTCGTTTAATTGGCATTGGGTGGGCTGAATGAGTTCTTGCTATCAACACCCTGCATTGAGGCCCATTGGGGATTTGCACGTGAAATCATTACTATTTGACACACGTTTTTTCCATTTTCCATTTCATTTTTCTGATTGTTTTTAGTTTGGTTTGGGCTTAGTACTCGCTTGCTACCAACACCCCCTCTTGGGCCCATGTCTGGGTTACAACATGTTTTAATTGCTATTTGCAACGCAGTTTTATCATTTTCCATTATATTTTCTTTTATTTTACATTTTTCATATAGTTTAGGAAATAATTCACAATAATTAGGAAAATTAGTCTTTTTAATCTAGGTTTTTTCCCCTGACTCCTTAAAGAGTCTAGAATTTAATAGGATAACAAAATAATTGATTCATGCCTTTTATATTTTAATTTCATTTTTGTATTTTTAATTGGTTTTAATTTTGAATATGGTTGGTATGCTTTCTTGTTGATTTTGGTATGAATGATTGGTGATGATTTTTGAGTTGATTCTTTTTGGGCTAGATAGCTTAGAAATGCATGTAACCATAGTAATTTTCTCATATTTTTGTGAGATAATTTTAGGTTGTTTTGAACAATAAACAATAGGTGGTGTAGATTTAGGGTTTTAGGATAGTTCCCTTAGATTTAGGGCATAGTTTTAGCACATAATGATTGATTTACCCCCTGGTTTCTGTATGGAGATATTCGTAAGAGGTTTAGGAACCCTTAGTAATTTTTGTAGGATTTTACAATCCCTTTTGGTATTTTAATTAGATTTAGTTTTAGGACTAACTTCTAGGTGTTTCTGATGAACTAATTTGGCTAGTTTGATTCAATAGCTCCCCTTAGATTAGGGTGGTGTTGCTTTTGAGCTTGGATGGTCATGAAGACCAATTGAAGATGCTTTGGAGAGCTTGAAGGAGCTTGGACATGAAGATTTTCTCATCTGGTGGAGTGCTTGTCAGGAGCTTAGGAAAACTAGGGTTTTAGGAAGAGCATTAGACTAGTTTTGTTTCTTTCTTCAAACATGGAGTATATTGTTCATCTCCATTCAATCCAATGACATAAAGTCTTCTTAAAGAAGTCACATCTCTCCGTTGGAGGGATGAGTGGCATGCTTTAAGAGTAGAACTTTGAGGATGCCTTCCTATTTACAGTGTTAAGTTCTCCGTGGCTTCCTTTGGTTGTCAGTGAGTTTCTTAACACTTCAACCTGATCTTGTTGAATGATTCTCCCTTGGAGGTGCTTGTTGAAGCTTGGTAAAGAGAAAGTTTAGGAGCTTGTTGAAGCTAGGAGTGGGCTTGTTGAAGCTGGTTGCTTGTTGAAGCTAGGGTTTTGCTGATTGTTGAAGCTGGTTGCTTGTTGAAGCTAGGGTTTTGCTGTTTGCTAAGATGAAGTCAGGAGCTTGTTGAAGCTTGGTGTTTGTTGAAGATTGAAAGTTTGTTGAAACTTGAAGATTGAAGATTCATGAAGATGAAAGTTGTTGCTGTCAACTTTTTGCTGTTTAATCAACTTGTTGATGTCAGAGCTGTTGTTTGCTGTAGGAGTTTGGTGTTACTGCTTGGGCTGCCTCCTCTGCTTTGGGTTTTCGTTTTCTGTGTTGTTTGTTGGCTTGTGCAGCTTGCCCCCTAGGTTTGAAGTGAATGTTGATTCACTTTGCCTGTTGTTTTCCCAGGTTCGAGGTTGAGTGGGACTCCCCTGCCTCGCTTGTATTGCTGCATTGCATGCATTTTACTGTATTTGCTTGCTTTCTTTTCCGTTTATCCCCTAGGATCTCTGATTTCCTCTGTGCAGGAGGGAATTATGACAGACATTAGGATTCTTATCCATGCATGACAACATTAGGTCAGTTTTTATCCCCTTTTCAACCCTAGGCTTTTTAGAGCTTCTTTCTCTTCTTATCTCAAAACAACTCAAAAATACAGTAATAAGGTTAATCGATGTCGTACGTTACGAGCCTTAAGCTATCTGAGAAAGGGTTGCTGGAGAGCTTCTTTCCAGTAGTCTGGATACTTAGTGTGGTACCCTTTGGGTGACACGCGACGTAGTCACTCTCAAATCATAGTCTCTAGTGCTTCAGAGATTGCAAACAAACGAAAAAACACTTCTGTCGTAAAAGATTCAAAACAAACATCAAAGTTTCATTTTTGTCCGCTTGGACTCTTAATCAAGAAAAACCCTTTTTGAAGGTAATAAAAAAACAGTCAGACAAGCTTGTGTCTTCCGTAGCCCGAACTACGTTTGCTCTGATCTTTCATGCTGTATGAAAGTACGTAGGCATAGGATGTCGTATCCTAGCGAGCAACCTTCCCCTCCTTTCCCGTAGGTAGGCGAACTATGTTGACTCTGATTTCTCGTTCCAGACGGGAATACGTAGGCATAAAGTGCGATACTTTGCCGAGTCATCTTCTTTTCTTTTTAACCCAGACCTGTAGAGTAGATAGAATAACAATCTGTACTAGAAAACAAGCGTGGATCCCGTCGAGTACGGCAGACGTGAGGGGTGCTAATACCTTCCCCTTGCGTAACCGACTCCTGAATTCAGGAATTTGGTTGCGACGACCATTCCTTTCCCGTTTTGCGTTAGGTTTACTCTGAGCGTTTCCTTTCCCTCTTGTGGGATAAATAACGCACGGGGGCGACTCTTCTGTCATAGCCGGCGCCGATTTTCGCAGTAGCGACAGCTGGTGACTCCAACGGTTCCCTACGCGAGTCAATCCTAGCGCTTGTTTTCCCGTCGTGGGTTTTGTATGGATTTACTTTTCTGTATTTACTTTCAGCATTATATTATTGTTGTTATGCTGGGTAGGGGGTCAGATTGAGAGATAAGCCGGACCTGGGCTTGAGTGCACCTAGAATTAGTTGTGGAAAGTAGTGGGCGCGTGCATGCTTTGCATGTACTAGTGTCCCGCAAAATCCACGCTCGGACGAGGTTCTTCTGGTTGACTTCTTTTTCAACCCTTTGGGTTGAGGGGGTTGTTGGTTAGTTGGATTGTCGACTCTAGGGAACGATCAATTGGAAGTTGGCTAAGTGAGGCCTCTTCAGGACATGATGATGCCACACCTTCTGGGTATCGTATCATCAGTCTTGAAAGTCTGTGATGCCGACGACCACATAGGATGCCGTACCTTGTGTCAGGTGATAGGACACCTACCTGTGAGAGGGATTGGGGCATGCAGGAAACTTGACCTCCAGACTACCCGGTCTTCTTGATATTGGATCAGTATGTGTGGTTACTTGGGGTTCTTCATCAGGACATTGTTATGGGTCTGTTGAGACCAAGTTGGGGCTTTGTTATAGGTCTGTTGAGACCAAAGTGGAGCATGGTTATGGGTCTGTTGAGAGCAGGTTTGAGCAGTATTGCGGGTCTGTTGAGACAGATATTGCGGATGGATCTCTTCAGCAATACATCACTGGATCCCTGTTGCATGATTTGCATATTGCATTGTTGCATACTCATTTTGCATATCATTAACGTGTGTCTGTGCTGCAGGTGCATTTCATACCTTCTGATTCTAGTTGCCCAGATTTCTATCTGCTGATATTATGGATACTTTGAAGAAGACTGTGGCGTACAAGTTGCCTGCTCCAGATGTTTCTTCTTTGCTTGGTTTGATATCTCTAGCTGATGATGATGTGAAGAGAAGTTTCAGGAAGAGTTATGGGAAACTGCTTAGGTTGGTCTGCAAACCAACTACGTATGAGCTGAACGGATTATATGCACTTATGCAGTTTTACGATCCCCCACTGAGGTGTTTTACTTTCCCTAACTTCACTCTGGCTCCGACCATGGAGGAGTATGTTGAGATCTTGGAGTTGACTATTCAGAACCGGGTACCCTTCATTCATATGGGTGCTGAGCCCAGGCTGGAGGACTTGGTTGTTGCTTTGCATTTAGATTCCTCAGAGTTGCTGTTGACCTCGTGGAATGGAGTTTCTGGTTTTTCTCTCAAGTTCTTGGTTGGGAAAGCACAAGAGTATGCTAAGAGTGGCTGTTGGGTTGTGTTTAATGCTATCCTTGCTTTGTGTATCTATGGCATGGTACTGTTCCCTAATATGCCTGACTTCGTTGATTTGGATGCATTCCATATATTTGCTTCAGGCAATCCTGTGCCTACACTGATTGGAGACTTCTATCATTCTATGCATTATAAGAACGAGAATAGGAGGGGAAAGAACGTCTCTTGTTGTGTGCCTTTGTTGTATATGTGGTTTGATTGTCACCTGCCCAAGAAGGGTATCTTTGCTGAGTCTGCAGCTACGGTGGAATGGTCTGAGCGTCTGATGGGGCTTTCTTCAGAAGATGTTGTCTGGTTTGATAGGGATTTACTGGGATCTGAGATTATCTACAGTTGCGTCGGGTATCCTAATGTTCCTCTGATTGGGAGGAAAGGGTGTATTAACTACAATCCGTCATTGTTGATCAGGCAATTCGGTTATGCTTTGAAAAGCCCGCCAAAAGAGGAGGAAGTGCAGGAATCTCTGTACTTCACAGGTGATCTGAAGGGAGAATTGTTATCCAAGCTTCAACATGCTTGGAATAACATCCGCAAGAAGGGTAAGCCATTATTGGGTAAGAATGATTGTCAAACCTATCCTCCGTACCAAGTCTGGATCCAAGATAGGGCAAAGCAGGCGCTGATGCCGTTTCCTGCAGTATTACCTCCTACTCCCCCCGTGATTGAGGAGCCAACTACTGTGCCTATTGAGATATATGAATAGGTTGTGAAGGAGAAAGAAGAGCTGATGAAAGCCAACGAGAAGTTGGAAGAAGAGCTAGTGCAACTCAGGAGCGAAAGGAATGAAGCTGTATATTCCTTCGAGCAGCAAACAAAGCTGGTGAACCAGCTAGGTGCAGAATTGATTGAACAACGAAAGAAGCGGGAACGTTTGGGGATAGATTTCAAGAGCTCTCATGACATGCTAGAGTCTAAGAAGAAAGCACTTGATATAGCCTACCGAGAGATCTCTACATTCAACAAAACCTGGAATGCTACACTGGCAAATAACAAAGAAAGAGAAGATAAACTGAAGCTGCAGATTTCTGAACTGGAAGATCAGTTGAAAGCTAGCCAGAAAAAGTTTGAAGAAGAGGTTATGCGGAGGTATGACGTTCAGAATTTGTTGAACAAAGTTATCAAGCGCAAGAAAGAGTCTGCATCCCAGAAGCGAAAGCTGGAGGATTACTTTGGAGAAGGTGTCTGGGAGGAATCCATTGGGGATCTCCAACGTGTTATCAGGCAAAGAGACTCGCTCGTTGAAGGGTTGCTTTCCCATCCGGATCATCCCAAGACTAAGAGATTGTTAGAGGAGTATCAGGCATATGGTCGCACTTGATTACCTTATGTACTGTTGTATATGCTTTATTTGCATTATGCTGGCCATCACCAGGATTGTTGGTTGAGGTCATGCCTTCTTGGTACTGTACACTCAGTGATATTGTATTTCTGCCTTGATGGGCTTTTCAACAATATATGAGATGTTTTCCCATGAGTGGATTCCAGCTTCTTAGCACTTCACTTCACTGTCACTGCACTGGAACTTTGGCACTAGAATCAGGGGTTGATCTCCCTAACGCACAGACCCATATTGCATCTGCATATTCATTTTGCATTTCTAGTTACTTGTTGAATCTGTATCTTATTTCCTGCATCTCACAGGTTTTTCAGGATTGACGACCAAAGAGTCCACCGCTACTTAACCAGAAACAACTGCAAGAAGATAATGGATCAAGTTCAGGTCGAGATGCAGGAAATCCGTGAGAAGTTGACTCTGTTCATGCAAACTATGGAGAACATGGCCAAGGGCCAGGAGAACCTTCAGACCTTGGTGCAGCCGCTGCTGACGCGGGCAAACGGAAATGGAAATCCTGACCACATTTCTGTTGAAACTCCTCGCCGGGAGGATGAGATACCGGCAGTTGTTACTCCATCTGTTGTGACTGTCAACGGAAACACTGGTACTGGCGTAGGTGCTGGCGCTGGTAATGGCAATACTGGAAATGGTGGTGATGGGCATGTTGTTAACAACAAAGGCAACACTGTGGATGCCGATCAGGGATTCGGTGACAATGTTGACTTTGGAAACAATGGGTATGGCAATGTCAATCAGGACGGGAACTTCGGGTTCAACAATCAAGGCTTTGGTAATGACGGTTATGGCATCAATCAGGGGTATGGCCACGGTAATGGTGGATTCAGTAATGTGAATAACAACGGCGCTGGAGCACTTCCTTTCAACAGTGGTTTTGGACCTGCTGGGGTCAATCTAGGGTTCGGCAACCGAGGATAGGGTCCTATGTTCAATCAGCAAGGATTTGGCCGTAACATAGGTTATGATGGGTATGGCAATGACTGGAATGTGGATCACCAGGACGACACTTTTTCAGAAAGAGGTATGGGACCAGAGGGCCACATTGACCCTGTTCAGAGGATCAGAATGCTAGAAGAGCAGATGAAGGGTGTGGTTGATCAGAACTCCGCTGGGCTAGATATGACTACTATGGGGTTGGTACCAGGGCTGAGGGTGCCATTAAAATTCAAGGCTCCAACATTCGACAAATACAAAGGGGATACCTGCCCAAAGGTCCATGTACGTTCTTATTATAGAAGGATGTCTGTGTATTCCAATGATGAAAGGATGCTCATGCATTTCTTTCAGGATAGCTTATCTGGACCATCATTGGAATGGTACATGGGGCTGGAACCCACTCAGATTAGAAGCTGGAAGCAGTTGGCTGATGCTTTTGTTATGCATTACAAATATAACAGCGATTTGGCGCCAAACAGAGTTCAGTTGCAGAGTCTGTCGCAGAAAAGTGGTGAAAGTTTCAAAGAGTACACGCAGTGGTGGCGCGATATGGCAGCTCGGGTGCACCCTCCTTTGGTTGAAAGGGAGATGAATGACATGTTTGTGGGGACATTCACAGGAATGTACTATGACAAGTTACTCAATGTTTCGATGGGCAACTTCTCCGATATGATCCTTATGGGGGAAAGGATCGAAAATGGAATTAAAATTGGAAAGATCCAGGCAGGCGAATCTACCTCAACTAGGGGTGCGAGAAAAGCGTTCGATGGAAGACGACAGGGTGATACAAGTTCTGTATTTGGTGGCAGAGGCCGGGGCAGAGGCAGAAATCAGTACAGTCAGCCTCAGCAAATAGCCAGTGTTACTATTCCAATTCCTCAACAACAACAGCAGCAGCAACAACCGCAGCAGCAGCAAAGACAGAATCAGGGTCAGAGAAGGTTTCAGAATGCAAAGCTGAAGAGGGTATTTGATAAGCCTTCGTCGACATATGCAGAGCTTCTTCAGACACTGCTGGGTTTGAATTTGGTTGAGAAAAGAACATTGTAACCGCCTACAGGACCGGTACTTCCTTATGGGTATGACGCTAATAAGCATTGCGAATTCCATTCTGGGGCGCCCGGACATGATGTAGAATCTTGTCACGCATTCAAGCATAAAGTTCAAGACTTGTTGGACAGTAAAGCCATCAACTTTGGCCAGGTGGGACCCAACATTGTACAACAGTCTATGCCAAATCATGGGGCAAATGCTATCTTGACAGAAGAAAATTTGAACTTGGTGATGGATGTTAACGAACTGAAGACACCATTGAGTGAGGTGAAAAGCAGGATGCTCAGAGGGGGAGTAGTCCCTGGTTATGATGAATACGGTTTAGAGTGTTGGACCCAGCCCGAGGGTTGTGCTGATTTGAAACAGGGCATTCAGGCCATGATCGACGAAGGGACCTTGCAATTTGATCGAACTGTGGTTGAGAAGCCCGCGGAGGCATTATGTGATGAGAAGAATGATATTGCAACGGTGACGATCCCGAGGAAGACTATAACGATAACGGCGTCCGCCCAGCGGCCAACTATTATGATTACCAAAGCAGGGCCTGTTCCCTTTGAGAGTACGAAAGCTGTCCCGTGGACATACGGATTAGAAGCGTATTGCAACGGTGAAAAGATTGTGGTGAATAGCCAGCCAGCTGGGGCTGTTGATAATGTCATTGGAACGGGGGGCATGACCCGTAGCAGAAGGATCTTTACCTCACCTGAAGTAGAAGCGGAGAGATTGGCCAAAGGCAAAGCCAAAGTAAATGAAAGCGGGCCTACTCAGTCGAAAGAAAAGGATACGTCACTCAAGGACGTAGAGGAGTTCATGAGACTGATTCGCAAAAGTGACTACAAAATTGTTGAACATCTACAGCAGACGCCATCGAAGATTTCTATCTTGTCGTTGTTGTTATGTTCCGAGGCCCACCGGAACGCCTTGCTAAAGATTCTGGATACGTTATTTGTGCCTCAAGAAGTTTCTGTAAACCAGTTAGAGGGGATAATGGTGCATGTCAATGCGGGGCATAGCCTGGGTTTCATAGATTTTGATCTAACACCCAGGGGTCGAGAGCACAACATGGCGTTGCATATATCGGTGGAATGTCGGGGCACCGTACTGTTGCATGTATTGGTGGATACTGGGTCGTCGTTGAACGTATTACCAAAGAAAGCCATGATGAAATTGGACATACGGGGAATTATTTGCACCCTAGGTTTGAAGTGAATGTTGATTCACTTTGCCTGTTGTTTTCCCAGGTTCGAGGTTGAGTGGGACTCCCCTGCCTCGCTTGTATTGTTGCATTGCATGCATTTTACTATATTTGCTTGCTTTCTTTTCTGTTTATCCCCTAGGATCTCTGATTTCCTCTGTGTAGGAGGGAATTATGACAGACATTAGGATTCTTATCCATGCATGACAACATTAGGTCATTTTTTATCCCCTTTTCAACCCTAGGCTTTTTAGAGCTTCTTTCTCTTCTTATCTCAAAACAACTCAAAAATACAGTAATAAGGTTAATCGATGTTGTACGTTACGAGCCTTAAGCTATCTGAGAAAGGGTTGCTGGCGAGCTTCTTTCCAGTAGTCTGGCTGCTTAGTGTGGTACCCTTTGGGTGACACGCGACGTAGTCACTCTCAAATCATAGTCTCTAGTGCGTCAGAGATTGCAAGCAAACGAAAAAACACTTCTGTCGTAAAAGATTCAAAACAAACATCAAAGTGTCATTTTTGTCCGCTTGGACTCTTAATCAAGAAAAACCCTTTTTGAATGTAATAAAAAACAATCAAACAAGCTTGTGTCTTCCGTAGCCCGAACTACGTTTTCTCTGATCTTTCATGCTGTATGAAAGTACGTAGGCATAGGATGCCGTATCCTAGCGAGCAACCTTCCCCTCCTTTCCCGTAGGTAGGCGAACTACGTTGACTCTGATTTCTTGTTCCAGACGGGAATACGTAGGCATAAAGTGCGATACTTTGCCGAGTCATCTTCTTTTCTTTTTAACCCAGACATGTAGAGTAGATAGAATAACAATCCGTACTAGAAAACAAGCGTGGATCCCGTCGAGTACGGCAGACGTGAGGGGTGCTAATACCTTCCCCTTGCGTAACCGACTCCCGAATCCAGGAATTTGGTTGCGACGACCATTCCTTTCCCGTTTTGCGTTAGGTTTACTCTGACCGTTTCCTTTCTCTCTTGTGGGATAAATAACGCACGGTGGCGACTCTTCTGTCATAGCCGGCGCCGATTTTCGCAGTAGTGACAAAATGTAGGCACCTATTTCACTTTTCTTGTTTTCACAATTTACTCAGAATTCAATTGTTGATCAGTTAAAATGAACAACCTTCTATTTATAGTGATAAGCCAATCAACTAACACAACAGGATTTCAAACACAGTGGGAATACTTCATTACCTGTACCAACGCGCGAACGGTCGACCATAGCAGGTCTATGCGTCGACGCATAGCCTGCAGTTTTTGGCAATATGAAAAGACCATAGGTCGGTGTGCGTTGACCCGTGGGAAATGTGAAGTCTTCATGCGTCGACTGATGGTCGACTCATGGTTGCCATGCGCTGACCCGTGGGAAAGTGAACTATGTGATGCGCTGACTGGTGGTCGACTCAAGGTTGCCATGTGCTGACCCGTGGGAAAGTGAACTATGATATGCGCTGACTGGTGGTCGACTCATAGCTTCAAAATCTGCAAAAATGATATATTTAATGTTTCGTGCATTTTGTCACGACTGAATATTAATCGCGTGTATTGCCGATGATAATATGACGATTTAAAGAGATATAGGAAGGATATGATATGTTAAGTATTGCAATTGTCTTCTGGGTAGAACTGACAGCGCCGCTTGGTCCGAGGTTGTACTTTGTCATCATCGAAACTTTAGAACATATGTTGTGTGACAGTTTGCCCTCACAAATACAATATAACTAATTCAAAACATGCATAATCAGTACATTAATAAAACCAAATATGAAACGCAATGTTTAAAGCAAACAATACTTAAACAAACAAAGACGAAATACAAGAATGCAAATGACGGGATGGCATGATGACTGCCTTCTTTGGAGAGATGAACTTGACTTAACTTGATTTGATTTGACTTGATGATGGAACTTGCTCGGTAGTGGAAGAGGGTTGTTCGTGATATTTGCAGTCCTTCCTTTAAATGTGAGAAACTTTGTGTCGACCAAGTCTTGAACTTTGTGTTTTAAAGCTCTGCAGTCCTCGATCGTGTGCCCTGGAGCGCCCTTATGAAACTCGCAATAAGCATTATCATCATAGTCTGGAGGAATGACAGTTGTAGGAGCTAGGTCTGAGCATATGTTATTGGCACACGATCAAAGTTCCTATCTGGCCTCCTTGTCCTCTGTTGATTTGGTTGACATTGTTGTTGAGCAACTCGCTGTTGTTGATTCTTGTCGTACCTAAAAAAAGAACGATCCTTCGCGAATGGTCGCGGAAAACACAGAGTCGCCACCAAAATTTATTCATTCCATAATGGAATAGGAAAATATCGATAAAACCTTTAGGGAAAGAACATGGTCATCGCAACCAAGTTCTAGGTTCGGGAGTCGGTTACATGAGGGGAAGGTATTAACACCCCTCACGTTCGTTGTACTCAACGGGAACCTCTTGATTCGATTCGTAAGAAATGTTAGTCTAGTTTGTTTGTGTTCTTCCAAGGAAATAAAGGTGTAAAGGTAATATAAAAGGGTTTAGGCTGTTAAGCAGAAAAGGGTGGTTTTAGATTAGAGTGCCCGCCAAGGATTAAGGCCCTTGTGCCTACGTATTTTCACTTAAAAGAAGTGAAGAATCAGAGCATTCGTAGTTCGTGGGACTATGGGAGAAGGAGGGAATTGTGCTCGCCAAGATCATCGCAATCTTATGCCTACGTGTTCTCGTTAGCAGACGAGAAATCAGAGCGTCCGTAGTTCGAACTACGATAAAAAGGTCTCGATCGCACTAGGGCGAGAAAAAGGGTTTTGAGTAACAGGTTAGTCTCGATTGCACTGAGGCAAGAGAAAGGGGAAGTTAGTTGTTAGTGTGCTCATCAAGGATAGATATCCTCGTGCCTACGTATCTTACATTCAGAAGAGAATGAAGAATCAGAGCAGCCGTAGTTTGGCCTACGGATAAAAAGGTCTCGATCGCACTAGGGCGAGAGAAAGGGTTTTGAATAATAGGTTAGTCTCGATTGCATTGGGGAAAGAGAAAGGGGAAGTTAGTTGTTAGTGTGCTCGTCAAGGATAGAGATCCTCGTGCCTACGTATCTTACATTCAGAAGAGAATGAAGAATCAGAGCAACCGTAGTTCGGCCTACGGTTGCCGGTTTGATTAACGAAAGATACTTAGTCATATTCGACAGAAAAATATTGCTTTATCTAAACTAGTGAGGAGATGACGCTTGCATTGCTTTGAAGGGATTTCCATATATCAACATTCATGGGGAACACGCCACTTATATCGACTCAAGTAGGTTACGAACGAAGCAATATTTTGCGTCGTTCTCAAGACACCATATCTCACGTTTATGAAAAAAAGTTTGATGGTTCGCACGGTGGCGAGAAATTGAATTAATGTGTTGATGTTTTGGTTTAGAAAAGAGAATGTATTTGAATATGTTTTAGGGTTTCGATCGCACGGGGGCGAGGAAACGAGGTTAATGTATCAGATGTTTAGTTAGAGGTGACGATTACCTGAAGCTTAAGAAAGGCTCCTCGGGCCCAAGTAATCGGGAAAGTGAGTCAAAAGCTTGACTCCCTTTCTTTTCCACCTCATATGCGAAAGGATAGGTTTTGGTGCGAGTAAGCTGATCTGATGGTGATTACTCGAAGCTTAAGAAAGGCTTCTTGGGCCCAAGTAATCGGGAGAGTGGGTCAAAGGCTTGGCCCTCTCTCTTTTCCATCTTAATTGTGAAAAAGGAATGGATATGGTTCGAGTAAGTTAATCGGATGATGATTACTCGAAGCCTAAGAAAGGCTTCTCGGGCCCAAGTAATCAGGAAAGCGAGTCAAAGGCTTGACTCTCTCTCTTTTTCATCCTTAACGGTGAAGGAATAGATATGGATGTGGTTTGAGTAAGCTAATTGGATGGCGATTACTCGAAACTTAAGAAAGGCTTCTCGGGCCCAAGTAATCTGGAGAGCGAGTCAAAGGCTTGAATCTCTCTCTTTTCCATCTTGAAAGAGATTGCGTAGGAAAAATATTGAACGATGGAAGATGGTTGAAGTATTTTAAATGGATGAGGATTACTTGAAGCTTAAGAAAGGCTTCTCGGGCCCAAGTAATCCGGAAAGTGAGTCAAAGGCTTGACTCTCTCTCTTTTTCATCTTATATAAGAAATAGCTTTGATATAATTAACGTGGCTTATGAATGACGATTACTCGAAGCTTAAGAAAGGCTTCTCGGGCCCAAGTAATCGGGAGAGTGAGCCAAAGGCTTGACCCTTTCTCTTTTTCATCTAAGTGTTCGAGAAAATAGATTTTGAGTTCGTTTTGCATTGTATATCTTTTAAAGAAGACAATTGTTTGAACTTAAGAAAGACTCCTCGGGCCCAAACAATCTAGAAGAGAAATCAAAGGCTCGATTCCAACTCTCTTTTCATCTTTATCGAAATAGTGTTTAAATATGATTAAGTATATTAATTTGATTTGAAAAAAATTCTTGATGCGAGTAGAGGTTTGAAATTAGAATTTTAACGTGTACACTAGCAAAGTGGGCTAGTCTTCTAAGTGACCAATTAGAAATAATTGATCAAATAGGTATCACTGTAAGGAAGCCCAGGATTAAGCTTTAAATGTTGTGTATGGTGATCAAAGGTTGATGGCGAGGCTTTGAAAGCGCTCGACTTACAAGGGTAGAAAAATGGCTCGATAAATCGAGAATTTATTTTTAAAAAGGTTTTGAAGCATTAAAGCATAAGTAAGACAAAAGCGATAAAAATTATTACATTCTTGTGGGAGCAGGATACACTTTATTCAAATGGGGATAGAATATAATGAAATAGATAAATCAAACTTACCCGAATGAGTGCGCGTTACAAGAAGGCTCAAGAATAAGTCACAGAACTTGAAAGTAACCGTAATCAAAAGCAACTAAATTTAGGATCGTGTCAAACTCACTTAAATTAGATTCAAGTGAGAATCCCTCCATACATAGTCTCTCAATAACTTATGCATCCAAACGATGTTTGAAAACAAAATCAGAATCTGTGCTCTAAATTCACAACGTAACCAACTACATGAATAGTCAAACACATACTTAATAATGCCTTTATTGAATTAGTTACTCAACAATTAAATAAAAGAAAATCTAACTAAATAATTAACTACCAATTACAATTAAATTGCAAATAAAACAAAATATTTATATATAAAAAAGTAAACAAATTATAAAAATTAAATAAAAACAGAAGTGGAGGCGCTGCATTTTTTAAGAGAAGAAGAAAAAAAACTGATCATGAATTTTTCAATTTAAAAAGGTAAGATCATGAATTTTTCTCTTTAGAAAAGTAAGACCAATCCACCGCAGATACATGGCAGTTAAGTAACATAAACCATGAAACAACCTCAAGCCTCACTTACTGTCCATTGTATATAAAAAATCATAATATTTCCATCTCTCACGTTTTTATGCCATGGGACGAATCGAAAACGACCATACATCAACATCTTTTTTTAAATCTTCCCCAATAGTTAATAAAGGAACACAGTTTGGGAATGGAACAAGACAAAACATCCCGGATTCCGCAACAAGACTGAAACCGCAACACAAAGCCATCCTACGTTGTACCATGACCGTTTCAAATCCAATCCTTCTTTATATAATGAAAATCAACAACTCAGCTTAATATATATAAAAAAAACAATTATCTACAAACAAAATCCAAAAAACCAGCAAACATGTCACAAACCTTCACTCCACACCGTCGTCGGCGAAGCAACCACAATATTAATATCAACATAGTGTAATCAAAACTGAAACAAAAAGAAAAGAAATAGAGTCAGAAAAACAAATCCCAATCTTGGACACAATACAATATCATCAATGCTATGGAATTTTGATAAATCAGTTTTACTGGGTATCCAACATATTAACTTCTAACCAGACCTCAGGCACAAAAGAAATGATAATTCAAGGCTGATGCAGCTCGTTACCGAAATGACAAAACATTATCAGCATTGGTTGGTGATACGCGTTGTTGGTGAGACTCGGTGTGGTTGGCATCGAATAGTAGGAGATGCTACTGAGCTTGTTCAGTTGTTGAACCCGAACGAAGATGACGTTTGTGTAGTTCTCGCAGGTGAACACACCAGTTTTGGGTCATCGGCTTTGGTCGGAGATGTTTATGAACGCGAGTCGGATTTGTCGCTCTGCTGCGATGTAAACTATTGTTCGGTCGATAACAGTTTTGAATTCAAACATTGTTGTTGCAGATTTGTCTACTGCGTACTACAAACTCAAACTAGTGCTGCCAAGCTTGAGAGTTAAACTGAGCTATTAGTTGCGCGAAGTTCCTGAATAAGGAGCTTTTCGATTGTAACGACATCTTTGATTCCTTTTCATCGTCATTCTCACCGTAATGTAACGAAACTAAGCTGCCAAGATCTTTGTTGTTATCATCACTTTAGAGAACAACATCGCCACTTATTGTTGCAGATGATAGTGTGAGTGCTGATATTGTAGCCTCTGAGAAATTCTACTTTTCGAAGATGGGGTCATTGTCAGTGTTGTCGCAAACCAGAGTTATTTCCGTGCTACCGATGTTGTGTTGTGGAGGTCATAGAAGTGTAGGATTTTGCAGCTGTTGTGTTGTACAACAATGTCAGGGGCTGCAACAACACACTAGTGAATTTATTGGATGTGGAATCGAAGTTAATTTCGTCGATAACCTTCAAGTTACGACACAGTACCACAAAGTCAAAGCAACCTTACACAAACCGTTGGTTGTTGAAAGCTAGGAACAGAACCAAGCCTTCTGCATTATTACATTGTGACAACAAGTTGGTTGTTGAAAGCTTTAACATTGCTCGAAGAGGAGAGAGAGCTGCAGTTGCTCGAAGAGGAGAGAGAGCTACATTATTGAGCTTATTGCAGGAAAGAAGTCAAGTCGAATGGCTACCACTTTGAAGTATCAATGCTTGTTCTGTTGCCGTCATGGGGATGGTGTTGGATTTCTTGAAAACATACCCAAAGTTCACACATGATCGATTCCCACCTCGTATTTGGCTCAAAACTTGCACCTGAAATTAACAACAGACAGCTAACACAATCTCTGCGAGAACAAAACTAATCACGAGCTTTGTTGTTCAGATCCCGCGTTCCTTTCTTCTGTGGTTAAAGGATAACGATGGTTGCGGAAGCAGATCTTGGTACCGTGTGTGGTGGTAGTTGTTTACAAGCGGAGCTTTGTCGGTAATGGGATTTCTTGGTGGAAGAAGGAAGATGAAGGTTTTGACGGCGGGGAGAGTTGAGGGTTTGGGTTTGAGAAGACGAAGGGTGATGGTTTTCATTTGAAGATGATGGCGATTTAGGGTGAGAGGAAGGTGAAATCGGAGGGGGTGATGATGGTGTGAAGTTCGAGAAGAAGAAAATGGAATGGTGGCGGCGGTTTTGTGAAGAAGATGGATGAGAAGGGTGAGGGTTTTTTACTGTTAAGAGCTGAGAGTGAAGCGTGAGGACTTAGAGTTTGGCGGCTGGAAATTGATCCAGGGTTTCCTCCAAGAAGGAGATGAATAGTAACCCCTTATATAATCCGAAATTCAAAACCCTAATCCCAATTCCAACCCACCGTGTTTTTTCATTTTTCTGAATTTTTTTTCTGAATTAATTAATTAACATAATTCTAAATTAATTTTTTTAAACTCTAATTTAATAAAAAAAAAAAAAACGTATTCTAATTCAATAATTTTAAATTAACTATTTTAAACTCTAATTTAATTAATTAATATTAAAAAATATAATTATATTTTCTAAATAAAATTTTAATTAAATCCTAATTTAATTTAATATTAAAAAGTCTATTCTAACTCTAATTAAAATCTAAAATTCCAATTATATTTCTATTCTAATTTAAAAATCCTAATTTAAATTCTAATTTCTAAATAAAAATCTAATTAACAATAAAAAACTAAAATCTTAAAATAAAAAATATAAAGCAAAAAAATAATAGTAAATAAATAGATGCCACGTGTCATGCTCTTATTGGACTAAAATAAAAATAAATTTAAAAACTCACCATTTATTAAATAAATATGCTAAAAAAAGAAATGCAAATCATGAAAAGTTCACATTAATTATTGTGACATTTTTGATGAAAATATAGAAATAAACTCGAGGAAAATAAACAGAAATGAGCATGAGAGATGCTTAAAAGAATTAAATCGAATGCACACAAAAATTAACGCAAAACAAATAACTTGAAAAGATACAGCACTCAGTCAATTTTGAGAATCGACCGGGACGGGTAAAAAAAGGCTCACACTGGTCAACAGTGATTGAAAATTCGTCGAGAGATAAGACGAGTATGCTAGGTCGAGTTTTAAAGGAAAGTAGGTTAAAAACACTAGCGCCTGCTGTAACAGCCCAATTTTAATTAATTAATTATTCATTTTAATTAATTGATTTATTTGGATGATTTTAATTATTGGAATTATTAGTAGATATTTTGAGAGAAGAAATATAATGGAAGGAAATAGAATAGAAAGACATATAAGGAAAGGTGGAAAGAAAAGGGAAGAATAGAAACATAAGAGAAGAGAAAGAAAGAGGAAGAGGAGAAAAGAGAAGGAAAAGGGGAAAAAACTTGGAAAGCTCAAGAACAACTTCTAACTTCGATTTAATCAAGGTAAGGGTGTGAAATATTATTATCTTGTCAATGTGTATGATTATGTATGAATTGTTTGGATTGTTGGGATGTTTGTCTCCATTTTCCATTTTAGGGCAGAAACGAGTTTAAACGGTAGAATCGATGTTTTAACGGTTAAGATTGAGAATAAATGGTGTAGATTAGTCAAGGATTGTAAGACTAAGAATACTGGAAATCGTTGGAATTGAATCGAGTGATTTTGGGAGTTTTAGAGAGTTTTGGACAGTTGGGGTTTTGAACATCGCAAACGTTCGCTAGGCGAGCAGGTCGCGAGTGTTCGCTGTAGCGAGCTAGTAACGAATGGTCCCAAACCTGGGCAGAATGGAGAAGACCCTCTTCGCTGGTAGCGAGCAAGGTAGCGAGGGGTTCGCTAGGCGAAGCCCCAACGAGTAGGTAGCGAAGCCTTACAATAGCTTCTGTTTGCCTTCGCGAGCTTGTTCGCTAGGCGAACAAGTAGCGAGTGTTCGCTAGGAACTCGCTAGGCGAGCAAGCTAGCGAGTGTAACAGCATTTTCATTTCCTTATGTTTCCATTCAATATTGATTGTTTGGTTCGATTGTGTTCAATCCTTATCGGAAATGAATAGTTTGTGTACTGTTGTGATATGTTATGTTGTGGGTAGCCGTATGGCGTGAATCCTAGATTGTGGAATCGATTTGTGAAATATGGTCTTTTGACAAATATATGCATTGTTTAAATTAATTAAAAGTGCATGATGAATGTGATTGAGTTCGTTGCCGTTGGCGCGATATTGTGAATGTATATTGTTTGTATGCGATTGTACGTGAAGAATGCATGAGAACATATTAGTGAATATGTGTGCATTGCTTGATAAATATGGTGATGGCGTTGAAAGTATGAATAATTTGATTATTATGAAATGTGTTGTGTGTGCAATAATGTTATAATTCTTATGTGATGAATTATTTGAGAATGCATGGGATTAAGATGCGAGAACGGTCTTAAGTGGATTTGGTTGTTGATTGCATACGCATCATTTGGTCAAGAGGCAATGCTTGCTAGTTTTGTGGAGGCTAGTGACTTGTCCCAAACCTAGAAGGGTGGGTTTGAAAGCTTAGAGGACGAGCTTTTGTTGTTATCGATCTAGGGGACGGACCCGGTTTAAATGTAAAAACCGAAAAATGATAACAAGTGTTGGTACCACATGGCATGAGTTGCATTGAGTTACATCGAGTCACATGACATAGATATCATTGTTATATGAATGTATGCTTGTGTATGAATTGTTGAATTGAGGATTATGGATGTGTGCATGATAAAACATGTTGGGTGATTATCCATATTTGTTTATACATATATTGTGATGTATATGATGATGATAATGAATTGTGGTGAGAAATGCGGAATATGTGTATTCTATGCTTGTGTATATATATATATATATATATATATATATATATATATATATATATATATATATATATATATATATATATATATATATATATATATATATATATATATATATATATATATATATATATATATATATATATATATATATATATATATATATATATATATATATATATATATATATATATATATATATATATATATATATATATATATATATATATATATATATATATATATATATATATATATATATATATATATATATATATATATATATATATATATATATATATATATAATTATATGCATTGGTTATTATGATAATATTTCTCACCCTTCTGCTGTTTTATAATGCTCTATGAGGCATTGCAGATTAGGTTTGCTGGAGGTCTTTTATGAAGTACAACTTCATTCTTTTGGTCGATTAGCTCTGATATGTAGCACCGGGTAGTTAGGATTGTATAACATTCTTTTGTGATACATTTGTATATGTATCTGTTGACAAATATTTATGTAAATATGAATGATGTGGTGAATCAAACTGGATGATATGTATTTGTATGATTATATGTTTAAAATGATTCAATGTTTAGATTTTCCGCTTTTAATTCTAAATATTGAGATGTGGGTGTAAGGACTAAGTTCCTCTGTTGAAGCTACCCCACTGTTGCATGTCTTTTATAGAGCAGGTGTTGTATGTTTCAATTTTGTATATGATGTGACATGCCTCTTTTATACCATGTTTTAATTATACTCTGATGAAATTTTAAAATGTGCTTAAATGATTTATTTGATTATTTGGGGGTGTAGAAGAGGGTGTTACACCTGCAGGCTTAAATTCGAGACTTTTCAATCGTTAATTTTTTTCGTATGTTCGAGACACAATTTAGCCAGTCCGTCTGTACATCCAAGAAATTCATTATGGATAACCCTTTTGTGAACTGTTCATGGTAGAATGCACGCTATACTATGCAGGATTTCACACCACACCACACACATGCTTGTCTTGATACCCTGGCCTGATCCTTGATTCAATCCTGTACGACCTGAGCTTAGACAACAGCGAACAAAAGGTATAAATTCTACAACACAATGGTAGATGACATGAAGAATAGATATGATGCACAAAATGGTGAAAATGTTATGATATGCATAGAAAGCGGACCAGGGTCAAAATTAGGGTGTAACAGTTGTCTCTATTTAATTATCTTCAACTAGAGAGTATGAAGAAGTTCATTCTTCATAAGATCGTAGTGGGAGATAGTTAAATATCAAGAAGACCCGAATTTTGATCCTGAATGCATATGACATGTTATGCTTATGAACAAAAGAGAAAATATGCAATGCTAACATGCAACGAACTACAACATGATGGGATGATAAATGCAAAAACGCAGACAAGGAAAGAAAACACACAGGGATAAAGTCAACACGACGAGTAACAAACTTGCTGGGGATGACCAAACAAAGAAAAAAACTGAGGGAATTTCAAAAAGGATTGGTCAACGGTTCAGGCATGAACGACTGACACTCAAGGACAAAAGGTAAAGCAGGACCCTCATAGAAATAGGATCATGCAAGCAAAACAAACTTCTGGAAATTTCTTAAACGAACAGATCAAATGGGATCTTCAGGAAACATCAGGAAAGATACAGGGTAATTAAACTCTTCTGTATGCCAAAATAATTGGACTTCACTGAGAAACGCCTTTTGGATCAGCTTCTCAAAAGAGATAGCCACTTATCAATTGTAAAAGGACTTATGTATCACCAAGAGAGGATAAGATTCTCAAAAGAGATTTCTACTTATCGAAAAAGATGGATAAGCTTCTTGAAACGGAGATTCCACTTATCGTTGAAAGAGGATAAGCTTCATGAACAAGACTGCCACTTATCTGAAAAGATGATAAGCTTCTCAAAAGGAGACTGCCACTTATCGAAAAAGTGAAACAAGCTTCCCAAAGGGGGATGCCACTTGTTAATTAAAAGAGAGATAAGCTTCCCGAAACGGAGATGCCACTTATCAGAAAAGATGATAAGCTTCTCGAATGAGACTGCCACTTATCGAAAAAACGAAACAAGCTTCCCAAAGGGGACTGCCACTTGTTAAAAAGATGGATAAGCATCTCGAAACGGAGATGCCACTTATCAGAAAAGATGATAGGCTTCTCGAACGAGACTGCCACTTATCGAAAAAACAAAACAAGCTTCCCAAAGGGGACTGCCACTTGTTAAAAAGATGGATAAGCTTCTCGAAACGGAGATGCCACTTATCAGAAAAGATGATAAGTTTCTCAAACGAGACTGCCACTTATCGAAAAAACGAAACAAGCTTCCCAAAGGGGACTGCCACTTGCTAAAAAGATGGATAAGCTTCTCGAAATGGAGATGCCACTTATCAAAAAAGATGATAAGCTTCTCGAACGAGACTGCCACTTATCAAAAAGACGAAACAAGCTTCCCAAAGGGGACTGCCACTTGTTAATAAAAAGAAAGATAAGCTTCTCAAAACGGAGATGCCACTTATCAGAAAAGATGATAAGCTTCTCGAACGAGACTGCCACTTATCGAAAAAGCGAAACAAGCTTCCCAAAGGGGATGACCACTTGTTAAAAAAAGAGAGATAATCTTCTCGAAAAGGAGATGCCACTTATCTGCAAAGATGATAAGCTTCTCGAACGAGACCTGCCACTTATTGAAAAAAAAGAAACGAGCTTCCCAAAGGGGACTGCCACTTGTTGATAAAAAGAGAGATAAGCTTCTCGAAACGGAGATGCCATTTATCATTGAAAGAGGATAAACTTCTCGAACAAGACTGACACTTACCTGAAAAGATGATAAGCTTCTCAAAAGGAGACTGCCACTTATCGAAAAAGCGAAACAAGCTTCCCACAGGGGACTTCCACTTGTTGATAAAAAAAGAGATAAGCTTCTCAAAGGAGATAGCCACTTATCTGCAATAGGGATTTGTAAAAGAAACTTGCTGCAAGATACGGTGCAACATAAATGCACGTCCAGGTTAGGTTCGGCGACCTAACCCACATAACACTTGCTAGGGACCAAAGCTCAATCTAGGAACAAGCTAGAAATAAACGGTCAAAGAGACTACAACCATTGAGGAATGAACTCGAATGGGGTTCATCTTATCCAAACATGGAGAAGATAACAGAAACAACCGTCATCCACGAGGATCGAACTCTGTGGGGAATTTAGAAATGATGCGCACTCTATGCCTAAAGCTGACAACTCTACTTGGAAAGAGACGACAAACCCGACCACTTGGGGAAATAACGCCAAAGCTGAACTTATCTGGTATATGATCTGGAAAAACTTCAGATCGACGAAAGAGATAAACTTTGACAAATATCTGCCTGAGTGAGTGCCAACAAAGTTGGACTTTGAATATGTCTGTGATCATGGAAGGGTACACAAGACAGACTGTATGAACTGGTCTTGGATGAAAGACTACCAGCAGGGAACTGGTGTTTAAGGATGACTGGACCTGGAAGGTTTACCAGATGAAGATTGGTTTTGAAGTTTGGGTTTATCTCACGTTGTGGGCATATGCTCAATGATATGTGTGGCTTAACACTAGAGCAAAGCGACATAATTAACGCATGAGAAAGGTTTATGCCAATGATTGCATGTTTCCACAGATGCCCCAGACATGGGTAATGGAAGAAAAATGGCTTTGAAAGCAAAGCTTCTGATCTATTCAAAAAGCAAAAAGGTCATTTGTTGGGGTATGATGGCATGATTCCCTGACACTTGTCTTGAACTCAGAAGTTGTTGACGTATGACTCAGTTGCTTCAGCAACATGAAAGCATGGAGGGGATTTTCACCTTTGTAGCACACCTTGCCCCAGTTTGTGACTCATCTTGCCCCAGTCTGTTGGGTATCTGAAAGTATTCTCCTTGAAAGGAAATTGGCAGCAACTTGTCATGCCAATGGGCTTAGGTGGCATGCCCCAATATCTTGACTTTGAAATGGTCTACATCTGATTACCCAATTCCTGGGGATGGTAGACTTGTATTTGACTGCTCATCGCAGGGCTGGGCTCAATCTGTCCTAGTATGAGTCTTGAATCAGTTCCTCTATGTTATTCAACTTTTGAAGGTATTGGCTCCTGTGCACTCTTAAGGTAGCTTGCCCTAGAATGAGCGTTGAAGCGACTTAACTTATGCTGATTGAGCACTAGAAGGATTTTCTCTTAGGCAAAAGAGCCTCTGGGTGACCTTCCCTAGTTGGTAGAGTCCATAGATGACTTGCTCTGATCCACCAATTCTTTAATGACTTTCCCCCTTAATCAACTGATGCTTGAGGGCTTACTCTAGAGTGACTGATTCCATAGCCACTAGATGCCAATGCCTCTGCCCCATAGGGTAAAGATGTGATCTTGATTCTGATCAACTTTGCTGGATGACCAAGCCTTCTTAGATTGCTCCTTGATAGAATTACCCTGATGTCATGTACTGACTTGCAATTAAAATTGTTCATTCACAAATGGTAATTTTAATGCGATAATCATGAAAGTTTGAAAAAATCAATCATTATTGGAATGATGTGATAGTGTGTGATAAATGGACCATTTTTCCAAACACAATGCTGATTTAGCTGGTGTAAAAGATACAACAAGAAAAAAGATTAGCAAATCTTGTAGGAGTCAGTTTACGCAACCTTGCTGCAGTATGCTTTCAGAATAAACCCTGCCTCAATTAGGTCTTTCATGGGTTATAACGTGGTCTGGTTCACGGTTATAGAAACAAAGGATGTAAGGCTCAAAGATTTTTTTAACCCACCCCTTCTTCGTGATGGTTTCCAGTCCTACGTTCAGTTAACTCTGCACACGTTTATCTTCCAAAAGGGTTGACGGTGTAAGGTGATGTTTCAAGGTATGCTTGACATGGCAGTCACCTTATTTTGTTTTGATGGATGTCAGTGACCCTTTAATTTTGACATAGTGGTCACTGAATCTTATCTTGTTTTTGTTCAGGATTTGAATACCTCTTTTGATTTTGTTTTTGATCCCTAACTTTTGCATGGATTGATTTTTCTTTTCAAGTCCATCGGAATATCCCTGATTTTTGCCTAAGTTTCCTTTTGAGGTGTTCGACTTAGCAGGCTTTTAATTTTTTATTTTATTTTTCGGACTTCATTTGAAGATTGTGACTGCCAAGTCATTTGACATCGAGGAACAACCGTCATAACTTTTGGATTTTGCATGATTCTTTCGACACTTCAGGACGTGTGCGAAGAATATCTCGTGGTTGATCCTCATACGGGAAGTTTCATCTTGATAATTCAAATTAACTGAACACTACCCATGCCTCAGGTTAAGTATAAGGGTTTGGAAAATCCAAAGGAGACTCCTACTTCTAGGCTCGAATTGGTTAACTAGGGACTAACTCCTTATTCCTCCAGTATTTAGGGATTTGAAATAATGCTTATACATCATTAGCAGGATCTTATCCGAAAGCATACCGGCAACAATTATGGGTATTTAGTTTTCATCATCCTCCCTCCAAATCTTTGTTAAAACAAAAGTTTGATAAAGAAAGTGGATGAGAGGTATATGGATTAATATTTTTTGCTTTTTTGTTTGATATAAGTGGAAAAAAAATGAGCGAATGCGACATGATTTATTTAGAAAAAGCATGATCACTTTATTAAAATTACTATTCAAAATAACAATGTTTAAAGCAAGTAGCATTTAACAGGAAATAAACTATAAATGCAAAGGTAGAACTATGATCCAATGATCGTCAATGCTTGAGGATGTCTTCCTTTCTGATCCATTGGCTTGAGGAGACGCCCCTTGAAGTCTTCAAACTCATTTGGGTGGGAAATTGACGTGCACAACCAATCTACCTTCAAGAAAGGATATGTACCCTTTGTCAATCATCTGTTGCACTTTGGCTTGGAAGGCTTTACAATCTTCTGTTGAATGCCCTATTAATCCAGCACGATATCCACATTGCACATAGGGATCGTACCCTGGCGGGTTTGGCCTTGGAGCAAACTTTAGAGGTTTGGGGACCACCAACGAGCTTTGAATCAGAGGCTGTAGAAGTTGATTGTAGGACATGGGAATTAGATCGCAATGATCATTCCTTCTTTCCAGATTGTTGCAAGGCCTATGCTGGCTCTGTTGCTGATGTTGATATCCTTGGTCATGGGCTCGTTTATTTGCATGAGGAGCCATCCAGGGTTTCTGGCATGATACTTTAGGCATTATTGGCTACTTGTAAGGATAGTGTGGCACTGAACATGGTGAGTGCTGAAGAGAGGAGGGGTCAAAAGGTCTTGCTGATGCCTTATGAGAATGCTTGACACCTGTCATGACTGCATTGGTTTCATCCTCTTCTTCCTTGCTCGTACTTGCGTGGACCATAGTATCACATCCTTGTGGCATTATTTCAATGCTCTTGCATAGGAATTGCGACATTTCACTAGCCACTTCTTCAATCCCTTTTTTGTGATACAAGATCTTGAGAGGTTTCAGAGATCTATTGCCTTCTTCACCATATGGTTTAGGGATCAGGACATTTGTATCTGGGCCTTCTTCCTTGAGCGTAGATGGTCCTGCATGGATCAACTTTTGCACTTTGAGCCTAAAACTCTCACATTCCTCGACAGAGTGTCCTTCTACTCTAGACTGCAGCGCAAGACAAGTATCCAAGTCATGTCCTATAGCCCCTTCGGGATATTCACATGTCAGATTTGGATCATACTGTGGAGGATAGGGGTTGGCATAGGCTCAATGGGCCGAGGATTTACCAACGAATTCTGAACCAACTGCGAGTAGATCTTACTGTATGATATAGGAATCGAGTTAAAGTGATTTTTGTTCCTTCTATTCTGATCCTGATCCATCCCTTGATCTTGACTTTGATGCCCTTGAGGGAAGATAACCACTGGAGGTCGGTCTGTTGATCTGGCGGTCAAAGGCTGAAGATGACATCTTGAAGGAGGGCCATGGGTTGGCAAAGGAGGAGATTCCCTATGGAATGTATCTTAACTTGGAGTAACACTAGGTGAATGTAGAGAATCATCTTCCTTTAATGCATCAATCTGCATGGAGTGATCCTCTTTTCATTACAAATCTTGCAAAGTTTCCAAGACCCAATTCATTTGGCTCTTCAAAAGATTTATCCTTCCCCCTCAAAGTTTGTCCTCTCACTAGCTCATCCACCATTTCTTGAGACATGGTTCTTCGTTCTAAACGAGTGTCAGGAATCACCTTACTGGTCATGGAAAAAGGGCGGAAAGTTTCTGGTTCTGGAGAAAGATATGTAATGCATATGAGATGCAGATGCAATGCAATGATATGCAAATGCCGACCAAGCAAAGCTCAGGATCACAGGTATCACGTTCTCAAGTCAGGTAAAGACAACGAGTAAGTAACTGATATCTCCTCTGATCACAGGAATCCCACGGGTAGGCTCTACGCGGGTAGGTGCCTAGAGTCAAGGATCTGACAATAATACCCTCGAAGGATCTCCTCTAGGTGAGGTTCTCGCGTCGTCCCACGAGAAAGGCTTCTCGCGAGTCTCCACTACACAACCATTGAGTCCAAGGTTTCTAAAGGGTATCTCAAAGTCATAGATCGGGGTTCAAAATATCATTGTCGGAATAACGATATGTTCAAGGGATCTCATCTGATTGGGGCGTTCGTAATCAACCCAACAAGGAGTGACCCTTATGAGCTAACACTACCAACCACCATGGAACAGGGTAAAAGGTCCTTATAGTTATAGATTCCAAACTCAAAAACATTACTGCCATAGCAAAGGCTCACCACGACCATAACATTCCCAATGGAATCAACTCTAAGTGGGGTCCTCGTATCCTTACAATGAGAAAGGCTTCTCAAGGGATTCCAATACACGAACACCATTCTAATCCTAAGTTTTTCTCAGACTCGGGTGTAGAGCCATCTCATAGAATGCCCATATAAGAGAAACCCAAAAACCATAAGAAATACATATAGGATATATGATAAAAATAAACAAGTAAATAAATAGACAAGAAAGCAATAAACAACATAGGAAGAACACAAACGAGCGAAACTAATACTTACGAATCGAGTCAATTTAAGCTTGACTCTCTCTTGCATAAGGTAATGCATCATTCCCCAGCAGAGTCGCCAACTATCGTACCTAAAAAAAGCACGATCCTTCGCGAATGGTCGCAGAAAACACAGAGTCGCCACCAAACTTTATTCATTCCATAATGGAATAGGAAAATATCGATAAAACCTTTAGGGAAAGAACATGGTCATCGCAACCAAGTTCTAGGTTCGGGAGTCGGTTACATGAGAGGAAGGTATTAGCACCCCTCACGTCCGTTATACTCAACGGGAACTTCTTGGTTCGATTAGTAAGAAATGTTAGTCTAGTTTGTTTGTGTTCTTCCAAGGAAATAAAGGTGTAAAGGTACTATAAAAGGGTTTAAGCTGTTAAGGAGAAAATGGTTGTTTTATATTAGAGTGCTCGCCAAGGATTAGGGCCCTTGTGCCTACGTATTTTCACTTAAAAGAAGTGAAGAATCAGAGCATCCGTAGTTCGTGGGACTATGGGAGAAGGAGGGAATTGTGCTCGCCAAGATCATCGCAATCTTATGCCTACGTGTTCTCGTTAGCAGACGAGAAATCAGAGCGTCCGTAGTTCGGACTACGGATAAAAAGGTCTCGATCGCACTAGGGCGAGAAAAAGGGTTTTGAATAACAGGTTAGTCTCGATTGCACTGGGGAAAGAGAAAGGGAAATTTAGTTGTTAGTGTGCTCTTCAAGGATAGAGATCCTTGTGCCTACGTATCTTACATTCAAAAGAGAATGAAGAATCAGAGCAGTCGTAGTTCGGCCGACGAATAAAAAGGTCTCGATCGCACTAGGGCGAGAGAAAGGGTTTTGAATAACAGGTTAGTCTCGATTGCACTGGGGAAAGAGAAAGGGGAAGTTAGTTATTAGTGTGCTAGTAAAGGATAGAGATCCTCTTGCCTACGTATCTTACATTCAGAAGAGAATGAAGAATCAGAGCAGCCGCAGTTCAGCCTACGGTTTCCGGTTTGATTAACGAAAGATACTTATTCATATTCGACAGAAAAATATTGCTTTATCTAAACTAGTGAGGAGAGGACGCTTGCATCGCTTTGAATAGATTTCCATATATCAACATTCATGGGGAACACACCACTTATATCGACTCAAGTAGGTTATAGACGAAGCAATATTTTGCGTCATTCTCAAGACACCATATCTCACGTTTATGAAAAAAATTTGATGGTTCGCACGGCGGCGAGAAATTGAATTAATGTGTTGATATTTTGGATTAGAAAAGAGAATGTATTTGAATATGTTTTAGGGTTTCGATCGCACGGGGGCGAGGAAACGAGGTTAATGTATCAGATGTTTAGCTAGAGGTGACGATTACCTTAAGCTTAAGAAAGGCTCCTCGGGTCCAAGTAATCGGGAAAGTGAGTCAAAGGATTTACTCCCTTTCTTTTTCACCTCATATGCGAAAGGATAGGTTTTGGTGCGAGTAAGCTGATCTAATGGCGATTACTTGAAGCTTAAGAAAGGTTTCTCGGTCCCAAGTAATCGGGAGAGTGGGTCAAAGGCTTGACCCTCTCTCTTTTCCATCTTAATTGTGAAAAAGGAATGGATATGGTTTGAGTAAGTTAATCAGATGACGATTACTCGAAGCTTAATAAAGGCTTCTCGGGCCCAAGTAATCGGGAAAGAGAGTCAAAGGCTTGATTCTCTCTCTCTTTTTCATCCTTAACGGTGAATGAATGGATATAGATGGGGTTCGATTAAGCTAACTGGATGGCGATTACTCGAAGCTTAAGAAAGGCTTCTCGGGCCCAAGTAATCTGGAGAGCGAGTCAAAGGCTTGACTCTCTCTCTTTTCCATCTTGAAAGAGATTGCGTAGGAAAAATATTGAACGATGGAAGATGGTTGAAGTATTTTAAACGGACGAGGATTACTTAAAGCTTAAGAAAGGCTTCTCGGGCCCAAGTTATCCGGAAAGTGAGTCAAAGGCTTGACTCTCTCTCTTTTTCATCTTATATAAGAAATAGCTTTGATATAATTAACGTGGCTTATGAATGACGATTACTCGAAGCTTAAGAAAGGCTTCTCGGGCCCAAGTAATCGGGAGAGCGAGCCAAAGGCTTGACCCTCTCTTTTTTTAATCTAAGTGTTTGAGAAAATAGATTTTGATTTGTTTTGCATTATATATCTTTTAAAGAAAACAATTGTTTGGACTTAAGAAAGACTCCTCGGGCCCAAACAATCGAGAAGAGAAATCAAAGGCTCGATTCCAACTCTCTTTTCATCTTTATTGAAATAGTGTTTAAATGTGATTAAGTATATTAATTTGATTTGAAGAAAATTCTTGATGCGAGTAGAGGTTTGAAATTAGAATTTTAACGTGTACACTAGCAAAGTGGGCTAGTCTTCTAAGTGACCAATTAGAAATAATTGATCAAATAAGTATCACTGTAAGGAAGCCCAGGATTAACCTTTAAATGTTGTGTATGGTGATCAAAGGTTGATGGCGAGGCTTTGAAAACGCTCGACTTACAAGGGTAGAAAAATGGCTCGATAAATCGAGAATTTATTTTTAAAAAGGTTTTGAAGCATTAAAGCACAAGTAAGACAAAAGCGATAAAAATTATTACATTCTTGGGGAGCAGGATACACTTTATTCAAATGGGGATAAAATATAATGAAATAGATAAATCAAACTTACCCGAATGAGTTCGCGTTACAAGAAGGCTCAAGAATAAGTCACAGAACTTGAAAGTAACCATAATCAAAAGTAACTAAATTTAGGATCGTGTCAAACTCACTTAGATTAGATTCAAGTGAGAATCCCTCCATACATAGTCGCTCAATAACTTATGCGTCTAAACGATGTTTGAAAACAAAATTAGAATATGTGCTCCGAATTCACAACGTAACCAACTACATGAATAGTCAAGCACATACTTAATAATGCATTAATTAAATTAGTTAGTCAACAATTAAATAAAAGAAAATCTAACTAAATAATTAACTACCAATTACAATTAAATTGCAAATAAAAAAAATATTTATATATAAAAAAAGTAAACAAATTATAAAAATTAAATAAAAACAGAAGTGGAGGCGCTGCATTTTTTAAGAGAAGACGAAAAAAAACTGATCATGAATTTTTCAATTTAAAAAGGTAAGATCATGAATTTTTCTCTTTAGAAAAGTAAGACCAATCCACCGCAGACACATGGCAATTAAGTAACATAAACCATGAAACAACCTCATGCCTCTCTTACTGTCCATTGTATATTAAAAAACATAATATTTCCATCTCTCACGTTTTTATGCCACGAGACGAATCGAAAATGAACACAACAACATCTTTTTTTTAAATCTTCCCCAATAGTTAATAAAGGAACACAGTTTGGGAATGGAACAAGACAAAACATCCCGGATTCCACAACAAGACTGAAACTGCAACACAAAGCCATCCTACGTTGCACCATGACCGTTTCAAATCGAATCCTTCTTTATACAATGAAAATCAACATCTCAGCATAATATATATAAAAAAACAATTATCTACAAACAAAATCCAATAGCCAGCAAACATGTCACAAACCTTCACTCCATACCATCGCCGGCGAAGCAACCACAATATCAATATCAACATAGTGTAATCAAAATTGAAACAAAAAGAAAAGAAATAGAGTCAGAAAAACAACTCCCAATCTTGGACACAATACAACATCATCAATGCTATGGAATTTTGATAAATCAGTTGTATTGGGTATCCAACATATTAACTTCTAACCAGACATCAAACACAAAAGAAACGATAAATCAAGGTGAATGCAGCTCATTACCGAAATGACAAAACATTGTCATCATTGGTTGGTGATACGCGTTGTTGGTGAGACTCGGTGTGGTTGGCATCGAATAGTAGGAGATGCTACTGAGCTTGTTCTGTTATTGAACCCGAACGAAGGTGACGATTGTGTAGTTCTCGCAGGTGAACGCACCAGTTTTGGGTCATCGGCTTTGGTCGGAGATGTTTGTGAACACGAGTCAGATTTGTCGCTCTGCTGCGATGTAAACTACTGTTTGGTCGATAACAATTTTGAATTCAAACGTTGTTATTGCAGATTTGTCTATTGCATACTGCAAACTCAAGTTAGTGGTTCCAAGCTTGCGAGTTGAAAATGAGGTATTAGTTGCGCGAAGTTCCTGAATGGGGAGCTTTTCGATTGTAACGACATCTTTAATTCCTTTTCGTCGTCATTCTTGCCGTAATGTAACAAAACTAAGCTGCCAGGATCTTTGTTGTTATCATCACTTTAGAGAACAACGTCTCCACTTATTCTTGCAGATGACGGTGTGAGTGCTGATATTGTAGCCTTTGAGAAATTCTACTTTTCGAAGATGAGGTCTTTGTCAGTGTTGTCGCAAACCAGAGTTATTTCCGTGCTACTGATGTTGTGTTGTGGAGGTCATAGAAGTGTAGGATTTTGTAGCTGTTGTATTGTACAACAATGTCAGGGGCTGCAACAAAACACCAATGAATTTATTAGACGTGGAATCGAAGTTAATTTCATCGACAACCTTCAAGTTACGACACAATACCACAAAGTCAAAGCAACCTTACACAAGCCGTTGTCGAGTCGGTCACAACAGTGGTAGCTAGGAACAGAACCAAGCCTTATGTGTTATTACATTGTGACAAAAAGTTGGTTGTTGAAAGCTTTAACATTGCTCGAAGAGGAGAGATAGCTGCAGTATTGAGCTTATTGCAGGAAAGAAGTCAAGCCGAATGGCTACCACTTTGAAGCATCAATGTTCGTTCCGTTGCCTTCGTGGGGATGGTGTTGGCTTTCTTGAAAACATACCCAAAGTTCACACATGATCGATTCCCACCTCGCATTTGGCTCAAAACTTGCACCTGAAATTAACAACAGACAACTAACACAATCTCTGCGAGAACAGAACTAATCACGAGCTTTGATGTTTAGATCCCGTGTTCCCTTCTTCTGTGGTTAAAAGATAACGATGGTTGCAGAAGCAGATCTTGGTACCGTGTGTGGTGGTAGTTGTTTACAAGCGGAGCTTTGTCGGTGATGGGATTTCTTGGTGGAAGAAGGAAGATGAAGGTTTTGACGGCGGGGAGAGTTGAGGGTTTGGGTTTGAGAAGACGAAGGGTGATGGTTTTCGTTTGAAGATGATGGCGATTTAGGGTGAGAGGAAGGTGAAATCGGAGGGGGTGATGATTATGTGAAGTTCAGGAAGAAGAAAATGGAATGATGGCGGCAGTTTTGTGAAGAAGAAGAATGAAAAAGGTGAGGGTATTTTAAACTCTAATTTAATTAATTAATATTAAAAAAATCTAATTATATTTTCTAAATAAAATTTTAATTAAATCCTAATTTAATTTAATATTAAAAAGTCTATTCTAACTCTAATTAAAATCTAAAATTCCAATTATATTTCTATTCTAATTTAAAAATCCTAATTTAAATTCTAATTTCTAAATAAAATTCTAATTAATAGTAAAAAACTAAAATCTTAAAATAAAAAATATAAAGAAAAAAGATAATAGTAAATAAACAGATGCCACGTGTCATGCTCTTATTGGGCTAAAATAAATTTAAATTTAAAAACTCACCATTTATTAAATAAATATGCTAAAAAAAGAAATACAAATCATGAAAAGTTCACATTAATTATTTTGACATTTTTGATGAAAATATAGAAATAAACTCGGGGAAAATAAACAGAAATAGGCATGAGAGATGCTTAAAAGAATTAAATCGAATGCACACAAAAATTAACGCAAAACAAATAACTTGAAAAGATACAACACTCAATCAATTTTGAGTATCGACCGGGACCGGTAAAAAAAGGCTCACACTGGTCAACAGTGATTGAAAATTCGTCGAGAGATAAGACGAGTACGCTAAGTCGAGTTTTAAAGGAAAGTAGGTTAAAAACACTAGCGCCTGCAGGCTTAAATTCGAGACTTTTCAATCGTTAATTTTTTTGTATGTTCGAGACACAATTTAGCCAGTCCGTCTGTACATCCGAGAAATTCATTCTGGCTAACCCTTTTGTGAATTGTTCACGGTAGAATGCACGCTATACTATGCAGGATTTCACACAACACCACACACATGCTTGTTCTGATAACCTGGCCCGATCCTTGATTCAATCCTGTAAGACCTGAGCTTAGACAACACTGAACAAAAGGTACAAATTCTACATGCACAATGGTAGATGACATGAAGAATATATATGATGCACAAAATGGTGAAAATGTTATGATATGCACAGAAAGCGGACCAAGGTCAAAATTAGGGTGTAACAATTCTAAGGCGGATATTGATACCCTTGTTGATTGTATGATGGTTGTTGAGGCATTGAAGCTTGAACATGTGGCTAATAAGGCATTGGAGCATATTATGCAGTAGCAACATACGGATACTGAAAGTAAGGGATTTGATAAGGCGTAGGAGCAGAAGCTTGTTGAGCTTGCCCCTTCTGAGCAGAGACGGCATTTGTTTCGTGTTCCTTTTTCTTGTATCAATTGAAAGGTTTCTTAGCTTCATCCTGACTACTAGAACCTCCTTGGATCTTTCCGCTCTTCAAACCCTCTTCTATTCTTTCATCGAAGATCACCAAGTCAGAGAATCCAGCAAAGACACTACCGATCAGCTTCTCATGGTATTGACATTGCTAGGTACCCATGAAGATGTTAATCAATTCACAGTCAACAAGAGGTGGATGTACCCTTGCAGTTATCTCTCTCCAGCATTATGCATACTCCTTAAAGGATTCGTTGTCCTTTTGAGTCATACTGTGAAGTTGAGTGCGATTCAGAGCTAGGTTGGTGTTGTATTTATATTGCTTAACAAATGCATCAGCTAGCTCAGCCCAAATACGCACACTGCTATGCTCTAGTTGCATATACCACTCTAGTGATGCTCCAAACACGATGTCTTGGAAGCAATGAATCATCAACTTTTCGTCTCTGGCATAGGCATCCATCTTATGGCAATACATTTTTAGATGGATGTTTGGACAACTGAGACCTTTGTACTTCGCGAATTCTTGCACCTTAAACTTGGGAGGAATGACGACATCTGGCACCAATCACATTTCCAAAGCATTCAAAGAAGTTGAGTTGTGTCTCTCCATGACTCAGAGTTTTCCAGCTAAATCGCGGCACACTTTGATAGCTTCAGAATCCTAAGCGGCAACAGGATTGGCAATTGGGATAGCAGCATGATAGTTTTTCACATCATCATATTGATCTTGCAGATTCTCTTCAGCATGAGGAATGGGGATCTGAATGACAATAGGTTGGGCTTGCAGGATGGCTCCAACAGTAACTCCAGGTGTTGAGTGTGGTTGAGAAGTGGCTCCTTTAGCTGCAAGAATGAAGTTCATCGGTATCCCATAATTGATGGGGTAGGGAACAGGAACTGAGAGCCTTAAGGTAGATCCTTGCATATGAACGTTGTTGTTGGGGATAACAGCTTCACGTAGTTCTTCTTCTTTTCTGGCCGTAGTGATAGCTTCGAGAATATGATTAATCTTTCCTTTGATGGAGTCCAATCCCTCTCTGAAAGCGGCTTGCTCTTGTTGAATCTGTTCCATCATATGTCTAGTGTTGGCTCGAGTTGCGTACTGGTATCGAGGAATCCATTTGATTTACTGGAGAGGAAGAAAGGAAAAATGAATCTCTGCTGATGAAATGAAATGCAAGACGCATAACTGATGCAATTCAATGTAATGATATGTAGGTATACAATGTAAGATGCAAGATTCAGAATCACAGATTCAAAGGTTCAAATAGTTCTGAGGTTGGCCAGAGGAATGGGTCAAGAACCACAGTTCTTGATCAAAGAAACCTTATACGTAGGCTTTATACGGGAAGATCTAGATTTTATACCTATAAACCCACTAACAGGATGGTTTCTATGTTGATGGATATGGTTCCCAGGATCACGAACACTAATCGCATAAACGTTACACAACAGGCTAGCCACATTACGACGAGAGTAAGGACAAGGTCTCTCTTGAGCGGGATCCTCATGCTAGGCATACAAGGAGCGAGTCCTTGGAGACTAACACTACACGACCACCAATACATAACTGGTGCTAAAAGGTTCCCAGAATCACAGACCCTTCATGAATCAAGTCGCGCAACAAGTTAGATATGTTACAACAAGATCTACGAAAAGGTCTCCTCTAGAGGAGCTTTCATGCTAGGTACATAAGGAGCGAGTCATTGGTGACTAACAATACTCAACGACTAATTCTAAACTAGGTGTTCCCTCTGATTTTACCAAAGCTCGGGTGTAGAGCTTTACTTATGATATCATCCCAAGATCCAACAGTTAAGCATGATAACGAGCATATAAAAGAGAAAGCAATAAGAAAACAAATACATAAATGAGAAGATATCAAACAAACGAAGATAACACTCTTCAAAAATTTCCCTAAGATAGGCTTGACTCTCTTTTGCATGGGGAAAACTGTCCCCAGCAGAGTCGCCAATTGTTGCACCTCGTAAAATCAAAATACAACCCTCGCGCTAAAGGTGTGAAATGCGGTTCGACAGAGTCGCCACCAAACTTTGTTTATCCCAAAAGAGGGAAAGGAAAATATTGAGAAAACCTTTAGAGAGATAAGAACATGATCATCGTAACCACATTCTGGGTTCGGGAGTTGATTACGCAAGGGGAAGGTATTAGCACCTCTCACATCCGTTATACTCAATGGGAACCTCTTAGTTCGATTTGTAATGAGTGTTATCTAAGCTTATTTGTTTTCTTCTCAATGATAAATCCAAAAAGGTAAGATGAAAGTAATAACCCAAAAGATACGGCATATTACCTACTATCAGACGTATGATAGCCTAAGCAAAGGAAATAACCCAAAAGATATGGCATATTACCTACTATCCGACGTATGATAGCCTAAGCAAAGGAAATAACCCAAAAGATACGGCATATTACCTACTATCAGACGTATGATAGCCTAAGCAAAGGAAATAACCCCAAAGAACTTTCCTGATCAGAATAAAATTCAGTTTCTTCTTTAATCAAATATTCCACTTGAAAATGGTACAATAAACCTCCCCACGCTTCAAGGTTGTATGCCAACAACGGGTCTCAGTTTCTTCTTGGAACGATGAATATTTAAGAGAGTATCTTTACATGGGATTGAAATTCCACTGGAGATTAAAGGCTTCAGCGGTTAATCCATAATTTACTGTAGATTGTAAAACTTCACTGGGGATCTTTAGAACAGATGCAAGGCGGTTGATTTTTCTAATATGTATTCTCAAATAAAGAGAGATCAATCATAATAATCTTCACCAAACTTCTTGGTAGAGATGCCATTTGATGGAATTATACTTTTTCTCCCCAGGAGGTTCTTTCTGAGGAGTGTCTTTGTTGTAGCTGTAAAATGTATGAATCCTTTGAAGTGAAAAAATTCTGAAATAAAAAGAAAATATTTGTAAAGTCTTCGACAAACTTCTCTGACGGATTTCCGAAGAGATGCCATTTGACGAGTCGATGACTTTGATAAGTCACTGAGAATGGACAAACTGTCTTGAAGAGACTGCCATTTGTCGTCTTTAACAGGAAACCTGATCAAAACAAGTTGCTCAAATAAAGGGGCTACCACTTGCTGTCTGGGTATAAATTGCTGAGAAGATGTTGTGACATTGTTGGAGAAATTACCTTGTCTTCAATGATGATCTTCAGAAAGAACCTCCTGGGGAGCAAAGTGCAAAATAAATGCACGCTTAATCCATATTCAAAAGTTGGAGATATCCAAAATTGTGATTGTCAGGGACTGAAGTTCAATTCAGGAAGTAACTGAAGAGAAACTGTCAAGCAAGACTCGACCATTGGGGTATGAACTCAAATGGGATTCAACTAAAACAACCGTCTTCCACGAGGATCGAACTCAGTGGGGAATTAGAAATATTGTGCTCTTTCTGCCTAGGGATGACGACTCTACTTAGAGGGAGAAGACAAACCCAATCACTTGGGGATAAACACGGCCAAGGTGACAGAACAAACAAACACAAAGATTCAAAATGCACATGCCATGCTATCTATCTATATGATATAAGTATGCTAACAAGAAAAACAGAGATGAAATAAACATCTCAAGCGCAGGGCACTCAAACCAAATCTTCACAGATCCAAACATCGCCTGGATATAAGCTTGCTTCAGAACTTCCTCTGGGGAACAAATATCGGACTCCGCTTTGAATAAATGCTCAGACAAATTAGAACACATGATAAAATAAATATCTGCTTCGTTGGAACAGTCTTCATCTGTAGGGGCGAATTGAATATCCTTCTCAAAAGGAGTCTTGTATAGGAATCAGAACTCGGTATTTCAGGGATGAAATAAACATCCGTGTATGTCCATTTATTATTCATATATCAAGTACAAACAATAAGATTTTGAAAAAGTTTTAAACTTGTCCTAGAACTTTTCTATCGAGATAAAACATTTATTCGCATAAGTAGTGAAAATAAGAAATCGTTGAAAGGGAAAACAATTTTATTTATTGAATGGCAGTCAGCAAAAAGGCCTGACTCCAATGTTGGAAAATAATAATAATGATTACATTAGGGGAACAATAACCCATTTCTCCCTAAGTCAACTTGAACTTCCTAGGTTCTAAGCAAAATATTTCTTAACAGCATCTACATTCACCTGGCGAGTGATCTCTTCTCCGTCCATGGTTGCTAACATCAAAGCTCCTCTTGAGCACATGGTCGTCTTCTTTAAATTCACGAGGTCGAACCTTCTTGTCGAACGCTTTCTTCATTCTCTGTTGATATAATTGACCATGGCATAATGTTGTCATTCTCTTCTCTTCAATCAGGTTCAGTTGGTCATATATGTTCTGGCACCATTCCGCCTCTGATAACTTCGCTTCCATCAAAATTCTCATAGAAGGAATCTCTACTTCTATCGGGAGTACAACTTCCATACCGTAAACAAGTGAAAATAGAGTTGCCTCAGTTGACGTACATACCGTAGTAGATACCCATGTAAAGCAAACAGAAGCATCTCATGCGAGTCCTTGTACGTAACAACCATCTTTTGAACTATCTTAATATTCTTGTTGGCCGCTTCAACAACCCCATTCATCTTCGGTCTGTAAGGAGAAGAATTATGATGCTCAATCTTGAATTCTTCACGCAGTTCTTTCATCATTCTATTGTTCAAATTGGACCCATTATCCGTAATAATCTTTCTTGGTACACCATATTTGCAGATGAGCTGATTCTTGATAAACTTAACAACCATGTGTCTAGTCCCATTAGCATAAGAAGCTGCTTCGACCCATTTAGTGAAATAGTCAATTGCCACTAGGATGAATCGGTGACCATTAGATGCTTTTGGTTCTATCGTTCCGATCATATTAATGCCCCACATGGAGAACGACCAGGGAGACGAGATAACATTCAGTAAAGTTGGAGGTACGTGAATCTTGTCTGCATAGATCTGACACTTATGACATTTCTTAGCAAACTTATAACAGTCAGACTCCATTGTAATCCAATAAAAACCAACCCTCAACAGTTTCTTAACCATAGCATGTCCATTGGCATGAGTGCCAAAATATCCTTCATGAATTTCCGTCATCAGCATGTCTGCTTCCCGCTTGTCAACACATCTCAGCAAGACCATGTCAAAGTTTCACTTGTATAACACATCATTACTCAGGAGAAAATTACCAGTTAACCTTCTCAATGTCTTCTTATCTTTGTTAGAGGCTCCAAATGGATATTCTTGATTTCAGAGAAACACTTCAATGTCATGATACCAAGGTTTATCGTCTTCAACATCTTCGATGGCAAAGATGTAGGCAGGTATCTCTAGACATCTTACATTAATCTGAGGATAATCATTCCAAAAGTTTACCACAATCATAGAGGCCAGAGTCGCCAACGTATCTGCCATCCTATTCTCATCACGAGGGATATGGGGAATGTCGACTCTATCAAAGAAAGGTAACAGTCTTCTTGTATAATCTCTGTATGGGATCAAATTATCTTGATGAGTCTCCCACTCTCCTGTGATTTGGTAGACTACCACGGCGGAATCACCATATACATCCAAATTCTTGATCCTTAAATCCACTGCCTCCTCAAGGACCATGATGCATGCTTCATACTGATAACACGAAATCGTATATATATTTTGATGCATAATTCAACTAAAGTTTAACCGTTTTCGATCCGATTTCGGGTTATTTCTGTGTTATTTGTCTGATGTTTTGCAGGTATTCAACGATCACGTCTAAACAAGGAAACATGAAGAAAAGAAGCAATCTCAGATGAAATATGGATGAAAAAGGAGTGAAAACATCATGAAAAGCGCAGAAAGCTGTTTTTGCTGATGTGACGACCGTCACAGCTCCATGACGACCGTCACACGGGTGACGACCGTCACACCTTGTGACGACCGTCATGCAGGCAAAAACGCCCCGCTTCAATTACACGTTAAAGAAGCAGTTCCAAGTCCCAAATAGTGGACCACTACCCCCTGAATTATCTGCCTCAAAGTCCACTCTCTCCAGCAGTAACCGTTAGAATTCCATCTCTATAAAAGGGGAAGAAGGGGACCTCAGAAAGGGAGCCGCATTCATACAATGAAGTGCTACCAAATTTATTTCCAGAGCAAATCTTTCCAGTTTAATATTCTTACTTGTTTCTCTTTATTTTTCTTGTATTCCATTTTCATTCTTCTGTAATTTCTACTTTCATTGTACGATCAATTTGGCATAAAGACCAGAATCCTGCCAACATCTGTGGAGGATCTGCCCAAAGGCCAATTGGAATATTTACAGGTTTCTCATTTCAATTGTAATTCCAGTTTTATTATAATGCAAATCATTATTTATTATTTTTATTTATGTTTTATCTTTCCCAAATCCATGTCTAGCTAAACTTAGGTAATCAATATGTAGTAATAATTCGAAAGGGATTTGATAACAACTGGTTGAAAAACTTTCTTTTCAAAAGTAATTTATGGTCTAAGTGTTTAAAATTAATGTACTGAATAAACCTCGTCGCGAAAGTGAGAACTTATTTAAAAGTAATTTTGCCACGAAAGTGGGAAATTAATTAAGATACGAACCAACAAGCGAAAGTTGCGGTAAGATCAGATAGTAAACACTAGTCATCCATTTTAATAACAGCGAAAGCATTTTAAAATGAATTAGAACTTAGAGATTTCCAAAAAATAATTTTAACCCCGAATGGGACGCGAAAGTGTACGTTTGGCCCTTAGGATTATGATTAGCGTCAATAACCATCGTGAGGCGAGAGTCTTTAAATCACCATTTTCTGCTTAAATAAACTCTGAAAATTATTTCATACACCGGTAACTTGTCAAATCCCTGAAGAACACAATTACTGCATATCGATTCAATCAATTATAATCTAAGTAGCATTCTTATTTCCCTTTTAGTGACAATCTTATTCCCTTAAACATATTCTACCTAGCTAAACATAGTAACTCCTGAGAACACTAGATTGATTACGAGTCCCTGTGGGATCGATATCTATTATTACTACGCGATAGACTGTGCACTTGCAGTTAGGTTGTATTAGACATAGAAAGTCGCGATCAAGTTTTTGGCGCCGTTGCCGGGGACCCGTTTAGTCAATAGTGTAACCTTCTGTTACGCCGTATAGAATAGGTTAACAATTTTCATTTTTCCTTTACTAGTGCTGTCGATTGTATGCCAAGTAATCGCTCACCAGGCGATATCTTGAAACCTTCAGTCGCAGAACTAGAACGCTTCTTACATCTAAGAAGCCGAATCATTGAGTACCAACTCAAACATAACATTCCCGATCCTCTCACTCCCATTCCCAAATCCCAAGAAGAATCAAACATGGCTGAAGGACCTCCAAACAAACCGCTGAAGGCATACGCTACACCCTCTCAGATGGAGCCTAGAAGTAGCATTGTTGCCCCAGCTATTACCCGAAATGATTTTGAGCTGAAACCTTCATTGTTGTCAGCTGTACAACAAAACCAATTCTCAGGAAACGCAACTGAGGATCCGAACGAACATCTAACGAAGTTTGTACAATACGCACACACAGTGAAAGCAAATGGAGTAACTCCAGACGCGATAAGACTTCGTCTTTTCCCATTCTCTCTTAGAGACAGAGCGTGGACATGGTTACAATCTTTACCGTCCAACTCCGTTACGACGTGGGAACAATTGAAGAACGTCTTCTTAGCGAGATATTTTCCGCCAAGCAAAACTGCTATGCTTAGAGCTCAAATCAACGGATTTCGACAAAAAGATACTGAATCTCTTTACGAAGCATGGGAACGATTCAAAGATATGATGAGAACATGTCCTCACCACGGTCTAGAAGACTGGGTGACAATCCATACTTTCTATAATGGGCTTCTATACAATACTAGATTAACAATAGACGCTGCCGCGGGCGGTGCACTTATGGATAAGCCATACGATGAAGCCTATCAATTAATCGAAAACATGTCACAAAACCATTGCCAATGGGGAGGTGAACGCACTCCAACAGAGAAAACCACAACGAAAGGTGGGATGTACGAGATCAGCAGCCTTGAAAAGTTCAACGCTAAAGTAGATGCTCTAGCACAGAAGATTGATAGTCTGACCGTTAACCCCACTGCAACCGTCACTGCCGTAACTCCAAATTGCGAGTTATGCGGAAGCACCACTCATGATGCACACGAATGCCCATTGCTAGCCGGAATCCCACCAGACCAGGTGAATTATGCTCAAAAAAATCCTTACGCAAATACCTATAACCCAGGTTGGCGAAATCATCCAAACTTTTCTTACAAAAGCGAAAATGCATTGCAAATGCCTACTGCTCCGCCAGGATATCAGAAACCAGCTGCTGCTCAGACTGCACCTAGGAAATCAAACCTCGAGTTGATGATGGAAAAATTCATAGCTACTCAAGCTCAAACAAACAAAGAATTCCTGAATCAAAACATACACACTAGCGAGCAAATTAAACAGTTGACAGGAAACGTAGACGCTTTAGCCACCCACAACAAAATGTTAGAAACACAGATATCACAAGTGGCTCAACAACAAGCCTCTGCTGCCGCACCTGCTGGCACATTTCCTGGACAACCCGAACAGAATCCAAAAGGCCAAGCAAATGCTGTAATACTAAGAAGTGGAAAAGAATTGGACGAACCGATCGATCCGAGGACCGAAAACTCAGCCATGCAACAAAAACCAACTGAACAAGCAGAAAAGGAATCCGAGTTAGAGAAGAAGGAAGACAACGAGAAGGAGGATACCGCAAGTGAAAAAACTCAAGCACCTCCAGCGCCATATAAACCACCTATCCCTTATCCTCAAAGATTAATAAACTCCAAAACTTCAGGACAGTTTAGGAAATTTGTAGAGCTCCTTAAACAACTGAATATTACTATTCCTTTTACAGAAGCGATAACTCAAATGTCGTCATACACTAAATTTCTCAAAGAAATCCTGTCGAATAAGAGGAAGATCGAGGATAACGAAACAGTTACACTTACTGCAGAGTGTAGCGCCATTATTCAAAACCGCATGCCTCCTAAATTAAAAGACCCAGGTAGTTTCTCCATACCCTGAGTCATAGGAAAGTTCGTAATAGACAAAGCTCTATGCGATTTAGGAGCCAGTATCAGTGTTATGCCTTTATCTATATGCAAAAAGCTGAATATGGGAGACCTAAGACCAACCAAAATGTCTGTTCAATTAGCTGACCGATCAGTAAAATACCCCGTCGGAATACTGGAAAACGTTCCAGTACGCATAGGACAATTCTACATTCCAACCGACTTCATAATAATGGACATCAAGGAGGACACTGTTACCCCAATTATCCTAGGAAGACCGTTCCTAGCTACAGCCGGAGCGATTATAGACGTGAAGAAAGGAAGACTAACATTCGAAGTAGGAGAAGAAAAGATAGAGTTCATTCTCACCAAGTTCTTACAAGCACCAGCCATAGACGATACCTGCTATTTAGTAGACGAAATTGACGAATGCATAAGAGAACTTGAAAATGAAGAGACCAAGTATTCAGAAATAATAAAGATTCAAATACCCGATATTTCTGAAGACGACGATTGGCGTAAATCGTATAAAGACGACAGCCTAAGCGAAAGCTTAGCACTGACTCCAAACCACATGCCAGGTCCGAAGAACCCATCTTTAGAACTTAAAACACTACCCAAAAACCTTAGATATGAATTTCTAGACGATGAACTAAAAAGACTAGTGATAGTCAACGCTGACTTAGGACAAACAGAAACCGAAAAGCTATTAGAAGTCCTAAAGAAGTATCCCACCGCGTTAGGCTATAACATAAGGGATCTAAAAGGTATAAGCCCTTCGATCTGTATGCATCGAATTACAATAGAGGAAGACTCTAAAACCTCTCGAGAGCATCAGAGAAGACTGAACCACATCCTGAGCACTGTAGTCAGAGATGAAGTAAAGAAATTGCTAGATGCAGGAATCATCTATCCGATCTCCGATAGTGAATGGGTCAGCCCAGTTCATGTCGTACCAAAGAAAGGAGGAGTCACTGTAGTTAAAAACGAAAAAGGCGAATCAATAACAAAAAGAGTCGTGAACGAAAGCAGGATGTGCATTGATTATAGGAAGCTTAACAAGGCCACACGAAAAGATCACTTCCCGTTACCCTTCATAGACCAAATGTTGGAAAGATTAGCCAAACATTCATATTTCTGCTATCTAGATGGTTATTCAGGATTCTTCCAAATTCCCATTCATCCTGATGACCAAGAAAAGACTACATTCACCTGTCCCTATGGTACTTTTGCTTACCGCCGAATGTCGTTCGGACTCTGTAATGCTCCAGCAACCTTCCAAAGATGCATGATGGCAATCTTTGCAGATTTCATAGATAACATCATGGAAGTATTTATGGACGATTTCTCGGTATGTGGACAAAGTTTCGAAGGATGCCTACAAAACTTAGAAATGGTATTAGAACGTTGTGTAAAAGTAAACCTCGTCCTAAATTGGGAAAAATGTCATTTTATGGTCCAACAAGGGATAGTTCTAGGACATGTCATATCAGATAAAGGAATTGATGTAAACAAAGCTAAAATAGAGATTATAAAAGATCTCCAACCTCCAAAATCCGTACGAGAAATATGGAGTTTTCTAGTACATGCCGGTTTCTACAGAAGATTTATAAAAGATTTTTCGAAAATCACAAAACCTCTAACCGGCCTGTTGATGAAAGATGTTGAGTTCGTCTTCGACGACGACTGTCTAAAAGCATTCGAAACATTAAAATCAGCCCTTATCACCGCACCAATCATGCAACCACCCGATTGGCGACTACCGTTCGAAATAATGTGCGATGCGAGTGATTATGCCGTAGGCACAGTTCTAGGACAAAGGAAGGACAAGAAACTCCATGCCATCTACTATGCCAGTAGAACCTTAGATCCTGCCAAAATGAACTATGCTACCACAGAAAAGGAACTTCTAACAGTTATATTTGCGCTTGACAAATTCCGTTCTTACTTAGTAGGAGCAAAAATTATCATATACACAGACCACGCTGCCATAAGGTACCTAATAAGAAAAAAGGATGTCAAACCAAGACTATTGAGATGGATCCTGTTATTACAAGAGTTTGACTTAGAAATCAAAGATAAGAAAGGAACCGAGAACGTTGTTGCAGATCACCTATCCCGAATAGAAGGCATCAGACATGAACCAGTACCGATAAATGACGATTTCCCGTACGAACGTCTGATAGCCAAATTAGAAAGTGACATACCCAACTCAATCTCGGAAGATCCAAAATTCGAAAAAGCCGTAGAAGCCGTCTATGCCCAAGTCACATTACCCTGGTATGCTGACATTGTTAATTACCTCGCTGCAGGCGTGCTTCCACCGGATCTCACTTATCAACAAAAGAAGAAATTCTTCCACGATCTGAAACACTATTATTAGGACGAACCTCTACTCTTCAAGAGAGGGGCCGACAACATATACCGTCGCTGTGTCCCAGAGGAAGAAATAGAAAATATCATTTCCCAATGCCATTCAGCACCATATGGTGGGCATGCTAGTACATCCAAGACGTGCGCTAAGATTCTCCAGGCCGGCTTATTCTGGCCTAACCTCTGGAAAGACGTTCACATCGCTGTGCTAAAATGTGATCGATGCCAACGAACCGGCAACATCTCAAGACGCGATGAAATGCCTCAGAAAGGAATCTTAGAGGTAGAAATCTTTGACGTATGGGGAATATATTTCATGGGACCATTCCCACCTTCTTTTGGTAATCACTACATACTCGTCGCTGTAGACTACGTGTCTAAATGGATAGAAGCCATTGCTGCTCCAACAAACGACGCACGAGTAGTAATCAAACTCTTCAAAAACACAATCTTTCCTAGATTCGGTGTACCCAGACTCGTCATTAGTGACGGCGGTTCTCACTTCATATCGCGAATATTCGATAAACTTCTCTCTAGATATGGAGTCCGACACCGAGTAACTACACCCTATCACCCGCAAACTAGCGGACAAGTAGAGGTCTCGAACAGAGAAATAAAACATATATTGGAAAAGACTGTCGCTACCTCAAGGAAAGATTGGTCGTCAAAGCTACAAGAAGCTTTATGGGCTTATAGGACCGCTTTTAAGACACCAATAGGTACTACCCCCTACAAATTAGTTTACGGTAAATCCTGCCATCTCCCTGTAGAATTAGAACATAAGGCCTTTTGGGCCATTAAGACACTCAATTTCAACTACACCGAGGCAGGAGAAAAGCGAATCTTGAACTTACACGAATTGGAAGAACTTCGATTAGACGCTTACGAAAATGCCCGTATCTATAAAGAACGAACTAAAAAGTGGCATGATAAACGTTCAGTCAGGAAACAATTCAGTGTGGGAGACATCGTATTGCTCTTTAATTCAAGATTAAAACTCTTCCCAGGTAAACTAAAATCTAGGTGGTCTGGACCCTATGAAGTGACTAAAGTACTTCAGAGTGGAGCTGTCGAAATTACCGATAAGACGAATGCACCGTTTATCGTAAATGGGCAACGTCTAAAACATTATAATAAGAACGACAACAGCCCTCAAGTCAGCAATATAACATTGCTTGAGCTTCCAGCTCAAACACCCGAATAGGTTCTCACCAAACTATCGTCAGGCTTTAGACATTAAAAACAACGCTTACTGGGAGGAAACCCAATTTCCCTCGTTATCGTATTTCAATTTTTCTTTAAAATTTTACTTTGAAAATCCAACAAAAATTCTAAACTTATAATTATTATTACTTTTTACTTTCGTTTGTTTTCATATTTTTTATTTTTTATTTTTCTCTTTTGTCTTTTGTTTCTACCGCTTTTTGTTTTCAAAAATCCTGACTTCAAACTCCTGTTTTAAACTTTTCAGGATTTTTAAAGTCTTCAAAACATTCCTTCTGTTTTCTCCGAATTACCTGCGAGTATGGCCGAGTACGACTTCACAAAGGTTCACTTTCGAGGACTAGCTCAAAAGGCAAGATTTGCAGCACTAGCTGAAAGAGAATTCGCCTTAACGCTGTATTATGATAAGTCTACCATGGATAAACTAGGAATCACAGATAGCATTCAATACCTGTTCAATCAACTGGGTTGGGAGAACACTGCTTTGAAAACACGTTTTGCTACCTACAAGGATCTTACCTATGAATTCCTTAGTTCTTTCAGATACATACCCAACTATGGCTTTGGATCCAACACAGAGCTGATTACCTTCCGATTGTTTGGAATGGACCAAACCCATAGCCGGATGTCACTAGCTAACCTCTTAGGATTTCCTAGCGGACCGCATGTGTTCATCAGTGTAGAAGATGACGATATTGATTTTCAACTCGACCAATTCTGGGGTAGAATCACAGGCGACTATCACCCTGAACCAGACAAAATGTATAATGATGATATCCATAACCCAAATTTCAGATACTTCCATAAGATACTAGCTCACACCCTGTTTGGGAAAGAAGAAAATATTACTGCAGTATCTAAAGAGGAGTTATTCATCATGTTCTGTGCTTCTCAGGGACGTACAGTAAATGCAGTGCCTTTCATGATGAGATCTTTCAAACGCCTCACGCAGGAACCACATACACCTATTCTTATAGGAGGCCTCGTGACAATGATTGCCCACGAGCTTGGCCTTAGATTCCACTTAAATGCAAGCACTCGTTTTGGCACCATCCGACCCATGAACATACAATTCTGCTTTAACAGGCGCATTTTAGGAACTATGGGACCTGGACCGTATGAGTACCTCATTAACGAAAAACCAGTACAGCTATTCACACTGCCTGATCACCTGATGACAAGTATCCATAATAAGGACAAATGGCTTTATAAACTGGACGAGCCTATGGGACCCCCTTCACCACAGTCAACACCACAGAACTATATGTATGACAGTGACCACATCTCTGAGGCACACGACTATATGTACTATGAGGATGCTGTATCTGAAACTGAAGTAGACCCTATGACTCCTCCGCACTACAACACCTATCCTGAGCCTATCCCTGAGGAGACCACCGACAAAATGGATACTGTCCTACTACGATTGGACAATGTTGATGCAGCTCTGACTACTGTAAAAGATGACATCGCAGGCATACACAACGAACTAGTAGTCTTCATGGACTTAGTCTGTGACCAGCTCGACTACTACGCACGAAAGTTCGATGAGTTGAAGACACGAAAAGACCAGATACTAGTTTTAGCAGTAGATTCAGTTTAGTTTGGTTTGGTTTAGTTTCGTTTCATCATTTGGAATTTTCGCATTGTTACTTTCTTTATGTACTACATACAATCATTTCAATTTCATGTTATTTCAATCATAATCTTTATTCAATTATTCTATTTTTATGTTACTCTTTGTTTGTTGGTTGTTATAACACATTGTCGTATCAATACTAGGCCTAAAAGTCACTGCAAGAACGCCCTCAGAGCAAAATTCTGCGTTCTGCAGATTTTGCTGCTGTGACGAACGTCACAGGATCCTGACGAGCGTCACGCGGGTGACGACCGTCACACCTACGTGACGACCGTCACGAGCCCAGAACTGCTATCTGATATAACAGGGTTGCGTTTTCTCTCCCACTACCCTCATTTCAACTTCCAATCATCAAAACTCCTCCCCCACTACAAATTTTCGTTCCCCCCACATTGAACCATATATTTCAACTCCAATCTTAACTTCCAACCACACTTCTGTCAGTTATTCCCACTCTGCAGAAAAACCCCAATCTTCAGAACCCTCTCAATCTTCCAACAATGGCAAGAAATGCAGAAACCCCAGATATCAACAACATTATCTTCAGCGAAGGTGACTTAGGCGAGAGACAGCGAGCAAACTACATCGCATTTCATCAGAGGTCGCTCCAGCCGACTCATTATCCACACATCCCGTCGCTTACGGAGCTAGGCCTCCTTGAAGGCGTAACTTGGATGCTTCAACGAGCAGGCATCTGGAATCTCTGCACCAATCCACTGCCAACATACGAACAACTCCCTCTCGAGTTCTTGAGTTCGTTTACTTACGTCACATCCAGCGGCGACCTCAACCAACATTCCGGTGCCGCATGTTTCCGGATGTCCGGCACAAACTATCAGATGCACCAAAACCAGATTGCCGCCATCCTACAGCTACCTCGAGGCGACAATGCTCACTGCCGCCTCACCGATCAGTTCTAGCATGAAGCTTTCGCGTTGTGGTACTAGTTGATCAGCATCAATGCCGATGGTTGGGACTCTCTGCACGCCACTCATATCCATAACCCAACCATCCGGTACTTTCACAGAGTGTTGAGCAACACAATTTTCTCCAGAGACAGCAACCATAAGGTGAACTCGAAAGAGTTTTTCTTCCTCCATTGCGTCTTCAACAACGAGCCTATCAACGCCGCTCCGTTTCTGCTGGCTCACATTCAGGCCATTGCACTTGGGCTGAACCTTGGCGACCGCCTCCAGCACCTCCGTTCCATCCCCTCGGTGTTCCTTGACACCGAACACTGCAGAGCCTTCCACCTTATCCGCTCCAGAGCTGACGGCAAGTACCATCCGGTAGTGCGTGGCAAGACCGTCCGAAGCATCATCCTTCCATCATGCACCCACACACACCCAGAGGATCGTACCAACTGGTTATTTGACCTCACTGCCCCTCCTGCTGCCGCTGTTCCTACTCAGGACCACACCCAAGGTTCTGACGATGAAATCCAAGCTGAGTTGGACAGGTCCGAGCAGCCAGAGCCATCCCAGCCTCCTCCTTCCGAAGGTACATCCCCTCGCCGCCGCCGCCATCATCCAGTGCCCGACTACACCGAAGAGGACCTCCGCCGCTCTCTAGACCAGCAGGCACAAATACTCGCGATACTGCAGCAGCAGAATCAGCGAGCTGACCAGTTCGAAGCTTGGCACCGGACTCAAATGCAACAACTTCAAACCGGCCAAGCTACCATTACTGAGAACCTGGCGAATCTGACTTTGCAGGTCGAAGGACTCCGAGACACCGTCTACCACACCTGAGCTATGAGTTATGAGGACAGAGTAGCCCTTGCCAGAGCCAGAGGACGCCAGCGCGGACGTGACCGAGGCAGCGGACGTGATTAGTTTCCCATTTTTCCTTATTTGTTTACTATATTTCCAGTTTATTTGTACTTTCATTTCAGTTGTACCTCCCTCTCGCATGTTTCAAAAATCAGTGGGGACACTGATTGAGATAGTGTGGGAGCGGAGCCTTTATTTCCATTCCACTGTACTTTGAATTTCGTAATTTCTATTTAAACACTTTCTATTTTTAGCAAATAAAGCTCGTTTATATATCCTTTTCCCGTTACGCAAACATCCCCACATCATTCAACGTAAACAAAAAAATTTGCGTTCGTTCCTCAAAAGCAAAAGCATCACGAGAATGCAACCGAATTCAAACCAAGTTTTGAAACTCCGAGGAAACGACAGTTCTAACAAAACCAGTACCGTCCTGACAACTTAGATCTCCGGTTTATGCGAGTCGGTTTCACTACCTACGCGTACCAAAGTCTCAAGTGTCTACGCAAACTCAGCCCCAAGTAGTTTATACTAGCAGTTAGCACCATCCTAAAGCACTTCTAAGCGAGCGACCGATGCAAATAAGTGTATGATCTCCAAAAATATGAAAAATCATGAAAAGAGAGCTAAATAGCCCAAAAATATAAGACACGTTTCCTTCTAAGTTAGGTGCTCCTCACCCGAGCATTTAGCCCAACGGCACGAAAACTCATGGAAAAATCAATGACATAAGCTTATGATCAATGTAGAAGATCAAAAACAAAAATGAGATCATATTCACTAACAGGTCGACTTGCCATGAAAGTGTATGGACAACGGGCTTAATGTGATTGCGCTAGAACAAACAGGGTGAACTTGCCGCGAGAACCTTGACGCCAAGCTACAGTAGCATGACTGGGACCGGTTTGCATAAGAAGGAGACCTCCGAAGACTTGTAGTCCAGTGTCGTCATGGTACTCGTCTTGTTCTTACCAAGAATCCCGGTTTTCCCCTACTTTGCGAACGAAGAAGATGCCTCGTGCTTGCCGACTTTTTCATGTTTTACTTGAGAACAAGCAAAGATTCAAGCTTAGGGAAGTTTGATAACACGAAATCGTATATATATTTTGATGCATAATTCAACTAAAGTTTAACCATTTTCGATCCGATTTCGGGTTATTTCCGTGTTATTTGTCTGATGTTTTGCAGGTATTCAACGATCACGTCTAAACAAGGCAACATGAAGAAAAGAAGCAATCTCAGATGAAATATGGACGAAAAAGGAGTGAAAACATCATGAAAAGCGCAAAAGGCTGTTTTTGCTGATGTGACGACCGTCACAGCTCCATGACGTCCGTCACACGGGTGACGACCGTCACACCTTGTGACGACCGTCATGCAGGCAAAAACGCCCCACTTCAATTACACGTTAAAGAAGCAGTTCCAAGTTCCAAATAGTGGACCACTACTCCCTGAATTATCTGCCTCAAAGTCCACTCTCTCCAGCAGTAACCGTTAGAATTCCATCTCTATAAAAGGGGAAGAAGGGGACCTCAGAAAGGGAGCCGCATTCATACAACGAAGTGCTGCCAAATTTATTTCCAGAGCAAATCTTTCCAGTTTAATATTCTTATTTGTTTCTCTTTATTTTTCCTGTATTCCATTTTCATTCTTCTGTAATTTCTACTTTCATTGTACGATCAATTTGGCATAAAGACCAGAATCCTGCCAACATCTGTGGAGGATCTGCCCAAAGGCCAATTGGAATATTTACAGGTTTCTCATTTCAATCGTAATTCCAGTTTTATTATAATGCAAATCATTATTTATTATTTTTATTTATGTTTTATCTTTCCCATATCCATGTCTAGCTAAACTTAGGTAATCGAAATGTAGTAATAATTCGAAAGGGATTTGATAACAACTGGTTGAAAAACTTTCTTTTCAAAAGTAATTTATGGTCTGAGTGTTTAAAATTAATTTACTGAATAAACTTCGTCGGGAAAGCGAGAACTTATTTAAAAGTAATTTTGCCACGAAAGTGGGAAATTAATTAAGATACGAACCAACAAGCGAAACCTGCGGTAAGATCATATAGTAAACACTAGTCATCCATTTTAATAACAACGAAAGCACTTTAAAATGAATTAGAACTTAGAGATTTCCAAAAAAAAATTTTAACCCCGAATGGGACGCGAAAGTGTACGTTTGGCCCTTAGGATTATGATTAGCATCAATAACCATCGTGAGGTGAGAGTCTTTAAATCACCATTTTCTGCTTAAATAAACTCTGAAAATTATTTCATACACCGGTAACTTGTCAAATCCCTGAAGAACACAATTACTGCATATCGATTCAATCAATTATAATCTAAGTAGCATTCTTATTTCCCTTTTAGTGACAATCTTATTCCCTTAAACATATTCTACCTAGCTAAACATAGTAACTCCCGAGAACACTAGATTGATTACGAGTCCCTGTGGGATCGATATCTATTATTACTACGCGATAGACTGTGCACTTGTAGTTAGGTTGTATTAGACATAGAAAGTCGCGATCACATACTCGACTTCATTATTGGTACAATTTAATGTCAATCTGGAAGTAAACGGGATATGAGACCCATGAGGAGTCACAATAATTGCTCCTATTCCTTTTCCATGAGCGTTGACAGCTCCATCAAAAATTAAACCCCACTGAGAACCCGGTTCAGGTCCTTCGTCTGGTAGAGGCTCTTCACAATCTTTCATTTTCAAGTACATCACATCTTCATTGGGGAAATCATCACTAACTTGATGGTCCTTAATAGGTTGATGTGCCAAATGATCGGCCAAAACACTTCCTTTAACAGCCTTCTGAGTGTGGTATTCAATATCATATTCTGATAATAACATCTGCCATCTGGAAATTCTTCCAATCAAAGCAGGCTTCTCAAAAATATACTTGATAGGATCCATCTTGGACACTAGCCAAGTAGTATGAATCAACATATATTGTCGCAGACGTCTAGCGGCCCATGCTAAAGCACAACAAGTTTTCTCAAGCATAGTGTATCTGGAATCATAGTCAGTGAACTTCTTACTCAAATAATAGGTAACATGCTCTTGTTTCCCTGTTTCATCTCGTTGACCGAGTACACAACCCATCAACTCCTCCAACACAGTCAAATACGTGATCAGAGGTTGTCCTTCGACCGGGGGAATTAGAATATGAGGTTTAAGCAAATACTTTTTGGTACTATCAAAAGCTTTTTGACAATCTTTAGTCCAAACGTAACCTTTTTCTTTCCTCAAAAGCTTGAAGATAGGTCCACACGTAGTAGTGATCTTAGATATAAATCGGGAAATATAGTTCAAGCGCCCCAAAAATCCTCTGACCTGTTTCTCTATAGTAGGAGCTGGCATTTCCTGAATAGCCTTAACTTTATCAGGATCCATGTCAAAACCTTTCTGGCTAACAATGAAACACAAGAGTTTCCCTGATCGTACACCAAACGTACACTTGTTAGGGTTCAAACGAAGCTTGTATTCTCTTAGTCGATCAAACAACTTCAGCAAATGCTTAACATGATCATCCTCAGTTTTGGACTTGGCTATCATATCATCCACATACACTTCTATTTCCTTATGCATCATGTCATGGAACAAAGTAGTCATAGCCTTCTGATATGTTGCGCCAACATTCTTTAATCCAAACGACATAACTCTATAACAGAAGGTGCCCCTGGGTGTGATAAACGATGTCTTTTCTCTGTCTTCAGGAGCCATTCTGATATGATTGTACATTTAAAATCCATCCATAAAAGAGAAGATCTCATACCTTACAGTGTTTTCTACTAGTATGTCGATGTAAGGAAGTGGGAAATCATCCTTCAGACTGACCTTGTTCAAATCTTTGTAGTCTACAGACATACAGACTTTTCCATCCTTCTTTGGAACAGGCACAATGTTGGCTAACCAAAGTGGATACTCAACAGTGACAAGAAAACCCGCGTCTATCTGTTTCTGTACTTCTTCCTTGATCTTCAAAGCCATATCAGGTCGGGTTCTTCTGAGTCTCTGCTTAATCAGTAGGCATTCTGGCTTCAAAGGTAAGTGGTGCTCAACTATAGTAGTGTCAAGACCAGGCATGTCTTGATATGACTAGGCAAACACATCGACAAACTCTTTAAGCAACTCAATCAACTGTTCTTTCATGTCAGACCTGAGCAAAGCTCCAATTTTCACTTCTTTACAGATTGCTTATGTACCTAGATTGATCACTCCTACAGGATCCTTATGAGGTTGAATAGCTTTATCTTCATTTTCGAGCAGTCTAGAGATCTCTTCTCGAATACCATCTTTTTCTTCTTCGGCCCCAAACATAAAAAATTCGATGTTCGGCGAAGGTAGCGGGTTATTATTCCCGAGATGTGGTTCGTGCAACAATTTTGATATATGAATAACAGTGGGGACTTCCACCATACTCCAATTCTTGACCAATAATCCTGGCATCACAAAGTCGGGAACGTCTTCATCGGAATCCTCTTCAGCGATAACATTGACTTTAAAACTGTAATCCCGACGTCTTGACCTAGGAGAGTAGAAAGGCACGTAGGCGTCTTCAGTCTCTGAGTCATACCCTGAGTCTTCCATGTAAGGTTCATAGTCTTCATACGAAATGGAGAGACTTGCAGAACAGTCTGATATATAGCCTTCAGATTCATCTTCAAACACTACATTGATATGAGGGGGATGGATGGTCCCTCCGCTGCGGAATACCTCTTCAATTGGTGGAATCTTTTGACTTTTGATAACCTGCCTAGCAGAACTGGTAGTAAAGCCGAGACCTTCTTTGTTCTTATTCTCTGGTAGAAACAACATCTTGCCCCAACCTGCTTGAGAACCACTGTTCACGACCTGTTGTGTGTCTTTGGAGGATGACATAGGTATTCTAGACTTCTCAGCACCACGGTCCACAATCAATAAGGCTTAAAACTGCGTTCCGACTTCTTCTTCAGCTTCAACATAGGAAAATGATGACAAGTGGCTTACCATCAAAGCTCGTTCTCCACAAACCGTAACCGTTTTACCCTCAAAAGTATATTTCAGCTTCTAATGCAGAGTAGAAGTAACTGCCCCAGCCTCATGTATCCACAGCCTCCTCAATAAACAGCTATAGGCGGCGCGAATATCTATGACCTGAAACGTGATCATAAAGATTTGCAACCCAATAGTCATTGGTAGATCCACTTCACCAATTTCCATCTTTCTGGATCCCTCAAAAGCTTTAATAATGACATGGCTCGGCCTCATCGGCGGTCCTTGATATGATAGCTTTGACAGAGTAGTCCTGGGCATCACATTCAAAGAGGACCCAATGTCAACCAATACGCTGGACAATGCGTCATTCCCACAATTTATCAAGATGTAACGCCATATTATGTTTTCTTCCCTCTTTTGGAAGATCTTCTTCATTAAATCTGAGATTGTTGCAAGAAGTAATATTATCGACAATGTTGTCAAATTGTTCCATCGTCATGTCCTGTTCAACATATGATTGCTCTAATACTTTTTAGAGAGCTTCTCTATGGGCTTCAGAACTCATGAGTAACTGTATCTACCACCTTGTACTCACTTCTCTTGATTAGCTTTAGAAATTCGTCCAGCTTGGACAAGTCAGACCTGTAACACCCCAAATCTAAACTTGCAGATAACAGGAAAAACAACCATTCATATAGCAAACAAAGCGCAGCAGCGTAAACATTGACTGCATGACGGTCGTCATGAGCCTGTGACGGTCGTCACACGGGCAAAATTCCTCACATCAGAGATGTTACACTTCAACCTGACAAACAACAATCATTATGCAACAACTTGCAATTATCATACGTAGCACGAAATTAGATGAACAATCACCAATGTATTACTTAATCATTTAATCATAAAACAACTCGTTATTACTTCTGGTGGAAGTTCGATAAAGTATACAACATGTTCCCTTAGACCAATTTAATAAAAACATCATAACAAGTTCAATCAACAATAACATCGACGGAAATAATAACAGCAATCGTCCATCCCCCCAAGAGTGCTACGTATCAGAGTGACCAACGACACCTTAACGGGAACTACGCTCTATTCCTGACTACCTGCAAATTACCACCAGAGGAGGTAACATACAACGGAAAAGGGTGAGATATCAATAATATAACATAAAGCATGATAGAAAACATGCCGGAAACTCATCACAGCATTATAGGTTCCGAAATCATAAACATCATCGACAACAACTGCGAGTAATCCATATCTCACATAAAAAACATTAACATACAACTAGCGTAGTTATGCGACCTTATGTGACTCAACAATGCGACTCAACTGTGCACATGCATGTGGTACCATTTTGGGAGACAACTCTCCACAACTCGGGATAGGGCCAACACCCCGAACCCATCTAGGAGCCAACACTCCAAAACTCGGGACAGGGCCAACACCCCGAACCCATCTAGGAGCCAACACTCCAAATAACGCCAATACAGGCACAACCGTCGCTAATCCAGGCCAAATGCTATGCCATGAAATGCATCTATTATGGACTACAACACAACCATAGCAACTATATAACAAGGCATTACGCCTACAACCAGAATGTCCATAACAGAGCATCATAACATCATACCACTCATACAACCATCACTTTCTACCCGTTCACCTACGGGAACAATGGCAACATAATTTCAACATTTACGACTGTTCATGTAAAGGAACATTACAACATCGTACCAACAAATAGGAACTCAAAGTGTTCATCCAAAACGGCTATTCCTATACGGTATAACATCAACATCAGTTCAACAATTAATCTTTAGCATCTTATCATAATAACAACATTACGACATCTTCTCACATAATTAATTACAAATCAATCACAACCAGGTAACTGTCCTTTTTGGCCAATTAGGTAAAACCATTAGAGCGTTGTACGAATAACCGTATCGCATATTCGTTCTACGTATTTGCCCATAAGGAAAACCTTAGAGCATCGCACTAATAACTACATAACACATTCATTCCTACATAGAAATCTGGTCCCATTAGGGAAACCTTTTCCTTAACATTTATCGATCAAAGAAAACTATACCTATGACTCGATTCCCACATGAATTCGATCATACTCCCAGTTATAGAATTGAACCCCACCCTTACCTTAGAATAGAGGCCAATTCCACGCTTCTGGTTCCGGTTCTGGTTTACGGAAACTCTCCTGAAATTCTCTTCCAATTTTCACCGATCGATGATTCTTCCGTTCTCCCCTTCTCTCAACTACGATACTTTCTTTTTAGTTATGTTTTTCTTTTCCAAAAACCGACAAAATGAGAGTAAGTGAAATGTGGAATAACCGTACTAAAATTCCCAACGTTCCAATTCTCTGGATTTTATTACTATGACAATCGTAACAAGTCCATGACGAGCGTCACGGTCGTGACGGTCGTCATATCAGAATAATTCAATTTTTTTCAATTTTTTTCTAGATAGAACATCTCTTTAGCTTTCCAACGCTTCGAACGGGGGTCAAATCCGACTTACGGATCAAGAGATATGATTTTTCGAAGTTTCCTAAAACTGCTACGGAATTTTACACTTTTTCCCGACAATTCGACTGATTCAATTTCCTTCCTTCTATCCAAACACATACTCAACTACGACTACGATGCAACGAGACATAGCAAAGTCGTAATTGAATTTAATCAAAATAAAACGGGCGTTACAAGACCCACCAGATTGCTCTATAATTGGATCCTTTGAAATTGGCTATTCAAATGAGATTCCCTTATCTTTTGAGGGTACCGAAGGATAAACTTGACTGCTTCTTGTTACTCTGCTAACGTCCGTGATATTAACAACTTAAGGCAAAGTAGGCAAAGGCACCTCCTTTCCGTTTTCCATCATCGTGGCGTTATATCTGTAAGGAACCGCCTTATTAGAAGTATAAGGGATGGGCCCAGGCACATTAATCATTAAAGGAGTTACCGCTGGTCTTCTACTGTCATACGTAACTTCAATGCGCTCCACTTTTTTAAAGTGAGGCACTATAACAAACGCTTCCTCAGTCTTTTCACCTGAAATCTTCTGATCAACCACATCACTTCTTCCCAAATAACCTTGGATCATGTTCACGGAGGACGAACCATGCTGGGGTAAAGGATTATCCTGCATGTTAGGATTGGAATCTTTGAAAGATAAGATTCGGTACTTAACCAGTCTTTGAACATTAGCCTTCAAACTGTAGCAGTTCTCGATGTCATGACCTAGAGCACCTTGATGATAAGGGAAAAATTTGTCAGCTCTGTTCCAGTATGTAAGATTATTGGGTATCTCAGGTAGAGATTTCGTCTGGATATGTCCTTTGTGGATTAAAACCGGGAATAGATCAGTGTATGTCATAGGGATGGGATCAGTTTATTCTTCTGTGTACACAGCCCTGATTGTTGAATGATGGTCGATTGTGCTGAGGAGATTGCTGATTTTGTTGATGTTGTGGCGGTGGAGCTCTGGGAGTTTGAGGTTGCTGATATGGCTGAGCAAACTGTGGTTGATAAGCTGGAGCATTGAATACTGGCGTCACTGCAGCAACTTGTTGTGATGGTGAATACCCTCTCTTTGATCGTCCTTGCTATACAACACTTACGTCCTGTTCTTTCTTCTTTACGAAATTACTCCCATACTTTTTAGCATTGCTGGGGGTAATTCCTTCTTTGACTAACCTTCCTTCACGGACCCCGTCTTCCAGACGCATACCCATGTTCACCATCTCAGTGAAATCACTGGACGCACTGGCTACCATCTTCTCGTAAAAAACAAACTGAGAGTCTTCAAAAAGATATTAGTCATTTCCTTCTCTTCTAATGGTGGTGTAACTTGAGCGGCTAACTCGCGCCAACGCTGAGCATATTCTATGAAATTCTCTTTGTCTTTCTGAGCCATGGCCCTCAACTGATATGGTCAGGAGCCATGTCCACATTATACTTGTATTGCTTAATGAAGGCTTCGCAGAGATCATTGAAAGTTTGAACCTTTTCATCGTCTAACCCCATATACCACTTGAATGTTGCACCTGTTAGACTGTCTTGGAAGTAATGAATAAGCAACTGATCATTGTCGGTCTGCGCGAACATCTTCCGAGCATACATGATACGATGGCTTTGTGGACAGGTGTTTACCTTATATTTTTCAAAATCTAGGACTTTGAACATCGGAGGAACCTTAACATTTGGAACCAGACAGAAATCATAAGCACTTTTACCAAACAATTCTTTCCCTCGGAGAGCTTTCAGTTCCTTCTGAATTTCAGAGAACTTATCCTGAAATCCATCCATTCTCTCTTTGAATCCAACAATTTCACTTGGTGACCCATGAAATATCGATTCATCTAGAACATACGAAGTAGCATTCACATTTGGAGGTGGCACGGTCATCACAGTAGTAGTTGCAGGAATGGCATGAATAATAGTTATAGCAGGAACTTCAGAAACAGGCGGACGTTAACCGTCTGGAGTGAAGAAAGAAGGCATCCCCCATGGGAAACCTGGTGGCATGCTGTAAGGAGTCTTAGTAGTAGCAGACACTGTAACGCCCATTTTAATTATTTAAGTTTTTCCCGTGTTATTTTATTATTGGCATGCCTTGTGTGGGAATTGTTGAGGATATACGGAACATAATATTAATATTATATAACTGATAATGATAATAATGGACAATTAATATTAATGTTGATATTATTATTATTATTATTATTATTATTATTATTATTATTATTTATTATTATTATTATTATTATTATTATTATTATTATTAATATTATGAAGATTTTGTTAATTGGAATTGTTTTGGATTAAAAAGGAGAAAATGAGGATTAATATTATTATTGGAATTAAAAAGAGAATTTTGGGGTATTAGGGGCATAAGTGCCATTTTGGAAGAAATAGAGGAAGGGAAAGAACACGAGCGTGAAGGAGAAGAGCACGGTCTAGCAAGTGAAGAGAAAGCTTGAAGAGTGCGATCAAGAGGAAGAAGAAGTGAGTTTGGCGGTGGTATTCTTGAAGATTCATTGATTGAAGCTGCATTTGTGGTTAGGGGGGGGGGGAATCCTTTAAAATTGGTAGAATGCATGAATATTAGGTAGAAGGGGATTTCCCTTAACCCCATAAGTTTGATGATTATGTTTTACTTGGTATTGTGTTTAATTGGAGTGTTGTTGAATAGAAAGTTTATCAGACCGAGTGTGTTGCCGTGGGGAGCTCCAGTGTTGTTGGTAAAGAAGAAGGATGGTAGTATGCGTTTGTGCATCGATTACCGTCAGTTGAACAAAGTGACCATCAAGAACAAGTATCCTCTTCCAAGGATTGATGATTTGGTGGATCAGTTAGTGGGGGCTCGTGTGTTCAGTAAGATTGATTTGAGGTCGGGTTATCATCAGATCAGAGTGAAGGATGGTGATATTCAGAAGACGACGTTTAGAACTTGTTATGGACACTATGAGTATACTGTGATGCCTTTCGTAGTGTCTAATGCGCCGGGAGTATTCATGGAGTATATGAACCGGATCTTCCATTCTTATTTGGATCAGTTTATTATTGTGTTCATTGATGATATACTGATTTATTCTAAGTCGGAAGAAGCGCATGCGGAGCATTTAAGGATCGCTTTGCAAGTGTTGAAGGATAACAAGCTGTTTGCCAAGCTATCGAAGTGTGAGTTCTGGATGAAGACAGTGAGTTTCTTGGGGCATGTGATTTCTAGTGATGGTGTAGCAGTAGACCTGTCAAAAGTGAATGCGGTATTACAGTGGGAATCATCAAAGACGGTAACGGAAGTTAGAAGCTTTCTGGGTTTGGCAGGGTATTACCGGAGGTTTATTGAAGGATTTTCTAAATTGGCGTTGCCATTGACTCAGTTAACAAGAAAGGATCAAGCTTTTGTGTGGGATGCTGCCTGTGAGGAAAGTTTTGAGGAGCTGAAAAAGAGGTTGACTTCAGCGCAAGTGTTGGTATTGCCGACTCCGAGTGAGCCTTTTGTGGTGTATTGTGATGCGTCTAAGTTGGGATTAGGCGGAGTTCTTATGCAGAATGGTAAAGTGGTAGCTTATGCTTCGCGGCAATTGAGGATGCATGAAAGGAATTATCCTACTAATGACCTTGAGTTGGCTGCGGTGGTTTTTGTGTTGAAGATTTGGAGACATTATTTGTTTGGTTCGAGGTTTGAGGTATTCAGTGATCATAAGAGCTTGAAGTATTTGTTTGATTAGAAAGAGTTGAATATGCGGCAGAGAAGATGGTTAGAATTCTTAAAGGATTATGATTTCATCTTGAGTTAGCATCCCGAAAAGGCGAATGTTGTTGCGGGTGCTTTGAGCAGGAAGACAATTCATATGTCAGCTTTGATGGTGAAAGAGATGGAGCTAATTGAGCAGTTCAGAGATTTGAGCATGGTGTGTGAGTTTACGACAGATGGTGTGATGTTGGGCAAGTTGCAAGTGAGGAATGATTTCTTGGATATGATTAGAGAAAATCAAAAGTTGGATGTGAAATTTGTGGATTTGATGCGAGAAGCAAGAAGTGACTCCGGTAGTGATTTCATGTTGGATAGTGCAGGTGTGTTGAGATTTCGGGGCAGAATTTGTATGCCGGATAATAACGAGCTGATGAAGTCAATTTTGGACGAAGGACATCGTAGTAGCCTAGGTATCCATCAGGGAGCTACAAAGATGTATCATGATTTGAAAAAGTTATTTTGGTGGGCTAGCATGAAAAGAGATATCGCTCGGTTTGTTTATGCTTGTTTGACATGTCAGAAATCAAAAGTGGAACATCAGGAACCGTTTGGTTTGATGCAATCGTTGGAAATTCCGGTTTGGAAGTGGGAATGTATAGCCATGGGTTTTGTTACAGGATTGCCGAACACGACAAGAGGATTTTACACCATTTGGGTGATTGTGGATCGGCTTACGAAGTCTGCGCATTTTGTACCGATTAATATCAGTTTTCCGTTGGAGAAGCTGGCAGAGATTTATATTCGGGTGATTGTGAAGCTTCATGGTGTGCCGTCAAGTATTGTGTCAGATAGAGATCTGAGGTTTACTTCAGAATTTTGGAAGAGTTTGCAGGAAGCTTTGGGCACTGAGTTAAAGCTGAGTTCATCATATCATCCTCAAACCGATGGACAATCAGAGAGGACTATTCAGTCGTTGGAGGACTTGTTAAGAGCTTGTGTGTTGGAAAAAGGTGGTGCGTGGGATACTGATTTGCCGTTGGTAGAGTTCACGTACAACAACAGTTACCATTCTAGTATCGGAATGACACCGTTTGAGGCTCTTTATGGTAGGAGGTGCAGAACTCCTCTGTGTTGGTACGAAACGGGTGAGAGTGTTGTTTTGAGACTAGAGATTATGCATCAGACTACTGAGACAGTTCAGATGATCCGTGAGAAGATGAAAGCGTCTCAGATTAGGCAGAAGAGTTATCATGATAGCCGAAGGAAGGAGTTGGAATTCAATGAAGGTGACCGTGTGTTTTTTAGGGTTAACCCAGTGACCGGTGTAGGACGTACATTGAAGTCCAAGAAGCTGGATCCGAAGTTTCTCGGGCCTTATCAGATTTTGCATAGGATTGGTGTTGTGGCATACAGGGTGGCGCTGCCGCCGAAACTTTCGAACTTGCATGACGTGTTTCATGTGTCGCAACTTTGGAAGTATGTATCGGATCTGTCTCACGTGATTCAGAGAGATGAAGTTCAAGTGAGAGAGAATCTAACCGTTGAGACGATGCCGTTGAGGATCGAGGACCGCAAGATGAAACGACTTAGAGGGAAAGAGATACCTTTGGTGAGAGTGGCTTGGGGAGATGCTGCAGGAGGCAGTGTGACTTGGGAATTGGGAAGCAGAATGCGGGAAGCTTATCCAGAGTTTTTTCCATCAAGTATTTTCGAGGACGAAAATAATTAAAGTGGGGGAGAGTTGTAAGGCCCATTTTAATTATTTAAGTTTTTCCCGTGTTATTTTATTATCGGCATGCCTTGTGTGGGAATTGTTGAGGATATAAGGAACATAATATTAATATTATATAATTGATAATGATAATAATGGATAATTAATATTAATGTTGATATTATTATTATTATTATTATTATTATTATTATTATTATTATTATTATTATTATTATTATTATTATTATTATTATTATTATTATTATTATTATTATTAATATTATAAAGATTTTGTTAATTGGAATTGTTTTGGATTAAAAAGGAGAAAATGAGGATTAATATTATTATTGGAATTAAAAAGAGAATTTTGGGGTATTAGGGGCATAAGTGCCATTTTGGAAGAAATAGAGGAAGGAAAAGAACACGAGCGTGAAGGAGAAGAGCACGGTCTAGCAAGTGAAGAGAAAGCTTGAAGAGTGCGATCAAGAGGAAGAAGAAGTAAGTTTGGCGGTGGTATTCTTGAAGATTCATTGATCGAAGCTGCATTTGAGGTAAGGGGGCGGGGATCCGTTAAAATTGGTAGAATGCATGAATATTAGGTAGAAGGGGATTTCCCTTAACCCCATAAGTTTGATGATTATGTTTTACTTGGTGTTGTGATTCTGAGTTGTTGATGATATGTTGATGATATGTTGATTCCATTGCATGTGCTGTTTGATCAATTTTGAGGGTTTCCAGGTAGTTCGAAGTTTATGGCGAAGTTGATTAATTGAGTAAAGCTGACATTTAATCAGGTTTAATCCAGAGTAGATTCTGCAATTAAGTTGTTGAATGTTGAGCCGATGTGATGAGAACTGGTTTGAGTAGAATCGCCTGAGTTCGGGGCGTTTTGCCGACTCTGAGCAGTATTATTTTTCTAAAATCGCAGACGTTCTCCAGCTACTTTGCTGGGCGAGTGAGTAGCGAATCTTCGCTAGGGATTCGCTGGGAGAACTGGGTAGCGAGTGCTTCCAGTAGCCACTGTCTGGCTTCGCTAGGGAGTTCGCTGAGCGAGCAAGTAGCGAGCATTCGCTGATGCTTCGCCTAGCGAGTGAGCCAGTGAGCATGATAGTGTTGTGTATTTTTGTGTTGTGCTGTTCTGTTCTCTTGTGCTGTTGGACCCTTGTTGGTCGTGATTGATTATGAGATTGATGTTGTATTAGGGAGAGTGTATGTGTGGTGTTGGAATGTAATTTCCATGTTAATCATTTGAATTGGATATTTCGATTGGTGTATGACATGATACATGTATGTGGTGATGTGTGGAATATATATATATATATATATATATATATATATATATATATATATATATATATATATATATATATATATATATATATATATATATATATATATATATATATATATGTGTGTGGTGTATGAGGATGGGTCAATAGGATCGTGTGCATCGTGGGTGCTTGCATTTGCTGTGTACATTGGTGTCTTGCATAGCATGTGGGGAGCGTAAGTGATTCACTCGTGCTTCAAATGGGGAGCGTAAGCGATCTATCATGAAATTGATTATATTAGCTCAGGAGGAGCGTAGTAGGGATAGATCGTGTCTCGGATGGAGCGTAAGCGATCTATCCTGAAATTGATTATATGGGCTCAGGAGGAGTGTGGTAGGGATAGATCATGTCTCAGATGGAGCGTAAGGGATCTATCCTGAGTTTGAGTTGGTATCGCATATCATTGTGTCGAGTTGCATATGTTGCATATGTTGCATTGTTGGTGTGTTGTGTTGGCGTGGGACAGTAGGTCCGAATTGATGTATGATGAATGATGTTTATGTGTTGTCTACCTTTTATTCATGTACATTATTACCGTTATAATTTTGATCGTGATTTCTCACCCCTTGTTTTTGTTGTGGTCTGTGCTTCTTTGGAAGTACAGACAATCCAGGTGCGTAGCTAGCTTGGATTGTGGCAAGTCGAGTCGTAGGGATGCTCTGATACGTAACACAGGGTTTTTGGGAGTTATTTATCTGTTTGATGATTTTGCTTATACTCTGTGTTGTATCACGTTTTGATGGATTCATTGATGATGTTTTGTATATTTTGGGCAGATGGCCGAACATGATGTACATATATGTATATATGTTGTGACAAATTTCTTTTCAGCTGCTTATTTTGAAAATCTTTTAATGAAATGTTTTGTGGAAATTTTTGTGAAAAGTAATATCCCACTTTTGGAAGAGAAACTCTGATATTTAAATTGATTTATTCACATTTTATTTAAGTTGGAAAGTGGGGTGTTACAGGAACCATTGGGATCGGTGCTGATACAACTTCAGATATGATGGTTCTTTGAATGTTGTCTTGATTGTTGAGTGCCGCTTGATTTGACAGTGCTTCAACCAACCCATTCAATCTTTCTAAGCTTTCTTTCAGAGTGGTAACTTCATTACGGAGCATTCTGTTTTCTTGTTCAAGTTGATCCATTCTTTGGTGTTGACTGGCTCGAGTGTTGTACTTGTGATTCAGTTTGTCTGTGAAGATGCAGCAAGAGTGAGACCCTGGAATGCAAAGGATGCTATCCTGATGCATATGCAAATGCAGATGCAAGATGCAAAAATGCAGAATGCAGACTGCAAGATGCAGATGAAAGGTTACATGGAACTCAAGTATTTATAAATGTCACAGAGTATCAAAGAAAACTTGTTTATTATTTTTTGATAACATATTACAAATAAATATTCTTGAAAGAGTCCTGACATAATAGATAAATAAAATCTAATAAAGTCCTAAGAAAGTCTGGTGTTGTGCCGCTTGATCTGCTCTTCTAGCTGGACTTTCTTAAATATAAGCTTGTCCAACAGTCAGTTTCCAAGGAATAGTCTGATATGAGGAAAATAAATCCTCCATCTTGTTTCTTTTCTTGTCAGTTGTTCACTTGGATTTTTGATAATGAGGAAAGTCTCTTGTCTTTGAACTTCTATTGATCTTCAATGAGAGCGTCTAACTTCCTTAAGTCATCCAAGTTAAGACTCTTAAAAGAATATTTCAAAATATTTTCTTTTGTAATCCATATTGGTTCTGTAATGTTTATAAATAAAGTTGAATTCCATGAAACCAAGGCAATATGATGCTTTATGAATGCACAAATACAGGCAAGCACACAAATACACAAAGATAAACAAACAGGAAACCTAGGTTTGCAACGAGCATGGAGCAAAGGGTATACCCATCCCTAAAGGGTGTGGACTAAAGGTTGATTATACCTATAGAACAAGGTTCTAAAAAGTTCCCAAAATCATTAGTCTATCTTTCGGATATTATCAATTTCCCGAATACTCGGTGGTTAATAATATTCTCAAGAGAACCTCTTTTGAGTGTAGCATCGCGTATCAACTACTTCGGGAATACTCCCTCATAGTCATCGCACTACGTCCTATGAAAGGCCAAGTGGGGTTAAAAGTAACTAAAGGTCCCCAGTATCACAGGCTCTTAGGTCAAAAATATCAAGTGTTTTTACAAATACTCGTTCAACAGTGCTAATTTTCAAGAGGGCCTCAACTGAGCAGTGATTCTCAAGTCAGCTTGGTCGGGATTCACTCCTTATAAGCCTCGTCGAATATATCACCTTCATATCATAATTTCACTCAAGTCCGGGTGTAGGACTCATCTCACCATACAAAGATACCATCCCAAAAGCATAAACATAAATATGCATATAAGCAGATATATAAGCAAATATAACAATAAACAAGCAAATAAAACACGTTAGGGGAAACCCACAAAAAATCCCCAGTGAAGTCGCCATTTCTGCCGCGGTGAGAATTGGATATCAAATTATTAGATTAACTTGAATCTTAATTCATGGTTTACCACCGATCTTTAATTTGTCCAAAGGAAGGGAAAAAGATCGAATTACCCACAAGATGCAATGCAAATGCAAAGCTAGAGAGTCTAAGGTTCAGAGGTTGGTTAATCTTAGGGAAGGTGCCAGCATCCTAAGAATCTGTAGTACTCTACAGGAACCTCTTGTTTTACAGTGTTTATTTTTGCTTGCTAAGGGTGAAAGACCTAGTGGGTTTATTTCTAAGTATACTCGCCAAGAAATCGCATCTTGTGCCTACATATCCTGACAGGAGTGGAATCAGAGTATTTTTAGTTCCCCTAAAGGGGATTGAGGAACCATTAAATGTTGGTCAAAGTTCCAAAGGGATAAGGTTTGTTGATTTATTCTAGGAGAAAAGATGAGTCGTCATCTTAAGGAAGAACACTCGACTTAACCACCACAACTTGTAGGAGATGGTATTTGCGTCACATTGAGAGAAGGGCTCAAAACTCGGATTCATCGACGAGTATGCCTCATACCTCTCTCAAGCGGAAAATATTCTACATCTCTCGATTGTGCTATGGGACAGGAGAATTACATCTCAACTGTCAAGATGACTCACATCTAATTCTCTTGTATGGAGAATAGTCGATTGAATTGTATATGAATGGTTTATCTAAGTTGAAGATAAAAGAGAAAACGGTCCTCCTTAAGAGGTAGGATCTAAGCCTAAGCTGATCAACTTGAGAACTCAAGGATCAAGTGGGGAATATGATGTAAATGAGATGCAATACGCATGACTTATGTAGTCATGCGCAGGTTTTTCCTTTAGACATTACACATGCGTACAAAATAATATGACAACACAAAGATAATAATAAGATAAAACTCTAGGGAAAAAAACAGATATAGGCGTTTAAATCAAGACAAGTGCTAACGAAAGGATCTCTGAGCGGGGTTGTGAAAATTTTAAAATAAATCGGTACTTAGAGGATAGAAATATCGCGTTAATTGAGTTCTACGTAAGATTGATTTTAAGAAAAGGTAAATTAAAGATAAATTAGTTTTTTAGGTAAAATGAGGTTTATGAATTAATTAGGTTCGATAGAAATAAAAAAAACTAAATGGGTAAAGATTATTAAATAAATTAATTTTGGTTAAAAAAGATTTCTCTTTATTAAGGAGAATTTTTAAATAAAAGTTATATTAAATTAAGTGAAATTTGTTTTCTTATTTATTAGATAACTAGATATTTAATAAATGGATTTTAATAAAAAGTTGAATAGTTTTATTATTAATAAATATAAGTTATTTAAATTATATAAAAATAAGTCTTTTTACTTAGAATATGAACAATTATTTTTATTAAATAAAATGAGGTTATTAAATTGATGAAATAGAATAAATTAATAAGGTGCATAAAATAAATTGAATATAAGTTAATTAAATAAAAGAATGTTGTTTAATTAAATAAATAAACTAAATATAAAAAAAGGGGGAATTTAAATAAAAAAGGTTTTATTATTGTTTTTAATAGAAAAAGTTGATTAGATAAATGATTAATGATTAATTAATTAATTAAATTAAGTTAGGTTAATTATTAATTAAATGCAGATTAGGAGGGTTAATAAAGAGTTAAAGGGCGGATGGATCATGCGTGGTAGGCCAAAAGAGGCCTATCGTGCGGGTACAACGGGGGGAGATGGATATAGATCAATCAAGGGATGGAAGGCCGTGATGTGAGGGCGTGTGATAGTTGTCGTAGGTGAGCGTGTCCATGATTCGCAATATAAAAAAAAGAAAAAAAAATTGAAATGAAAATACAAAACCTTAAATCTAAACATCATCTCTCTTCCGCCGCTTTCCTCTGTCTCGTGAGCTTTTCCTCTTTTCTCCGCACACGATGATCTCTCTTCTTCTTTTTTTTAATCTGTTGTTAAAAGAAAACACAGAAAATCAACATGTTAGAGACCAAGGTTTTTTTACCCTAAACGATGCGGTGGCGACAGTGATGAACACGAAGGACCTCTTTCGTAGTTTTGAGTCTTGTGCGTTTGCAGAGACGAGGATGAAAACGAGTCTTTCATTTTCTGAGTCTCTGTTTGACTCGTTTGTGGGTTTGTTGATGGTTTCGCGATTTGGTTGTTTGGTGAACCCGGGTTTGCGGATTTCTGAGATTTTTCGTGAGTTTATGGGTATTACGAACTGGGCTATGGTGAGTTTTTTTTACTCTGAGCTCTTTCGGGAATCTTGGTGATGGCGTTTTTGTGTTTGTGATTTTCCGTCCTCTTGCTTTGAAATTATTTCTTCTTCTTATAGCATGGTTCTTATAGACGAATTGAAGAAGGATTTTAATGGTTTTCCTTTTTCATTTGATTTTGTCTGAAGCATGCTGGGTTAATTTTGGAAAGAAATTGATTCTGAACATATTTAGGGTTTCGGATCTGAGGTTGTTCCTGGCTTTGATTTTGTTTCCCTTTTCGTTTAATAATATTGATGAGGGTGATTTCCAATTTTGGGAAGTGAATCCGTTTTCAGTTTGACAGGTTTTGAAGTGTTTATGACCTTCCATTTCTGTTTTTGTTGATATTGGTGATGTTCCATTTTTGTCTAAGTATGTTCGTATCTATTTTGGAAGGCTTTGAAATTGCTTGGGCTAAGTTTTGAATCTGAAAATTAATTGGGTTTGGTTGCTTGCGGACCCGATGATGATTTTCGAATCTGAGGGCGCCATACTTCTTTCTGATGAATCTGAACCGTTAATGGAAAGGTTTAATTTAAATGTGTACTGACGTGTCTCTTTTTTGCAGGTAGGATGATGACAAACTTATATTCTCCGGCGGCAACAGCATTGGAAATTCCGTAAAGTCTCAAAGAGCCAATGGAGTCAGCACTTAGTCTTTAGCATTTAATTAGAAACTAGGTGTAACCAATAATAGCAACTCTTGTAACCATTGTAACTTGTAAATAATAATGTAAACCAAACTTGATTATAATGTATGGAAATTGATATATTTGTAACTCAAAATAAAGTCTTGTGATCATGAACATGATATTAAATGCATTAGTTGAAACAAAAAACTTGAATGCTTGCAACCAAAAGTTCCCCTTCTATGTCTTAAGAAAGCTTAATAGATTGACACCATCTTGCCAAATCTTGAGAAGTCAAACCAATCATATCTAAAGCACCATATTCAACACCATAAACTTGAGTTATGAATTAAAAAACGGGCTTGAGATGGGAATTGGAGAACCTTCAATTAATTAGAGTTTAGTCCTTTGTAGCATGGACCTGAATATCACTGTAATAACGTGGAATGTCATAAAACTCAAAGTATAAAATCATCTCTGCTTTCTTTGAATCGGAATTCTATGGCCTCGTAGAACTTGCAAAAAACCTTTCTGAAATTGTGACCTGGACATTTGGATGGTGGAAGGATCATGGTTATATTACTAGGCCTAAGCTTGTAATTTTGAACTCGAACTCTTGAATAATTAATGCCTTTTGTGCCCTATCTTTGTAACCATAAACCATTCTTGATAATGACTAAAACCCTTGGAGAACAACGTGCCTTTAAAATATTGATCCAAAGATGGTCTGAGACACTTAATTTGAGAGAATAAGTATCATTCACACTTGACATACCTGCACAAGCTAGTTATAACACACAAGAAAACATACAAGGAGGTGGGATCTTAAGGTCAAAAAATTAGGATGTGACACAACTATATGCGCCGCTGTTAAGTGTTTAACATAGATCAGGCTCTGATGCCAGTTGAAGGTGAGAAAAGTACACAATAAGAGGGGGAGGTTGAATTGTGTTTTCCATTTTCTTAGTTTGCATTTGATCAGAGTTTAGAATCTAAACTGGTGTTCAGATTCTGGTTAATTCTTAGTAGTGGAATGTTAATAGAAGAAAATAAATAATAGCAGAAGACACAAAGATTTATACTGTTTCCTCCCAAACCAAGAGTATCCCAGTCCCCTTGCTTCACAAGATATTTTCACTATAATCAAATCATGATTACAATTGCTTATGCATTCTGCATAAGAATTTTAAAAATGCTCAGACCCAACGTCCATGACTTCTTTCTCAAGCTACACTCGAGACTTCTTGCTCAATTTCCATGAATCAAAGACTTCCTTGCTCAGGCCCTCAGCCCAAGATTTCTGCTTCAAGTCCCATGAAACGAGCCTCCTTGCTTAAACCCCTCAGGTTTAAGACTTACCGCTCCAGTTCCATCTACCGAGCTCCCTTGCTCAAGCCACACTGGCTCATGACTTCTGCTCCAGGTCCCATGAAACGAGCCTTCTTGCTTGAACCCCTAATATTCAAGACTTACTGCTCCAATTTCATGTACCGAGCCAACATGCTCAATCAATCTTCTTGATTAAAACTTTCATAGCTTAAGCACATAGGAATAGACTTACGTGGATCAAGCATCTCGACCTGAGACTTCCTTGCTTGTATCCCAATGACACAAGACTTCTGCTCAATCAATCTAGTTGATGAAGACTTTCACAGGTCAAGGACATAACAAGAGACTTACATGGCTCAAGCATCTTGGCCCGAGACTTCCTTGCTTGTATCCCAATGACACAAGACTTCTTCTCAATCAACCTAGTTGATTAAGACTTTCAAAACTCAAGCACATAGCAAGAGACTTATGTGGCTCAAGCATCTTGGCTTGATACTTTCATCTAAACTGCTAAGCAAGTTCAAAAGATTAGAGAAAAAGGTGTACATGATACAATTATCAGAGATACGAGAAATCACCAAAACAAATACCTAAAGCACTTAAGATTTCTAAGATATTCAATGTGTAAGAAATCTTAAGGGTTTTACAATTACAACCTACAACAAAAAATATGCATATACAATGGTGTTGATAATTGTTGATTTTGTTACTCCTTCTTCTTGTTGATCCTTGTTAAAGATTCAGTTTGAACCTTCAGCCATATTTATAGTCTTTTCAGAAACTAGTCGTTGAAGAGGTAACTTAATCAAGAGTTTTTGCTGTTACTCCATACTACAAGAGACATTGAAGATAAATACATCAGAAGATCTTGATCTAATGTGTAACATGTTTAGCCTTTGATTCTTAAAGATATTCTATACTATTAGAGTCATTGAGAGTAGATATCCATAAAGCATCTCAGTCTTTCTTGAGTCTTGCAATTTGTAGACTCTAGCTGACAAACTTATTTAACAATACATCTTGCTTTATGCAGTATGAACAACTTCAACTTTATTACCAACTGTGAATGGTACCAAAAGCCAATTTGCATTCACTAAGTGTAGAGACAATTATATTGTTTCTTCTTATGCTAAGACCTTCAGCTTTAGAGTATACGCCAGACATCACTTAAATCATGACCAAGAACTTTCACTTAAATCATCCAAAACTTCATACTTTCTCAACTTTGCAAAAAGTAGCTTCTCTTGTAGCACCGATAGAACAGTCCATAAATTTTCCTCGTGTTCTAGTGAAGTACGAGAAGAGATTAGGATGTCATCGATAAATATCACCACAAACGGATCCAAGTAAGTTTGGAACATTTGATTCATATAATACATAAAAACCACAGGTGCATTCATCACTCGGAACGACATCACGAGGAATTCATAATGGTCATATTATGTTCTAAATGCAGTCTTTGATGTATCAGAACTCTTAACTCGGATTTGATGGTAGCCCGATCATAAATTAATCTTCGAGAACGCACATGCTTCTTTTAATTGATCTAGTAGATCATCTATCTGGGGTAAGGATACTTATTCTTAATGGTAACCTTATTCAATTGTCTATTTCACGATCCACACTTAGTTCGATACTAAAGCTTGGCTCGCTCTTGGTTGCTTGCTATTGACTTCGGCTCTCGGCACAAAAAAATTGTATGCTATAACAAAGGATTGTGATACTTTCCACAACTACCACATAGAAGATAACTAAGCATGCATACTTCTACCTTGGGTGATTCAACATTTTCATAATGGTTTCATACTAACACTGAGTTCCTACAAAACTACCCCGAACCCGATTTCCCTTCTAAGACTGGGTATAATAGGCATATTTTCTACTATTCTTCTGTTGCACAGATAAATCGTTTGGAGTAAATAGTTATGCCCTTAAACCTTTCAACATAATCCGCCATTGCCATAGACTCTTAACGAAGTTGTCGAATCTCAATGCCTTTCGAGTCTCCCAACTATAAAAAAAATGTATAATCTCACACGAATACTTCCTTTAAATACTTTTACTCCTTCGAGGTACTCTAGGTGGTCATACGAGCTGAGACACTGGTACACCACCTCTCTTATGAACTTCATAGCATATGAACAGAAAAATACCTTTTCTTCCTCACTGTATGGATTTACTTGCAATATTGGTTCTATAACTGTGAGAAATTCTTGTGCTACTAAAAGTGTAGACTCCTCCCAAATTTAGGTGGATTCATCCAATAGAAACCTTAAGTTTTTGGCTCCTATTATACTACTGAATGACTTGAACTGTGTGTTACCCTGCACTTGCTATATCATCTGAATCACAACTCTTGCTACGACTCCAACCAATTTCATCGATTCTCATTACTTCAAACTCTTGGCTTGAGCATACTCTCGAAGCACAAACACCATTATACCTTCGGAGTCCTCGTGGTCACTCAACCATGATCCTATCTAGCAGACACATAGAATTAGGTTTATCATGCCCAATACTACATACCATGATATTAAGAATCATATTGGGAACACACACATATGAGGCATGATTTTATTTACTTATTATGCTTTAAGTAAGGGTCGAGAGTCTACAATCTCTGATACCAATTGTAACACCCCACACATAATATACATCTATACAATATATTACATATAGTGTAAATTGGTACGTATACACATAAGTTCCTAGAGGCATTGCTATCTATACATGTCCAATAATAATAATAATATACAATATGGCACATGCTATACAAAGGTGCCTAAATAAAACTAAGATCTATGTACAATATCTACATATGTACAATATCCACAATAGAAGATCATGATATCAAAAGTCTCTGAAACATCATCAGACAAGCTTATCCTTGTCCTTCACCTATAAAGAACCACCTGAAAACAACAATAATAGTGGGGGTGAGATAATAATATCAGTTGGTTCCTTATCTTATGAGTCCACTCGGCTCTAAAGGGACTATTATCTAAACCTCCACTTAGAGAAGGGCTTAAGAATCTAAGGAATATTAACTTGAGTTCACATAACTCAATAAATAACTATTTGAAAAGCAACAATGCATATTTCCCCGACCCGACCTACGTCTAGGGCAAGGACTCAAGTCACGAATGTTTGTATGATTCGACTTTCTTATTGATTCGAGTTCTCCATGGGACTCGATCTCACTTCAAGAACCGTTACTTATATGGGACTCGAACCCACTTAGAATATCTTTCTTAGAATGGGACTCTAACCCACTTTGAGGTCCACTTCTCCTTTATGGGATTCAAAGCCATTTATGGGACTCAAACCCATTTTTTTTAAGGCAGGAATCATTGGTGCCTACATCCTAATTCTACTTTACATAAGCATCTCAATTGGGATGTGCACGATCAAGAATTATTTTTGAATACGGGATTAGGCTCATCATCAATGTTATTTCACTCATCAATCACTAGGTGATCACATTCACTAATTCTAATATCATCACAACTTGTTCCATAAAAAGCCTATTGAATCATAATTAAACGAATAATCATCTTCAATACACACCGAGGTACCTTTTTATCCAAGCATCACACCTAATTCATCTTCATAACCTAACTTATTATCACTAGTTCATTCACCTAGTTATTAACCTAGGTTCACCTCACTCAACGTCATAAGTTAATTCCATTGTGATGCATTCAATACAAACAACAATTTATAATATAGTTCAAAAAATAAACATAATAATACATCAATCATTATGAGATACATGCATTATTTACTTCTCAATAGATAGAGTTTTGCATTATCTTTCCAATGCATTAACATCGCGTCAATCGGAGTTACAATTCTCATTTTATGGTGGAAGCTGTGAGGACAAAGCCTCATATACTATACACGTGTGTTTCGATGATGTCAAAACGCAACTGTAATACCCCAAATTTTACCCTTACATTTAGTCAGTCATTGCGCATAAAACAGGTTATTTTGCATCTGTTAATCGCTAACCAGTTTTTGAATATGACTTGTTGGTAGGAATTAAGTATAGGGGTGTCTTAGTCTTTTCACACTATTTTAGCAAAATTAGATCTTTAAAACCTCAGGATATTCAGGCCATGATACGAGAGGCGATTGTTCGTCATATAAAATTGTTTATCTTAAGAGTATCAGACTGGGATGATGTTTATCATTGAAAAGTGCCAGAAGCGCATCTGAGTTGGAATACAAGTGAATTTAGTCAGGTGATGAGATTAGGACTACAAACGAGACAGGTGCATGAACAAGAATTTAAGTATCTTTTGAATACCATTCATGAATATTTATGGTTTATGACTAGAATAATGAATTTAAATATTTGTGGATTTATTCACAAATGTTTATAATTTATAACTAGAAATAAATAAATAAATTCAAAGTTGAATGATCATGGATATATAAATGAAATTTTTGGAATTTTTATTTCATAAGGATATCAGTTTACAAAAGGAAGTGAATCATTTCACATTCATGAAAATTGTTGTTTACAATAAGATTACATTTACAGATGTTACTTCTATCCTAAAATCCTAAAAGGAAAAAAACTACAAGTGTTCTTCATTGGTCCTCCCTTGAGTTCTTCATGCAACTCTTGATCACCTGAAAAAAATAGAAAAAACAAAACAGAATGGAAAAGATGTTAGAAGTTTGTTTGACACTCTCAGAACATTGTCATCATCGAGTGCCGGGAGTGGCACGACCGAAGCCGCATCCTACCCCCGTTACCGATCCGCACCATCGGCGTTAGATCAAGAAATTTCTGTTCTTATCAATACGGGACAGCCAAGAAAGATGAAGAGATAAAAGAAGTTTGGGCCGATAAATGATTAACTGAAAAGGGGCACGTGCCGAAAATTGGATTTTGTTTCAAAGTCAAGCTAAGCACCATTCCATCAAGTAAACATGGTGTCGTCATCAAGTAAATATGTTAAATTCCAAGTTGTTTCAATCTGATACAGAGTTAAAACATCACGGCCAATTCGAATTCAGACCCAGATGCCGATGGGTCTAAACCGCTTTTTCTTCGAAGTTATCCAACCCTGAAATACACAAAACAACATCAGCAACCCCAATTTCATAACAGAGTTTAAAACAGTTCAGTTCAGGAAACAGCAAGAACCGAATTCAGCTCTCATTCATAAAACAAATGAGCTAACTGCACAAAGAAAACTGGATTTTAGAACGAGACAGTGAAAGTTGTTTCGAATAAAATCATGATGGGCCAAAGTCGACAATCAAGATATCCGAAAGACTATGGAGTCATCAAATCACACCTGCAAGTGAGGTTGTAAGAATAAGCAGATAAGCTCCCATAATCACGGTGATGTGTTAGTTCAGTTGGGATCCCAGATGTGCAAAGCACATTGAACAAACAAGTCACAAGTTCGGTTCAACAAGAAAACCAAAGCATAAGCAGTTCATAAAAAAGAAGGGATGTTTAACAAAGTCAAGCTGTATCAGTTGTGACAAATTCAATCCAAAAGGCGAAGCTCAGCCACTACAGGAACAACGAAATCAAACCAGTTCGAATTGCAAGTCACAAAAAACATGATGTAAGTCATAAGAATAAACCATATCAAGAAACAAATCTGAGTCCACGTTAACACCTGATAAAATCAACAATCAAAAGGACCGTTTTCGCAACCAAGCAGAGTAACAAAATGGAATCAACAAGTCATACCTGCAACCAAATGCGCAAGGCACATGGGAGAGTCAAATGCAAAGTTTAGGACTCAGTTCACACATCATAGCCCCAGACTCACGTCCATCTATCAGGGTCAACTCAAAAAAATTAATGGAATAAACTCATGTTCAGGATCCATCGATTCAGTCCAAGCGTCACAGTGAAATTCGAAGAAGAGTCAGAGCCAACAGCGACATCTGAAAAATCACAACAAATGCCATTAATCAAATCAAGCTACGTTAGTTTCAAAGCAAAAGAGAAAGCAAGCGATCCGCGAGGGTGTAGAGCAATTCATGATCACAACTCGGTCCAGTTCGGTTCGAAAAACAATCGAAGCAAGCCCAGTTCGTATCAGTTTGCAACGGACGTCCGAATTGGAAACAAGTTTTTAGGATCCAAAGCAAATCGAAACTCAAGGATGGATATCCACATCTGAAAAAATCCGGAAAGACAAGTCAATCCGAATGCAATCCAATGAAATCCAGATAATCAAAGCATATCAGTCAAATCCAAAGGAGATCAGTAAAACGAAATCCAATCAATTTCGAAAAGGGAAGAAATCTCAATCAGAATCAAATCCAAGTTATATCTCAAAGAAATGGAAATCAAATCTTATCACGAATTTGGACCAAAAAAAAGAAACACAAAGCCCAAAAAGAAATCTGAAAGAGAAGGTATAAGAGAGAACGATACCACCTTTGAAAACCCTAGACGAAAGGGGAGAGAGTGCGAAAAGCGGCCGCGAGATCGAAAGAGAGAAGAGGAACTTCGCTCAAGCCTTTCATCTGGGCGCAAGCAATCAGACCGAAGAAGGTTCACCGGAGCCGCCTCCATCCACGACGGGCAAACCTTCCCTGGAGGCTCAGTTCATCACATCATCGCCTCCGCCTCATCAATCACCGTCACCACAATCAAAACGTAAGCGAGGAATACTCATACACCTTCATATCTAATGTTTTATGGATGATTTCAGGGCTTCATCATGGAGAATGAGAGAAAGCCATCGAAAACGAAGGGAAAGAACATGAACGAAGAGAGAATCGAAGCAAATAAGATGAAGCAAGGAAATCGGCGCCGCGGGGGAAATAGGGTTGAAACCCTAGATATTTCTTTTGTTTGCACTTACACCAACCGGGTTAGGTCCGGAGGTGATTACCGGCCCAACCCCCTTTTTTTATTTATTTAGTTTTTCTTTATTTTATTTTCATTATTATAATTATTTTTAAAAAATGTTTTCTAAAATTATTATAATTATTTTTAAAATGTTTTCTAAAATAATATTAAAATCCATTTTTTTAACAATTAAAAATTAGGTTAAAATAGTTTTGAGGATTTAAGTTAAATTAATTTATCAACATTAAAAATCCTATTTTATTTAAATTGAAAGTTTTTATATATCATAAAATAAAACCACAAAAAGATGCATAATTTCACTTCTTCACCATCTGATAATTCATCTAATTCTGCCCACTAACGTTGTTTGTTCGTTTTGCAGTTTATTGCGTTTACTGTTATTTATTTTATTATTGTTCAATTCAAATTTCATTATCATATTGTATCTGCTCCTCTCATGTAACCTCGCGAGTCCTAACAATCGCGCTTTAATTTCTGCCTTTAAATTTCTGCTTGCATGGTTAAATTAGGACATTATCTCTCTGTTCGCATGATTCAATTTCTCACGCCTTTACCGTTATTCTGTCACACTACACACATCCGAAGGTTAGGTCTAACTGTTTGGTCGCCGTGCCAATAGTCCTCAACTTCAAACCCTTTCACCTTACAAACCTTAATTTTCACAAATGCCTCGCCGCAGGCAAAATTACAAAACTACCCCTAGCTTTAGGTCAAAGAGTCACCGCACTCATTTTAGGGTTTCCCGTCGCGGAATCCCTAACCTAACCCTAATTCACTTAACAATTTACAACGTAGATATTGGAGTTTCTACACTCCACGTAAGCGTGTCCCTAAGATACATTTATTCCCCATTGAAACCTTGGCCACAATCAAGACGTTTTTAACCTCCCTTTTGAGGGGAACTACGATTACTCTGATTCCACTCCCGTAAGGATACGTAGGCACAAGATGCGATGTCTTGCCGAGTAAACTTAGAATTAACCCCTTAGGTCTTCTTTCTCACTTTTAATCCCTTTGTACATATAACTTAAGCAAATAAATAAAGCAAATAGTAAACATCTGAACAAAAGGTTCCTGTAGAGTACTACAGAAGTTTAGGGTGCTAATACCTTCCATACATTTAACCAACCCCCGAACCCTAGATCTTTCCCCGCATTGTGTTTACGATGCAAAATAGGTTTTCCCTCTTTTGACCTTTTCCTTCGGATAAATCAAAGAGCGGTTGTGAATTGAATTGCGATTCAAACTCATTAATAGTTTGTGATCCTATTTCCACCGCAACAGCAACCACATGGAAGAATCAGTACTTGGTATTATCACCACAAGGCATAAGCATACCTTATCTCTTACGTCTCATTTTCTTGCATGTTGTGTCATCAAATTAGTGTCATTCGAGTCAAACATCATTGGTGGATTATGTGTTGCATCTAGAAGTGTCAAAAACATAAAAAATAGGCATTTTTCCAAAATACAGGTCTTTGAGTCGACCACTCATTTTTCTCCGGTCGACTAATAAAAGGTGTCTACAAAGTGTATTTTCCACAGGTTGGCGCACGTCGATCTCCGGTCGACGCATACTGATTGTTATTTATGTTTGTCTAAAAATACAGATTTTGTGTCGATGCATGGTCCTATTTTGGTCGATGCATAGTCTGTTACTTTGCATATTCTGTTATGTCTGGGGAGTTCCGGTCGACCATTCCTTTTGTATGGTCGACCGTTCGCTTTTTTTCTACATAATTCTGGTCTTTCCACTTATTTCGAAAAGTGGTTTTTTCTGTTATTTTTTGGCATACTATAAATAGAAAGTTGCTCATTTTCATCAACAACAATTGAATCAATTGCAAAACAAGAAAAGTGAAAGAGGTGCCATTAGTTCTCATCATCTTCATCTTCTACATTTCATACCACAACAATCACACAGAATAATCTTTGTTGTGAATTATGATTTGTTTGAAGTGATAACGTTTGAAGCCATTAATTGAGAATCCGGTTTGGGTTGAGTTTTTGGCAGGTTTTTCTTGAATAAAACCTTGAGGGTTTTGTCCTCAAAGATTCACTGAATTTGGGGGTTTTTGGTACGAATCTTCTCAACATATATTTAGCTGAGTGAAGGTGATCGAGGAGCGATGGGTTCCATCGATCTAGTAGCGGGAATCAGTGAATTGTGAAGGAGAGGTTCGGGTTTGATTAGCAAGTGTTTGATATCAGCCGGGATGGGGTTTGAAAATGCAATGTTGTTCAACCAAGGAGCTATAATCGGAGGTTCATCCACAAGAAATTGAAGAACTTGATTCGACTCGAATCAAGGGACAAGAAGAGAAAGCATATTCAACAACAAGGGAGTTTATTTGTTCATTTGCTATTCCATTCTTGTATAAACGATTCAACAACAGGTTACATTTATATTATACGAGCTCAATTCTATTGTTAGAATTAAGGGCAGGCGTACCCCGAAGCAAGGACGGTTGCGGAACTGCCTCAACAAATCTTTGTGCCTTTTACTTTCCGAATTTTCATGTTGCTTAATATTTGCATGAATTTCGTTCAAACAATAATATCGAATTAAGGACTGTTGAGTAAGTGCTGAAGTAATTTTAACTATAGTACAATAGTTTATTATACAAGGAAACTAGTGCTACTTACTCAAGGCCGAAATTACTTGAAGTGCTCCGCACGCCAAGTGTTTGATAAATTATCTGAACCAAAATTCTCTTGTGCTGTCCAATTATTTTGTTGGCATATTAAGGCATTGGAACTAGTCATAACAAGTAGTGATATAAATCAATTGATAGTGTGACTAGCGTGGTGATTATCATTTCTCATTTCTCATTTCTCATTATCAATTTCCAAAGGCTAGACGCATATCCGATCTTCTAGTAACGATTTGTTATAGACGGTAATTTTTCCACGGCCACTTCCGCAATTTAAATAATGTTTTAAAACCAATTTTATTGGTAGCGCTGACTGATTTTTTAATAAGGGATCTATTCAACCCCCCTTCTAGATCTGTGCCATCGTCTAACAAGTGGTATCAGGAGCACCGATTTACTCCGTGCTTCAAGTATAACTTTGTAGAAAATGGCTAACGAACCTAAAGGGGCCTATAATAGAGCTCCCGTTTTTAATGGAGAAAATTACAATTATTGGAAGGACTGTATGCGGGTGTACATTAATTCCATAGATAGAAAAGTATGGAATGTTATTCTCAACGGTCCAATGGAAATAACTATGACTGATGCGAATAATGTGGTTGTGCCTAAGCCCGAAGCATAATGGACTGATGATGAGAAAAATATAATTACGATTGGAAAGCCAAAAATATTTTGATCTTCTCATTAGGAGTTGATGAATATTATAGGGTTTCTCATTGTTTGACGGAAAAAGCTATGTAGGACTCATTGCAAGTCGCCCATGAAGGGACCAATGATGTTAAGCTAGCGAGAATCAACACGTTAACACAAGAGTTTGATCTCTTTTACATGGAGCAAGGGGAAACCATTGCGGACATGTAAAAGAGATTCACTCATCTCATCAATAGATTGCATTCACTAGGTAGGCCAGTGGCCAATGATGTTGCTACTAACAAAATTATGAGATGTCTTAATAGGGAATGGAAACCGAAGGTAACCGCCATCAAAGAAGCAAACAACCTCATAATTTTGGATCTCACAACATTGTTTGGAAAGCTACAAGAGCACGAATAAGTGCTTCTAAGCCTAGAGCAACATGAAAAGAAAGAAAAGAAGGAAAAGACATAGATAACTGAAGAAAAGTCTATTTCTCTCAAGACTTCTTCCTCAAAGTCTCAATCTAAGGAGCATATTGATTACACGTCGAGTGACGACGAATAAGACGACAAGAGTGAGGACATGGGGTTGTTCGTAAAGCATTACAACCGCTATGTTAGAAACAATGGCATCCAACACTCCGAGAAGAATCTTGTCAACTTCCGGAAACAATCTAGGCACTCTAGAAATGATGACACCAAGGGGAACAAAACAATAGGGTCATGTTACACTTGTGAAAAGACCGGACATTATAAACCGGATTGTCCCTTGAACAAAAAGTGCAAAGAAAAGGAATCAAATAGATCACATAAGAAGCAATCAAAGCCGAAGAGAGCATATATAGCTTGGGAAAGCGATAGTGATTCCTCTGAGGATCAAAGCTCAAGTGATGAAGATGAATCCGTAAATTTGTGTCTTTCCGCTCACCAAAAGAACAAGAAAAAATAGGTACGACATGCTAAATATGAAAATTACTCCAACATGTCTCATTTTGGATTACAAACTGCGTTTAATACTTTGCATTATGAAGCAAAAGAAGCCTTTAAAAGGCTTACCTCAAATAATCAAAAATTTGCTCACTTAGAGCAAAAGATTCGAGAGTCCGAAAAGAAACTTGAGGCACTTAAAACTTCCATAGTGGAAAGTACTAAAGCAGGTTGTGAGGATCTAAGAAGTAGAATAGTTAACTTTGGGTGTGACACTTGTTACATTTGGCAAAATGAAGTTAGGAACCTAAATGCCAAGCTTAACAAGACTCTAGAGCCCAAAATTACTTTTGCCATCGATAAATCTAATTTTAGATAGAGTATGGTTAATCCATATCAAAAATACAAATATGATGTAAGAGATAACGATAGCAAAGGTAATTCAAAAGTTAACTTTTCATGTCTATATTGTTGCAAGAAAGGCCATTCCATTGCTAAGTGCTGTTTTAGGAGATTTTTGGTTCCTAAAGGCATTTACCAATGGTTGCCTAAATGCGACTATTTTGTCACTCACAACTTAGGACCCAATAAGCCATTAGGTACCTCCTCTTGTTAATTGTTTTTTCGTAGGTACAACGTCTTGAGACCATCGAGAGAAGATGGGTTCTTGATAGTGGCTGCTCAAGACACATGACAGGAGACATATCTCTCTTCATTGACTTCGTGGCAAAGAAGAAGGGGTATGTAACCTATGGAGATAACAATCGTGGTGCAATACTTGGTAAATGTAGTGTAGGTAACCCTTCTTCCACTACTATATCTGATGTATTGCTTGTCGAGGGTCTTAAACATAATCTCATTAGCATTAGCCAATTATGAGACAAAGGATACAATGTATCATTTTCAAAAGAATGTTGCAAAATTGTGCATAACGATGAAATGAAGGGTGTGTTTAATGGCCTAAGAGTAAACAATGTCTATATGCTAGACTTGAATGAAGTATCTTTGACAAGTTACAAATGTCTTATGACAATGAGTGAGGGCTCATGGTTATGGCATAGACGTTTAGCACATGCCAACTTTGACTTGCTTAATAAGGTAGTTTCCAAAGATCTAGTCCTAGGTCTGCCCAAAATAAAGTTTATCAAGGATCACCTTTGTGATGCTTGCCAAATAGGAAAGCAAACGAGGATCTCTTTTAAATCCAAAAATATCGTTTCAACTATGAGACCTCTCGAGCTTCTCCATATGGATTTATTCGGGCCATCTAGAATTAAAATCCTAGGTGGTAACTATTACGGTTTTGTAATAGTTGATGATTTTTCTAGATTCTATTGGACTATCTTCTTGGCTAGCAAGAGCGATACATTCACCGCCTTTGAAATATTTGCTAAGCTTTCCCAAAATAAATTAAACACAAACATTGTCTCAATTAGGAGTGACCATGGAGGTGAGTTTGAAAACTATTTGTTTGAAGAATATTGCGGTAAACAAGGAATTGATCACAACTTCTCCGCTCCACGTACTCCTCAACAAAATGGGGTTGTGGAGCGCAAAAATCGTATTTTAGAAGAATTGGGAAGAACAATGATCAATGAAAGTGCATTACCTAAATATTTTTGGGCCGACGCCATAAGTACGACATGTTATGTTTTGAATAGGGTGCTCATCCACCCCATTCTAAATAAAACACCGTATGAACTTTTAAAAGGGCTTAAGCCGAATGTATCTCACCTGCATGTCTTCGGTTGTAAGTGTTTTGTGTTGAATAATGGAAAGGAAAACTTAGGCAAATTTGATTCCAAGGCTTACGAAGGTATCTTCCTCGGATACTCTTCGTCAAGTAAAGCTTATAGAATTTATAATAAGAGATTACTTACCGTTGAAGAGTTTGTACATGTAATGTTTGATGAATCTTATCCGAGAGACGTCAGAAAAGGTAGTGTTGTTCATGGTGCAGGAACATCTATGAAAGACATACTCAAAGATGTCGAGGCGGGAATTGATCAACCCGACCAAGCCAAAGTTGAGGAGGAGAAAGATGACCGTCATGAGGGAAATCGAGGAAGTTCATCCGTCTACAAAAGATGATCTCCATCCAGCTTGGAAGTGTAACACCCTAAATTTTAATTGGAATATTTTAATTAATTGATTTAATTGAGAATATTCGATTTCCGTGTTTTTCGGTGGCTTTGTGAATTATTGAGGAATTATGCTTTATGGAGTATTTATTTTGGAATAATAGTATGTAATATGGGTTTATTAATATTATTATGAATTAAAATAAATATAAGAGGAATCAGGGTAATTTGGGCATTTGGAGAAGTTAGTAAGGGTAATGAGGGAAAAGCCCAATTTGTGAGGCCCAAGACTAGGTTGGCAAAATTGAGTTCTGAAGGGAAATTAGAATTCATTTGTGTTAACCGTGAAAGTTTGGTGGCCAGAGCTCTGAAGGAAAGGTTGGAGGCAAAAGATCCCAAAGTTAATCGTGAAAGCTACAGATTCGACTAAGGTATGAGGAGTATCGTTGTTCATGATTTTCTGTGTATGCCTTTAGATGTGTTTATAGTTGGTTTATGATTTAAGGTAATTTGGGGGTTGATTTGGGAGAATTAGGGAAATTGATTGTACGACTCTGAGATTATGGTTAGTGGTATGTAACACTGAATATTGATATGAGAAAGGGAAACCTTAGGCCTTCGTGGCCAAAACCTTGGATCGTTACATGTTTGACCCTGTAGGAATAGGAATGTTCAAATGTGAGTAGCTCTGATGCACTCAGAGCAATTGCAGGGAAATAGTGATTTAGGAAGTGCAAATGTTGCCAGGTTGGCCTAACAAACCATAGATTTTGTGTCGTTATCGCCGTATGACCTTAGGGATGTTTTGGGGGCATGGGTGTGTGAATCATATGAGTTTTGGGTAGAAACCAGTTCTGTGCATAACAAATTTTTACTGTCATCGCACTATTCGCCTAGCAAGCATGCCAGCGAAGACTCGCCAAAGACTCGCCTAGCGAGCATGCCAGCGAAGACTCGCTACCGACTCGCCTAGCGAGCAAGCCAGCGAACGTAGCAGAGTTCGTGAAATTTGATCGTTTTGCAGCGATGCCTTGATGTTTGATTCTGAGATTTCTGAGATGAGTTAACATGAGTATGACAGTGAGGAATTATGTGATTGATAGGCGATAGTGTGAGAATTACCGCGAGTATAATTTGAGAAATTAATATGAGATAATATGGAGTAGTATTATGAATTAATGTGGGATATTATGTGATAATATGATGGGCTAACATGAGGATGACTATGAGCTAATATGTGATTGGTACGTGATTATTATGATGAATTATATGATGATTTATGTGATGATGATGATTATTATTGAAATTCGGGTGTGCAGATCTCATATTTCCCAAGAACATTGATCTCTGCTGAAACAAGGACGAGGCCATATCATGAACAATTTAAATTTCTTTAAATTGTACCAATGTCATGACCTCTGTTGTGACATCTGCAGGCTGACAGACCTATTTATCTAACCATTTAAATTATGGATAATTATAAATGCAGAAAGATAAATAACACCAGTAATTGTTTACCCAGTTCGGTGTAACATCACCTACATCTGGGGGCTACCAAGCGAGGGAAGAAATTCACTATTAGCAGAATCAATTCAAAGTCAAACAACCATTTTGCACTTCTCACTTAATCTCTACCCAATGACACTTCAACCTAGAGACACTCTAGACCTGAGTATACCCACTCACGCCCCCTCAATCACAACACAATGATGTCCAATTACAGTTACAAAACAGTTGTGGAGATACACTCCAAATACACACCATGATCTTGCTTCACAACTTTGATCAAGTGAGACACACTCTTGCTTAAAAGCTTTGAGTGACATAATGAACACAATAGTTTATACACAATAACCAAAGCAATTATATAACCTACAATTGCTTGGCACACAAGGAATCCTAAGACTCCTAGACACACGTGAAGAGCAAACCTCTTCACTCACAAATATGTCTACCACAATGTATCAAAAGATACAAAGGGTGAATTGCATACAAGGGACTCTCAAACCCTAGACCTTTATTTTACACTCTGGTTTTTCTTGATGTGAGTGCTTATCTTTTCCCTTGCTTCCGCGCCTCCTTTTATAGCAATGCAGACTGGGCTTGGGCTGGTCACAAGTAACAAACATTAGTTTTTACAAAGTAAAACTAATTTCCACAATTTTAGGTGCTGTCAAATTAGGTCATGGCTTTTCACGATATGGTCAGCACTGTCGAGAATCTCTCCTGAGATAACTCAGGAGTCATAACAGGTTTCCTGAAGTATAGCCTGAGTTTCCTCTTGCAATATAACAGAAACCCAACCCTACACGCCTGATGTCATACGCTCAATGTCATATGACATCCAGTATGACATCCAACACTCTTTGTGCTTAGCTGACCAAACTTGCCCTGCTGAACACTTCTGCAAAATCTTCTTCACACTAGTAGAAACAAGCATATTATAGTTTCCTAAAAAGTATCAAAGATCCTTTTTATGAACACCAACCAAATCTGCACTTTGTTCCTACTAATTCTCTTTAGACTGCACATACTGATGAGGTATATCCAAAGCACTTCTGTCAAGTGATATACACTAGCAGCTCCTTCTGCTGTCATGCAGCGATGTCCTGCTTAAAACACATGACAACACACCTCACTCACCACCTGTGAGGAACTTCATCATAACTCAACCTATTGTGGCTACTGCTAATACATAACAGATACTGTTGTACTAGACATTGATGTCATGACACTTAGCTCCTGCTAGCTCCTTCTGCATCCATGACAGCAGTTATGTCATCATCTCCTGCTAGCTCCTTCTGCATCCATGGCAGCAGTTCTGTCATCAGCTTCTGCTAGCTCCTTCTGCACCAGTAGCGATGTCATGAATCATCAGCCCCTACTACACCACTACTCTTGCTGTTTCTCACACATGACAGTAGTTATGTCATGACAACAGATGGATGTCGTGTTGGATGTCACGACATTCAACATGACATTCACATTAAAATACTCCACAACAGTTCTGTCACCACAGCAGATGGAGATGTTATAACATCCTGCTTAATCATCAATGCAGGATCATGTTTTACCAAAATTTAGCCAATCATAGAACCATGGACAGTTGTATATCATAGAACCATGGAACTAATAATCTCCCCCTTTGGCAAATTTTGGCTAAAACAACCAAACACCTTATCAGGGCAGCATCAGTAGTTTTTCCAGCCTCACACACTATCATGCTCCCCCTTGATAGTTGCAACAGATAATAGCCCTTTACTCCCCCTTGGTTTAGTCAAAAATTGACAAAAATTAGAGTAAGTGTACATTCTGCACATGGTGTCCAAGTCTGCCATTTCTTGATCTCTAAAGGCTGCACCAAAAATCATGGATAATGACTTAAACTTCTTGCTAAAATTACTCAACCAGTGAAAAATCAGCCCAAAACCATAGCACCTTGAGAGTACACCTTGAATCAGTCTTGGATCTTGGGTTCTTGTCTTGTCTGAAGCTGTACCTTCAGGAATGACACTTTTGACATCACCAATTAAAGGATAATCAATTAACTACTTGCCACAAGTAACAATTGGTCTTAAATCCCCAATTTGAGACACAAATATTCTGCAGAGAAAAATAAATTCTCCTAGACAGTAACCCATAAAACATATTGCCAAGGCACAACAATACACCAACCAGCATAATATCAAGACATCTTGTCTGACATTACAACCTCAAAGGCTTGCCTGAGAATTAGCACCCTTTGCATACAGCTCCATATTAGCACACAACTCCCCCTGTCATGTATACTCAGTACTCCCCCTGAAAGAGAGAATCCAAACATATGAAGACTTTGTTCAACATCTTCATACTACAGCTTTACATTCCTACAAACCATACTGGAACAAATAGTAGAAGAGTTGCAGAATAATTATCTGGAAGATCTCCAAGATGTCAGGGTAAAGGTCCTTCCATCTACACAGGATCAGAGCTGATGATGTGTTGATCTTTATCTTCACCAGACATACTAGGATAGAGGCCTACGAACTTGACTGGATCCATGGACATCCTAAGAACAGAACCAAAAGGAAGACACTTGTCATGTTCACCATGAGCTTGGAGCAGTAACCCAATGTCAAAACATCTTGTCTGACATTCTATCTTTATAAAATCCCAAACTATTTGAAACCACAAACAATCTTGGTACATAACTGCACTTTTGCAGCAACACATCCTAGATAGAAGTATAGCTCCCCATATCAAGGGTAACCAGTGCACATGAATGGAAAACATAAGATGCATCTTCATGTCTTTAAGAACTCATTCTCTGTTCAACACACATGTTGAACGCATTCACTATAAGCAAATAGTACACCCATCAACCAAAAGCTCTCCCCTATCTTTGATAAAGGATGCTCCAAGATCACCACATTATCTCCAACTCCATGCTCATACAGTGAGAGGGCATCAAACTGATCCACCTTTTCCTAGAGTTACTTGTAGCAGAAGAGACCACTTCTCCACAAGTATTCTGACCTTAGGCTGAGTACAAGATAGACACCCCATAATCCAAGACATTCTTTCCTCATCATTCTCCCATATGATAAATTAGCAAGCTTTTGATTTAACTGGTGAATCTTCTCATCAGAATCCAGACTTTCATGCAGTCAATCAATGATCCACTTCAGTCTTGTCCAATCCTTTCACATCATACTCTAAGATAGTCCTTTTACCTTATCATTCTCCCGTATGACAAGATAGGGTACTTCTTAGTCAAGATGTGAATCACAAGTTCTGCACTAGATCTTCAAGTCCTTAGCGAAGGAAAACCAACCCATATCCACTGGTTCTTTACCTGCCCGCTGTCGCAACTGTGAAAAACACCCGGCGGGAAAACAGAAGAGTCGCCACCTTTCGTTATTTATCCCAAAGAGAGGGAAAGGAAACGATCGGAAAAACCTGACGAAAAAAGGAAATACAAGGTCATCGCAACCAAGTCCTGGATTCAGGAGTCGGTTACGCAAGGGGAAGGTATTATCATCCCTCATGTCCGTCGTACTCGACGGGATCCACGCATTGTTGTCTATCTAAAAGGGTGATCATCTATCTAGCTAAAGGTCAAGGGACAAAAGAAAAAGAAAGGAGACTCGACAGAGCATCGTCACTCTGTGCCTACGTATTCCCTCGTGCAATGGGAAAGTCAGAGTCAAGGTAGTTCGGCTAACTACGGGTGAAAGGGGGAAAGGTTTCTCGCCAAGACATCGCGTCTTGTGCCTACATACTTTCATTTGGTATGAAAGATCAGAGCAAACATAGTTCGGGCTAAAAAGACCACAGGTTGGTTCAAAAGTTTTTAGGCCCGAGTAGGGTTAACAAGTAGTTCTAGTATTTGGTGTATACAGCTCGACCATTGGAGACTTAGGTGTTACCGTTTGCAGTAGAACTAAAAATTAACAACACTCTTTTATCTGAAAATATTTTCCTGATTAAGAACCCCAGAGGGTGAAAAAGATTTGAAGTGTTTTTGTGTTTTTTAGAGAAGAAGTGTTTTGAATTTGATTTGTAACTCATGTCGCACTAAAGACTATGACCTAGGAGCGAATGCGTCGTATATCACCCAAAGGGTGTACACTAAACACTCTAGGTCATTGAGAGGAAGCCCCCAATCACCATTTCCCATGTAGCTTAAGGCTCGTAGCATAGAACATTTGTCATTCTTCATTAGATGTTTTATGAGATGTTTGAAGATGGAAGAGAAGAAAGAACCACTAATGGGAGATCAATCCTAAAAGTTGTCATCCAAAGTGAACTTAAAGTTTGAATACAAAAGGGAACTACCTAGTGTTATCATGCATGGTTAAACATCTAATGTCTATCACAATCCAACTTGAACAAGAAGAATTGGAAGTTTTAAGGGGAACATGGCAAAGGAACACAGAAGAAGGAAGAAGCAAACACAAGTAAGATGCAAACATGAAGAAAATAAGCAAAGTGGGAGGAACAAAGTGTGGGGCAGCAGCTGCCACAAGCACATCTCAACCCCTTTGGAGCAAACAAAAATGCAAAACACAAGATGAAATGCACACGCAAAGATAAGTAACATGAACATGCAAATTCAACAAGAAAATGAGCGGATGAGACATAACGGGAGAAGACAAGCCTCTACAACCGTCGGCTATCGATCATCGGATACAAATGGGAGGAAAAGAAGTGGGGGGAGCAGCCGCCATAAGCGCATCTCGACCACTTGACTCAAACACTCAAACGAAAAAAGAAACATCACTTTGAACGACGCATATCGGAAATACGTCTTCAAGTGGAAGACAAACAAAACGAGTCGACAAAATCATGATCAAACAATCAAGAACAGCGACATATATACCAAACATCACGCCCCTAATGCATCACACTGGTCTATGATGATTCAAAGTGGAATGGTATGCAAAAACACCTTGAAAAACAGCAAAACAGGCCCACTGTTACAGTGTTAATCGGTTAACCTCTGGGGTTAATCCCGATTAACCCCTGGGGTTAATCGGTTAACACCTTAAAAAGTTTGGAAAATCTGGAATTTTGAACAGGTTAACCGGTTAACCATATGCGTTAACCGATTAACACTGTTAACGTTTGAAAATTTTGAAAGTTTGAAATGGTTAATCGGTTAACCATATGCGTTAACCGATTAACACTGTAACAGAGGCCAAAAACAGCAGTAGAAAAGCACTTTCAGCACAAAATCACTTAATCAAATGATCCAAAAGATCAGCTTATCAAATAAGCACGAAATTACACATGCAAACAGAAAACCAATAGAAATGCAAACAGGTCTACATAGCACAATCACAATTAAAACGGATCGAAATCAACCAAAATTCAATCGAATATGAAGATTAACATGATAAGCTCAAAAATTAAATTGTATCGAGAATTCCAACTTTCGAAGCGGAGATTTGCTTCGGTGAGTGTTGATCCACTGAATTTGAGCAGATCCAAACAAGATTATCCAGAAAACTTCAAGATCCACAATAATTCTTGCAAGAGGAATGAAGATCAAACACTTTTAAGCCAAATTACTCCAAATAAGCACTTCCAACTCAAGCTCCAAAATCAGATCTCAATTTGCACGAAAATTGATTATGAAAATTGATCCAATGATGATGATAAGTGGAGGTTTATGCTCAAGAATCCATTGATTTCAATGAAAAATCAATGAATCCAAATGATGAAGAGCTTTGAGTGAGGGTTTGGGAAATGGAGAAGTTGAGAGAATTGAGAGAGCTCAAGAGTGAATTCTAAAAAATGAATTGAATTATGAGAGATTAGATTGTGAGGTTTGGAGTGAATCATTTAAGTATCACTTAGGTTTGGATCCAATGCAAGGTTTGGAATTTGGATTGGAAAATGTGGTATGGAATGTGGAATGGGCATTTGGTGGGAAATTGAAATTAACCCAATTTCAAATGAGGTTCTAGATCCTTCCCAAGTGTAAAAATGAAACTCAAGTGATCAAAATTGGACTTCAAAAGTGGCTGGTCTTGAAAATTCACGTACAGGGCAAAAATTACACATGTTAATTGGTTAACGCATATGGTTAACCGGTTAACACTGTGAAAACCTGCAAAATTATCCTGATTTTGGTTGTGTTAATCGGTTAACCCTATGTGTTAACCGATTAACACCTTTAAAATTTTGAATTTGGCGCCTTTTAGAGGGAAACATGCCCACTTGCCCGTTTTCAACTGTTTGGATATCTGTTAAGCCTCTGAAACTTGTTTTCGATCATCCTGAATGCGAAAATGTCGAAGTAGCCTGAACGCTGGAAATTAGCCTGCACAATAAAATAAAATTGACCGCTCTATCGGGCAAAATAAATGCCAACTGTTGCTGCTTGTTGTTCAGTTGCTTGCACTGGAATGAAACCTGAGCCACAGGAAAACCCCGATCCCCTACATTAAGAACAAATGCTATGCAATGAAAAAATGCAACCGAATGAAATGAAACAAAAGCCAGGTTAAGAAAAGGTTGGTCAAGTTTTGGGGTGCAATGTAACACCCCCTTTATATACCCCCAAATAAACACAAATAATCATTTAGGCACGTAATCAATATATCATCAGAGTATAATTACAATCACAGTATAAAAGAGGCATGCCACATTATACAAAAATTCAACATGCACAACACCTGCTCAACAGATATGCAACAACGGGGCAACACCCACAAGGAGAAATATTTAGAACATAGGCGGAAACATCTAAATATTTCATAACTTCCAAAACATGTAATCACATACATATACATCATTCGAGTTGATTCACAACATCATCAATATATACAATATTCCACCAGCATGTTTACATAAACATTCATCAACAGATACATACGTGGATTTATCACAAAAGAATCAAAATAATCCCTAGCTACCCGGTGTTATATATCAGAGCCGACCGACCAAAAAGGAATGAAGTCACGCTTCACAAAAACTCCAGCAATCTAATCTGCAATGCCTCATAGAGCATTATAAAACAGCAGAAGGGTGAGAAACGATATCATAATACATAATGCATATAAACACACACACACACATATATATATACACACACACACACACACACACACACACACACACACACACACACACACACACACACACACACACACACACACACATATATATATATATATATATATATATATATATATATATATATATATATATATATATATATATATATATATATATATATATATATATATATATATATATATATATATATATATATATATATATATATATATATATATATATATATATATATATATATATATATATATATATATATATATATATATATATATATATATATATATATATATATATATATATATATATATATATATATATATATATATATATATATATATATATATATATATATATATATATATATATATATATATATATATATATATATATATATATATATATATATATATACACATACACATAACGGCCAATAACGTCTTCTGCGTTCTCACCGCAACTCATCTCACTACACCGTACATTGCAATGTATTCACAATTAACTATTTAAAATAGAGCACCAAGAACATACAATATGCATCAACAATGTTTATATCAATTCATAAACATACACACATATACATATATATTCACACATACATGTATCTTCAAGCCTTCCATTCATGCAAATTATCAACAATTTACATAAACATCTATGTTCATGTTTATTTACCATATATCATGCACACATGTCAACATGCAACTCATAGAGACCGACACACGACTCTATGCAGATGCAAATGCGGTACCGACTCATTTCATCAGGTTCAATTGAAGAGCCAAAAATAACCATCGCTCACACCCCACATGGGCACACGAGGTTCTACAGATTCTACGCGGAATCAAATATAACCATCGCAACATACGAGGTTCTGCAAATCCACCGAGGGATCAATAAATAACCATCGCTCACACCCCACAAGGGCACACAAGGTTCTGTAGATTCACCGAGGAATCAATAAATAACCATCACTCACACCCCACAAGGGCACACGAAGTTCTGCAGATTCACCGAGGAATCAATATACAACCATCGCTCACACCCCACAAGGGCACACGAGGTTCTGCAAATTCATCGAGGAATCAATCGACACCAGAATGCATACCATGATGCTTCACATGCAACATGACTCATGACACTCTTGAAATGCATACATGTTTACAAACATACTCATGCATTCATCACATTCGTCACATATATTCATTATGCATTCAAAATATATGTATCACAAAGCATATATATATTCATCATCCATTCAAACCAATTTCATACATGGTTCACATTCACAATAAATCTCGCCATGCATTTCTATTAAATTCAAGTAAATGCACCAAATTTCCAAACGGCCACATTTCACACTTCACAAATCACAAACTAGGATTCACGCCATACGACTACCCACAACACACATAACAGCATATAATTAGTCATCTCAGATAAGGATTGATCACAAGAAAAGAAAACATGCTGTCAAGTTCGCTAACCTTCGCCTGGCGAAGCCCACAGCGAATGCTCGCTGCCATTCGCCTGGAGAACTCGCTGGCGAAGCCAAACAGAAGCTACTGCCATAGATTTGCTGCCACGTTTGCTGCAATTCTCTTGGCGAACCCTTCGCTACCATCTTCGCCTGGCGAGTATGCCAACGAAGACTGATCTTGGCCACTGCCATAGGTTCGCTGCCCACTCGCTGGGCTTCGCCTGGAGAAGCTTCGCTGCCACTCGCCTGGCGAATGCTGGCGAACCTGCGAAACCAGAAAATTCCAACTGTTCCAAAACCACCAAAACCTCAAAAATCGACCGATTAAATCCAAATCATTCCCAGTAGCATAACCCACTCATCACCCGACTAAACTACACCATCTATTCTAAATCCTAACCGATTAAACAAACTTCCGACCTAGAAATAGAAACATAGAAAACAATCCAACAATTCCAATCTAGCACATACATGATTACATACACTATCAAGATGATAAAACTTCTCACACCCTTACCTGATTAATCGCAAGCTAAGGTTGATTCTTGATGATTCTAGGTTTTCCTCTTCTTTTCTCTTCTCTTTCTCTTCTCCTCTTTTCTTTCTCTTGTTTTCTTCTTAATGTTTCTATCTTTCTCTTTTCTCTCTATATCACATATTCTATTTTCTTTCCTCCCAAATTCTTTCCATACACTTATCAATTAATTCTCACAAAATATTCACTTAATATTATCACTAATGCCCAAAATACCCTCCAACCTATTTTTACCCGAAACTCTCAAAGTCGGTAAAAATAACTCAATATTTAAACATAACATATTATCACACAAATTCCACATAAATAAAATAATTACTTAAATAAATCAAATAAGGACTCAATAAAAATGGGAATTCAGGATCGGGGCGTTACATGCAACACCCACAGCTGGACTTACTTCTTCCTAGTAATCAACTGAAGATCTTCAGAGAACACAACTCCACCAGCTTGATCAAATACATCTCTAGAAGAAGGTAATCTTCTATACATAGCTTAGGGCTTCTACCACAAACTCCAATATATGAACAGAAGCAGATCCTCCTTTGGTCTTCAGCCAACTACCCTTCTGCATAAGAGTAATTAGTTCCAAGCATGAGCAATCCCAGAACCTTCTGTGGTCTTCAAATAACTACCCTTCTGCCCAAGAATAGTTTTCTAAAGGAACACTGCTTAAATAGCCAAATGGCATTATTTGGTTATTCAACATCTTTCAGAGCTCTAGAGAATCTGCTAATCCACCAGGCCACTTTGATCTTCAAATTCTTCTTGCTCCAAAGCAAGGCATCTACTCCTTCACACAGCTCCCGCAAACTGCATGAGATGAAGCATTACTTCCATTCATACCTGAGAAGATCAACTTATCTTCATCACTTGAGGCCTTGGAGTTTCTGCTTGATGTTGCAACTTCGGTTAAGACATCCAGCTGGTGAATTCAGTCCTTCATTATGCCATTTAGAATAACCTCATCACTCAATCAGAAGGAGCACATAGACTTGATTTTGAGTAGACAACCTCCATCTTGCTTTATTGAACCACAACACATTGCTTGAAATGCATTTGCTTCATGAACTCCTCTTAAGAGAAACCAAACATGCCAAGGCTTGATTCTTTAATGAGGAAGGGTCACAAAAGAAATCTTTACACAAGGATTCCCGCTTTCCTTAAGTAGATACTTCTTTTAGAAAGTCAGAGACAAATGCCACTTATCCTTGACCTCCAATATGACCAGGGTCATATGCTCCTATGCACTTAGATCAGAAATAAACTGACCCAAGTAGTTTTATCACCAACACCCTCTTCTAGACAAGTTTCTTGTCAAGAAGCTTTCTAGTTAATGGATCAGATGCTTCTAGTAGAAACTATAACACATCAGCTGCACTCCAATACTCCTAGAGTAGGAATAACCAGATCTAAGAATAATGTCTTCTCATAATAAACGCCAGGAAAAGTGGCGACAAACATATCAACGAGCTCACGTTCCACCATAGGCGGCTGCACCTTGGCCGCTAACTCCTGCCATCTTTGAGCATATTCTTTGAAACATTCATTGTTCTTTTGTGAAATATTCTGAAGCTGGACCCTGTTAGGAGCAAGGTCGATGTTGTATTGATAATGTTTCACAAAGGCCTCGGCCAACTCCCTCCAACTGCGGACATTCACGGGTTCTAGACTCATGTACCATTCCAACGAAGGACCAGACAAACTCTCCTGGAAGAAATGCATGAGCAATTTCTCATCATCTGAGTAGGCAGACATCTTACGGTAGTATGATCTCAAATGAACTCTTGGGCAAGTGGTACCCTTGTATTTATCAAAGTCCGGGACTTTGAACTTCGGCGGCACTCTTAGGTCCGGGATCAGTCCCAAGTTAGCCATATCAAGGCCCATAGAGTTTTGACTTTCAAGAGATTTCATTTTTTCTTCAGTCATCTTAATCCTCTTATCAGCTTCGGAGGGTAACTCAGCAGCCACAACCCTCGGCGAGAACACATCCTCTTGCCTGTCTTTATTCCATAGGTGATCCATATTACCATGTATAGCACAAGTGGTGTCAGGACCATAACCGTTCCCATTACCATTACCACCATTACCAAAACCAGTGTTGTTGAAACCTGCAGCATTACCGGCACCAGCAGCATTACCACTCCCTCCAGCAGTAGGGATAACCAAAGTGGGCATGGAGTTATCAGCTCTAGAAGTCTCCACATGTGGAGGATTACCAACGTTCCCACCATGAAACACACCATTGCCATCAACACCTGCAATCAAGGGCTGCACTAGAGTCTGAAGTTGCTCTTGTCCATTAGCCACTCCTTGCATTACTTCCATGAACTGGGCCATCTGGTCCCTCATTTCCTGCATCTCTGGTTGCATTACTCTCTTCTAATTCCCCCTAGTTGCGTACTGGTGAGTTGTTAGATCGGCAATCCTGAAAAACTTGTGAACCACAGGAAAAATAAGATTAACAGTTCTGATGCACTTGCAATTGAAAAATGCAAAAATGCAGACATGTATGCAACAGGGAAATTTCCACCTCGATTCTAGTTTTCGGGAGAAAAACACAATAATGGAGAACCCTATGGACAAGCATAAAAGAGAAACTCCCCGTATATAATCACGGGCCAACAAGCAATGTACAAGCTACAACTGAGCACAATAAGGAAAAAGACATCAACCAACAAGCCTGGTGATGGTTAGTGCAACAAACAATAAGCATCAAACTACAACAGAGATAATCAAGATAGTCAAGCCGGATGACGTGATCGGAAGTCCTCTAGCAACTCCAACGTCTCAGGATGATCTGGTATAGCAAGCAGTCCCTGAATGAGCAACTCCTATTGGCTGACAATATGCTGTAGAGTCTCAACATGGTCTTCCCAAGCTCCTTCCCCGAAACACGCCTCAAGTCTGCATCTCTTGGAATCAACTCTCAACCTACAATCCTTCAAGTTTGCAATTACTTCATTCAACCTATACTCACTATCCCATCTGAGTGATGCCTCTGCTGCAATCTCCTCGTCTTTGGCATTGAGCTGCGTCTTCAACCTGCTAATCTGTAGCTTTAACCTGTCTTCGTGCTCTTTGTTGTTAGTAAGCGTAGCATTCCATTGGTTCTCAAACTTAGAAATCCTCAAGTAAGCTCTATCTAACTCTTCCTTCTTAGAGGCAAGAACACTATTAACAACCTTGAAATCCAAACCCAAACGCTCCTGAGAATTGGTTTCCTTGGTCAAGTCCATACCCAATTTGTTTACAAGCTCAGTTGGTTTCTTGAAAGAATGAACAACATCAATCTTTTCACTTCGAAGCTGAATGATTTCTTTCTCCAATTCCACATTAGTTGTTCTCAACTCTTCCTTCTCAAACAACACCTGATTGTACTTCTGAATGTCTACGGTAGTGGGTTCCTTAATCATGAGAGGATACAGAGATGCAACTGAAGGAAACGGCATCAGAAACTTCGCATATCTATCATGAATCCAAGTCAGGTAAGGGTCATTATCGCAACTGCGAAAATCAACCGGCGGAAAAAACAGAAGAGTCGCCACTTTCGTTATTTATCCCAAAGAGAGGAAAAGGAAACGATCGAAAAAACCTAACGAAAAAAAGGGAAAGACAAGGTCATCGCAACCATGTCTGGGTTCGGGATTCAGTTATGAAAGGGGAAGGTATTAGCACCCCTCACGTCCGTCGTACTCGACGGGATCCACACATTGTTGTCTATCTAAAAGGGTGTGTTGAAACTATCTAGCTAAAGGCTCAGGGACAAAAGAAAAAGAGAAGTGACTCGGCAGAGCATCGCCGCTCTGTGCTTACGTACTCCCTCATGCAATGGGAAAGTCAGAGTCAACGTAGTTCGACTAACTACGGGTAAAGGGGAAAGGTTGCTTGCCAAGACATCGCGTCTTGTGCCTACGTACTTTCATCTGGTATGAAAGATTAGAGCAAACATAGTTTGGGCTAAAAGGACCACGTGTTGGTTCAAAAGTTTTTAGGCCCGAGTAGGGTTAACAAGTAGTTCTAGCAGTTGGTGTATGCAGCCCGACCATTGGAGACTTAGGCGTTACCGTTTGCGGTAAAACTAAGAGTTAACGACACTCTTTCATCTGAAAAGATTTTCCTGATTAAGATCCCGAAGGATGAAAAAGGTTTGAAGTGTTTTGGTGTTTTTTAGAGAAGAAGTGTTTTGAATTTGATTTGTAACTCATGTCGCACTAAAGACTATGACCTAAGAGCGAATGCGTCGTATATCACCCAAAGGGTGTACACTAAACACTCTAGGTCCTTGAGAGGAGGCCCCTAATTACCATTTCTCAAGTAGCTTAAGGCTCGTAGCGTGCTACACTTGAAATTCTTTATTAAATGTTTTATGAATGTTTGAAGATGAGAAGAGAAGAGGGAACACTAATGGGAGACTAATCAATCCTAAAAGTTATCATGCAAAGTGGACCTAGAGTTGGGATTCAAAAGGGAACTACCTAATGTTATCATGCATGGTTATACACCTAATGTCTATCATAACCTCAAAAGGTTAGAGAACTTATGGGGGAGCATGGCAAAGAAAAGCAAAAGAAGAAGAAGAAGAAGAATGCATATCCAAATGAAGATGCAAACATAAGATGCACAAATAGAATGAAAGTGGGAGGACAATAGTGTGGGGCAGTAGCTTCCACAAGCTCATCTCAACCAAGCATGGATATGAGGAATGCAAGAAAGAAAGGAGAAGAAGATGCACAAAAGCAAGCACACAAATCAACACTTAGGTCACATATGCAAAAGGGAATCACACAATGTAGACATGAAATGGAAAAGGCATGAAAAATAGTAAACAGCTCCTAAAAGAACCAAATAAAATCTCATTGGACCCCCAAAGTGTTAGGAACCAGGGGTCCAAATTAGAGATCAAAACTCAAAGCAAAGCTACCTCAAGTGAAAGCAAACACACAAGGTATGCCCTAAACTAGGGCAAAAAGAAAGGTTCACAAGATCAAACCAAAACTTGATAAAAAACAGAAATAAAAATATGCAAAAATCCTTCAACACATTAATGCAATGCACAAAAAGTTTCATGCAAAAATAAGGAGTTTACACCCAGAGATAAAATCAAGAACAAATAATGCCACAATTTAATCCAAATAAAACATCTCCAATTAATTAATTCTTTTTTAAATGAAAAATAAACTGAAAAAAATAAAATAAAAATACTATAAAATAAAAGAAAAGCCAAAGAGTCTAAAACATATTTTTTGAATTTTATTAATTGGAGAATTAATTTATTTTGAATTAAATTGAAATATATAGAAAAACAAAATAAAAATAAAAATAAAATAAAATAAATGAAATGGGCGGTATGAATAGCAATGAGAAACAGTTGTAAAATGGGAATGGGCCCAGCAGGGGGTGTCGCTACCGCGAAAATAAGGTGCCGGCAAAACAGAAGAGTCGCCACCTTTCGTTATTTATCCCACAGAAAGGGAAAGGAAACGATCGGAAAAAACCTGACGAAAAGGTATAAGACAAGGTCGTCGCAACCATTGTCTGGGTTCGGGAGTCGGTTACGCAAGGGGAAGGTATTAGCACCCCTCACGTCCATCTTACTCGATGGGATCCACGCTTGTTCGTTTGTCTACGGGTGAAAAAACAATCTATCTACGACTGCTAAAGCTAAACGGAAAGAAGCTGACTCGATAGAGCATCACGCTCTATGCCTACGTATTCCCTCGTGCAATGGGAAAGTCAGAGTCAACGTAGTTCGGGAAACTACGGGGGGATTTGCTCGCCGAGATATCGCATCTCATGCCTACGTACTTTCACACGGCGTGAAAGATCAGAGCTTACGTAGTTCGGGCAACTACGGCTGAACCGGGGTGTTCTCGATCACACGGGGGTGAGAGAAGAGATTGACGATACTAGCGTACGCATTCTAGCAGTTAGGTGTATGCTGCTCGACCATTGGAGACTTAGGCATTACCTATTTGCGGTAGAACGGACATAGTATGTCATTGGTTTTGAGGTACGGGAACCTACGAGAACTAGAACTACGGTCTGGTCTCGATTGCGCTCGGCCAAGAGAAAGGGAACATTAGTCGTTAGCGGGAAAGTCTCGATTGCACGGCAGCGAGAGAACAGAGAAGTTAGCCGTTAGTGTGCTCGCTAGGATATCGCATCCTATGTCTACATATTCTCGTCTGGTACGAGAAATCAAAGCAGCTGTAGTTCAGCCAACTACAACAAAAGGGGGAAAAGGGAGAAAAGGGAGCTCGCTAGGATCATCACAATCCTATGCCTATGTACTCTCGTCTGGTACGAGAGATCAGAGCAAACATAGTTCGGCGCTACAGGAAAGCAAGTCTCGATTGCACAGGGGCAAGAGAAGGGGTCTCAATCGCCTGAATGCGAGAGAAAAGGGGTTTCGATCGCATGGGGGCGAGAACAAAGAGGAAGTAGGCCTAACACACCTAAACGGGAAGGAACTCGGGACACACACGCAAGATTCTAAGGCGTAGGAGCGAATGCATCGTATGTCACCCAAAGGGTGCCACACTAAACATTCTAGACGATTGAGAGGAAGCCCCTCAATCACCACTTCCTACGTATCTAAAGCTACATCTCACAACACTCGACGGTTGCACGAAGACTTGAATAAGAAATATGTTATCGAACGAAGCGGCTCCATTGGCCCTCGACATGTGCGTAAGCTCCATTCCAATCTTCTCCTCTCTGGATCCTTGATGGTGACGTTTCGAATCAGAAACAATGTAACACTAAACCGTCATGATTTGACTTATACGATAAATCAAACTCCAAGAGGTAGCGTATTAATATCTGTGTCAAAGACAAGATAGAGAAATGATATCGAAAATCATTCTCCAATTGAATCATGTCACACGGCCAGCCCAGAATAAAATCAAAGTAAAATCAGATAGCAAAAGAGAAATGAGGAGAGAAATTCAACAACAAATGGAAATAATATACTACTCCTAAAATTGAAAATAAATTCCTAATAGAAATAAAATCCCTAATGAAATATAATGGAAATTGCATATAAAGAAATAACATATAAATTCTATCTAAACTCTATAATATCCTAAAAGAAAAATAGAAATGAAAATTCTATACTATGCATAATATTCTATAATTTCCTAAAAGAAAAATAGAATATAACTTCTAAAATATAAAATCTATATTAAAAATATGTAATAATATTCTAAACTATAATTCCTAGGAAGAAAAAATAGAAAAAAAATAAAACTACAACTATTACAAGCAAATGTCCAATACAAGCAAAAACAAAAATAAAAGGGAAGGGGGTACAACAACCAAATAGGGGTGAAAGCCTGAAAAAACAGCACTGGGCCCAGCCCACAATAAATCAGCAAAAAAAACAAACAAAAAAAACAAAGGGGATGGGGGTGTGAATGGAGAAACGGAGGTATGGTCCAGAAGCTGACACAATTGGGCCCAAGGCCCAACATCTCCATCCAGTCCATGAAACTTTCCACCTTCCTCACTCACTCTGCTTACGCTGAAACCCTAAGTTACCGCCATCTCCCTCCTTCATCTCAACCTCTGCTTCTGTTACCAGTATCCGCTTAAACCTCCTCCGTCTCAACCTCCATTGCCGTCACCTTCCTTGCTTCTCCACAACTTCCTCCAACCTCTCTCACCTCCTCCCTCCAACCAAACAACACAGATCTATCCAAAAAAAAAACCTAACGAAGATGACTGGAGACAGGACGATCTAGAGATGCGTGTTGACGAAGATTTTGAAGGATCTTGGAAGGATACGAAGTTAGCGTGTTGGTTCATTGTGAGGATATGAAAGAGGTTGAAGATTGTTCATTGAGTTGTTGGATCTTGAAGTTTACTGAAGATTCTTGGCAAGAACTTGATGGAGGTTGTTACGAGTTGTTGAATGAAGTTTCTGGGAAAGTAGTTTGAAGAACATGATGATGAAGGTTCTTTGAAGTTTTTTGATGAACGGATGGTGAAGGTTGAAGATCTGGACGAAGATCGTGATGAATCTTGAAGAGCACGGTTAGAAACGATGGTTTGTGTATCAAGATGATGATGAAAGGGGTTTTTGGAGAAAAAGATGGAGGAATGTATAAATGTTGTTACAGATCTGAAGAAGTTTCTGGAAAAACTTTGAAGGCCTATGAAGATGATTGAATATCGCCTGAAGATGATGAATGAATCTAGAACCGATGAAGATGATTATGGAGTTTCTTGAATTTCGTATGAAGTTTGGATGAAGATGATGAATGAATCTGGAGAATCATGAAGTGTTCTTGGATTTGGATGAATTTCCGGTGACGGTTATTGATTCCGGCGACAGTTGCGGCGAGATTTGGCCGTATGATTTCTCCGACGACACTTTCCCGGTGTTTTCATGGTGGGAGAAAGAGGTGATGAAGTGTGGGACGCGTGGCAGTTGGATGGGAGAGAGAGAGCATGGAGAGAGTGTGTAACGTGGCCACCTGTGGAGTGAGGTGGAAGAGAGAGAGAGAGAGAGAGAGAGAGAGAGAGAGAGAGAGAGAGAGAGAGAGAGAGAGAGAGAGAGAGAGAGAGAGAGAGAGAGAGAGAACGAGGTGGGGCCTTTATATATGGACATTTGGCGTGTAGCTGGACTCGTGGGCCTCCAAAAGGACAAGTGGCCCATAGAATCAGACTCAATTGATTAAAAATCTGATTAACAAACTGACTCAATTAACTCTTAATAAACTCAGTTAATGCAATCAATTAAATTATGATTAAAACTAATTAATGCAAAACGAAATGGATAAAAAACTGGACCATACTAACTCCTAATTAACCTAATTAAAATTGATTAAAATTCACTTTAACCAAACTAATCACATCCAATTAACATTCTAATTATAAAAAAAAATATTAATATCCTAATTAACATCTAATTAATATTCTAAAGAATTCTACACCAAATTAAATCTAAAAAGAGAATTAATCCTATTAATTTATAAAAGAAATTAAATATAAAATTTTTTAAACAAATTAAATCTAAAAAAGAAATAAACCTATTAATTTTCTAAACAAAAAAATTATTCTAAAAGAGAATTAAACCTAATAATTTCTAAACAAAACAATTAATATCTAAGAAAAATGAATTAAATCTATCAATTTTTAAACAACTTAATATCTAGAAAAATATCTATGAAAAATAGAGAAAACTATTAATATCTAATAATATCTAAAAAATTATTCTAGAAAAACAAGTAACCTATTTAAAATCTGTTTAAAATCTATTTAATATTCTAGAAATTAAGGACAAAAAATCTAGAAAATGCAATAAAAGCCAATTAAATCGATTAAAAAAAGATGCGAGAATATAGCGAAATAAACGGTAAAAATCGGACACCGAAATGTCCTAAAAAACAACAGCAAAAGCTGAAAACACCAGGACGAACACAAATTCCACAACAAAACCTGCTAATTCGAACTGCCTGAAACGCGAGAAGAGGGTTGTAACCCCGATAACGTCAATCTGACCGAAAAAATGCAATGTATGCGGTATGCAAATGCAAATGCAAAATGAATCGAAACATAAGCCAAATACAAGAATTGGTTGCCAAATTTGGGGTGCAACAGTTGCCCCTATTTAAACAGCTTGGACCTGAAGGGTTGAGAAGCGAACGGCTTTCAAACATTCAAAGGTAGAAGACAGTTGAATACCAAAGAACCCGGAAATTTGCCAACCTGCAGAAATAAACTGCGAAAACTGCTTGGGGAACAAATATCCAGAAAACTGAATCTGGTTGTCAAACAACAAACTAATCAATCATATGACAAAGAAACTGACTTTAGTATCAGTTACCTGTGTGACGCCACAGATAACAAAATCGAAGGTTGGATCAACATGCACTTGATCCTTTCACGTCGTCTAACGATAGACAGGAAGAGAAATATACTCAAATCGTCTAAAGATAGACGGAAAGACACCATCCCGAAGGAGAATAATATCCATACTCACATCGTCTAAAGATAGACAGAAAGGCACCATCCTGAAGGCTCACATTGTCTAATGATAGACAGGAAGAAACACAATCTGAATCTCGCATCGTCTAATGATAGACGTGAGGAACATATCTGAATCTCGCATCGTCTAATGATAGACGAGAGGAAAACCATAGCCAAATCTCGCATCGTCTAATGATAGATGAGAGGAAAACCATATCCAAGTCTCGCATCGTCTAATGATAGACGAGAGGAAAATCAATCCAAATCTTGCATCGTCTAATGATAGACGAGAGGAAAAAATAGACCACATCAAGGAACCTCAAAACCACCCATCAAATTTCAGAATCCTTTCGTCTATAGGAGTTGATGGAAAGAGCAAATATCCTCAAAGGGGCCACATTATTAATAAGGATTGACAGGAAGAAAACCACCTTCAAACAGCCATGTCGTTAATAAGAATCAACAATTGGGAAAACCGAACATTCTTCAAAGAGCTTCGACATCAATAAGAATCAACGGTCAGGAAAAACCCCTTTTGAAATGTCATCTCATCCAATAACCAGAAAGAAAACCATATCTGAAAGATCGCCTTGAAACCACACATCGTCTAAAGATAGACGGAGAGAAAACCATACCCCAAAACTCACATCGTCTAAAGATAGACAGAGAGAAAACCATACCCAAACTCACAACGTCTAAAGATAGATGGAGAAAACCATACCCAAACTCACAGCGTCTAAAGATAGAAGGAGAACACGCCTGCTGGGGAAACACATCGTTAATAGGAACTGACGGGAAGAAAACCTGCTCGGAGGCACACGTCGTCAATAGGAATTGACGGAAATAAAAGTCTGTCGTCATCAGATGATTGATGGATAATGCATAACCGTCGTATGATCTGAAAATCAAATAACCCAAAGAGCTGTCTAAACAAAGCTGCTGGATAAATGCCCCCTGAGCTGATTGCAGAGTGATTCACGTTGCCACGGAAGGCTGATAGAAAAACTGGCTTATGCTACGTATGCATATGCGTATGTTTGAATTTTTCTATGGCGTAATGCTCCATATAAGAAGGAATGCTACGCATTTGACGATGAAATGCAAATATGATGCAAATATGATGATGTATGCAAGATGCAAATGCAGGCTCGGGCTGCCGGAGAAAAGCTGGACACAGAAGGACCATCCCAGCAAAATAAATGCTGGAAAGGTAAAGCCAAATCTGCTGGGGATAACCGGGTATCACAGAATTATTCCAGCAAAATAAATGCTGGAAAGGTGAACCGACTCCGCTGGGGATAACCAAATGTGCTGAGTATGATCGGACTTCCCTGGGGATAGCTTGCACGTGCCAATGACAATTGGACTTCCGCTGGGGAAAACAGACAGATTCTTCCTGCGTATGAAGATTGGATTTCGAGACTGATGCGCCAACACGGATTGGGCCTCACGGTGATTGCCAATATGGATTGGGCTTTAGGAATGGCGCGCCAATAAGGATTGGGATTCCTGATGATTGCCAATAGGAATTGGGCTTTTAGGCTATCTGTGATGGGTCAAGTACGACTGACGCTGGAAAACATCCTGTTTGAATTCACAGTTTCTGGTTGAAGGGTCAAGGGATAATAGCATGACTTCCGGACATTCGTCTCACACTTGAAGATAGGCTGAACCTGCTTGAGTAGCTCTGACTAGCTCTGATGACACGGAGAGGAAAAATTCCTTTGCTTCTGATATGCCCCAGTCTGTGGGATCTCTGTGGGGATATTCCTCGAATGAAAATCTGAAAATCTGTACCCTGATGGTATGACATGAACTGCCCCAGCACTCTGAACCTCAGAGAGATGCTTCGGATCAAATGCCCCTCGGGAAAGAAATAACTTTTGTGCTTTTCTTAGAGTGGTATGCCCCTGTCCGCAACGACTTTACCCCTGATTGGCTGATTTTCAGGGAAATGCACTGGTTGTCCTCGAGAGATTCATCAAAGCTTGACCTGACTGCTTCAGAATAACCGACTTTGGATGGCTGACATCACTAGGGATTACATGATATAGCTTGCCCCGGTTCACGGAGTATTCGGGCGTTCTGCATTCTATCCTAATCAGACTTTCCACTGTAGGAAACTTTCCTGCTGTCAAGCACTTACTCGTAAGTAAAACAAGTTGTTCTGCATAAAAGACATATTAATGCAACGCATATGACAGTTTTGACATCCAATCTGTTCACTGGAAAAGGAAAAACAGTTTATGGCATATAATGAACAAATCATTTATCAGAATATCAACATCAGTACCAACATGGTAAAAAGAATCCTTTTAGGAGTCAGATTCGACGCGATCTTTACTGAAGTATGCCTTCGAAACGAATCTGCTTCAATTAGGACTTTTTCCGGTTGTAACATGGTCAGGTTCACGGTTTTGAAGGAAAGGATAAAGGCTCAAAATTTATTTTAACCCACCCGTTCACCTTGATGTTCTCCAATCCTACGTTTAGCTAATTCGACCTTAGCGCTCACTTCTCAGAGGTTGAAAGATAGGAGTGATAGTTCGAGAAACCATGAGTTTCTGGAGTGACAGCCACTCACTTTTCGTCTTTTCCACTTGGGGTCACACGACTTGTACTTCATTTGAGGATTTTTCTTTTGTAATCCTTTTTAGTTTTTCGCTTTCCCTACTTTTTGCCTGGACTGACTCTTTTGAGCTTCTTTTGATTATTAAGTCCAGCAGGATGCCCTCATTTTTGCCTAAGTCATTTGTTTTCAAGTTTTGACTTAGCGGGCTTTTGATTCTTTTTGCTCTCTTTTTTTTAACAAGTCGTGTGACACTGGTTGTCTGACTCTTTGGGGAATAATGTGACTGTTTCACTCCTAACACTTAACCACCGTGGTTTTTTAGGCACGACCTCTAGAGGTGTGATTGATCCTCGAACGGACACTCCTTTCTGCAATTTGGACGCTCGATCAAATTAGCTAACACCTACCCTGCCCCGGGTTAAGATTGAGGGTTTTTTCGTTTTCCGAAACAAACTCCTACTACTAGGCTCAAAGGGGTTGACAAGGGATTATCTTCCTTATAACTTCGGTGTTTAGGGATTTGAAACAATGCTTGTACATCATCAGTAGGTTTCATTTTCGAAAGCATACAATCGGAAGCTTGCGCGTCTTTAAACTTCGTCATCCTCCCCGGATTCCGCTTAACCAAGCATTGGATATCTGTAAAAACATTGAGTGAACATGAATGGATTAAATCAAAACATGCATATTCATTTCATTATCAATATCAATTGAAAACAACAAGTTTTACAAACAAGATTGCAATTTAAACAGGGAAGAAACTACAAACATAAGGAAATGACAAGATAAAACAAAGGAAAATGCCAGCTTCCGAGAACCGAGCTTTCACATCTGACTCGCTGCTGAACCAGCCCTCTTCAAAGTTGCTTACTGACACCAATCTGCTCAAAACGGCAACCGGGTGAACTGTCTCTCTGACTTCATTGGGTTTTGCCTAGCACGCAAGTTTGACCGATAACGGTAAGGCTGCTGACTCTGGAGAGGAGCTGATGTCTGTTGCAAAAACTGGCCAGATCGTTGACCTTGAACAGTTGAAACACTCAGAGATAGAGTCTGAATTATCAGGGACTCCTTTTGTTCAGGTGCTTTCATCCTCAAACTTGGTCTAGGCACAGGCAACAACTGAGGACAGGGGGATTCTGACACCATTGACTGCAAGATATACTCCTGACCTACTGCAGCTTCGGGAACATCCATCATCTTGGCAACAGCTAGAATAGGACCATCAGGTACAGTTACGCCGCTCGGCGTGAATTCAATAGCTTTTGAGTCAATCAAATCTTGAACCTTGTGCTTAAAAGCATGACAGTTCTCAATGCTATGCCCCAGTGCCCCAGAGTGGAAGTCGCAACGGGCATTCATATCAGAACCTGATGGTAGCTTACCCTTAGGTGGATCAAAAATCCAAAGTTCGACCAACCGAAGATGAAGCAAAACTTGCAACAACTGAGCGTACATCATTGGAATCTGGTCGTAAACTCTGCCCCTCCTAGACACATGGTTATCCCGAGAAGCAATGCGTTGGAGAGCAAAATTCAAGGCTCTTTGTCGTCCATGAGACATCAGAGGCTTATCAACCCTTGGCACAGGTTCCACAGGCACAATTGGAACAAGCATCTTCGCTGCGGCTTTAGGTAACTAATCACCTTCTTTCCTAAGCACATTCTTGATTATTCCATGATCAAGCCCACCTGAGTCTTCAGCTGGTTATTTTCCTCTTTGAGTGTCTTCTGGTCCAGACGCAACTCATGCATTTCCATCAAATCTGCCCCAGCTGGCCTCGGACTTCAATCAATTCAGCCTGATTTTGCTCTGCTGAGTTCATGATCCTTCCAGAAACTAACTCAAGTCCAATACGAATGTCGGGAAGTCAACTGCAAGTTGGACAAAAGACGGGTAAGCTCTCTGTTCCGGCCGAGGATGGAAATGCAAGCATGAGATGCACATGAAATGCAATACAAAATGCAACAAACACGGGATCACAGCCCCCACAAAGCTCTGAATACTGCTGTGCTGCTGACGCGATAAGTTTGCTCTGACGAGAGAAAACCAAAATACCGGGTTGGCTGGAAGTCAAGTTTCCTGCAAAAACCCTCCCACTCACGGGTATGGACCTAAACTGACAAAGGTTTGGCATCCTATGCGTTTATCAGCGTCACAGACTTTCAAGAAACAATGATACGATACCCAGGAAGGTGTGGCATTATCATCTCTTGAAGTGGCCTCACTTAGCTGAATCACAAGTGATCGGTCCCCATAGTCGACAACCCTCCAAACCAACAACCCCTCAAGCCCAAAGGGCTGGAAAAGAAGTCAACCGGGAGAATCTCGTTTGAGCGTGGATTTTGTGACATTAGTACATGCAAAGCATGCACGCGCCCACTACTTTCCACAACTAATGCTAGGTACACTCAAGCCTGGGTCTGGCTTATCACTCATCAGAGCTCCCCCCCGCAACAGCACAACAATAACAGACAATAATGTAGTGTGGAAAATGTAAATACAGTAATATACTACATACAACACAAAAATAAACACCCACAGACAAGCACACAAGCGCTAGGATTGACTCTCGCACAGGGACGTTGGATCCCCAGATTGACTCGCATAGGGGACGTTGGATCCCCAGGAAACCATCGCAGAAAGTCCCCAGCAGAGTCGCCAGCTGTCGCTACCGCGAAAATAAGGTGCCGGCAAAACAGAAGATTCGCCACCTTTCGTTATTTATCCCACAGAAAGGGAAAGGAAACAATCGGAAAAAACCTGACGAAAAGGTATAAGACAAGGTCGTCGCAACCATTGTCTGGGTTCGGGAGTCGGTTACGCAAGGGGAAGGTATTAGCACCCCTCACGTCCATCGTACTCGATGCGATCCATGCTTGTTGGTTTGTCTACGGGTGAAAAAACAATCTATCTATGGCTGCTAAAGCTAAACGAAAAGAAACTGACTCGATAGAGCATCACGCTCTATGCCTACGTATTCCCTCGTGCAATGGGAAATTCAGAGTCAACGTAGTTTGGGAAACTACGGGGGGATTTGCTAGCCGAGATATCACATCTCATGCCTACGTACTTTCACATGGCGTGAAAGATCAGAGCTTACGTAGTTCGGGCAACTACGGCTGAACCGGGGTGTTCTCGATCACACGGGGGTGAGAGAAGAGATTGACGATACTAGCGTACACATTCTAGCAGTTAGGTGTATGCTGCTCGACCATTGGAGACTTAGGTGTTACCTGTTTGCGGTAGAACGGACGTAGTATGTCATTGGTTTTGAGGTACGGGAACCTACAGGAACTAGATCTACGGTCTGGTCTCGATTGCGCTCGGGCAAGAGAAAGGGAACAATAGTCGTTAGCGGGAAAGTCTCGATCGCACGACAACGAGAGAATAGAGAAGTTAGCTGTTAGTGTGCTCGCTAGGATATCACATCCTATGCCTACATATTCTCGTCTAGTACGAGAAATCAGAGTAGCTGTAGTTCAGCCAACTACAGCAAAAGGGGGAAAAGGGAGAAAAGGGAGCTCGCTAGGATCGTCGCAATCCTATGCCTACGTACTCTCGTCTGGTACGAGAGGTCAGAGCAAATGTAGTTCGGCGCTACAGGAAAGCAAGCCTCGATTGCACAGGGGCAAGAGAAGGGGTCTCAATCGCCTGAATGCAAGAGAAAAGGGGTTTCGATCACACGGGGGCGAGAACAAAAAGGAAGCAGGCCTAACACGCCTAAACGGGAAGGAACTCGGGACACACACGCAAGATCCTAAGGCGTAGGAGCGAATGCGTCATATGTCACCCAAAGGGTGCCACACTAAACACTCTAGACGATTGAGAGGAAACCCCTCAATCACCACTTCCTACGTATCTAACGCTACAGCTCACAACACTCGACGGTTGCACGAAGACTTGAATAAGAAAGATGTTATCGAACGAAGCAGCTCCGTTGGCCCTCGACATGTGTGCAAGCTCCATTCCAATCTTCTCCTCTCTGGATCCTTGATGGTGACGTTTCGAATCAGAAACAATGTAATGCTAAACCGTCATGATTTGACTTATACGATAAATCAAACTCCAAGAGGTAGCGTATTGATATCCGTGTCAAAGACAAGATAGAGAAATGATATCGAAAATCATTCTCCAATTGAATCATGTCACGCGGCCAGCCCGGAATAAAATCAAAGTAAAATCAGATAGCAGAAGAGAAATGAGGAGAGAAATCCAACAACAAATGGAAATAATATGCTACTCCTAAAATTGAAAATAAATTCCTAATAGAAATAAAATCCCTAATGAAATATAAGGGAAATTGCATATAAAGAAATTGCATATAAATTCTATCTAAACTCTATAATATCCTAAAAGAAAAATAGAAATGAAAATTCTATACTATGCATAATATTCTATAATTTCCTAAAAGAAAAATAGAATATAACTTCTAAAATATAAAATATATATTAAAAATATGTAATAATATTCTAAACTATAATTCCTAGGAAGAAAATATAGAAAAAAAATAAAACTACAACTATTACAAGCAAATGTCCAATACAAGCAAAAACAAAAATAAAAGGGAAGGGGGGTACAACAACCAAATAGGGGTGAAAGCCTGAAAAAACAACACTGGGCCCAACCCACAATACATCTGCAAAAAAAACAAAGGGGATAGGAGTGCGAATGGAGAAATTGAGGTATGGTCCAGAAGCTGACACAATTGGGCCTAAGGCCCAACATCTCCATCCAGTCCATGAAACTTTCCACCTTCCTCACTCACTCTGCTTACGCTGAAACCCTAAGTCACCGCCGTCTTCCTCCTTTGTCTCAATCGCTCCTTCTGTTACCAGTATCCCCTCAAACCTCCTCCGTCTCAACGTCCATTGTCGTCACCTTCCTTGCTTCTCCACAATTTCCTCCAACCTCGCTCACCTCCTCCCTCCAACCAAACAACACATATCTGTCCAAAAAGAACCCTAACGAAGATGACTGGAGACAGGACAATCTGGAGATGCATGTTGACGAAGATCTTGAAGGATCTTGGAAGGATGCGAAGTTAGCGTGTTGGTTCATTGTGAGGATATGAAAGAGGTTGAAGATTGTTCGTTAAATTGTTGGATCTTGAAGTTTACTGAAGATTCTTGGCAAGAACTTGATGGAGGTTGTTACGAGTTGTTGAATGAAGTTTCTGGGAAAGTAGTTTGAAGAACATGATGATGAAGGTTCTTTGAAGTTTTTTGATGAACGGATGGTGAAGGTTGAAGATCTGGACGAAGATCGTGATGGATCTTGAAGAACACGGTTAGAAATGATGGTTTGTGTATCAAGATGATGATGAAAGGGATTTCTGGAGAAAAAGATGGAGGAATGTATGAATGTTGTTACAGATCTGAAGAAGTTTCTGGAAAAACTTTGAAGGCCTATTGTTGCTTGCGCGAAAATAAGGTGTCGGCATGACAGAAGAGTCGCCACCTTTCGTTATTTATCCCTCAGAGCGGGAAAGGAAACGATCGGAAAAACCTGACGAAAAAGGGTAAGACAAGGTCATCGCAACCGTTGTCTAGGTTCGGGAGTTGGTTACGCAAGGGGAAGGTATTAGCACCCCTCACGTCCGTCGTACTCGACGGGATCCTCGCTTGTTTGTTTACTTGAACGGGTTGGTTTTATTCTATCTACCTATCAAGGCTGGCTGAAAAAGAAAATAAAAATGACTCGGCAAAGCGTCGCACTTTATGCCTACGTATTCTCATCAGAGAATGAGAAATCAGAGTCAACGTAGTTCGGCCTACGAAGGGTTATGGGGGAAGGTAGCTCGCCAAGACTTCGCCATCTTGTGCCTACGTACTCTCAACAGGCATGAGAGATCAGAGCTCACGTAGTTCGGGAAACTACAACTTATTTCCTGTCTTTTACGAAAGAAGTGTTTTTTATTGTGTTTTCGATTTCAACCGCACTAGAGACAATGACCTGAGAGTGAATGCGTCGCATGTCACCCAAAGGGTGCCATACTAAACATCCAGACTATGGAAGAGAAGCTATCCCACAATCCTTTCTCAGATAGCTTAAGGCTCGTAATGTACGACAGAAATCATTCATGGATCTTAAACTGTTTTGAGATGAGAAGAGAACAGGCCCAACTAGGAGGGAGACTATCAAGTCCTACTGTTATCATGCCATGGATTCATCATATGGTTGAGGTTTGAACAGGGAACTCCTAGAAGTTGTCATGCATAGGTTTCAACCTAAGATTCTATCATCAAATCCTTATCAAAGGAAATGAGAGTCCTAAGGGATCATGTCAATGATACACCAAAACAGACAAAGCATCAGCTTAACAGTAAAATGCATGCAATGCAAGTGAGGGAGGAAATGTGTGTGGGGCTTCAGCCTCCACAAGCTCGTCTCAACCTCAAGCCAGTCATGAAATAACAGTAATCATACTGAAATATAAACAACATGCTATCAAGCAATAAACAGTAAACTGCAATCATACAGATAAAAATGAAATGAAATGCCATCAGGCGAACAAACCACATGGGCAAGGGAGCTGGGCTCTACCGAATACCCGCAAGCAAAGCCATGCAATAACAATACAAGCAGAGGGAGCTACTCAACCTCTAATGCAATCATGCTCATAGATTCTACTTATTCTAGATGAACTTATTCTAATGCAACAGACAAATCAAGCAAAACACACAATACAGAAAAGAAAAACAGAAGAAAGCTTCAGCTCCTCCAGCAGCAACTCAGTCTTCAGACTTCAATCATCAATTGCTTTCCAGGTTTCAACCCTACAACATGAGTTTCAACTCATCTTCTCCCTTAAGCTTCAGCTTCTTTGATCAGCTCCACTTTCAGGCTTCACCTAATCTTCAAGGATCTTCAAGTATCAACTTGATCTTCATGCTCTTCAAGCTTCAGCTGGAATGGCAGTCTTCAAGGATTCATCCTCTTCAATAATATTCAATGAAGTCTTCATCTTCATGCTCAGGCTCTGACATCTCTCAAGACAAATCAAACCAGAGAAAAATCACCTACTGGATAAGCTGAGGGATATTGAACTGCTTATTTGATCACCAAAGGTGACCTATAAGGGTTCAATATCAAATGAAGGGTTCCCTCAAAAGTTCTACCTCCTAGGTATAACACTAATCCCTCCAAAGGAGAGAGGTGTATACCCTGGAAGGAATTCGAATCATAGGGAGGAATGGATGTGAAGAATACTATCCATGTTTGAGAAAGAAATTATCTACATCTAAGCTCTTCCTAATCCTAACCCTAAAACAACAAAAAGAAAAGAGAACAAGCTCCTCAAGCTCCTCCAAGCCTCTTCCAATCTTCTAGTATGCTCCACCAGGCTCCACACAGAGATGCCAAGCTCCTCAAATCAAAGGGATACTTCAAAGCAAAGCAAACTAACCAAAACTTGCCCTAAAGGCCACACAAACAATCATTCAATTCAAAAATCAACCAAAAATAGTATATTATTCTATTAAATCCTAATATAAATGCTAGGGGACCCTACATAACTACCCTTAAGTCCCATATATTCCCCATAGACTAAATTTCCCTATAAAACCTAAATTTAAAATTGGTATTGACCTATGTTAAAGTTTTAATCAAATTCTACACTACTTAGAACTACCTAATTAAAACTACCCTAGAACTTATCACAAAATTCTGAAATTAATTCAGGGGGAACCTAAACCATTCATCTAATTATCCTAAAAAGATTGAATTAAAAATCCTAAGGGAACTACCCTAATTAAATTCTACAAAATCATGCATCAACTAAAAGAATTAAAAAAGCAATTAAAAGTAAAAATATGCAAAAAATATAAAAATGAAATAAAATGGCTATTTTATGGTTTTATATTTTTCTAGACATAAAATGGAAAATGGGAAAAAAAGTCTCATTAAAAAATGATGATTTTTTATTTTGTTATGAATTTTTAAAGATTAATAAAATTTGGAGTGAATTTTAACATGAGAATGATGAGGGGTGCAAGAAGTATGAATATTCAGTTCATATGGATGATGGGCCCAGCATGGGGTGCGCCTAGCATGGCGCTTGGGCCCAGCGAAACTCAGAAAAAAAAACACATTAAATGAAAAGAAAAAAGAAACAACAACGGTGTAAATAGCAGGGATACGCAGTACAAAACGTGATTTGGGCCTTGCATGGGGGTGGGAAAAGCAACGTTTGAGCACAAAGCCCAGCCAGCGTTAGTGAAACGCGGCGTTTCACTTGGGCTGATTCCCCTCCAACATTTCGTTCAAATCCTGGCCGTTCGATTGTCTCCCCAAGTCAAACATTCAACGCGCATCCAACGGTCCATGCATTGTCTTCAACCTTGGAACACTTAGGGTTTGCAGCAACCATGAAACACTCTCATGCACACAACTTCATCTTCTTCGTATGACTTCAATATTCCATCAAATGCCATGATCCAAAAACCAATCTTGACTAGAATTTTACGTAGAACACAACCATGCCCTTGGATTTCATTGAAACACGATAAATCCTCCCAACCGAATGGTACAACTCCATGAATCCAAAACTTCATCAGTTTTCAACCATCACAAAACTCAACAATCTTTATATATAATTAATCCTTATGCCATGCTGATTAAAACCAACCATTTATCGTGCATTATAACCCCCTAAATCAATCATTCTAACTTCATCAAGAATCAACCTCCATTAATGAAACCTCACTAATTGGTCTTAAACTCATCCAAATGAATCACCTAATGGTCTCTAATGGTTTCACAACAAGAACTAACCCTAGCCATGCCTAAATCAGAGTGTGGAAGTGATTTTGCTTACCTTGACTCTTGTAATGGTAGGTATTGAAAAGCTTCGAATCAGGCCTTGTAGATCCTCAAGAATAGTCTTTAGATGATGAACAATCCTCTGCTTGCACAAGATTTGATGGAAATGGCTTGAATCTCAAGATCCAATCCCTTTTGCTCCCTTGCAACTTCACTTGGAAAGCTCTCAATTCTTCATCAATGGGGTTGCAAATCAAGATGAATACACTCAGGGATGTTTGTAGTGATGATTTGTGAAAGAAAATGGAAGGGTAATGAAGAGAAAAATGAAGTTTCAATACAATTTGCAAAATGGAGAATTTTGGTTCAATCTCTTTTATCTACCACCATTAACATCAACAATCACCAACCTTTCACCAATGGAGATTGTAATCAATATATAGACTGATTTGGAAAGGTCTAGAATCATCTAGATCAATCTAATAGGAACTTGAAGTTTCATGACATGATACTTTGCATTTCCATTCTCATCATATGATATATCATGACAAAATCCCTTGCCACTTGAGTAATTAACTTGATTATCTCCTTACATGAGATTTAGGACAATACACAATGCATATTCCCCTTATTCATTAAGCTTTTCATTGTTTTGGCTTGGTACCCCATTATGCAAGCAACCAAATTACAAAGAAACTCCAAAATTTATGCCTCAAATCAAAATTGTGGCTGAACCATTGTTCTTAAAATATCCTTTGGAGTCGAAATGACCTATCATATGCCATGGTTAGGGTTTATAGCTTGGATTTTATGATTTTCCATTTCACTTGAATTAACTTATGCCTCATTTTTAGGCCATTTTTATCACTTTTTGCTATGAGCCTTTTCAACATCTCATGACCACCCTACTAGCCTTAAAACATCATTCTAAGCAACTTTGATGTTGAAGGTTTTTCCATTTGAAGCTTGGAAGTAGGAGATATGGCCATATGCTTGAAATGACCTATAACTTCCAAATGACCAAAATGCCCTTGGCTTGTCAAAGCCATAAGTTGAGTTCTATAAATCCTATCAAGGACTTCTAGTACTCTCTAGAAATATAAGAATATTCTCTTCAACATTCATGTTGACCAAGAGATCATAGGAATCATCCTACTAGGGCAAAAGTTGTCTGCAAGTTGGGTGACTTTCAAGGACCCAGATTCACATACCTCAGATGACCTGTAATTTGTCGAAACCATAACTTGAGCTCTGCAAATCCTATCAAGGACTTCTACCACTCAAATTAAATCTAAGAATAAGCTCTACAACATTCATGTTGTGGGGAAGATGAGATGACAATCACATCTTAAGCTAAAACTGCCTGGAAGATAAGGATCAAACTAGGGGATTTTACACTGTCCATCCTTAGAAACCCTAGCTTAAAACTTCTCAAACTCCTCAATCATGATGAGTTGGTCTAGGAATCATCCTTATAGTATCTCAATACATCATTCCATGATCACATGGCCCTTGGATTGGGTCTCAACCTTCTCCAAATCATCAGTTGACCTAATTCCACCACTCATGGTTGAATCTTCTGAGTTCTTGCATAATGACCTCTCTGGGCTTCATGATGACTTTCAAGACATCTCATAAGCTTTCTCAAAGCTTCAAGTCCATCCTCATAGTCTCAGAATCATATGAGGAGCTCCCACGACTCTCAAGTTATGAGGCACACAATCTTGGTTTCAACCAATTCCTCTGAGGATCTCCTGAACTTTCTGATGAAGGTATCAACCTTCAAACACTTGATGGGTAAATAAATGTTGGTCAAATTTTGGGGTGCAACAGCTGCCCCTATTCAAACGGCTTGAACCTGACTGGGTGAGAAGCGAACGACTCTCATCCAATCAAGGTGCGAGACGGTTGAATACCGGTAAACCCGAAAATTTGCCAACTGCACGAGCACACGATACTCTGCGGGGAACAAATCTTCGAATACTGCAATACTAGCTGCACGGCAACCAGCTGGAGAGATACTGATCTAACATCGCCGTCAGTTATACACATTAAATCATCATCAGACAACCAAAACACCCAACATCGCCGCTGGAAGACTAAACCATCTGACATCACCGTCAGAAGCAGACAAAATTATGAGGAACACCCAACATCGCTGCTGGAACACCAAATCACCTGACATCGCCGTTAAGAACAACCATAACTCGGGGAAACACACATCCAACATCGCCGCCGGAGAACTAAATCTGACATCGCTGTCGATCAACCCAAATACCCAACATCGTCGCTGGAGAACTAAATCTGACATCGCCGTCGGACAATCATAATACCCAACATCGCCGCTGGAGAGATAGAGAATCTGACATCGCCGTCATAAACAAACATAACTCTGAGAGACATTCGGCATCGCCGTCGAACAAACATCGAACATCGCCGCTGGAAAACTAGCATAATCTGGGAAACACCCGACATCGCCGTCGAGTACTCAACATAATCTCTGCTGGGGAGTTAAAGAGTTTGACATCGCCGTCAAACAAACATCCAACCTCGCCGCCGGAAACAAACATAATCTGACCTCGCCGTCAGAACAAACATCCAACATCACCGCCGGAAACAACCATAATCTGACCTCGCCGTCGAATCCAAAATACCCAACATCGCCGCTGGAGAACTGAAGAGTCTGACATCGCCGTCGGACAACCATCCAACATTGCCGCCGGAAAACCTGCTGAGGAGGACGCTTTGCCACTAGGGGATCTGGAGAACTATCAAGCAACTCTGCTCCGGGGGTCCAGAAATCATTCTGGAGGAATCAACTCTGCTGAGGACTTCAAGAATCATCTTGAACTGATAACCATTCTGGAGAAACATTCTGTTGGGGATTCCAGGAATTATTCTGGACAACCCTTGCCGGGGACAAACCAATCATGGCTTGAGCAGCTTCCAAGGATTCGGCTCTCTTGGGGCTTTAGGAATCATCCTGGGCGATCTTAGCTGGAGACTCCAAGTATCAATTTGAGCAACCAACTCTGGAGACTGCGCTGGGGTCTTAAGAATCATCTTAAGCAAGCGGCCCTGCTGAGGATTTCAAGAATCATCTTGAACTGAAGACTTCGCTGAGGATCTCAAGAATCATCTCGAGCAAGCGACTCTGGGGATTGCGTCAGGAATCATCCTGAATAACTGATCCTTCAACGGAACACCTGCAAGACAAGAACGGTAACAACCTAAATCATGTTTATTATGCATATGCTTCAGCGCTCTGATCCACACGGTGGAAATGCTATGCTATGCTAAATGCTATGCTATCATGCACAATGATGCGATCCCGTCAGCAAAATAAATGCCGAGGGGGAAATCATCCTGTCAAAGGGGGAAGAACTACTCAGATAGAGGAATCATCCTGCTGAGGAGAACATGAACACGCCAATATCAATTGGACTCCGTCTGGGGAAATTATCTTCAATTGACTACTGCAGGGGAAACAACTTCAATTGATTACTGCAGAGGAACGAAGCTCTACGAGAACCTGGACCTGCTGAAGGAAAGCGATGTCAATCGCGAGAATAAATTGCGCGGCCGTCTCGGCTACTCTTCTGGGGATGATAACTCTGTAGGGAAACAACTTCAGCTGCAACACTCCACTGGGGGAAACCAATCATGGTCCGATCAATTTCCAAGGACTCGGCTCTCTTGGGTATCTGCAAACTTGGCTGAGGAAGGAGAGATCATTCTGCTTCGCTGGAGAGAGTACGACTCTGGGGAAATACAACATCAGCTGTTCAACACTCTGCTAGGGAAAATCCACTCATGGTCCCAACTGCTACCAAGGATTCGACTCTCTTGGGGGTTTGCGAACTCGGCCGGGGAGGGAGAAATCATTCTACTTCATTGGAGAGTACGACTCTGATGAGGAATTTCAATTCCGCTGGGGGAGAAGGAATCATCCGACTTCGGGGGAGAGTACAACTCTGCCGGGGCATACAGCATCAGTTGTTCCAACGCTCTACTGGGGAAGAGGGAATCATCCGACTTAGGGAGAGAATACGCCTCTGGTGGGGAATCTCAATTCCGCTGGAGACTTCAGTCTGACGCCGTCAGTCGCGGTATACTTCGGCGTACGAACAATTTCCTACGAAACCTGCACTTGTGACCCGGTGCGGGGGGTGACACCTTCTTCGGCGACTTTACTGGGGAAAACACGAGCTTCGGCACCCGAACATTTCTATGAAATCTGCACTTGTGACCCGGTGCTGGGGAAGAATACAAGCTTCGGCGCGCGACTCAGCTGATGAGGTGACGTTCCTTCAGGATGCGTCTGCTTGGGGAAGAGAATCCTCTCTGCGTGGGGGCACACATAAATGCTCACGATCTTGCGTTCAGACTCTGCGGAGGAGAGGCCACTGAACTCTATTGGAGAAGGAGGACTCACCCTACTTCGGGGATGCGCACGACGCACTGTCTGGCATATGCTACACCTGCAACAACACAAACAAACGGACAAGATACCCTTTTCAAAGGGGCCTATCAAGTTTATTATCTCGTGACAAAATTCAGGTAATTAATTGTTTCAACAATCAATGGGCCTAGGCCCGTGAGTTTATGTATGCGCATTTTATCAAAAACATCGGCGTTTTCATTCGCAAACAAAACAGGTAAATGCTAAGCTGGCAAACAGAATTGCTGAATAATATGCATTTTATTGATGATGAACCCCTGAATGGGTAAAAAATGTTTTACAACAGAGGCAAGCTCCTGGAATGAGGAAGCTGCGCAAAAATAAAACATAAATATACATCAGTATATACAAATGTCGGCAACGAGGCGTGGACGAACACCATGCGTTGATCCCTCTAAGACCCACTCGACTTCGATACTTCTCCGACGCTTCAGCTTCGGAAGAGATTGATTCAGATAAGCGGCCCTCAGGTCCTCCAAACCACCAAACAATGAAAGTCCACACGCGGAACGCAGTCATTTGCTTATTCAAATCCCTAACTTTTGCGTGAACCGCCCTTTACGGGTTTTCAGTTCACCGGGATACCCTTTTTTGCCGAAGCCGCCCAGTGTAGGTTTTCGACTTCGCGGGTGTACATTTTTTCAATATATCCCTAATTTTTTCCCGAACCTTTTATTCTGTTTTTGGTTCGCCGGGATGCCCCTTTTTTGCCTGGACTCTTTCTTTTTTGTCCAGCGGGTCGCTTTCAAGCAAAGTATTTTTTAACTGCGTCCGCGTTCACCGGGGATGCAAAATCTTCACCATCCATTGTGGATAACAACAAAGCTCCTCCCGAGAAGACCTTGCTGACGACATACGGCCCTTCGTAATTCGGAGTCCATTTGCCCCGGTGATCGGAGTGTGGCGGAAGAATCTTCTTCAGGACGAGATCACCCGTCTGAAAGCTTCTAGGACGCACCTTCTTATCATAAGCTTTCTTCATTCGGCTTTGGTACAGACGACCAAATGCAATCGACGCTAACCTCTTCTCGTCCATCAGGCTGAGTTGGTTCAAACGATTCGTAATCCATTCTGCCTCGTCGAGCTTCACATCAACCAAAACTCGCAAAGAAGGGATCTCCACCTCTAACGGTAGGACAACTTCCATACCGTACACCAAGGAGAAAGGAGTTGCCCCGGTCGACGTACGTATCGTCGTACGATAACCGTGCAATGCAAACAGCAGCATCTCGTGCCAATCTTTGTACATCACAACCATCTTCTGAACAATCTTCTTTATGTTCTTGTTGGCGGCTTCGACGGCGCCATTCATCTTCGGCCGGTAAGGAGATGAGTTGTGGTGTTCGATCTTGAAGCTCTGGCACAGCTCCTTCATCATCTTGTTATTCAAATTCGAACCATTATCAGTAATGATCCGCTCGGGAACTCCGTAACGACAGATGATGTCCCTCTTTATGAATTTAGCTACCACCTGCTTGGTCACATTAGCGTACGAGGCTGCCTCCACCCACTTGATGAAGTAGTCGATAGCTACCAGAATGAAGCGATGACCGTTGGATGCAGTGGGCTCGATCTTGCCTATCATGTCGATGCCCCACATGGAAAACGGCCAAGGGGAGGACATGACATTCAATGGGCACGGCGGCACATGAACTTTATCAGCATAAATCTGCATTTATGACATTTCTTCGTGAATCTGAAGCAATCCGACTCCATCGTCAGCCAGTAGTATCCTGCTCTCAGGATCTTTCTCTTCATAGCGTACCCGCCGGCGTGCGTACCAAATGTGCCTTCATGGACTTCCTCCATGAGCATACTCGCCTCTTTCTCATCTACACATCTGAGTAGCACGAGATCGTGGTTTCTCTTATACAACACTCCATCAGGATTGAGATAAAAGCTTCCAGACAGCCTCCTCAGAGTCTTCTTATCCTGGGTTGATGCACCCGCAGGATACTCCTTAGTCATAAGGAAAGTCTGGATGTCGTGGAACCATGGCTTGCCGTCGGCGACCTACTCGATTGCAAAGACAAATTCCGGTCTATCACGACACGAAAGCACAATTCTTGGAGCCTCATTCCAATAATTGACTTTATACATTGAAGCCAACGTGGCTAAGGCATCAGCCATCTGATTTTCAGCCCTGGGTACATGATGAAGTTCCACTCGATCGAAGAACGGAAGCAGCCTCCTGGCATAATTCATATACGGCACCAAATTAGCTTGACGAGTGTCCCACTCCCCTTTGATTTGGTTGATCACAAGCGCTGAGTCACCATACACGTCTAGATTCTTGATTCTCAAATCAATCGCCTCTTCTAGACCCATAATGCATGCTTCGTACTCCGCCTCATTGTTGGTAACTGGAAACGTCAGTCTCGCAGTAAACGGGATGTGGGCTCCGTGGGGAGTCGTGATGATAGCCCCGATGCCACTTCCGTAGGAATTAACCGCTCCATCAAATATCAACTTCCACTGAGATTTCCTATCAGGCCCCTCGCCGGGCAACGGATCATCGCAATCCTTCGCTTTGAGAATTATAATATCCTCGTCAGGGAATTCAAACTTCATCGGCTGGTAGTCCTCGATCGGCTGTTCGGCAAGGTAATCAGACAATACGCTTCCCTTGATGGCCTTCTGGGACACGTACTGAATATCATATTCTGTTAACACCATTTGCCACCTGGCAATCCTGCCCGAAAGAGCCTGCTTCTCGAAGACGTACTTGATCGGATCCATCTTCGAAATTAGCTTAGTGGTGTGATTGAGCATATACTGTCGTAGACGTTTGACGGCCCAAGCTAGTGCACAACACGTCTTCTCCAGCATCGAGTATCGAGATTCACACTCAGTGAACTTTTTACTCAAGTAGTAAATGGCGTGCTCTTTCCTGCCCGTCTCGTCGTGCTGACCGAGAACACACCCCATACTATTCTCCAGAACCTTCAGGTACATGATTAAAGGTCGTCCAGCCACTCGGGGTATCAAGATTGGAGGTTCTTGAAGATACTGCTTTATCTTATCGAATGCCTTCTGGCAATCCTCATTCCAAGTAATCGCCTGATCTTTCTTTAAAAGCTTGAACATCGGTTCACAAGTGGCCGTGAGCTGAGAGATAAATCTTGCAATGTAGTTTATTCGGCCCAAGAAACCACGAACTTCTTTTTCTGTTTTCGGCGCTGGCATTTCTTGAATAGCTTTTATTTTCGCAGGATCAACTTCGATACCTCGTTCACTAACGATAAACCCCAATAACTTTCCGGACCGCACTCCGAAAGTGCATTTGTTAGGATTCAGCCTCAGCCTGAATTTCCTAAGCCTCTCAAACAGCTTCAATAAGTTGACCAGATGCTCTTCCATCGTTTGGGACTTTGCAATCATGTCATCAACATAGACCTCGATCTCATGATGAATCATATCATGAAACAAAGTTACCATTGCTCGCTGGTAAGTGGCCCCTACGTTCTTCAGACCGAAGGGCATTACCTTATAGCAAAATGTTCCCCAGGGGGTGATAAACGTCGTTTTCTCCATGTCCTCCGGTGCCATTTTAATCTGATTGTAACCGGAGAAGCCATCCATGAACGAAAACACGGAGAACTGGGTTGTGTTGTCGATCAACACATCGATATGAGGCAACGGGAAATCATCTTTAGGGCTCGCCCTATTCAAATCCCGATAATCGACGCACATGCGTACTTTACCGTCCTTCTTCGGTACAGGCACTATGTTGGCGACCCACGGAGGGTAAGTGGCGACGGCTAAAAATCCTGCATCCAACTGCTTCTGGACTTCTTCTTTGATTTTCACAGCCATGTCTAGTCTCGTCCTCCTAAGCTTCTGCTTGACTGGAGGGCAATCCTCTCGCAACGGCAAGCGATGAACCACGATGTCCGTGTCAAGTCCGGGCATATCTTCATATGACCAAGCAAAGACGTCACTATACTCTCGAAGCATCTCGACCAGTCTATGCTTGACATCACTCTACAGTGCAACCCCTACTCTGACATTTCTGACGAGCTCTTCAGAACCCAGATTTACGATCTCAATATCCTCCTCATGAGGCAGAGTAACCTTTTCCTCTTGTCTCAACAAGCGGGCCAACTCTTTCGAAAGGTCTTCGTCTTCCTCAATCTCATCCTCGGCTTGATAGATCGGGCAATCAAAGTCGTAGTGAGCCGTAGAGGGTCCAGAGTCGATGCCATCTATTATGTGGATCCTGCAATAACAAGGGTTAAGTTTAAAACAAGAATATGCAGGTTAGCACAAACCCCGTTGCCATTTTACTGTTTTCAAAATAAACATAAAACAGGAATAACAGAGAACACAATATTTGAGTACGAAGAAAACGCCTTTGATTTATTAACAAAATGCATGTACATAATTCAACAAGGCCCTGACAATAAAACCGCTATGCCCCGGGTAGGACATAGGGTTGTACAATGATTGTAAAAAGTAAATCATTACTCTTCACTTGTCAGCTGGATAATTTCCTTGATGGTCCAATTGTTGAGGCGCTCGCCCGGCTTGCTTGGATGAATCCAAGCGTCAAGATCACAATCGCTATCCCCGCTGTCTTCAGACGCCGCGTTGATGCTTTCGAAGATCACTCCGCCCCTGGTGAATAGGATCGGCCCCTTACCACGAGACGAACTGCTAGATGAAGAAGATGAAGCTTCAGCTTCAGGAGAATACCCCAATCCAAACTTATCCTGCTTGATTGGTATCTCCAAAACATGCCCCCAGCCTGGGGTAGAACCGGCTTCGACAATGGCCCGAGCTTCTCTGAATGAGGAGAGATTCATCTCTTGCTTCTCTGTGATGACAGGAGCTACCTCTTTCACCTTGACGGCTTCAAATGCCTGGAAGAGAGTTTCATGGATTTCGCCATCCATTTCAACATACTTAAAGGATGACAAATGGCTCACCATAATGTCCTCCTCACCACAGACGGTTACTATGCTTCCCCCGACAGCATATTTGAGCTTTTGATGCAACGTGGACGTCACGGCACCAGCAGCATGGATCCATGGCCGACCTAAGAGGCAACTGTAGGCAGGCATGATGTCCATGATATAAAAAACCGTATCGAACGTTTCCGGACCAACTTGAATTGGCAGGGTCAACTCTCCGAAAACGTGGCACTTAGTTCCGTCAAATGCTTTCACCACTAGATCACTGGGCGTGCAAAGCAGTCCACGAGTGTCCAGCTTCATTAATGCCATCTTCGGAAGCACATTAAGTGACGAACCCGTGTCCACCAGGACGTGCGACATGATTGTGCCTCTGCACTCTATCGAGATGTGCAAGGCGCTGTTGTGATCTCTCCCTTTAGGAGTCAACTCTAAATCTGTGAAACCTAGCCCATTGCCAGCATTAACATGGGCTACCACCTCTTCTAGCTGATTCACTGAAATCTCTTGCGGTACGTAGGCAGCATTCAATACCTTCAGTAACGCGTTGCAGTGCGCTTCAGAACACAACAACAGATTGAGAATAGAAATCTTTGACGGAGTCTGATGAAGATGGTCTATAATCTTGTAGTCGCTCTTCTTGATTAACCGTATAAACTCCTCGGCATCTTTGACTAGCAAATCTTTCTCTGCCCCACAAGGGACCTCTTCGACGGCTTTGCTTTTACCCTTATCAGCAGCATCAGCTCTGACCACTTTCTCTGCCACAACCTCTGTCGGTGCAAACACTCTTCCGCTTCGAGTAATACCACTGACTCCTGCGAGATTCTGCACAGTCGACCCATACGGCTCCAGCTCTAACTTCTGACCATTGCAATAGACTTCGGCGCCATAATGCCACGGAACGACGTTAGTGCTCTCGAATGGGATCGGCCCAGCTCTGGTAATAGTGATTGTAGGCGGTCGGGGCGCAGAAATAGTAATTGGTTGACGAGGAATGGTGATGGTGGCGACTTCATCGGCCTGCTTTAACATAACCTCCCCTGATACACCTTCAGCCCTTCGGCTGAACTGCAAAACACCCTCAGTCATCAGACTTTGGATACCTTCTACTAGCTGATCACACCCATCAGAATGTGTAGCACAGTCCATGCATAACTTTCCGCATCCTGGAAAGAACCCTTTTTTCAGCAACTTAGCTTTGACGAAGCTAAGCGGCGTCCTTAAGTCTTTGACATCAGTCAACAGGTCTGCACTCTCCTCTTCGATAATGGCGTTCACTCCGCCTCCCCTATGATGAGGCATAGGGTTTTTGGTGACATTGGGCACATTGTCGGAGAAGTTGATAATCTTGGCATCTACCAGGTCCTGCACCTTGTGCTTAAAGGCTTTGCAATTCTCGATTGTATGGCCTGGTGCCCCTGTATGGAAATCGCAAGTGGCATTTGCATCGTGTTGCACCCTAAAATTTGCTCAACCTAATTCACTTGGTTTATGGTTCAATTGCATTAGCATTTGCATATAGAGTCATGTACAGAGTCTAATCATCTGCATAGCATAGCATAGCAAGCCATCCAACAAGGGACCAAGCACTATTCTCATCTCTATGAGCCTATCAAGAGGTTATTATTCAAATTCAAGCACATCCAAGTCATCAGGAAGAATTTGAAAGCTGAGAAGTCAGTGGATCAAGCAGTGAATCTATCTCCTATCTGAGGGTATCTGAGAATCATCAAAGAGGTTGTGAGCTGTGAATTGAGCATGGAGGGTATCTAGACATCATGGAAGACTTAGGAAGCCATTTGGAGAAGGAGACAAGTCATTGATATGATCACAAGAGTTGCAGTTGAAGACAGTCAACTAGGGTTTCATCTAGGTCAACTCTAGGTCAACCCTAGGTCAATTGACTGATTGAAAGGCATTGGGGGCTATTGGAGAGATGTGGGGTTCATCATTTGACATGTAGAGAAGGATATGGTGGTATGCTAAGAAGAAATCAAGAGAAATCAAGGAGAAGAGGAGTTTCTAAATTAGGGTTTCTGTGTAAAATCCCCTAGTTTAAGTCAAATTTCCAAGCAAGATAAGTCAAAATTCAAGCTTCAAATGGATCCTTGGCCAACATGAAACTTGTAGAGGATCTCAAGACCTTTAATTTGAGTGGCGGAAGACATCAAGGAGATTTATAGAACTCAAGTTATGATCCTTGCAAGTTACAGGTCATCTGAGGTATCTGAAATTTTGTCTGTAAAAGTTACTTGTCTTCCAAGCAATTTTTACCCCTCAAGGAGATTTCAAGTGAATTTCTGGTAAACATAAGAGTTTTTCCTCATTGTCTCAGATTTCTAGAATGGTATGTTATGCCTTCATATGATTTGTGGAACTCTACTTATGGTCTTGGCAAGCAAAGGGTATTTTGGTCATCTGAGAATTACAGGTCATTTCAAGCCTATGCCCAAAACTCATACAAGGAAGCTTCAAATGGAAAACTTCACAACATCAAACTTGCTCCAAATGACATTTTGAGTCTATAAAAGTGACCATGAAAGATTGGAAAGGCTCATAGCACACGGTTTCAAAATTGGTGGATTTAATGAATAAAAAATGACCTAAAATGGAGATTTTTCATACTTTGGCCAAATGGGGTGAAATTATAGGTCATTTTGATTGGGAAAAATGTTTTAAGAACATTGGCAAAAGTAGAATTTTGAGTTTGGTTCAAGAATTGAAAGATATGCTTGGTTACTTACAAATGAAGTTACATAATCCAAATTCAAGGGAAAGTGTGCATGGGAAGATTCTACAAACTTCTAGAGGTTTCTAAGTTCATCTATATATTGCATTGAGTGGCTTCATGCCATGGTTGGTGATTCATTGTGCTCATAATACCAAGTTTTACATCATTCTTCCAATTTGCAAAAGCACTTCAAACTCCATCAAATCTCTCTCAATTCCCATTTTTCTTGATTTGATCATCATCAACATCTTGCATAGATCAGAATTCACATCAAAATTTGGTTGAATTGAGCAAGAATCGTGCCATACAACTTCACCATCCAAGGTGCAAGAACTTTGGGATTGCTGAATTCAAGAGGATTGAACAAGAATCTTTGCATACAGAATCAAGAGTTGAGGGTGTGGATCAAGTTCAGAGCATTGAAAGCATTGGATCAAGAGAATTCCATAGCTGTTTTCACCATTTACACCAGGTTGGTTTCTCATTCGATTTGCTTATTTTAGTTAGAATCATAGAGAATTGTTAGCATAGAACTGTTAGGTTAGGTTAGATGATGGATTTCACAAAGTTTGGAGAAGTTTCATGGAGGTCATCAATGGTGTACCAAAACTGTTAGAGCTTAGAACATCAAGGATAATGCACTATAATCTTCATTGAATAGCTTAATGTGATCAGCATGAAGTGTAGAGCATGTTAGGGCAAGAATTAGGAAGAATTGAGATGGTTGATAGCAGGTGATAATGATGGATTCAGAATGTTACACCTATCGGGTTCACTTATTGGTTGAGTTTTAGAAAGAACTATGGCCATGGCTGTGTAGAGGGGAAAGAATGGACCAACTTTGCTTTTCATATCGTGTGATTTCATGGAAGAACAATGGAGAATAGAGGAGTATAAAATTCGTGCATGGTGAGGGTTTCCTGAATCTAGGGTTTGCTGGAGGTAGACGATGAACCATGGCCACACGATTCATCGTTTGACCTTGACTCTGAGACTGATCCAAGGGCTGTGGTTTAAAACGAAAAACGGAGGGAAATCTCAAAGGTGCTACGCACCGTTTCATTAAAAACCTCTCAGACTAGGCTTTGAAGTTGTTGCTAATCACACCTCTAATGCCAGGCCCAATCACCATTATAACTAGAATAATTGCTATTGGCACCGTTTCCATCTTTTTATTTTTTGTCATATTTTCTGAATGCACTGGGCCCAGACGCGCATTGCTAGGCGCGCCCCCCAGTCTGGGCCCATTTGATTCTTTTAACTGGAATTCATTACTCCCTGCACCCCTCAGCCAAATTAATTCCTTTTAATTTCTCTCAATTTTCTTAATTCTTTGAAAATTCATAAAAAATTGGAAAATGCATGATTTTAATTGGTTCTTTTTGCACATTGTTCATAATTTTGTTAAGAAAATTATCACATAAAAAATTTGGCATTTCATTTTATTTTTATATTTTTAGCATATTTTTCTTTTAAATAGGTGTAAATAATGTTTAGTTTGATGCATGAATTTGGTGATTTTAGTTTGATTAAATGCTTTTACATTTTTGATTCATTCTTTTTAGGTTGATTAGTATAGAATGTTAGCTTGTACATAAATTTAATTCATGATTTTAGAACTTAATTTTAGGTAATTTATTTAGGTGTGATTAGCATGATCAAAACTAGGGTTTAGGAGATAACATAGGAGAAGTAAATCATTTCCCTTAGGAGTTGTAGATTGAATCTTTGGGGTATGGGACTATAGGGATTATGGGTAGCTAATAGATCCCTTAGAAAATATTAGGATTCCCCTACTGCTATTAGTATACTGCTTATATTTGTTTGACTGTGTGGTGTGCCCTCTCTAGGGTTATTTCATTTGTCTGTGTGGGGTATTGGGTCTGCTTGGGGATTGGGAGAGCTGAAGACCTTGTGATGTTGAAGACCATTGGAGATCAAAAAGATTAAAGGCCAACTTCCAGAGTTGATGAAGAGATCCTTTGCTAGCAGCTGTTGAGGAGTATAGGATTTAGGAGCTAGGCAGAGCTCTAGGGTAGAAAACTGGATTCACAAACATGGAAGGCCTTGTCTGCCTCCATTCTTTCTCTATGATTCAAAGTCTCTTTCAAATATCCACCTCCTTCCTTTGGAAGGATCAGTGAATGTATTTGAAAGATAGAACTTTTGAGGGAAAATTGTCTGTATAATGTTAACAGTTAATGAGCCACCCTTGGTAGGCATTTGACTGTTTAACATTTGTTTCATCTTGTTGACTGATCTTCCTTTTGGAGATTGAGACTTGAAGAAAATCCAGTGCAGATTGAAGACTGATAATGAAGACCTTGCTTGAAGGCTGTGGAGATGGAGATTGATGCTTACTTGAAGCTTATAGCTGTTGATGATGACCTGAAGTCAGATGTTGATGCAGAGCTGCTGTGGCTGTTTATTTTTACTGTTTATTCTTGATGTATTGATTGGTTTTCCCTGACTGTATTGTTTGCTGTTTAACCTGCTGGGTTAGAAGTGAATTCTGTTCACTTTTGCCTATTGTTTTCTAGGTTCGAGGTTGAGTGGGTCTCCCTTGCCTCGCTTGTATTGTTGCATCCATGCATTTTACTGCTTTATTGTATATATGCTATTGTTTCTGTTTCCGTCTATTCCCTTAGGATCTCTGTTTCTCTCTGTGCAGGAGAGGAGCATGATAGACACTAGGTCTTAACCCATGCATGATAACATTAGGTTAGTTTGATTCCCTTTTTCAACCGTAGGCTAGAGTTCTGTCTCTTCTTTCCCAAAACAAACAGAAAAACACAATAAATATTTCGAACACAATAAAAGACACTTCTTTCGTAAAAGAACGTGAACTCATCAAAACGTCATTTTTGTCCGCTTGGACCAGTAATCAGAAAAACCTTTTTCAGAAGGATTAAAAGCAATCAAAACAGACTTGTGTCGTACGTGGCCCGAACTACATTTGCTCTGATCTTTCATGCTGTATGAAAGTACGTAGGCATAGGATGCGATATCCTAGCGAGCAACCTTCCCCTCCTTTCCCGCAGGTAGGCGAACTACGTTGACTCTGATTTCTCGTTTCAGACGGGAATACGTAGGCATAAAGTGCGATACTTTGCCGAGTCATTTTCTTTTCTTTTGACCCTTAACCCCTAGAGTAGATAGAATAACAATCCATACCCGAAAACAAGCGTGGATCCCGTCGAGTACGACGGACGTGAGGGGTGCTAATACCTTCCCCTTGCGTAACCGACTCCCGAATCCAGGTTTTGGTTGCGATGACCATACCTTTCCCCGTCTTTGCGGTAGGTTTTCTCTGAGCGTTTCCTTTCCCTCCTGTGGGATAAATAACGCACGGTGGCGACTCTTCTGTTCAGCCGGCGCCGATTTTCGCAGTAGCGACAGTTGGCGACTCTGCTGGGGAACCAACGTCCCCTGGCTGCTAAGGACTGCGATAGTTCTTATGCATTTGGGATCCAACGTCCCTTAAGAGAGTCAATCCTAGCGCTTGTTTTCCCGTCGAGGATTTTGTATGGATTTATATTTCTGACCTTTTATTTTCAGCATTATATTATTGATTATTATTGCTGTATTGGGGTTGTGACGGGTGTTCCATGATTAAGAGATAAGCCGGACCTGGGCTTGAGTGCACCTAGAATTAGAGTAGAAAGTAGTGGGCGCGTGCCGGCTTTGCTTGCATTAGTGTCTCATGAAATCTACACTCGGACGAGGTTCTTCTGGTTGACTTCTTTTTCTACCCTTTGGGTCGAAGGGGTTGTTGGTTAGCTGAATTGTCGACTCCGGAACCGATCATTTGCAAGTTGGCTAAGTGAGGCCTCTTCAGGATTTGATGATGCCACTCCTTCTGGGAATCGTATCATCAACCCTGAAAGTCTGTGACGCCGACGACCGCATAGGATGCCATACCAGTGTCAGTTACTAGGACATCCACTTGTGGGAGGGTTTGGGGTTATGCAGGTAACTAGACCTTCAGATACCGGTTATTTCTTGATCTGAGATCCTGGGTATTTATGGAGAGTTCTGAGGTCTGTCAGAGACCAGTTGGAGATATGATATGAGGTCTATCAGAGACCAGTCAAAGTTATGTTGTGGGGTCTATCAGAGACCAATGTTGGAGCTTTGTGGGAGGTCTATCTGAGACCAGGGTTTGAGGAATTCTGGATAGTCTATCTGAGACTTTTTGATATGGTTCAGGCTTCTCAGCCACAACATTTGGTCCCTGTTGCATGTTACTTGCATTGCATTGTTTGCATACCCATTATCATTGCATCCCATTAACGTGTGTCTGTGTTGCAGGTGCATTTGCATATTCCCTGGTTCTAGTGCCCGGACTTCTGAGTATTGATCATGGCTGGTTTGAGGAAGACAGTTGCGTACAAATTGCCTACACCTGACACTACTCCTTTGCTTGGTCTGATGTCTCTTGCTGATGAGGAGGTTAGGAGGAGCTTCAAAATGAGTCATGGAAGATTGTTGAGATTAGTCTGCAAGCCAACTGCTGTTGAGATGAATGGGCTGTACACGCTGATGCAGTTCTATGACCCGGCTTTGAGGTGTTTCACGTTTGCTGACTTTATTTTGGGGCCTACCATCGAGGAGTATGTGGAGTTTACTGAGCTACCAGTACAGAACAAGGTTCCCTTTATTCACTCTGCTGCTGAGCCCAAGTTGGAGGACTTAGCTAAGGCCTTGCACATGAACGCTGCTGAACTATTAGTGACTTCTTGGCTTGGGGTCCCAGGTTTCTCTCTTGATTTTCTGGTGGGCAAAGCTCAAGAGTATGCCAAGAGCGGATGTTGGGTGGTCTTTAACGCTATTTTGGCTCTATGCATCTACGGAATAGTGCTGTTTCCTAACTTGCCCAATTTTGTGGACTTGGACGCTTTCCATCTGTTTGCTGCTGGCAATCCGGTACCTACTTTGATCGGAGATCTCTATCATTCACTGCACTACAAAAATGAAAATAGAAGGGGAAAGACTGTTTACTGTTGTGCGCCGTTGTTGAACATGTGGTTTAAGAGCCATCTTCCCCTGAAGGGACCTTTTGTGGATAGTGCAACTACAGCTGATTGGCCAGAGCGCATGATGAGACTATCTTCCGAAGACATTGAGTGGTTTGACCGAGACTTGTTGGGGTCTGAGCTCATTTTCAGTTGTTCTGGGTATCCTAATGCTCCGTTGATAGGGAGAAAAGGGTGTATCAACTACAACCCATCTTTGTTTGTCCGCCAGTTTGGATACGCGCTGAAGAACCCACCAAAGGAGGAAGAAGTACAGGAATCTCTGTACTTCACCAGTGATTTGAAGGAGAGTTACTTGCCAAGATTCAGCATGCCTGGACGCGTATTAACAGAAGAGGGAAGCCACTGTTAGGGAAGAATGATTGTCAGGCTTATGCGCCCTACAAAGTTTGGATCCAAGAGAGAGCAAGGCAATTACTGATGCCATTCCCAGCTGCACCAGTCCCTGTTCATATTCCAGTGGAAGAACCAACCACTGTTACTAGGGAGGCCTACGAGCAAGTTGTTAAAGAAAAAGAAGCCTTGATGAAGATCAATGAGGGGTTAGAGCAAGAACTGGCTCAGATACGCAGTGAGAAAAACAAGGTCGTGCATGCTTTCCAACAGCAGATCGAGCTAGTAAATAGGCTAGGGGCTGAGTTGACTGAGGAGAAGAAGAAGCGCGAGCGTCTGGGTCAAGAGTTCAGAAGCTCCCATGACATGCTGGAATCCAAAAAGAAAGCACTCGACGCCGCACATCGAGAAATCTCTTCTTGTAACAAGACTTGGAATGCTACGCTAACCAACAATAAAAAGAGGGAAGATAAATTGAAGCAGCAAATTTCTGACCTCGAAGAGCAGTTGAAGGCTAGCATCAAGAAGTATGAAGAGGAAGTGATGACCAGGTACAGTCTCCAGAACGCATTGAACAAGGCCATCAAAGGCAGGAACGAAGCCGTGTCTCAGAAGCGGAAGCTAGAGGATCGCTTCAGAGCAGGGGCATGGGAAGAAACCGCTGGTGACGTGCGACGTGTTCTCAAGAGAAGAAACCAGCTTGTCGAGGGTCTGCTTACCCGACCAAGCCATCCAGAGACCAAGAAGTTACTAGAAGAGTATCAGGCTTATGAGTGTCCTTGATCGTTTCATGTATTAACTTGTATGCTTTATTTGCATAGCGTTGATCATCACCAGGATTGTTGGTTGAGGTCATGCCTTCTTATTGTACTCAGTGATATTGTATTCTTGGCTTAATGGATTTATCTGCAATATACGAGGTGTTTTCTATGATTCGGCTCCGGTCACCGTATTGCTAGCACTGTCACCGCACTAGCACATTCACACTAGAATCGGGGAATGATATTCCCTAATGCACAGACACATATTGCATTGCATTCATATTCATACTGCATTACAGGTAATTATTAAACTGTATCTCATCTCCTACATCTTCCAGGTCCTCCAAGATTAGCGACCGAAGAATTCCCTGCCATTCAACCAGAAACAGCAGTAAGGAAGTCATGAGTCAGGATCAGACTGAGATGCAAAAGGTGCATAACAACATGATGCGGTTCATACAGGTAATGGAAGCCATGGCCAAGAGTCAGGAACAGTTGCAGAATATGGTGCAGCCTCTGATTGCACGGGCTAATGATAGGGCTGCCGATTTCGCTCAGCAAGGAAATCAAGGTTTTCTACCAGGCCTCAGGCGCCAACTTGTGGGGATAGACATTAAGCAGGTTCAAGCAAAATTAATTGATGTTTGAGGCCAGCTGGGGCAGTTCACGAAAGATATGCAAGTGTTGCGCTCGAATCAAGAGACGCTAGAAGAAGAGAACTGCCGATTGCAGGCACAGATAGGGTTGATGGCTGAAATATTAAGGAACATACTCAGAAGAGAAGGAGGGCAAATGTATGAAGACACGGCTGGCTTATGTGCTCCTCAGGGGTCTGAAGAACCATTACCCACGCATGATAGGCTTAAGAGACCCTCTCCACGGTTCGAAGCTCAGGATTTTCCTCGTCAGCAGTCGCAATTGATTTTTCAGGATAACTCAAGGAGGTGTGGTAAGAGGAGGAGGTTTTCTAACAGGGTATTTGATGAGATCCCAGTGGATTATGATCAGCTGGTGCAACTCTTGTTCCAACTTCAACTGGTTGAGCCCCGCATTTTGGTTCCACTGACAGGGCAGCCGCCACTAGACTATGACCTGGACACCCATTGTGCCTTCCACTCCGGAGCACCGGGGCATAACATTGCAAACTGCAAAGCTTTTAAGCATAAGATTCAAGATTTGCTGGATGAGAAAATCATTGAGTTTGTACCGGGGGGTATAAAAGTTTTAGGGACTGATATTCCCATTTCTCCGCCAGAGGTTGCAGACGAATCGAGGTATATCCCAGAGCCACTGGAAGCTAAGTCCCCATGTCTACAACAGTTGCCGATGCCAGGGTTGAATTTAAGGATGATAACGCGTGAGCCTAAGGAATTGTCCGAGCAAAGCCAGCCGCATACGAGATGCCAGTATCCGGCTCAACAAAGAATTCGGGGAAAGAAACCAAGGAGGGTGTTTGAAAAGCCTCCCTCAACATACGCAGATTTGTTACAGACACTACTAGGTTTGAACTTGGTGGAGAAGAGAACTCTGGCGCCAATAATAGGCACTCCTCCGTATGGCTATGATGCAAGCAGGCACTGTGAATTCCACTCCGGGGCTCCCGGACATGATATTGAGGGTTGCCACGCGTTCAAGCATAACGTCTAAGATTTAATCGACAACAGGGTTATTAACTTCTCTGATAGGGTCCCCAAGGTGGTGCAAAGCAATAGACAAGCGAAAGTCAGGGTGATGAAAAAGTTTCCCAGGTTTGATCGGGCCGTTGAAAGAAGATCGAGACAGCAGTAGACTACCCCTGATAATAGTTTCTGAGGATGGTTGACTCGCCAATAAGACAAAGTGCAGGAAGTCCAGTTCTGAGACACCGACATTTTTCATGTTATCTTGTTCATGTCTTCGCATTTGTAGTTTCTTTTCTGTTTAATTGCAAATTTCGCTTCTAAAACTTGTTGTTTTTTCAATTGATATTGATAAACGAATTGAATATGCATGTTTTGAATTAATCCAGTCGTGTTCACTCTTTGCTTTCTTAATGCTTAATGCTTGTTTTAGCAGGAATCCGAGGAGGATGACGAAAACAGATGACGAATAATATTCCGATTGTATGCTTTTGGATAAAAACTTGTTGATGAGATACAGGCATTGTTTCAATCCATAAACACCGGAGATATAAGGAAGATAATCCCTTGATAACCCCTTTTGAGCCCAGTAGTAGAAGTTTCTTTTTTTTGAAAATGAAAAACCCTAAATCTTAACCCGAGGCAGGGTAGGTGTCAGTTAGTTTGACCAAGCGTTCGAATCGTGAAAGGAGTGTCCGTACAAGGATCAATCACACCTCTGGAGGTCGTGCCTAAAAAACCACAAGGTTTGAATGGAAAGAGTGAAACAGTCACATTATTCCACAAAAAGTCAGACAAACCAGTGTCACACGACTTGTTCAAAAAAAAAACGAAAAGCGAAAAGAATCAAAAGCCCGCTAAGTCAAAACTTGAAAACAAATGACTTAGGCAAAAATAGGGGCATCCCGCTGGACTGGAAAATCAAAAGAATCTCAAAAGATACTCAGTCCAGGCAAAAGTTAGGGAATGAAAAAAAAAACGAAAGACGGAAAGGATTGTCAAAGAAAAGAAAAATCCTCGAAAAGGACAAAGTCGTGTGACTCTAGGCACCCAAAGACGAAAAGCAAATGACTGTCACTCAAAAAGAAAAAATGTGTGGTATCTTGAACCATCACTCCTATCATTCCACCTCTAATAGGTGAATGATGAAGTCAGATTAGCTGAACATAGGATTGGAGAACATCATGGAGAATGGGTGGGTTAAAATAAGCTTTGAGCCTTTATCTTTCCTTGTTAACCGTGAACCCGACCACGTTACAGCCCGAAAAAGTCCTAATTGAAACAGGTTTAGTCCGAGGGCATACTTCGGTAAAGATTGCATCGGAACTGAATCCCAAAAGGGTTCCTCTTACCAGCTTTCATATTGACATTTTGATAATTGATTCATTACATGTCACAAAATTTTTTCCAGTGAACAGACTTGGATTTTGAAACTGTCATATGCATTGCGTTTAATATATCTTTTATGCAGAACAACCTGTGTTACTTGCGAGTAAGCGCATGTCGACAGGAAAGATTCCTACAGTGGAAGGTCTGATCGGGATAAAATGCAGAATGCCCAAATGTTTCGTGAACTGGGGCAAGCTATACTGATTAATTCCGGTAGGGTCAGTCATCCTAGAATCAGTAAATCTGGGGCAATCAGGTCAAGATTTGGCAAATCTCTCATAGCTATGGGCATTGCTCCACGAACCCGTCAATCAGGGGCAAAGCCATTACCAGACCAAGATAGGTCACCCTAAGAGCACGGGAGCTACTTTTGACAGAGCACCTCTTCGAGGGTCAAAATTGTAGAAGCGGTCCATGTATGGCCGTCAGGATACAAAGACTACAGGGTCTATTCCAAAATTGTTGCAGATTCAGGGGCAAGCTATTTCAAGATAGAGTCCTGACTAGGATTTCCTTTCGAGAAGAAGTATGCAAGAACATAGACTGGGGCATGCTAGTATCCCCGAAGCAGAGTTCCGAGAAGGTGGGCTATCAAAAGATTGCAGTATGGGTCAGAAGTTCGTAACGAAAGATTCGATCCCCGCGCAGGTCGCGTTTCCGAGATAACTTTGTTCCCCACTGAAGGAGAATCGAATTACCCAGCTAGTCGTAGCTTATCCAAAGGACATTCTCCAGCAAAGTCATTTACCCTCGGCAGAGTTGGCGATTCTAAGAGTGTAGACTGTATTCAGACGGTGCATCTCAAGCAGAGTGGTTTAGCCTCAGAAGATTAATATTTCCAAATTGTGAGCTGTATTCAGACAGTTCACCTTTCCCCGCAGGGTCATTTACGCTCCTCCAGCGGAGTCAGTTGATTTTCCCCAAGAGAATGGGTTCGTCCTCAGCGGAGTTCTCTTCAGCAAGTGTTTTCGTTCCTCCCAAATGGAACTCGAAGATTAAGACTCTCCCCGGCAGAGGTGGTTGTGCGCCTTGGCATTTATTTTGTCAGAATACCGTGTGATACCTGTTCATTCCCCAGCAGAAGCCCAATCATACTGGGCACATCTGCTATTCCCCAGCAGAGTTATATTCCCCAGCAGGGTGTTACTTCAACAAGGTGCTTGGTTAAGTTCCCAATTTCCCAGCAGGGTTGACTTCACTCTTCCAGCATTTATTTTGCTGGAATAATTCTGTAGCACCTGGCTATCCCCAGCGGAGTTGGCGTTGTTTTCAGCATTTATTTTGCTGAAGCGGTTTCTGTATCCCAGCAGGTGGAGAGAGCTCTTGCTCAAATGAACTACCAAACATTCAAGATCTCGGCATGAGACATTCAATGAAAATGTCAGCTTTGGCATTATTTCCCACAGAGTTATCATGATAAGTTTCTCTTGATCCCCGAGCAGAGTTTGAATTTCTCTTATTTCCCCGCCAGGGTTGCTTGTTGAAGTCTCTCTATTCCGACCAGTGGATTGTTCTCTTCAAATTTGTTGTTACGTCAGCATCAGGGGTTTCATGAATCAGAATTTCAGAAGTTGCCGCCGGTTATCAGAACAGGCGTCCGGTAGTTTGGTTTCCAAATATCCCCAGTAGAGGCCGCCTCAAAGTCGCTATCACGTCAGTGCTAAGAAGTTTGTGGGTTGGGATCAATGGAGAAATGGGTCCTGACGTGGACAATCTATTCCTATATTGACGGCTTTTCTTCGTGCTAGAGAAGTGGGTGTCCTAACGTGGACAGATTTATTTCCCCGGATCGATAAGAGGTGCTAGTCCTAACGTGGACAGATTTGATTTCTCGGTATTGGTGGAATGTGAAGTCATGACGTTGACAAAATTGATTACTCTTTGTGTTGGTGTCCTGACGTGGACCATTTATTTCCAGCAGATATCTTTATTCGTAATGGTGAAATGTGCGTCCTGACGTGGACAAGTTTATAGTTCGTCGTGATGACAAGATACGCGAGTCCTGACGTGGACAAGGTTATCTCTCTTCGTGTTAGTGAAGCGTGAGTCCTAACGTGGACAAGTTTTATTTCCTCAGCAAGTCGAGATGTGAGTCCTTATGTGGACAAATCAAGAAGAGAGTTATTCCTAACGTGGAAAGGTGGCTCCTAACGTGGACGATGTAGTCCTAACGTGGACAAGTTAGTTCCTTACGTGGAAAGAAATTATTCCTTACGTGGAAAGAAGGTGGTTTCCTAACGTGGAAAGTTGTATTCCTTACGTGGAAAAGATGTGATTCCTAACGTGGAAAGAAGTTGATTCCTTACGTGGAAAGAAGTTGTGATTCCTAACGTGGAAAGATTGTATTCCTTACGTGGAAAGATTGTGATTCCTTACTGTTGCACCCTAAAATTTGCCCAACCTTATTCACTTGGTTTATGTTTCAATGTCATTAGCATTTGCATATAGAGTCATGTGCATAGTCTAATCATCTGCATAGCATAAGCATAGCAAGTCATACAACAGGGGGGCCAATCATTATTCACATCTCTAGAAGCCTATCAAGAGGTTATTATCCCAATTCAATCTCATTCAAGTCATCAGAAAAGAATTTGAAAGCAAAGAGTTCAGCAGATCAAGCCTTGAGTCCATCTCCTGGCTGAGGGTATCTGAGGGTCAACAAGAGGGTTGTGAGCTGTGAGTTGAAGGCATGGAGAGTATCTAGACATTATGAGAGACTTAGAAAGTCATTTAAAGAAGGAGACAAGTCATTGATGAGAGCACAAGAGCTATAGCTGAAGGCAGTCAACTAGGGTTTCATCTGGGTCAACCCTAGGTCAACCCTAGGTCAATTGACTGATTTAAGGGGCATTCAAGTCTAGTGGAGAGATGTGGGGTTCATCATTGGACATATAAAGAAGGATATGGAGATATGCCAAGAAGAATTCAAGAGAAATCAAGGAGAAGAGGAGCTTCTAAATTAGGGTTTCTGTGTAAAATCCCCTAGTTTAGGTCAAATTTCCAAGAAAAATAAGTCAAAATGCAAGCTTCAAATGGATTCTTGGCCAACATGAAGCTTGTAGAGGATCTCAATACCTTTAATTTGAGTGGTGGAAGACATCAAGGAGATTTATAGAACTCAAGTTATGGTCCTTGCAAGTTACAGGTCATCTGAGGTATCTGAAATTTTGTCTGTGAAAGTGACTTGACTTCCAAGCAATTTTTACCTCTCAAGGAGATTTCAAATGAATTCTTGGTCAACATAGGAATTGTTCCTCATTGTCTTAGCTTTCTAGAATGGTATAGTATGCCTCCATATGATGTGTGGAGCTCAACTTATGGTCTTGGCAAGCAAAGGGTATTTTGGTCATTTGTGAATTACAGGTCATTTTAACCTATGTCCAAAACCCATACAAGGAGGCCTCAAATGGAAAAACTTACAACATCAAACTTGCTCCAAATGACATTTTGAGTCTAGAAAGGAGGTCACAAATTGTTGGAAAAGCTCATAACATGAAGTTGCATGATTGGTCAAATTTGAACTAAAATGGCTTATAACTTAAAGAAAGTCAAAGTGAAAAATGGTTTGAGAGATTTATAAGTTCAAATGGAGACTTCCCATATATGATTTTGGGTCCAAAACACATTCTAAGAACAATGGTTCGAGTACATTTTTGAGCTTAGTGGAAAAAATCAAAGTTATTCATGGTTACTTGCATTTGAAGAAACATAACCAATTTGGAATGCAAGGGAAGTTGTAAGATGGATCTAGAAGGTTCATTTGAACACTATATATTCATGAAATCAGAATTGAGCAAGGTTTGGATTCATTTTTCACCAAAATCTCACAAATTCTCTCCATTCTTTCTCATTGCATTTTCACCCCAATTTCTCAAATTCTTCACCAATCACCATCAAAATCAATTTCATCATACTGATTCATCATCATGCCATAGGATTCAGCCAAGAACATAGTGTAATTTGCTCAATTTCGTGTGCTTCCATCAACCATACACAATTTGCAATTTCATGTGAAGAGCAAGATCCAAGGCAAGAATCATCAAGGTATTGCATACAAAATCAAGCACTGAGATAGTTGATCAAGATCCAAGCATTAGAAGCCTCAGATCCACGAGTTCAACATCCATCTCCAAACTTTTGCACCAGGTTCAATTTCTCTCCCATAGCTTGATATAGATAGATTTACATGGTTTTATTAGTTTAGATGTGATCTAGGTTGTTAGTAGAACGATTAGGAGGAGTTTGGTGCTGTTTAGTGATGATTGTTGACAGGTTGTTAGAACTGTTAGGATGTAGAACTCATAGCATAATACATGATAATCTTAGGTTGTTAGCACAGAATGATCACCATTAAGTATAGAATAGATTAGTATAGGTTTGGTTGAGAATTATACTGATAAGTTGCAGAGCATTTTCATGGTGACCAGAGCTTATTGCTATCGGGTTGAGCGTTATGTTGAGTTTCAAAATGAACTAATGGTATAGACGTATAGAGGGAGAGATTTAGAGTATTTTTCATGTTTGGATCGTGTTGTTTCGTGCACTGTGGAGAGAGAACCGAGAGGTTGAAAGAGGTGCGTGCATGGAGTTTCATGGAGGAAACCCTAAGTTCTCATGAACCAAGGTTGAAGACGCAATCCTGAGCGTCCATCGCGTGTTGGACCTTTGACCTCAGAGCCCATCGTGTGGCTCTCATTTAATTCTGAGATTTGGAGGGAAGAGAGGTGCCCTAAACGCACCGTTTCATTTAATGAAACGGGCGGGCCTGAGTGTTTAGTGATATCCCCACCCCCCAATACTGAGCCCATTGTGAATTTGAACGTGAAACCCCTGCTATTTTCACCCCCTGCGTCCTTTTTTTTATTTTCATTGTTTCTGACTTTGTTCTGGGCTTAGCAAACTTGCTACGCGCACCCCCACTGCCTGGCCCATCCAGGAATATCAACTGAGCGTGATTGCTATTCTTACCCCTACCTCTCATTTTTAATTCAATTTAGTTTTTTAATTCACTTTAATTTTTACTAACTTTGAAAAATCAGAAAAAATAGGAAATTAACTCTTTTTTAGTGGTTGTTTTTTCTATATTTTTTTGGTTCTGTGTAGAAAATTGTCATTAAATAAAATTGCATTTTTATTTTTATTTCATATTTTTCCCATATTTTCTAAATAAATAGCATTTTAAATAGTTCCATTTCATGCATGATTTTATTAATTTTTGTTCTATTAGATGCTTTCATATTTTTTTGTTCATTCTTTTTAGGTTGTTTAGATGAGATGTTGAACTTGTAGAAACAATTTAGTTCCCATTTTTAGAAATTAATTTTAGGTGCTTAATGTAGGCTTGAACAACATGAACAAATTAGGGTTTTTTAGGTGATGACTTAGGAAGTTTGATTCTTTCCCTTAGGACTTAGGATTTAACTAGATTAGTTATGGGACTATAGGGGCTATGGGTAGTTATTAGATCCCTTAGAGAAAAGTCAGGACTCCCCTACTGCTATTAATACTCTGTGTATGTCTGATTGACTGGTGTGGTGTGCCCTCTGGGGATTATTGCTTGCTTGCTTGGGTATTGGGATTGTCTGGGGACTTGGGAGAGCTGAAGACTTGAGGAGATGAAAGCCATTGAAGATCCAGAGATTGAAGATCAACTTCCAGAGTTAAAGATAAGACTTTTGCTAGCAGATGCTGAGGAACTAGGGTTTAGGAGCTAGGCAGAGCTCTAGGTTAGAAAGTTTGTTTCTCAAACATGGATTGCCTTGTCTGCATCCATTCTTCTCTGTGATTCAGAGTCTCTCTAAGACACTCACCCCCTTCCTTTGGAAGGCTTGGTGATAATGTCTAAGAGATAGAACTCTTGAGAGAAAATGTCTACTGTGTTAGAAGCAGTCTGTTCACCACCTTTGGTAGTCAGCTGATTGCTTAACACCCCATTCACTCTTGTGACTGATCCCTCATCCTGGAGGTTTGAGCTTGAAGAAAAGCCATTGCAGATAGAAGACAGATGATCAAAGCCCTTGCCTGAAGGTCATGAAGCTGGAGATTGATGCTTGTTGAAGCCTGTAACTGATTGGAGATTACTTGAAGCCAGATGTTAATTCAGAGCTGCTGAAGCTGTTTGCTTTTGCTGTATTTCATTTCTTGATGTATTGATTGGTTTTCCTGACTGTATTGTTTGCCGTTTACCCTGCTGGGTTGAAAGTGAAGCCTGTTCACTTTTGCCTATTGTTTTCTAGGTTCGAGGTTGAGTGGGACTCCCTTGCCTCGCTTGTACTGTTGCATCCATGCATTTTACTGTTTTACTGTATATCTGTTACTGTTTCTGTTTCTGCCTATCCCGTAGGATCTCTGTTTCTCTCTGTGCAAGAGAGGAGCATGATAGACACTAGGTCTTAACCCATGCATGATAACATTAGGTTAGTTGGATTCCCCCCGCAACCGTAGGTTAGAGTTCTGTCTCTTCTTTCTCAAAACAAACAGAAAAACACATAAAGATTTCAAACACAATAAAAGACACTTCTTTCGTAAAAGAATGTGAACTCATCAATACGTCATTTTTGTCCGCCGGGACTGTTAATCAAGAAAACCTTTTTCAGAAGGAATAAAATCAATCAAGACAGACTTGTGTCGTACGTGGCCCGAACTACGTTTGCTCTGATCTTTCATGCTGTATGAAAGTACGTAGGCATAGGATGCGATATCCTAGCGAGCAACCTTCCCCTCCTTTCCCGTAGGTAGGCGAACTACGTTGACTCTGATTTCTCGTTCCAGACGGGAATACGTAGGCATAAAGTGCGATACTTTGCCGAGTCATTTTTATTTTCAGTTTTATTTTCTTTTTAACCCTTGACCTTTAGTTTAGATAGAATAACAATCCATACCCGAAAACAAGCGTGGATCCCGTCGAGTACGACGGACGTGAGGGGTGCTAATACCTTCCCCTTGCGTAACCGACTCCCGAACCCAGGTTTTGGTTGCGACGATCATACCTTTCCCGTGTTGTGCGAGGTTTACTCTGAGCGTTTCCTTTCCCTCCCGTGGGATAAATAACGCACGGTGGCGACTCTTCTGTTCAGCCGGCGCCGATTTTCGCAGTAGCGACAGCTGGCGACTCTGCTGGGGACCCAACGTCCCCTGGCTGCTAAGGACTGCGATGGTTCTTATGCATTTGGGATCCAACGTCCCTTAAGAGAGTCAATCCTAGCGCTTGTTTTCCCGTCGAGGATTTTGTATGGAGTTATCTTATATTTCTAACCTTGGGTTTTCAGCTTTATATATTGATTATTGTTGCTGTATCTGGGGTGTGACGGGTGTTCTGATATTGAGAGATAAGCCGGACCTGGGCTTGAGTGCACCTAGAATTAGAGTAGAAATTAGTGGGTGCCCGCTTGCTTTGCTTGCTTTGGTGTCCCATGAAATCTACACTCAGACGAGGTTCCTCTGGTTGGCCTCCTGCCCCTTCCTTTGGTTGGCGTGGGTTGCTGGTTAGTTGGATTGTCGACTCTGGGGACCGATCATTTGGAAGTTGGCTAAGTGAGGCCTCTTCAGGAATTGATGATGCCACTCCTTCTGGGAATCGTATCATCAACCCTGAAAGTCTGTGACGCCGACGACCGCATAAGATGCCGTACCTTGTGCCAGTTATAGGGCCACCCACCTGTGAGGGGATTCAAGGGTTATGCAGGTGACTAGACCTTCAGACCACCGGTTTGTTTCTGAATCAGGATCCTGGATATTTATGGAGGGTTCTAAGGTCTGTCAGAGACCAGTTGGTGTGTTCCGAGGTCTGTCAGAGACTATTTGGAGATGTGTTATGAGGTCTGTCAGAGACCAGTGGGGGATATGATCTGAGGTCTGCCAGAGACCATTCAGGTTATGATTATGGGGTCTATCAGAGACCAGTATTGAGGCTTTGTTTTAGATGTATCTGAGACCAGGGCTTGAGGACTTCTGGATGGTCTATCTGAGACCTTTCTTGATTGGGTTCAGGCTATTCAGCTACAGCTTTGGTCCCTGTTGCATGTTACTTGCATTGCATCACTGCATATCCATTACCATTTGCATTTCACTAATGTGTGTCTGTGCTGCAGGTGCATTTGCATTTCTCTAGTTCTAGTGCCCAGACTTCTGAGTGTTTGATCATGACTAGCTTAAGGAGAACGGTTGCTTACAAATTGCCTACGCCTGATATTGTTCCTCTACTTGGGTTGATCTCTCTTGCTGATGAGGGTGTTCGTAGGAGCTTCCGGATGAGCTATGGTAGAGTATTGAGATTGGTGTGCAAACCTACAGAGGTAGAGTTAGATGGGCTGTATGCTTTGATGCAATTCTATGACCCTGCTTTGAGGTGCTTTACGTTCTCTGACTTTATTATGGGACCAACCCTGGAGGAATACGCTGAGTATGTTGAGCTGCCCGTGCAGAACCAGGTTCCATTCATTCATTATGACGCCAAGCCCAAGCCGGAGGATTTGGCAAAAGCCTTGCATATTAATGCTTCTGAACTTGTGACTACTGTTTCCCGTGGAGTTCCAGGCTTCTCACTCCAATTCTTAGTTGGTAAAGCCCAAGAGTATGCCAAGAGCGGGTGTTGGGTCGCTTTCAATGCTGTGTTGGCCTTGTGCATTTATGGCATAGTTTTGTTTCCCAACATACCGGATTTTGTGGACTTTGATGCTTTCTACTTGTTTGCCGCTGGTAATCCTGTACCTACCTTACTCGGAGATCTCTACCACTCACTGCATTACAAGAATGAGAAGGGAAGAGGGAAGAATGTTCATCTGTGTGTGCCTTTGTTGAGTATGTGGTTTGAGAGCCACCTTCCTAAGAGAAGATCTGCTGCAGAAACCACAGTTCCAGTTGGTTGGCCAGAGCGCCTGATGAGGCTATCGTCGGAAGATATGGAGTGGTTTGATAAAGATCTGTTGGGATCCGAGCTCATCTTCAGTTGTTCTGGGTACCCTAATGTGCCGCTGATAGGAAGAAAAGGGTGTATCAATTACAACCCTTCTCTTTTCATTCGCCAGTTCGGATATGCACTGAAGAATCCACCTCAGGAGGAAGAAGTACAGGAATCTCTGTACTTCACAGGGGATTTGAAGGGGGAGTTACTAGCCAAGTTGCAACATGCCTGGACGCGTATTAACCGCAAAGGGAAACCACTGTTAGGTAAGAACGATTGCCAGGCTTATGAACCTTACAGGGTTTGGATCCGGGAGAGAGCTAGTCAGTTGAGGATGCCATTTCCAGACGCACCAATCCTCGTTCTTATTCCGGCAGAAAAGCCAACTACTGTTTCTAGGGAAGCCTACGAGCAAATTGTGAGAGAAAAAGAAGCCTTGACGAAGATTAATGAAGGGTTAGAGCAAGAGTTAGCCCAGGCACGCAGCGAGAAAAACAAGGCCGTATATGCTTCCCAACAACAAATCGAGCTGCTAAACAGGTTAGGGGCTGAGTTGACTGAGGAAAAGAAAAAGCGCGAACGTCTGGGGCAAGAGTTCAGAAGCTCCCATGACATGCTGGAAGCCAAAAAGAAGGTGCTTGACATCGCTCACCGAGAGATATCTTCTTGCAATAAGACTTGGAATGCTACACTCACTAACAATAAGAAGAGGGAAGATAAGCTGAAGCAGCAAATTTCCGACCTCGAAGAGAAGTTGAAGTCTAGCATCAAGAAGTGTGAGGAGGAAGTGATGACCCGGTATAGTGTCCAGCATGCACTGAACAAGGCAATCAAATCCAGAGATGAAGCAGTGTCTCAGAAGCGAAAGTTAGAAGATTGCTTCGGAGAAGCAACGTGGGAAGAAACTGCTGAAGACGTACGCCGTGTCCTTAAGAGGAGAAACCAGCTTGTCGAAGGGCTGCTTAATCGACCAAGCCATCCGGAGACCAAGAAGTTGATAGAGGAGTACCAGACTTTTGGGAGGATTTGATCATTTCATGTAGTAACTTGTATGCTTTATTTGCATAGTGCTGACCATCACCAGAATTGTTGGTTGAGGTCATGCCTTCCTTGTACTCTCAGCGACATTGTATTCTGGTTTTCTCCCTGCAATATATGAGGCTTTCTATGATTCAGCTCCGATATTCCTATTGTCAGCACTGTCACTGCACCGGCACCTTCGCACTAGAACTGGGGGAATGAACTTCCCTAATGCACAGACACATTGCATTGCATTCATATTGCATTACAGGTAATCTTTGAATAGTGTCTTATTTCCTGCTTTGCATCAGGTACTTTTCAGGATTGCAGATCAGCATCCGCACCGCTATTCTACACGCTCCAATTGTCGAAAAATCATGGACCAAATGCAGAACGAGATGCAAGATGTGCGCGAGAAGCTCGCCCTCTTCATGCAGACTATGGAAGCTATAGCAAAAGGGCAGGAGAATTTGCAGGCCATGGTCCAGCCTCTGTTGGCCCGAAACACTGGTCATGGTAATGAAGATCATCAGTCTGTCCGGGTCGATACTGCTCATGGAGACGGTACTCCCACGCCAGTAGCTCCGCCTGTAATCAATATACCTGCTGCTAATGTCAACAACGCTACCGCTGCTGTAAATGGTAACGTCGGAGTTGGGAATGAGACTGCTGTTCATAATGCTGGGCTGGGTGATGTCAATTTGGGAGATAATCTAGGAGGCAATGGCTTTGTTAATACTGGATTCGGATTCAACGATCAGGGATTCGATAACACTGGGAAGTATGGCTTTAATGCTCAAGGATTTGGGCAAGATGGTTATGGTATGGTCAATCAGGGTTACGGAGGCTTTGGAAACGGAAACGGTACTGGATTTATGGCTTTTGGTCCTGCTGGGGGTGTTCAAGGGTACGGCAACAGAGGCTGAGGTCCGGGGATGAATCAGATCAGAGCTGGACGTAATAATGGATATGATGGGTACGGGGCTGGAAATGGTATGTGGCAAGAAGATCAGCAGGAGGACGCCTTCTCCGGAGGGGGTTTTGAGGGGCCGATGGATGATTCCCAAAAGATTAGAATGCTGGAAGAGCAGATGAAGGGAGTCTTAAATCAAAGTGCTGTGGGATTGGACATGGCAACCATGGGTCTGGTACCTGGTTTGAGGGTGCCAATTAAATTCAAAGCTCCTGCGTTCGATAAGTACAAAGGAGACACATGTCCGAAAGTGCATGTACGAGCTTATTACAGAAAAATGTCTGCATATTCAACTGATGAAAGAATGCTGATGCATTTCTTTCAGGATAGTCTATCGGGCCCTTCCCTAGAGTGGTACATGGGGTTGGAGCCAACTGATATCAAGACATGGAAGCAATTAGCAGAGGCATTTGTAGCCCATTACAAGTATAACAGCGACCTGGCGCCCAATCGGGTCCAGTTGGCCGGGCTTTCGCAGAAGAAGGGGGAGAGTTTTAAAGAGTACGCGCAAAGGTGGCGCGATATGGCTGCCAGGGTCCGTCCTCCTGTAGAAGATAAGGAAATGAATGACATGTTTGTCGGCACATTCACAGGGCTGTTTCATGATATGCTGTTTCATACGTCTCTGGCCAGTTTTTCAGACCTGATTCTAATGGGAGAAAAGATTGAACGTAACATTAAGCAAGGAAAGTTCCAAGTCGAGGAATCAACTGCATCTGGCAGTAATAGGAAAGCTTATGGTGGGCGCCGTCAGGGCGAAGCCAGCGCAGTATTTGGAGGCCGAGGCCGAGGCCGAGGCAGGGGACGAGGTCAATATCGTCAACCGCAGCAGGTGGCGAGTGTTACTATCCCATATCAACAACAACCACTCCAGCAACAACAACCGGTTCAGCAACAGCCAATGCCACAGCAGCAGCAGCCTCAGCAGGGGGCACAGCAGGCTCAACGAAGATTCTAGGGTAGTAAACCGAGAAGAGTGTTTGAGAAGCCTCCCTCAACCTATGCCGATTTATTGCAGACATTGTTGGGATTAAACCTGGTAGAGAAAAGAACTCTGGCGCCGATAACGGGAGCTCCCCCGTTCGGCTACGATGCAAGCAGGCACTGCGAGTTTCATTCTGGGGCTCCGGGCCACGATATAGAAGGTTGCCATGCTTTTAAGCACGTTGTGCAGGATCTCTTAGACAACAAGACTATCAATTTCGGAACGGCAGGTCCGAACATAGTCCAGAAACCCATGCCTAATCATGGGGCAAACGCCATTCTGACTGAGGAGGGTCTGAATCTTATTATGAATGTTGAAGATTTAAAGACGCCGCTGAGCGAGATAAAGAGCCGACTGTTACAAGGAGGTGTTTATCCAGGATGTAACGAGTATTGCTTAGACTGTTGGACCCTAGCTGGGGGGTGTGAGGATTTGAAGAAAGGCATTCAGGCTTTAATTGATGAGGGCATATTGCAGTTTGATCGAGCGGCAACTGACGAGCCTGCAGGGGCAGTAGTGGATAACCGGAGTGATGTGGCCACGGTAACGATTCCTCGGAAAACGATCACTATTGCAGCACCAGCTCAGCGACCACCGATCACCATAACTAAGGCCGGGCCAATCCCGTACGAGAACACGAAAGCAGTCCCATGGTCATATGGGTTAGAGGTGTATTGTGATGGGATAAAGATTGATGTCAACAAGCAGCCAGCGGAGATTGTGGATAATGTTGTTGGTTCAGGAGGCATGACAAGGAGTGGCAGGATCTTTATATCTCCTGAAGTGGAGGCTGAAAGACTAGCGAAAGGAAAAGGGAAAGTGGTTGAAAATGTTCCGGTGCAAGCAAGTGAAAAAGAAGCAGCATCGAAGGATGTAGAAGAGTTCATGCGCTTGATTCGAAAAAGTGATTATAAGATTGTGGAGCATCTGCAGCAGACACCGTCCAAAATATCTATCCTATCATTGCTGTTGTGTTCGGAAGCTCACAGAAATGCTTTGCTGAAAGTCCTGGACACCTCTTTTGTACCCCAAGACGTCTCCGTAAATCAGCTAGAAGGAGTATTGGCACATGTGAATGCAGGCCACAGCTTGGGCTTTACCGATTTTGACTTGACTCCGAAAGGGAGAGATCATAATATGGCATTACACGTATCTGTTGAGTGTAGAGGATCAGTAATGTCGCACGTATTGGTTGACACCGGATCATCTTTGAATGTGTTGCCCAAGAAGGCGATGATGAAGCTGGATGTTCGAGGGATTTTGTGTACACCCAGTGATTTGGTAGTCAGAGCATTTGACGGCACGCGGAGAACAGTCTTCGGATCGATTACTTTGCCTCTGCAAGTGGGGCCGGAAGTGTTTGCAACGGAGTTTTATATCATGGATATACAGCCTGCGTACAGCTGCTTGCTTGGAAGACCCTGGATTCATGGGGCAGGGGCAGTCACGTCTACCCTGCATCAGAAGTTAAAATATATGGTCGGAGACAGCGTAGTCACCGTGTGCGGAGAAGAAGACATCCTGGTCAGCCATTTATCGTCGTTTAAATACGTGGAAGTCGACGGAGAGATCCACGAGACGCCCTGCCAGGCATTCGAAGGTTTGCGCATCAAGGACAAGGGTCCCGGGCCGAGCAAAGTGCCAGAGATAGCTGTCTCATCATATAAGGAAGCTCAAGCTCTAGTAGAAGCAGGAGAAGCCAAGGGCTGGGGCAAAGTGCTGGACATTCCTGTGAAGATGGACCGGTTCGGGCTGGGGTACCAACCGTCGTCATCAACTCCTTCCGTGGGGGCCCCCCGTTTCAGAAAGCCGATTATCATCTCTGCCAGTGGAGTATGTCATGAAACTGTCAATGCTGCTTCAGAGTCCGATGAAGGAGACAGCGACTGTGATATGGATGCCTGGATTCAGCCAAGCACGCCAGGACAAGGACTGTGCAACTGGTCTATTCAGGAGCTTGTTCCTGTGACTTTTAAACAGTAATGCTTTGCTTTATTAATTGTTGAATAATCTGATGTCTTGCCCGGGGCATCAGGATTTGCTTAGGGCTGTGTTGTTATAAACATTGCGTGTTAATCATTAAATAAATGGCGTTTTTTCATGTGCAAATACCGTAATCTCTGTCCTTCTTGTTTTACATTTTTCAATAAAATGGCAACGTGGTTATTCGCGTTATACGCATTTTGAAGCACTTAACCATTCCTTTTGCAGGATAACATTTTCAGATGACATCCTTGAACCACCTATGACTCGTCCCGACTTTGAGCGCCCAGTGTTTCAGGCTGAAGAAGAGGTTGTCGAAGATAGCGACGTTCCTGAGGAACTGTCTTGGTTGGTGAAGCAAGAGGAAAGAGCCATTCTGCCTCACGACGAGGTCATCGAAATTATCAACTTGGGGTCGGAAGGGGTTGAGAAGAATATTCGTATCGGAGCCGCACTGCAGAGTGATATCAAGCGAAGACTGGTTGAAATGCTCCGAGAGTATAATGATGTATTCGCTTGGTCATATGAAGATATGCCGGGGCTCGATACAGATATGGTTGTGCATCGCCTGCCACTGAAGGAAGACTGCCCGCCGGTCAAACAAAAGCTTCGCAGAACGCGACCAGATATGGCAATGAAGATCAAAGAGGAGGTTCAGAAACAGTGGGACGCTGGTTTCCTGGCTGTGACGAAGTATCCTTCATGGGTTGCCAACATCGTACCAGTGCCAAAGAAAGATGGCAAGGTTCGAATGTGCGTGGATTATAGAGATTTGAATAAAGCAAGCCCAAAAGACGATTTTCCACTTCCTCACATTGACGTGTTAGTTGATAATACTGCTCAATACTCCGTATTCTCCTTCATGGATGGCTTTTCAGGCTATAATCAGATTAAAATGGCGCCAGAGGATATGGAGAAGACTACTTTCATAACGCCGTGGGGAACATTTTGCTACAAAGTGATGCCCTTTGGTTTGAAAAATGCTGGGGCAACATATCAGCGTGCGATGACGACTCTTTTCCATGACATGATGCATAAAGAGATCGAAGTTTATGTTGACGATATGATTGCCAAATCCCAGACGGAGGAAGAGCATCTGGTGAATCTGCTGAAGTTGTTTAAAAGACTTAGGAAGTTCAGGCTGAGGCTGAACCCTAATAAATGCACCTTCGGGGTGAGATCGGGTAAACTGCTGGGGTTTATCGTAAGCGAAAGGGGAATAGAGGTTGATCCTGCTAAAATAAAAGCGATTCAAGAAATGCCGACGCCTAAAACAGAGAAAGAGGTGCGCGGGTTTTTAGGGAGGTTGAACTACATCGCCCGGTTCATATCTCACCTAACTGCTACGTGTGAACCGTTATTCAAGTTGCTAAAGAAAGATCAAGCTGTAACGTGGAACGAAAATTGTCAAAAGGCGTTCGATAAAATAAAGAAGTATCTGCAGGAGCCTCCTATTTTGATACCCCCAGTGGCAGGGAGACCCTTGATCATGTATTTGACGGTTCTTGAGGGAAGCATGGGTTGTGTTCTCGGTCAACACGACGAGACAGGGAGAAAAGAGCATGCGATCTATTACCTGAGTAAGAAATTTACAGACTGTGAATCTCGATACTCAATGCTGGAGAAAACTTGTTGCGCGCTAGCCTGGGCCGCCAAGCGTTTGAGGCAGTACATGCTGAATCATACAACCATGCTCATCTCGAAGATGGATCCTATCAAATATGTATTCGAAAAGCAGGCGTTGTCAGGTAGAATTGCCCGTTGGCAGATGGTCTTGACTGAATATGATATCCAATACGTCTCGCAAAAGGCTATAAAGGGGAGTGTGCTGTCTGAGTATCTGGCGGAGCAGCCTATTGAAGAGTACCAATCGATGAGGTTTGATTTTCCTGACGAGGATATCATGTACCTAAAGATGAAAGATTGTGAAGAACCGTTGCCAGACGAAGGACCAGAGTTGGGGTCCAAATGGAAGATGATATTTGACGGAGCCGTGAATGCTTACGGTAGCGGGATAGGGGCAATCATAACCACGCCACACGGGTCGCACATCCCGTTTACTGCCCGATTGACCTTTGCCGTTACCAACAATGAGGCCGAATACGAAGCTTGTATAATGGGGCTCGAAGAAGCCATTGATTTGCGAATCAAACATCTAGACGTATACGGAGACTCAGCTCTGGTGGTGAATCAGATAAAAGGGGAATGGGAGACACGTCAGCCTAATTTGATACATTACATGAATTATGCAAGGAGATTGTTGCCTTTCTTTGACAAAGTTGAATTGCATCACGTACCGCGGGCAGAAAATCAAATGGCTGACGCCCTTGCCACTTTGTCTTCCATGTACAAGGTCAACTTCTGGAACGAAGCTCCCCAAATCACTATCTCTCGGTTGGACAGGCCAGCTTATGTATTTGCTATTGATGAAGCATCTGATGACAAACCGTGGTATTTTGATATCCTTAATTTCCTGAAGAATAAAGAGTATCCGGCTGGGGCATCTAGTCAAGATCAGAAGACTCTCAGGAGATTAGCGGGTAATTTCTACTTGAATCTGGATGGCGTCTTGTACAGAAGAAACCACGATTTGGTGTTGTTGCGTTGTGTAGACGAGAGCGAGGCAAAGCTTCTCATGGAGGAAATTCACGAAGGTGCCTTTGGTACGCATGCTGGTGGGCATGCTATGACGAGAAAGCTGTTGCGGGCAGGTTATTTTTGGCTGACGATGGAAACTGATTGTTTCAAGTTCGCGAGGAAGTGCCACAAGTGCCAAATCTATGTTGACAAGATACACGTGCCTCCGAGTCCTCTAAATGTGATGTCATCTCCATGGCCATTCTCGATGTGGGGAATCGATATGATCGGAAAGATCGAGCCGACGGCTTCTAACGGGCATCGGTTCATCCTAGTAGCAATCGATTATTTCACCAAGTGGGTGGAAGCGGCGTCTTACGCAAATGTAACGAAGCAAGTGGTGGCCAGATTCATCAAGAGAGATATCATTTGCCGATATGGGATTCCCGTGCGGATAATCACGGATAATGGTTCAAATCTGAAAAACAAAATGATGAAGGAGCTCTGTCAGAATTTCAAGATCGAACATCACAACTCCTCTCCTTACCGACCCAAGATGAATGGCGCTGTTGAGGCGGCCAATAAGAATATCAAGAAAATTGTTCAGAAAATGGTGGTGACCTATAAGGATTGGCATGAAATGCTACCTTTTGCTTTGCACGGTTATCGTACGACGGTACGCACATCAACCGGGGCAACTCCGTTCTCGTTGGTATACGGAATGGAAGCGGTATTACCATTGGAAGTTGAGATCCCTTCTCTGAGGGTATTGCGAGACGTTCAGCTGGACGAGGCAGAATGGGTAACGAATAGATTGAACCAACTGAGCTTAATGGACGAGAAAAGGCTAGCTTCCCTAGCATACGGTCGTTTGTACCAGAGCCGAATGAAGAAAGCGTACGACAAGAAGATACATCCGCGAAGCTTTCAGACGGGCGACCTTGTGCTGAAAAGGATTCTCCCGCCGCAAGCAGATCACAGGGGCAAGTGGACCCCCAACTACGAAGGGCCATACGTTGTCAGAAAAGTCTTTTCAGGAGGAGCTTTATTGTTGTCCACCATGGACGGAGAAGACTTTGCGTCACCTGTGAATTCGGACGCAGTTAAAAAATACTTTGCTTAAAACAGACCCGCTGGACAGAAAAAGAGAGTCCAGGCAAAAATGGGGCATCCTGGCGAACCAAAAACAGAATGAAAGGTTCGGGCAAAAGTTAGGGATAAAATTGAAAAAAATGTACACCCGCGAAGTTGAAAACCTACACTGGGCGGCTTCGGCAAAAAAGGGTATCCCGGTGAACTGAAAACCCGTAAAGGGCGGTTCACGCAAAAGTTAGGGATTTGAAAAGCAAATGACTGCGGTCCGGATTGGATAATTGCAATGAGCATCAATGCGGGAGAATATGTTTGAGGAGCCAGTTATCGGATACCATCTCTTCAGAAGTGGGGATACCGGGAAAGCGTTAGAGTCGGATGAGTCATAGGAGGATCATTTCGTGGTGTTCATCTGCATCCCGTTGCCGACATGTGTACAAAATTTAATTTGTCAAAATATTCATGCTTCTTGCATACTTGTATATTTGCTTTGCGTAGCTTCCTCTTTTCAGGAGTTACATCCCGTGTACAAAAACTCCGCCCATTCAGGGGCCCGATCAATAAAACACGTTATTCAGCATTTGACACTGTTCTTTACTGTTTTGTGCATGATAAATCGCCTAAGTTTACTGAAACTAGCACATGTATAACATCACTGGCCCTTGCCAACAATTGTTAAAGCTTTGAATTAACTGAATGTAACGTCACTAACCTGAATTGATTTGATTGCATAGGCCTGTCGTGTCTTGTTTGTGTTGTTGCAGGTTTCATAACCATACGAGGAAGATGATCAAAAGATTGCGATAACGAAAGACTCAGTCCCCACGTAGGTCACGCATGTTCTTCCTGAAGAAGGATAGAATTCCCCAGCTAGCCGTAGTTTATCCAAAGGACGTGCCCCAGAAAAGTTATTCGTACTCAATAGAGTTTGGCGATTCCAAGATCGTAAGGCTGTATTCAGACAGGTTCATCTTTCCCCGCAGGGTCATGCACTCTCCCCCAGCGGAATCAGTTAATTTTCTCCGAGAGAATCATCCTATCCCCAGCGGAGTTCTCTGTTCAGCAAGTGTTCATTCCTTCCAGTGGAACTCGAAGATTAAGACTCTCCCAAGCAGAGTTGATGGTGGTTCCTGTCACTTATTTTGTCAGGGATACTGTGTAATATCAATTCACTCTCCAGCAGAAAGTCCGATCGTACTATGCACATCTGATATTCCCCAGCAAGGTTATTTTCCCCAGCAGGGGGTTACCTCAACAGGGTGCTCGGTTTGAGTTCCCAATTTCCCAGCAGGGTTGAATTCATCCTTCCAGCATTTATTTTGCTGGAATAATTCTGTAGCATCTGGCTATCCCCGGCGGAGTTGGCATTATCTTCAGCATTTATTTTGCTGAAGCGGTTCCTGTATCCCAGCAGGTGGAGAGAACTCTTGCTCAAATGAATTACCAAATGCTCAAGATCTCGGCATGAGATATTCAATGATAATGTCAGTTTCGACAGTATTCCCCGCAGAGTTCCCAGGATAAGTTTCTCTTTATTCCCAGGCAGAATTAGTTGTCATCAGGGGTTCCATGAATCAGAATTTCAGAGGCCACCGCCGGTTATCAGAGCAGGCGTCCGATAGTTGGTTTCCAGACATCCCAGTAGAGTCCGTCTCAAAGTCGCTGTCACGTCAGCGCTAAGAAGTTTGTGGGGGAGGATCATTGGAGAACTAAGTCCTGACGTGGACAATTTATTCCTATATTGACGGGATTTCTTCAGAAGTGGGCGTCCTAACGCGGACAGGTTTATTTCCCCGGATTGGTGAGGTGTGTTAGTCCTAACGTGGGCAGATTCGGGTTCTCGAAATTAGTGGAATGGGAGGTCATGACGGTGACAAAAGTAATTACTCTTTGTGTTGGTGCCCTGACGTGGACAGATCAGACCAGCGTGTGAGTCCTTACGTGGACAAGTCTTATTTCCTCAGCGGGTCGAAGGCGCCTGAGTCCTAACGTGGACAAATCAAGACGAGATCAGTGTCCTGACGTGGACAAATCAAAGAAATTATTATTCCTAACGTGGAGAAGTGGGCCATAACGTGGACGATGTAGTCCTTACGCGGACATATCAAGTTGGATTCCTTACGTGGAAAGAGATGATTCCTTATGTGGAAAAAGATAGTTTCCTTACGTGGAAATGACAGCATTCCTGACGTGGAAAGAGGGGAGTCCTTACGTGGACAGATTAAGATTGTGTTCCTAACGTGGAAAGATGGAGATTCCTTACGTGGAAAGATTGAGTCCTCACGCGGACATATCAAGATTGATTCCTGACGTGGAAAGAAAGATCGATATAGTATTCCTCACGTGGAAAAATTGGGGTCCTTACGCGAACAGATCAAAGAAGTTATTCCTAACGTGGAAGAAGAAGATTTATTCCTTACGTGGAAAAATTGGGGTCCTTACGTGGACAGATTCAAGAAAAGTCGATTCCTGACGTGGAAGAATGATGTACTCCTTACGTGGAAAGTTGAGTCCTGACGTGGACAGGTTCAGAACCAAAGTTGGATTCCTTACGTGAAAAGATTGGAGTCCTGGCGCGGGCATGTCAAGTGGTATTGGAGTCCTTACGTGGACAGATTGATATAGTTCTCCTTAGGTGGAAAGAAGATTGCTTCCTGACGTGGAAAGATGAAAGGGTTAGTCCTGACGTGGACAGATACAGAAGAAATGATTCCTAACGTGGACAGATGTTACTCCTAACGTGGAAGAGTTCATTCCTAGCGCGGACGATTCAGTTTATGGAAATGCAGACGAATTATCCCCAGCGGAGTTGCCGAGACTTTTCTGGGTTAACAGCAAGTGGAGTCCTAACGTGGACCGGTTTTAGTTGAGATTTCTTCGTATTGATGACAGACAGAGTCCTCACTTAGACAAGCAAGCAATCTGTTATGACAGAATCCTCTTCAGAACGATGAAGACAATCCCCAGCACGGTCGCACGAGATCAGTGGGTTGCCGTAACAGTTAAATTCAGCTGATGAATGTCGTTCCCCAAGCAGTGGCGCAGTTTATTTCTGCGGTTGGCAAATTTCTGGGTTCCTAGTATTCAACCGTCTTGTACCGCGAATGTCTGAAGGCTCCGGGCTCTTCACCCAATCGGGTCCAAGTCGCTTGAATAGGGGCAGCTGTTGCACCCTAAAATTTGCCCAACCTTATTCACTTGGTTTATGTTTCAATGTCATTAGCATTTGCATATAGAGTCATGTGCATAGTCTAATCATCTGCATAGCATAAGCATAGCAAGTCATACAACAGGGGGGCCAATCATTATTCACATCTCTAGAAGCCTATCAAGAGGTTATTATCCCAATTCAATCTCATTCAAGTCATCAGAAAAGAATTTGAAAGCAAAGAGTTCAGCAGATCAAGCCTTGAGTCCATCTCTTGGCTGAGGGTATCTGAGGGTCAACAAGAGGGTTGTGAGCTGTGAGTTGAAGGCATGGAGAGTATCTAGACATTATGAGAGACTTAGAAAGTCATTTAAAGAAGGAGACAAGTCATTGATGAGAGCACAAGAGCTATAGCTGAAGGCAGTCAACTAGGGTTTCATCTGGGTCAACCCTAGGTCAACCCTAGGTCAATTGACTGATTTAAGGGGCATTCAAGTCTAGTGGAGAGATGTGGGGTTCATCATTGGACATATAAAGAAGGATATGGAGATATGCCAAGAAGAATTCAAGAGAAATCAAGGAGAAGAGGAGCTTCTAAATTAGGGTTTCTGTGTAAAATCCCCTAGTTTAGGTCAAATTTCCAAGCAAAATAAGTCAAAATTCAAGCTTCAAATGGATTCTTGGCCAACATGAAGCTTGTAGAGGATCTCAATACCTTTAATTTGAGTGGTGTAAGACATCAAGGAGATTTATAGAACTCAAGTTATGGTCCTTGCAAGTTACAGGTCATCTGAGGTATCTGAAATTTTGTCTGTGAAAGTGACTTGACTTCCAAGCAATTTTTACCTCTCAAGGAGATTTCAAATGAATTCTTGGTCAACATAGGAATTGTTCCTCATTGTCTTAGCTTTCTAGAATGGTATAGTATGCCTCCATATGATGTGTGGAGCTCAACTTATGGTCTTGGCAAGCAAAGGGTATTTTGGTCATTTGTGAATTACAGGTCATTTTAACCTATGTCCAAAACCCATACAAGGAGGCCTCAAATGGAAAAACTTACAACATCAAACTTGCTCCAAATGACATTTTGAGTCTATAAAGGAGGTCACAAATTGTTGGAAAAGCTCATAACATGAAGTTGCATGATTGGTCAAATTTGAACTAAAATGGCTTATAACTTAAAGAAAGTCAAAGTGAAAAATGGTTTGAGAGATTTATAAGTTCAAATGGAGACTTCCCATATATGATTTTGGGTCCAAAACACATTCTAAGAACAATGGTTCAAGTACATTTTTGAGCTTAGTGGAAAAAATCAAAGTTATTCATGGTTACTTGCATTTGAAGAAACATAACCAATTTGGAATGCAAGGGAAGTTGTAAGATGGATCTAGAAGGTTCATTTGAACACTATATATTCATGAAATTAGAATTGAGCAAGGTTTGGATTCATTTTTCACCAAAATCTCACAAATTCTCTCCATTCTTTCTCATTGCATTTTCACCCCAATTTCTCAAATTCTTCACCAATCACCATCAAAATCAATTTCATCATACTGATTCATCATCATGCCATAGGATTCAGCCAAGAACATAGTGTAATTTGCTCAATTTCGTGTGCTTCCATCAACCATACACAATTTGCAATTTCATGTGAAGAGCAAGATCCAAGGCAAGAATCATCAAGGTATTGCATACAGAATCAAGCACTGAGATAGTTGATCAAGATCCAAGCATTAGAAGCCTCAGATCCACGAGTTCAACATCCATCTCCAAACTTTTGCACCAGGTTCAATTTCTCTCCCATAGCTTGATATAGATAGATTTACATGGTTTTATTAGTTTAGATGTGATCTAGGTTGTTAGTAGAACGATTAGGAGGAGTTTGGTGCTGTTTAGTGATGATTGTTGACAGGTTGTTAGAACTGTTAGGATGTAGAACTCATAGCATAGTACATGATAATCTTAGGTTGTTAGCACAGAATGATCACCATTAAGTATAGAATAGATTAGTATAGGTTTGGTTGAGAATTATACTGATAAGTTGCAGAGCATTTTCATGGTGACCAGAGCTTATTGCTATCGGGTTGAGCGTTATGTTGAGTTTCAAAATGAACTAATGGTATAGACGTATAGAGGGAGAGATTTAGAGTATTTTTCATGTTTGGATCGTGTTGTTTCGTGCACTGTGGAGAGAGAACCGAGAGGTTGAAAGAGGTGCGTGCATGGAGTTTCATGGAGGAAACCCTAAGTTCTCATGAACCAAGGTTGAAGACGCAATCCTGAGCGTCCATCGCGTGTTGGACCTTTGACCTCAGAGCCCATCGTGTGGCTCTCATTTAATTCTGAGATTTGGAGGGAAGAGAGGTGCCCTAAACGCACCGTTTCATTTAATGAAACGGGCGGGCCTGAGTCTTTAGTGATATCCCCACCCCCCAATACTGAGCCCATTGTGAATTTGAACGTGAAACCCCTGCTATTTTCACCCCCTGCGTCCTTTTTTTTATTTTCATTGTTTCTGACTTTGTTCTGGGCTTAGCAAACTTGCTACGCGCACCCCCACTGCCTGGCCCATCCAGGAATATCAACTGAGCGTGATTGCTATTCTTACCCCTCCCTCTCATTTTTAATTCAATTTAGTTTTTTAATTCACTTTAATTTTTACTAACTTTGAAAAATCAGAAAAAATAGGAAATTAACTCTTTTTTAGTGGTTGTTTTTTCTATATTTTTTTGGTTCTGTGTAGAAAATTGTCATTAAATAAAATTGCATTTTTATTTTTATTTCATATTTTTCCCATATTTTCTAAATAAATAGCATTTTAAATAGTTCCATTTCATGCATGATTTTATTAATTTTTGTTCTATTAGATGCTTTCATATTTTTTTTGTTCATTCTTTTTAGGTTGTTTAGATGAGATGTTGAACTTGTAGAAACAATTTAGTTCCCATTTTTAGAAATTAATTTTAGGTGCTTAATGTAGGCTTGAACAACATGAACAAATTAGGGTTTTTTAGGTGATGACTTAGGAAGTTTGATTCTTTCCCTTAGGACTTAGGATTTAACTAGATTAGTTATGGGACTATAGGGGCTATGGGTAGTTATTAGATCCCTTAGAGAAAAGTCAGGACTCCCCTACTGCTATTAATACTCTGTGTATGTCTGATTGACTGGTGTGGTGTGCCCTCTGGGGATTATTGCTTGCTTGCTTGGGTATTGGGATTGTCTGGGGACTTGGGAGAGCTGAAGACTTGAGGAGATGAAAGCCATTGAAGATCCAGAGATTGAAGATCAACTTCCAGAGTTAAAGATAAGACTTTTGCTAGCAGATGCTGAGGAACTAGGGTTTAGGAGCTAGGCAGAGCTCTAGGTTAGAAAGTTTGTTTCTCAAACATGGATTGCCTTGTCTGCATCCATTCTTCTCTGTGATTCAGAGTCTCTCTAAGACACTCACCCCCTTCCTTTGGAAGGCTTGGTGATAATGTCTAAGAGATAGAACTCTTGAGAGAAAATGTCTACTGTGTTAGAAGCAGTCTGTTCACCACCTTTGGTAGTCAGCTGATTGCTTAACACCCCATTCACTCTTGTGACTGATCCCTCATCCTGGAGGTTTGAGCTTGAAGAAAAGCCATTGCAGATAGAAGACAGATGATCAAAGCCCTTGCCTGAAGGTCATGAAGCTGGAGATTGATGCTTGTTGAAGCCTGTAACTGATTGGAGATTACTTGAAGCCAGATGTTAATTCAGAGCTGCTGAAGCTGTTTGCTTTTGCTGTATTTCATTTCTTGATGTATTGATTGGTTTTCCTGACTGTATTGTTTGCCGTTTACCCTGCTGGGTTGAAAGTGAAGCCTGTTCACTTTTGCCTATTGTTTTCTAGGTTCGAGGTTGAGTGGGACTCCCTTGCCTCGCTTGTACTGTTGCATCCATGCATTTTACTGTTTTACTGTATATCTGTTACTGTTTCTGTTTCTGCCTATCCCGTAGGATCTCTGTTTCTCTCTATGCAAGAGAGGAGCATGATAGACACTAGGTCTTAACCCATGCATGATAACATTAGGTTAGTTGGATTCCCCCCGCAACCGTAGGTTAGAGTTCTGTCTCTTCTTTCTCAAAACAAACAGAAAAACACATAAAGATTTCAAACACAATAAAAGACACTTCTTTCGTAAAAGAATGTGAACTCATCAATACGTCATTTTTGTCCGCCGGGACTGTTAATCAAGAAAACCTTTTTCAGAAGGAATAAAATCAATCAAGACAGACTTGTGTCGTACGTGGCCCGAACTACGTTTGCTCTGATCTTTCATGCTGTATGAAAGTACGTAGGCATAGGATGCGATATCCTAGCGAGCAACCTTCCCCTCCTTTCCCGTAGGTAGGCGAACTACGTTGACTCTGATTTCTCGTTCCAGACGGGAATACGTAGGCATAAAGTGCAATACTTTGCCGAGTCATTTTTATTTTCAGTTTTATTTTCTTTTTAACCCTTGACCTTTAGTTTAGATAGAATAACAATCCATACCCGAAAACAAGCATGGATCCCGTCGAGTACGACGGACGTGAGGGGTGCTAATACCTTCCCCTTGCGTAACCGACTCCCGAACCCAGGTTTTGGTTGCGACGATCATACCTTTCCCGTGTTGTGCGAGGTTTACTCTGAGCGTTTCCTTTCCCTCCCGTGGGATAAATAACGCACGGTGGCGACTCTTCTGTTCAGCCGGCGCCGATTTTCGCAGTAGCGACACTTACGTGGAAAGAAGTTGATTCCTTACGTGGAAAGAAGTTGTGATTCCTAACGTGGAAAGATTGTATTCCTTACGTGGAAAGATTGTGATTCCTTACGTGGAAAGAAGTTGGATTCCTTACGTGGAAAGAAGAGATATTCCTAACGTGGAAAGAAGTTGATTCCTGACGTGGAAAGAGATTGAGATTCCTTACGGGGAAAAAAGGTGATTCCTTACGTGGAAAGATGAGATTCCTTACGTGGAAAAATGATTCCTTACGTGGAAAAGAGATGTATTCCTTACATGGAAAGAAGAGTGTATTCCTCACGTGGAAAGTTTAGTCCTAACGTGGACAGATCCAGACGAAGTGTTATTCCTAACGTGGAAAGGAGAGTTTATTCCTAACGTGGAAAATGTTATTCCTAACGTGGACAAGGTTATTCCTAACATGGACAAGAGTTTATTCCTAACGTGGACGATTTATTCCTGATAAAATGCAGACGAGTCATCCCCAGCGAAGTCGCCGAGATTTTTTCGTGTTGACGGCAGGTGGAGTCCTAACGTGGACAAGTTTAGTTGAGATTTCTTCGATGATAGAATCTTTTTCAGGTCGATGAATGTCATTCCCCAAGCAGTGGTGCAGTTTATTTCTGCGGTTGGCAAATTTCCGGGTTCTTAGTATTCAACCGTCTCGTACCTCGAATGTTTGAAGGCCGTTCGCTCTTCACCCAATCGGGTCCAAGTCGCTTGAATAGGGGCATCTGTTGCACCCTAAAATTTGCTCAACTTAATTCACTTGGTTTACGGTTCAATTGCATTAGCATTTGCATATAGAGTCATGTACAGAGTCTAATCATCTGCATAGCATAGCATAGCAAGCCATCCAACAAGGGACCAAGCACTATTCTCATCTCTATGAGCCTATCAAGAGGTTATTATTCAAATTCAAGCACATCCAAGTCATCAGGAAGAATTTGAAAGCTGAGAAGTCAGTGGATCAAGCAGTGAATCTATCTCCTATCTGAGGGTATCTGAGAATCATCAAAGAGGTTGTGAGCTGTGAATTGAGCATGGAGGGTATCTAGACATCATGGAAGACTTAGGAAGCCATTTGGAGAAGGAGACAAGTCATTGATATGATCACAAGAGTTGCAGTTGAAGACAGTCAACTAGGGTTTCATCTAGGTCAACTCTAGGTCAACCCTAGGTCAATTGACTGATTGAAAGGCATTGGGGACTATTGGAGAGATGTGGGGTTCATCATTTGACATGTAGAGAAGGATATGGTGGTATGCTAAGAAGAAATCAAGAGAAATCAAGGAGAAGAGGAGTTTCTAAATTAGGGTTTCTGTGTAAAATCCCCTAGTTTAAGTCAAATTTCCAAGCAAGATAAGTCAAAATTCAAGCTTCAAATGGATCCTTGGCCAACATGAAACTTGTAGAGGATCTCAAGACCTTTAATTTGAGTGGCGGAAGACATCAAGGAGATTTATAGAACTCAAGTTATGATCCTTGCAAGTTACAGGTCATCTGAGGTATCTGAAATTTTGTCTGTAAAAGTTACTTGTCTTCCAAGCAATTTTTACCCCTCAAGGAGATTTCAAGTGAATTTCTGGTAAACATAAGAGTTTTTCCTCATTGTCTCAGATTTCTAGAATGGTATGTTATGCCTTCATATGATTTGTGGAACTCTACTTATGGTCTTGGCAAGCAAAGGGTATTTTGGTCATCTGAGAATTACAGGTCATTTCAAGCCTATGCCCAAAACTCATACAAGGAAGCTTTAAATGGAAAACTTCACAACATCAAACTTGCTCCAAATGACATTTTGAGTCTATAAAAGTGACCATGAAAGATTGGAAAGGCTCATAGCACACGGTTTCAAAATTGGTGGATTTAATGAATAAAAAATGACCTAAAATGGAGATTTTTCATACTTTGGCCAAATGGGGTGAAATTATAGGTCATTTTGATTGGAAAAAATGTTTTAAGAACATTGGCAAAATTAGAATTTTGAGTTTGGTTCAAGAATTGAAAGATATGCTTGGTTACTTACAAATGAAGTTACATAATCCAAATTCAAGGGAAAGTGTGCATGGGAAGATTCTACAAACTTCTAGAGGTTTCTAAGTTCATCTATATATTGCATTGAGTGGCTTCATGCCATGGTTGGTGATTCATTGTGCTCATAATACCAAGTTTTACATCATTCTTCCAATTTGCAAAAGCACTTCAAACTCCATCAAATCTCTCTCAATTCCCATTTTTCTTGATTTGATCATCATCAACATCTTGCATAGATCAGAATTCACATCAAAATTTGGTTGAATTGAGCAAGAATCGTGCCATACAACTTCACCATCCAAGGTGCAAGAACTTTGGGATTGCTGAATTCAAGAGGATTGAACAAGAATCTTTGCATACAGAATCAAGAGTTGAGGGTGTGGATCAAGTTCAGAGCATTGAAAGCATTGGATCAAGAGAATTCCATAGCTGTTTTCACCATTTACACCAGGTTGGTTTCTCATTCGATTTGCTTATTTTAGTTAGAATCATAGAGAATTGTTAGCATAGAACTGTTAGGTTAGGTTAGATGATGGATTTCACAAAGTTTGGAGAAGTTTTATGGAGGTCATCAATGGTGTACCAAAACTGTTAGAGCTTAGAACATCAAGGATAATGCACTATAATCTTCATTGAATAGCTTAATGTGATCAGCATGAAGTGTATAGCATGTTAGGGCAAGAATTAGGAAGAATTGAGATGGTTGATAGCAGGTGATAATGATGGATTCAGAATGTTACACCTATCGGGTTCACTTATTGGTTGAGTTTTAGAAAGAACTATGGCCATGGCTGTGTAGAGGGGAAAGAATGGACCAACTTTGCTTTTCATATCGTGTGATTTCATGGAAAAACAATGGAGAACAGAGGAGTATAAAATTCGTGCATGGTGAGGGTTTCCTGAATCTAGGGTTTGCTGGAGGTAGACGATGAACCATGGCCACACGATTCATGGTTTGACCTTGACTCTGAGACTGATCCAAGGGTTGTGGTTTAAAACGAAAAACGGAGGGAAATCTCAAAGGTGCTACGCACCGTTTCATTAAAAACCTCTCAGACTGGGCTTTGAAGTTGTTGCTAATCACACCCCTAATGCCAGGCCCAATCACCATTATAACTAGAATAATTGCTATTGGCACCGTTTCCATCTTTTTATTTTTTGTCATATTTTCTGAATGCACTGGGCCCAGACGCGCATTGCTAGGCGCGCCCCCCAGTCTGGGCCCATTTGATTCTTTTAACTGGAATTCATTACTCCCTGCACCCCTCAGCCAAATTAATTCCTTTTAATTTCTCTCAATTTTCTTAATTCTTTGAAAATTCATAAAAAATTGGAAAATGCATGATTTTAATTGGTTCTTTTTGCACATTGTTCATAATTTTGTTAAGAAAATTATCACATAAAAAATTTGGCATTTCATTTTATTTTTATATTTTTAGCATATTTTTCTTTTAAATAGGTGTAAATAATGTTTAGTTTGATGCATGAATTTGGTGATTTTAGTTTGATTAAATGCTTTTACATTTTTGATTCATTCTTTTTAGGTTGATTAGTATAGAATGTTAGCTTGTACATAAATTTAATTCATGATTTTAGAACTTAATTTTAGGTAATTTGTTTAGGTGTGATTAGCATGATCAAAACTAGGGTTTAGGAGATAACATAGGAGAAGTAAATCATTTCCCTTAGGAGTTGTAGATTGAATCTTTGGGGTATGGGACTATAGGGATTATGGGTAGCTAATAGATCCCTTAGAAAATATTAGGATTCCCCTACTGCTATTAGTATACTGCTTATATTTGTTTGACTGTGTGGTGTGCCCTCTCTAGGGTTATTTCATTTGTCTATGTGGGGTATTGGGTCTGCTTGGGGATTGGGAGAGCTGAAGACCTTGTGATGTTGAAGACCATTGGAGATCAAAAAGATTAAAGGCCAACTTCCAGAGTTGATGAAGAGATCCTTTGCTAGCAGTTGTTGAGGAGTATAGGATTTAGGAGCTAGGCAGAGCTCTAGGGTAGAAAACTTGATTCACAAACATGGAAGGCCTTGTTTGCCTCCATTCTTTCTCTATGATTCAAAGTCTCTTTCAAATATCCACCTCCTTCCTTTGGAAGGATCAGTGAATGTATTTGAAAGATAGAACTTTTGAGGGAAAATTGTCTGTATAATGTTAACAGTTAATGAGCCACCCTTGGTAGGCATTTGACTGTTTAACATTTGTTTCATCTTGTTGACTGATCTTCCTTTTGGAGATTGAGACTTGAAGAAAAGCCAGTGCAGATTGAAGACTGATAATGAAGACCTTGCTTGAAGGCTGTGGAGATGGAGATTGATGCTTACTTGAAGCTTATAGCTGTTGATGATGACCTGAAGTCAAATGTTGATGCAGAGCTGCTGTGGCTGTTTATTTTTGCTGTTTATTCTTGATGTATTGATTGGTTTTCCCTGACTGTATTGTTTGCTGTTTAACCTGTTGGGTTAGAAGTGAATTCTGTTCACTTTTGCCTATTGTTTTCTAGGTTCGAGGTTGAGTGGGTCTCCCTTGCCTCGCTTGTATTGTTGCATCCATGCATTTTACTGCTTTATTGTATATATGCTATTGTTTCTGTTTCCGTCTATTCCCTTAGGATCTCTGTTTCTCTCTGTGCAGGAGAGGAGCATGATAGACACTAGGTCTTAACCCATGCATGATAACATTAGGTTAGTTTGATTCCCTTTTTCAACCGTAGGCTAGAGTTCTGTCTCTTCTTTCCCAAAACAAACAGAAAAACACAATAAATATTTCGAACACAATAAAAGACACTTCTTTCGTAAAAGAACGTGAACTCATCAAAACGTCATTTTTGTCCGCTTGGACCAGTAATCAGAAAAACCTTTTTCAGAAGGATTAAAAGCAATCAAAACAGACTTGTGTCGTACGTGGCCCGAACTACATTTGCTCTGATCTTTCATGCTGTATGAAAGTACGTAGGCATAGGATGCGATATCCTAGCGAGCAACCTTCCCCTCCTTTCCCGCAGGTAGGCGAACTACGTTGACTCTGATTTCTCGTTTCAGACGGGAATACGTAGGCATAAAGTGCGATACTTTGCCGAGTCATTTTCTTTTCTTTTGACCCTTAACCCCTAGAGTAGATAGAATAACAATCCATACCCGAAAACAAGCGTGGATCCCGTCGAGTACGACGGACGTGAGGGGTGCTAATACCTTCCCCTTGCGTAACCGACTCCCGAATCCAGGTTTTGGTTGCGATGACCATACCTTTCCCCGTCTTTGCGGTAGGTTTTCTCTGAGCGTTTCCTTTCCCTCCCGTGGGATAAATAACGCACGGTGGCGACTCTTCTGTTCAGCCGGCGCCGATTTTCGCAGTAGCGACACATCGTACCCCGGTGGTGGTGCCCCTGTCAAGGGAGCCATCGTCCTCTTCTGAACCAACTGAAGCTGAAGCAAAGTTCGCAAGAGTTGCGCATACGACATGGGTGGCGCCTCGAAGTGACGGTTTGCCAAAGGAGCCCGATTCTGGTATTTTCTATATCCCTGCTGGTTCTGTTGTTGCGGCTGCTGCTGCTGCGGTTGTGGAGCTGCTGGGATATTTATACTGGCTATCTGCTGCTGAGGGCCCTTGCCCTTTCTCTGAGCGTTGGTGACAGCACTCGCATCCCCTTCTCTTTGCTTACCAGCATAAGGTTTCTTTCCACCTCCTCCAGCCGAGGATGATTCACCTTGAATTTTTCCGATCTTGATACCATTCTCGACGTGCTCGCCCATAGTAATGAGAGCCGAGAACGTCCCAGACATGCCACTGACTAGCTTTTCATAGTAGATCCCAGGAAGGGTAGCCACAAACATCTGCACGAGCTCGCGCTCAACCATCGGCGGTTGAACCCGAGCAGCTAGCTCACGCCACCGCTGGGCGTACTCCTTAAAGCCTTCATTATTCCGCTGCGAAAGGTTCTGGAGCTGGACTCGGTTGGGGGCCAAGTCGCTATTGTACTGATAGTGGAGGACAAATGCTTCAGCGAGATCTTTCCAGGTGCGCACGGTAGTGGGCTCCAAGCCCATGTACCACTCGAGGGATGGTCCAGAAAGACTATCTTGGAAGAAGTGCATCAACAACTTCTCATCGTCGGAATAGGCAGACATCTTTCTATAGTATGATCGAAGGTCGACACGAGGGCAAGTAGTACCCTTATACTTCTCAAAGACAGGCACCTTGAACTTAGGAGGTACCTTGAAATCAGTGATTAACCCCAGCTTGGACATATCAACGCCCAATGTATTCTGATTCTCAATGTCTCTCATTTTGTCCTCCAGTGCTTTGAACCTGAGCCGCGCTTCAGCATTCAACTCTGCTTCTGCACCTCTTTGAGAAAACACATCATCCTGATGATCCTCAAGCCACGGTTGAGGCACCAACAGATTCCCGACGCCAGCATTGTCGTTGACTGGCCCGATGTTGACATTAGCTCCCAGACTACCATTGCCGACGCCCGTCGCATTGTGTCCGATATTGGCCATCACATTGCCATTAGCACTGCCGTTGCCCCCGGCAACAGGAACAACATTCTGCGGAGTATCAACTGGAGGAGGAGTAGGCACAGCCCCGCCATGAAGTATGCCGTTACTATCAACCCTGGAGATCAAAGGTTGAACCAAAGTCCGGAGCTGGTCCTGACCATTAGCGACTACCTGCATCAGTTCCATAAAACGATCCATCCGTTCACGGAGCTCTTGAACATCTGACTGCACCTGATCCATGATCCTTGTCTGATTAGCTCGAGTTGAATAACGGTGAATGAGTCTCTGATCAATCCTGGAGACCGGAAACAGCTTGGAACCTGTAAACCTGAAAAAACCTTCAAACATTAAAGGTTAGGATAAACACCAAAATGTACGCCATGCAAATGCTTCATGCAGATGCATGCGTGTGTCTGTGTGCTTGGGAGATTTCCCCCGATCCTAGTGCCTTAGTGCCAGTGCTGATAATAATAATAAGAAGAAGAAGTTCGAGCCCAATCATGGAAACATCAATCTCATATATATATGGAAAGGCCTATCAAGGCAGTACATAGCATCAGCGAGTACAAAACAAATCAACAGCGTGACCTCAGCCAACAAGCCTGGTGATGGTCAGCATACAGCAAAGATCAAAACAAGAGGAATACAACTAGTCAAGTACGGCCACGGGCGCGATACTCTGCTAATAACTCCTTTGTCTCTGGATGATCTGGCAAAGTGAGCAACCCCTCGACGAGTAGTTCCCTCTGCACAATAGTATAATGAAGTCCCTGAACTGAACTTTCCCATGCTCCTTCGCCAAAGCAGTCTTCCAGTTTCCTCTTCTTAGACTCAAACTTCAGCTTGCACTCCTTCAGGTTGGCAAGGGCTTTATTGAGTTGGCCTTCGGCGGCGTACCTGCGGGCGGTTTCTTCATCAAACCTCCGCTCACTGTCCTTCACCTCGGCTTCCAGCTTAGAGATCTGCTGCATCAGCTTATCCTCTCGCTCCTTCCTGGTGGCCAGGGAAGCCTTCCAGTGCTGGTCGAACTTAGATATCCTCCGATATGCCTCGTCCAAATGCTGCTTCTTCGTAGCTAGTACATCATTAACGGCCCTGAAGTCTTGACCCAAGCGTTCGCGATCAGCTATCTGCTTTGCCAAGTCTGCACCCAGTTGGTTCACCGACTCTGTTTGCTTTCTGAAAGCATGAACGACCTCGTTCCTTTCACTTCGAAGCTGAGCTAACTCCTTCTCCAATTCTGCGTTCGCCCGCTTCAGTTCATCCCGTTCAGCTAATACCTGGTTATGCTGATGAATGGGCACAGCAGTAGGCTCTTCGATTGGTGGAGGACTCTCTGGTCTGGCATGAGGAAATGGAATCCCTATAGCGTTGGCTCTGGCACTGATCCATGCTGAATAAGGAGGGTAGGCTTAACTGTTGCTCTTTCCCAACAAAGGCTTTCCTCTCTTGCCGATACTGTTCCACGCACGCTGAAGCTTGGACAACAAATCCCCCTCTAAAGTACCCGTGAGGTACAGAGATTCCTGTACCTCTTCCTCCTTCGGCGGAGTCCTCAAAGCATATGCGAACTGACGAACTAGCAACGACGGATTGTAGTTGATGCAACCCTTCCTACCTATCAGAGGTACATTAGGAAACCCACTACAACTGAAGATCACCTCAGTACCTAACCTGTCTCTGTCGAACCAATCAATATCTTCTGCAGACAAACTCACCAGACGTTCAGGCCACTCAGCTGTGGCTGCAGATAAGACAAAAGAACCCCTCTTGGGCAAATGACTAACAAACCATTTGTACAGCAAAGGTACGCAGCATGAGACATTCTTCCCTCTCCGGTTCTCATTCTTGTAATGCACTGAGTGATAGACGTCTCCAATCAAAGTAGGGATTGGATTCCCTGAAGCGAAGATGTGGAACGCATCAAAGTCTACGAAATCAGGCATGTTGGGGAACAGGATAATGCCATATATGCATAGAGCGAGGATGGCACTGAACGCATCCCAACATCTGTCCTTAGCACACTGCTGAGCCTTAGCTACCAGAAACTGCAAGGAGAACCCAGGAACCTTGTTCCAACTAGTCACTACTAACTCTGAGGCGTCCAAATGGAGTGAAGAAGCTAAACCAGCCAGATCAGGCTCAGCATCCATATGGACAAAAGGCATCTGCCTTTTGATAGGCACACCCAACAAGTCAGCATATTCTTCTAGCGTCGGCGCGAGAACGAAGTCCTGAAAAGTGAAACATCTCAGTGGAGGGTCATAGAACTGCAACAGAGCATGCAACCCATTCAACTCGAACGTAGAAGGCTTGCAAACCAGACTGAGCAACCGGCCATAAGATTTTCTGAACCCATCCTTCACGGAATCACCTGCTAGAGCTATCAAACCAGTCAACTTCGACACATCAGGGGTCGAAAACTTGTACGCAACGGTCTTCCTGAGAGAGGCCATAATAATACAATAGGAGGCGAGAAATCCTGGATCGGGGAAACGGTACCTGCAACACAGACACACGTTAATGGAATTCAAATGTCATGCGAACTAATGCAGAATGCAGTCATGCAATAATATGTCCGGATAGCCGCTGTGGAGATTCTGTGTCAACAATCACTGATGTGAAGAAAACCCCGGTGTAAGACCACTGATCTGATCTGCTAAGAATAACCATCTGATAGGACGATATACATAGGATCAAAATTTTGTTCTGTCGAGAACAAATGTCCGATAATAAGGACCTCAGATGTATGATCAAGAAATATCTGCTGATGAAGTCTCCAGACCCTGAATCAAAAATCTGCCCTATCAAGAACAAACACACAGCCGCTGATGAGATCTTCATACCCCACTCAAAATCTGCTCTATCGAGAACAAACAACATCTGCTGATGAGATCTTCAGACCCCACTCAAAATCTGCTCTATCAAGAACAAACAACATCTGCTGATGAGATCTTCAGACCCCAAAAATCTGCTCTATCAAGAACAAACAACTGATGACAATACTCTGATCAAAACCTGCTCTATCAAGAACAAACATATACCTGATGATAAGATCCTCTGATCAAAACCTGCTCTATCAAGAACAGACAAATCTGCAACTGAGAACCCTGGTACCAACATAACTGATTCACTGTCAAGAAAACCAGGTAATCTGAAGGTCAAGGTTTCCTGCAATAAACCCAATCCCACTCACAGGTATGGACCTAAACTGACTCAAGGTACGACATCCTATGCGTTCATCAGCGTCACAGACTTTCAAGAGGGGTGATACGATACCCAGAAGGTGTGGCATCACCATCTCATGAAGAGGCCTCACTTAGCTGAATCACAAATGATCGGTCCCCAGAGTCGACAATCCACCAAACCAGCAACCGTCTCAACCTAAAGGGTTGAAAGTGAAGCCAACCGGATGAACCTCGTCTGAGCATGGATTTCATGAGACACTAGTGCCTGCAAAGCAAGCACGCGCCCACTAATTTCCACTCTAATGCTATGGTGCACTCAAGCCTGGGTCTGGCTTCTCACTCATCAGAACTCCCATCCCACAACAGCACAAATAATCATATTATACTGAAAATAAAATGCGGGAGATAAAGTGTGAGAAGTAAAAAATGCGATAAATAAACGCAACCCAACAAGTAAACACACAAGCGGTAGGATTGACTCTCTTATTGGACGTTGGATCCCAAATGCATAGGGAAGATCTTGGTAGTCCCCAGCAGAGTCGCCAGCTGTCGCTTGCGCGAAAATAAGGTGCCGGCATGACAGAAGAGTCGCCACCTTTCGTTATTTATCCCTCAGAGCGGGAAAGGAAACAATCGGAAAAACCTGACGAAAAAGGGTAAGACAAGGTCATCGCAACCGTTGTATAGGTTCGGGAGTCGGTTACGCAAGGGGAAGGTATTAGCACCCATCACGTCCGTCGTACTCGACGGGATCCACGCTTGTTTGTTTACTTGGACGGGTTGCTTTTATTCTATCTACCTATCAAGACTGGCTGAAAAAGAAAAGAAAAATGACTCGGCAAAGCGTCGCACTTTATGCCTACGTATTCTCATCAGAGAATGAGAAATCAGAGTCAACGTAGTTCGGCCTACGAAGGGTTATGGGGGAAGGTAGCTCGCCAAGACTTCGCCATCTTGTGCCTACGTACTCTCAACAGGCATGAGAGATCAGAGCTCACGTAGTTCGGGAAACTATAGCTTATTTCCTGTCTTTTACGAAAGAAGTGTTTTTTATTGTGTTTGCGATTTCAACCGCACTAGAGACTATGACCTGAGAGTGAATGCGTCGCATGTCACCCAAAGGGTGCCATACTAAACATCCAGACTGTGGAAGAGAAGCTCTCCCACAATCCTTTCTCAGATAGCTTAAGGCTCGTAACGTACGACAGAAATCATTCATGATTACTGTATCTTAAACTGTTTTGAGATGAGAAGAGAACAAGCCCAACTAGGAGGGAGACTATCAAGTCCTACTGTTATCATGCCATGGATTCATCCTATGGTTGAGGTTTGAACAGGGAACTCCTAGAAGTTGTCATGCATAGGTTTCAACCTAAGATTCTATCATCAAATCCTTATCAAAGGAAATGAGAGTCCTAAGGGATCATGTCAATGATACACCAAAACAGACAAAGCATCAGCTTAACAGTAAAATGCATGCAATGCAAGTGAGGGAGGAAATGTGTGTGGGGCTTCAGCTTCCACAAGCTCGTCTCAACCTCAAGCCAGTCATGAAATAACAGTAATCATACTGAAATATAAACAACATGTTATCAAGCAATAAACAGTAAACTGCAATCATACAAATAAAAATGAAATGAAATGCCATCAGGCGAACAAACCACATGGGCAAGGGAGTTGGGCTCTACCGAATACCCACAAGCAAAGCCACGCAATAACAATATAAGCAGAGGGAGCTACTCAACCTCTAATGCAATCATGCTCCTAGATTCTACTTATTCTAGATGAACTTATTCTAATGCAACAGACAAATCAAGCAAAACACACAATACAGAAAAGAAAAACAGAAGAAAGCTTCAGCTCCTCCAGCAGCAACTCAGTCTTCAGACTTCAATCATCAATTGATTTCCAGGTTTCAACCCTACAACATGAGTTTCAACTCATCTTCTCCCTTAAGCTTCAGCTTCTTTGATCAGCTCCACTTTCAGGCTTCACCTAATCTTCAAGGATCTTCAAGTATCAACTTGATCTTCATGCTCTTCAAGCTTCAGCTGGAATGGCAGTCTTCAAGGATTCATCCTCTTCAATAATCTTCAATGAAGTCTTCATCTTCATGCTCAGGCTCTGACATCTCTCAAGACAAATCAAACCAGAGAAAAATCACCTACTGGATAAGCTGGGGGATATTGAACTGCTTATTTGATCACCAAAGGTGACCTATAAGGGTTCAATATCAAATGAAGGGTTCCCTCAAAAGTTCTACCTCCTAGGTATAGCACTAATCCCTCCAAAGGAGAGAGGTGTATACCCTGGAAGGACTTTGAATCATAGGGAGGAATGGATGTGAAGAATACTATCCATGTTTGAGAAAGAAATTATCTACATCTAAGCTCTTCATAATCCTAACCCTAAAACAACAAAAAGAAAAGAGAACAAGCTCCTCAAGCTCCTCCAAGCCTCTTCCAATCTTCTAGTATGCTCCACCAGGCTCCACACAGAGATGCCAAGCTCCTCAAATCAAAGGGATACTCCAAAGCAAAGCAAACTAACCAAAACTTGCCCTAAAGGCCACACAAACAATCATTCAATTCAAAAATCAACCAAAAATAGTATATTATTCTATTAAATCCTAATATAAATGCTAGGGGACCCTACATAACTACCCTTAAGTCCCATATATTCCCCATAGACTAAATTTCCCTATAAAACCTAAATCTAAAATTGGTATTGACCTATGTTAAAGTTTTAATCAAATTCTACACTACTTAGAACTACCTAATTAAAACTACCCTAGAACTTATCAAAAAATTCTGAAATTAATTCAGGGGGAACCTAAACCATTCATATAATTATCCTAAAGAGATTGAATTAAAAATCCTAAGGGAACTACCCTAATTAAATTCTACAAAATCATGCATCAACTAAAAGAATTAAAAAAGCAATTAAAAGTAAAAATATGCAAAAAATATAAAAATGAAATAAAATGGCTATTTTATGGTTTTATATTTTTCTAGACAGAAAATGGAAAATGGGAAAAAAAGTCTCATTAAAAAATGATGATTTTTTATTTTGTTATGAATTTTTAAAGATTAATAAAATTTGGAGTGAATTTTAACATGAGAATGATGAGGGGTGCAAGAAGTATGAATATTCAGTTCATATGGATGATGGGCCCAGCATGGGGTGCGCCTAGCATGACGCTTGGGCCCAGCGAAACTCAGAAAAAAAACACATTAAATGAAAAGAAAAAAGAAACAGCAACGGTGTAAATAGCAGGGATACGCAGTACAAAACGTGATTTGGGCCTTGCATGGGGGTGGGAAAAGCAACGTTTGAGCACAAAGCCCAGCCAGCGTTAGTGAAACGCGGCGTTTCACTTGGGCTGATTCCCCTCCAACATTTCGTTCAAATCCTGGCCGTTCGATTGTCTCCCCAAGTCAAACATTCAACGCGCATCCAACGGTCCATGCATTGTCTTCAACCTTGGAACACTTAGGGTTTGCAGCAACCATGAAACACTCCCATGCACACAACTTCATCTTCTTCGTATGACTTCAATATTCCATCAAATGCCACGATCCAAAAACCAATCTTGACTAGAATTTTACGTAGAACACAACCATGCCCTTGGATTTCATTGAAACACGATAAATCCTCCCAACCGAATGGTACAACTCCATGAATCCAAAACTTCATCAGTTTTCAACCATCACAAAACTCAACAATCTTTATATATAATTAATCCTTATGCCATGCTGATTAAAACCAACCATTTATCGTGCATTATAACCCCCTAAATCAATCATTCTAACTTCATCAAGAATCAACCTCCATTAATGAAACCTCACTAATTGGTCTTAAACTCATCCAAATGAATCACCTAATGGTCTCTAATGGTTTCACAACAAGAACTAACCCTAGCCATGCCTAAATCAGAGTGTGGAAGTGATTTTGCTTACCTTGACTCTTGTAATGGTAGGTATTGAAAAGCTTCGAATCAGGCCTTGTAGATCCTCAAGAATAGTCTTTAGATGATGAACAATCCTCTGCTTGCACAAGATTTGATGGAAATGGCTTGAATCTCAAGATCCAATCCCTTTTGCTCCCTTGCAACTTCACTTGGAAAGCTCTCAATTCTTCATCAATGGGGTTGCAAATCAAGATGAATACACTCAGGGATGTTTGTAGTGATGATTTGTGAAAGAAAATGGAAGGGTAATGAAGAGAAAAATGAAGTTTCAATACAATTTGCAAAATGGAGAATTTTGGTTCAATCTCTTTTCTCTACCACCATTAACATCAACAATCACCAACCTTTCACCAATGGAGATTGTAATCAATATATAGACTGATTTGGAAAGGTCTAGAATCATCTAGATCAATCTAGTAGGAACTTGAAGTTTCATGACATGATACTTTGCATTTCCATTCTCACCATATGATATATCATGACAAAATCCCTTGCCACTTGAGTAATTAACTTGATTATCTCCTTACACGAGATTTAGGACAATACACAATGCATATTTCCCTTATTCATTAAGCTTTTCCTTGTTTTGGCTTGGTACCCCATTATGCAAGCAACCAAATTACAAAGCAACTCCAACATTTAAGCCTCAAATCAAAATTGTGGCTGAACCATTGTTCTTAAAATATCCTTTGGAGTCGAAATGACCTATCATATGCCATGGTTAGGGTTTATAGCTTGGATTTTATGATTTTCCATTTCACTTGAATTAACTTATGCCTCATTTTTAGGCCATTTTTATCACTTTTTGCTATGAGCCTTTTCAACATCTCATGACCACCCTTATAGCCTTAAAACATCATTCTAAGCAACTTTGATGTTGAAGGTTTTTCCATTTGAAGCTTGGAAGTAGGAGATATGGCCATATGCTTGAAATGACCTATAACTTCCAAATGACCAAAATGCCCTTGGCTTGTGAAAGCCATAAGTCGAGTTCTATAAATCCTATCAAGGACTTCTAGTACTCTCTAGAAATCTAAGAAGATGCTCTTCAACATTCATGTTGACCAAGAGATCATAGGAATCATCCTACTAGGGAAAAAGTTGTCTGCAAGTTGGGTGACTTTCAAGGACCCAGATTCACATACCTCAGATGACCTGTAATTTGTCAAAACAATAACTTGAGCTCTGCAAATCCTATCAAGGACTTCTACCACTAAAATTAAATCTAAGAACAAGCTCTACAACATTCATGTTGTGGGGAAGATGAGATGACAATCACATCTTGAGCTAAAACTGCCTGGAAGATAGGGATCAAACTAGGGGATTTTACACTGTCCATCCTTAGAAACCCTAGCTTAAAACTTCTCAAACTCCTCAATCATGATGAGTTGGTCTAGTAATCATCCTTATAGTATCTCAATACATCATTCCATGATCACATGGCCCTTGGATTGGGTCTCAACCTTCTCCAAATCATCAGTTGACCTAGGGTTGACCCAGTCAAACCCTAATTCCACCACTCATGGTTGAATCTTCTGAATTCTTGCATAATGACCTCTCTGGGCTTCATGATGACTTTCAAGACATCTCATAAGCTTTCTCAAAGCTTCAAGTCCATCCTCATAGTCTCAGAATCATCTGAGGAGCTCCCACGACTCTCAAGTTATGAGGCACACAATCTTGGTTTCAACCAATTCCTCTAAGGATCTCCTGAACTTTCTGATGAAGGTATCAACCTTCAAACACTTGATGGGTAAATAAATGTTGGTCAAATTTTGGGGTGCAACACCTATGAAGATGATTGAATATTGCCTGAAGATGATGAATGAATCTGGAACCGATGAAGATGATTATTGAGTTTCTGGAATTTCGTATGAAGTTTGGATGAAGATGATGAATGAATCTGGAGAATCATGAAGTATTCTTGGATTTGGATGAATTTCTGGTGACGGTTATTGATTCCGGCGACAGTTGCGGCGAGATTTGGCCGTATGATTTCTCCGGCGACACTTTCCCGGTGTTTGCATGGTCGGAGAAAGAGGTGATAAAGTGTGGGACGCGTGGCAGCTAGATGGGAGAGAGAGGGTGAGGCGTAAGACAGGTGGCATGGAGAGAGTGTGCAACGTGGCCACCTGTGGAGTGAGGTGGAAGAGAGAGAGAGAGAGAACAGGGTGGGGCCTTTATATATGGACATGTGGCGTGTAGCTGGACTCGTGGGCCTCCAAAAGGACAAGTGACCCATAGAATCAAACTCAATTGATTAAAAACCTAATTAACAAACTGGCCCAATTAACTCTTAATAAACTCAGTTAATGCAATCAATTAAATGATGATTAAGACTAATTAATGCAAAACGAAATGGATAAAAAACTGGACCATACTAACTCCTAATTAACCTAATTAAAATTGATTAAAATCCACTTTAACCAAACTAATCACAGCTAATTAACATTCTAATTAAAAAAATTAATATCCTAATTAACATCTAATTAATATTCTAAAGAATTCTACACGAAATTAAATCTAAAAAGAGAATTAATCCTATTAATTTCTAAAAGAAATTAAATCTAAAAATTTCTAAACAAATTAAATCTAAAAAAGAAATAAACCTATTAATTTTCTAAACAAAACAATTATTTTAAAAGAGAATTAAACCTAATAATTTCTAAACAAAACAATTAATATCTAAGAAAAATGAATTAAATCTATCAATTTTTAAACAACTTAATATCTAGAAAAATATCTATGAAAAATAGAAAAAACTATTAATATCTAATAATATCTAAAAAATTATTCTAGAAAAACAATTAACCTATTTAAAATCTGTTTTAAATCTATTTAATATTCTAGAAATTAAGGAAAAAAAAATCTAGAAAATGCAATAAAAGCCAATTAAACCGATTAAAAAAAGATGCGAGAATATAGCGAAATAAACGGTAAAAATCAGACACCGAAATGTCATCAAAAACAACAGCAAAAGCTGAAAACACCGGGACGAACACAAATTCCACAACAAAACCTGCTTATTCGAATTGGTTTGAACTGCCTGAAACGCGAGAAGAGGGCTATAATCCCGATAACGTCAATCTGACCGAAAAAATACAATGTTTGTGGTATGCAAATGCAAATGCAAAATGAATCGAAACATAAGCCAAATATAAGAATTGGTTGGTCAAATTTTGGGGTGCAACAGGGGGTACAGAAAGCAATCCAGCCCAAGGCGCATCAAACAAAACTGAGTTCAAACAACAATTGGGTGCAGCTGGTCAATGGAGGCGCGTGGTAGGGAAGCAGCATGAGTCACATGATCATGTGGTAAGCACATCAGAGGGGTGACCACGTGCCAGCGCATTAATGATATTTGAATGTGATCTCATGCGCGCAGGTCAACAAGACACACGGTGTGTCTTAATCTTGCCCGTTAAAGCCAAAAGTAATCAAGATCAATGGCTGAGGAGTCATCTTCCTCGTGTAAACAAACCTAAAACCAGATGCCGGCCGGAGACACTATTCTGTCATCTTCTCCGGCCATCTCCCACCGTGTATAGTGACGGAAAATACACAGGCCTCAAAACTGCACCAAATTGCACAAACTTATAACCAAAATTGATCTACACATCACGTAGAATACAAATCCGTGGTCCATTTTCATTTACTGTACACACACACACACACTCCAAATCAAAGAAAAACAAATCTATGCTCAAAGTGAAAATGCTCTCAAACATCACTCAAAAATATCCAGAAATCATCTATATGAAACGTACATCAGGAATCCAACATTAACTAGGCCTAAAACATCATGAATCCTCCAAACTGAGCCAATCAAGTTTCAAGCAAACAACAAAAATTGTCACCAACAAACACAAGACATAAACAGAAATGACCTATACAACTCAAAGATCACAAACATGCAAAAATGGCAAGGAATGGCATCATGAATTGAGAAAAAAGTTGATTTCAAGATTACCTAGTGGAGTGCCTCCACTGGGCCTTGAAATGGTGTTGAAGCTTGAGGAAAAATACCCAGAATCATTCCATGAACTTTATTAGAGCTATTTGGATGCTTGATTTGGCTTGAGAATGGCTAAATCTGGAAAATCGTTTTTCACCTTTACTCCATTTTTTTCCAATGTGTTCTTGCTCTCTGGGCACGAAATGACCTGATTCTTGATCCATTCTTCATCTAGTTAAAGGGAAAGACAAGGTCATCGCAACCATTGTTGCACCCCAAAATTTGACCAACAATTATTTATTCACTGAGTGTTTGAAAGTTGATACCTTCATCAGACAGTTCAAGAGAACCTCAGAGGAAGTGGGTTGAAACCAAGGATGTGTGCTTCATAGCTTGAGAGTTGTGGGTGCTCCTCAGATGATTCTGAGACTTTGAGAATGAACTTGATGTTTTGAGAAAGCCTATGAGATGTCTTAATAGCCATCATGAAGCCCAGAGAAGTCATTACACAAGAGTTCAGAAGATTCAACCATGAATGACAGAATTAGGGTTTTGACTGGGTCAACCCTAGATCAGCTGAAGATTTGGAGAAGGTTGAGACTTAATCCAAGGGCCATGAGATCATGGAATGATGCATAGAGATGTTATAAAGATGATTCCTAGACCAACTCATCATGATTGAGGAGTTTGAGAAGTTTCAAGTCAGGGTTTCCAAGGATTGTCAGTGAAAAAACCCTAATTTGATCCCCATCTTCCAGGCAGTTTTAGCTCTAGATGTGATTGATATCTCATCTTCCCCACAACATGAATGTTGTAGAGCTTGTTCTTAGCTTTAATTTGAGTGGTGGAAGTCCTTGATAGGAGTTACAGAGCTCAAGTTATGGTTTTGACAAATTACAGGTCAGTTGAGGTGTGTGAATCTGGGTCCTTGAAAGTCACCCAACTTGCAGACAACTTTTGCCCTAGTAGGATGATTCCTATGATCTCTTGGTCAACATGAATGTTGGAGGGAATCTTCTTAGCTTTAATTTGAGTGGTAGAAGTCCTTGATAGGATTTGTGGAACTCAACTTATGGTTTGAACAAGACAGGGGTATTTTGGTCATTTGTCAGTTATAGGTCATTTTTAAGCAAGTGCCATATCTCCCATTTCCAAGCCTCAAATGGAAAAACTCAAAACATGAAAGTTGTTCAAAATGTGATTTTAAGTCTAGAAAGAAGGTCACAAATTGTTGGAAAAGCTCATAGCATGAAGTTGCATGATTGGTCAAAAATGAACTAAAAATGGCATATAAGTTTGAAAAGTTGAATTTGAAAATTGATTTGAGAGATCCACAAGGCCAAAATAGGTCATCCAATATATCATTTTGATTGGAAACATCATTTTGAGAACATTGGTTTAGATAGAATTTTGATTTGAGGCTTTAAAATGGGTGATGCTTTGTTATTTTGTTACTTGCATTTGAAGTCACCCTTGGAAATCCTAACACAAGGCAAGGAAAAAACTTGTAATGGCTTATAACACTTCAATATGTCATATGAGGAGATTTTAAGGTCATTTTGCAAGACTTGATGCATAGTGCATGAGATTTTCAAGTTATCCTCACATGACATTTTCAACACTTTCTAGATCTTTCTAGAATGATCTAGTTGTTTCCATCCATCATTATAAAAAGAATGAATCACAAGGGGGAAAAGGTTGGTGATAGCAAGAGGATTCAGAAGGGAGAGAAAGAGAGAAGCAGCCATTGAAGAGGTTTCTTCAAATTGAAGCAATTCTGATTTCCTTCCATTGTAGATCTTCCCCTCCATCACAAGTGCAAACAGAAGGCTATTGATCATCCAAGGACCATTGGGAGGAAGTTTCAAGGCCTGAAAGCAACCACACGTGTCTCCACCATAACCTCTTGACAGGTTCTTTCTCTTCTCTCTTTCACCTTAATTATGCATAGATAGATCGCATATTAGGTTTAGAATGGCTAGGCTAGACTAGGTGATGAAATTCTGAAGGTTAGAGCCAATTCCATGGAGTTCCATAACAGGTGCAAGAATCTTTGATGATCAAGAACCAGCTGTTTAGGGAGTTTTGATTAGCATGGATTAGGTTAGATTAACTAGGGTAGCATGTAGAACAAATTAATGTCCTTAGGTGGAAGCTTTATCGTGATTGATCTCAGATGACCATGGTAGTACCCAAGATTTGATGCATTCTGTTTGGACGATTCAAAGGGAATTAGAGAAAATTACACGTATCACCTTGTTCCTTGCATTGAGTAGAGCACTTTTGCAGTTGGAAGTTTTGCATTTCATCAAGTCTGGGGAGAGAACGCATGGCTGGAAGTTTGATGCATGAGGGGCTGCGTCTGAAAACCCTAGGGTTTTGTTTGGGACGATGGCTGTCCGTCGTTGGATTCGTCCTCAAAATTTGACTAATTCGCTGCATCCAACGGCTCAGAGTGAATGAAGAAACGGAGGGAAATTTAAAAACCAAAACGCAGCCGTTTGGTTTAATGACTGAGTCTGGGCTTAAGTCAGTTCGCTATCTGCACCCCCCCACGCGCGTTGGCCCAATTGAAACAACTGCCTATCCCTTCTATTGCCACCCCCCTCCCTTTTATGTTATTTTTATTTGTTTTAATATTTTAGCCATTTTAATAAATTCACAAAAAAATGATAAATGATGATTTTTTACTCATTCTTTTTTCTATGACTAGATAATTTTGTGTAGAAAAATATAAAAATAAAAATGAAATTTTATTTTTAATGTGGAATTAATGGTGGTATTTTCTTTTAAATAGGGTATTTTCTTTCCTTTAGTTTATACCTTACCTTGCAAGAATTGTTTTAGGACCTTCCCTTAGGTTTTTTAATTCATTCTTTTTTGTGTGATTAGATATTGAACCCTAGTTTCATGTAGGATTTATCCCTTGATTTTAGAAATTAAATTTGATGTAGTTTGATAGTTAGACATTTAGGTGCTCTAATTAGGGTTTTAGGTTGTGTAGGTAGACTTGAACAAAATTGTTTTGGGGTTTATAGGCCAAATTAGTGTATGGGGAATATATGGGTTAAGGGTAAGTATGTATAGAATCTCCTAGAATTTTACTAGAATATTGTATGGTGTTTTAGTATTTTTCATTGATTTTTGAATGTATGGATAGTATGTGTGTTGCTTAAAGGCATAAGTTGTATTGTTGTGTTTTCTTTCCTTCTCTTTTGAGTGTGTGAGCTTTGAAGATTGAGTTGAAGACCTTGTGGATCATCATGGAAGCTTTGAAGACCTTTGCAGAGGAGTTTAGCATAGCTTTTGTTTTGTTTATAGGTTCATAGGTGCATAGGCAGTGCCCTAGATAGAATATTTTGTTCAATAAACAAGGAGTGTCTTGTTCACCTCCTTTCTTCTCTGTGACATAGAGTCCCTTAAGGGTATTCACCTCTCTCCTTTGGAGGGATTAGTGACCTTGCCCTATAAGGTAGAACTTTGAGAGAGCCTTTCCTTTGATGTTAAGTTCTCAATGGCATCCTTTGGAAGTCAGTGAGCACTGCAACATCCTCACCTCATCTTGTTAACTGAATCTTGTTTGCTGGAGCATTGGAGTCATTGAAGATAGAAGCTGAAGCCTTGAAGAGGATGATTCCTTGAAGATTATTGAAGTCTGAGGACTCTGTGAAGACCAAGTGGATGCCTGAAGATCCCTGAAGATAGTGAAGCCTGAAGGTGGAGCTGATCAAAGGAGCTGAAGCTCAAGGGAGAAGATGAGTTGATACTCATGTTGTAGGGTTGATACCTGGAAAGCAAGTGATCTCTGAAGTCTGAAGACTGGGTTGCTGCTGGAGGAGCTGAGGCTTTCTTCTGTTTTCTTTGATGTATTGTGTGTTTTGTCTGATTTGTCTGCTGCATTAGATTAAGCACATTTAGAATAAGTTCAGTCTAAGAGCATGAGTGCATCTGATTGTATTGTTATTGCTTGGCTTTGCTTGCGGGTATTCGGTAGAGCCCAACTCCCTTGCCCATGTGTTTACATTGCTTGATAGCATGATTTCATTTTCTGTCTGTATGATTACAGTTTACTGTTTTTGCTTGATAGCATGTTGTTTATTTCAGTATGATTACTGTTATTTCATGACTGGCTTGAGGTCGAGACGAGCTTGTGGAGGCTGAAGCCCCACACACATTTCCTCCCTCACTTGCATTGCATGCATTTTACTGTTAAAGCTGATGCTTTTGTCTGTTCTGGTGTATCATTGACATGATCCCTTAGGACTCTCATTTCCTTTGATAAGGACTTGATGATAGACTTTTAGGTTGAAACCTATGCATGACAACATCTAGGAGTTCCCTGTTTAAACCTCAACCATAGGAGGAATCCATGGCATGATAACAGTAGGACTTGATAGTCTCCCTCCTAGTTGGGCCTGTTCTCTTCTCATCTCGAAACAGTTTAAGATACAGTAATCATGAATGATTTCTTTCGTACGCTACGAGCCTTAAGCTATCTGAGAAAGGATTGTGAGAGAGTTTCCTTTCCATAGTCTGGATGTTTAGTATGGTACCCTTTGGGTGACATGCGACGCATTCACTCTCAGGTCATAGTCTCTAGTGCGGTTGAGATTGCAAACATAATAAAAAACACTTCTTTTAGGAGATAACCCGTAGTTTCCCGAACTACGTTTGCTCTGATCTTTCATACCAGATGAAAGTACGTAGGCATAGGATGCGATATCCTAGCGAGCAACCTTCCCCATCTTCCCCCGTAGTTAGCCGAACTACGTTGACTCTGATTTCTCATTCTCTGATGAGAATACGTAGGCATAAAGTGCGACGCTTTGCCGAGTCATTTTTCTTTTCTTTTTTAGCCAGCCTTGATAGGTAGATAGATTATAACCAACCCGTCCAAGTAAACAAACAAGCGAGGATCCCGTCGAGTACGACGGACGTGAGGGGTGCTAATACCTTCCCCTTGCGTAACCGACTCCCGAACCCAGACAATGGTTGCGACGACCTTGCCTTACCCTTATTCGTCAGGTTTTTCCGATCGTTTCCTTTCCCGTTCTGAGGGATAAATAACAAAAGGTGGCGACTCTTCTGTTTTGCCGGCACCTTATTTTCGCGCAAGCGACAGCTGGCGACTCTGCTGGGGACTTGATAGTTTCCTAGGGATCCAACGTCCCGAAAGCGAGTCAGTTTTGGGATCCAACGTCCCTTAAGAGAGTCAATCCTACCGCTTGTGTGTTTGCTTGTTGGGTTGCGTTTATTTATCGCATTTTTTACTTCTCGCACTTTATTTCCCGCATTTTATTTCCAGTATAATATGATTATTTGTGCTGTTATGGGATGGGAGTTCTGATGAGTGAGAAGCCAGACCCAGGCTTGAGTGCACTATAGACTTAGAGTGGAAATTAGTGGGCGCGTGCTTGCTTTGCAGGCACTAGTGTCTCATGAAATCCACGCTCAGACGAGGTTCATCTGGTTGGCTTCACTTTCAACCCTTTGGGTTGAGACGGTTGCTGGTTTGGTGGATTGTCGACTCTGGGGACCGATCATTTGTGATTCAGCTAAGTGAGGCCTCTTCAGGACTTGATGATGCCACTCCTTCTGGGAATCGTATCATCAGTTTTGAAAGTCTGTGACGCTGATGAACGCATAGGATGCCATACCTTGAGTCAGTCTAGGTTCATACCTGTGAGTGGGACTGGGTTTATTGCAGGAAACTTAGACCTTCAGATTACCTAGTTTTCTTGACAGCAAATCAGTTATGTTGGGTTCTCAGTTACAGATGTGTTCTTGATAGAGCAAGAGTTTGGTCAGAGGATCTTATCATCGGGTGTTCGTCTGTTCTTGATAGAGCAGGCTTTGATCAGTGTATTATCGTCAGTGGTTTGTTCTGGACGGAGCAGATTTTGAGTGAGGTCTGAAGACCTCATCGGCAGATGTTATTTGTTCTTGATAGGGCAGATTTTGAGTGAGGTCTGAAGATCTCATCAGCAGCTGTGTGTTTGTTCTTGATAGGGCAGATTTTTGATTTGGGGTCTGAAGACTTCAGCAGATGTTCCTTGATCTTGCACCCGGGGTCCTTATTATCAGTCACTTACTCTTGTCAGAACAGAATTTTGATCTCGATCCTATCAGATGGTTATTCTCAGCAGATCAGATCAGTGGTTTTACACCGGGGTTTCGTCCTCATCAGTGACTGTTGATACCGAATCTCCACAGCAGCCACCTGGATATATTATTGCATACCTGCATTTTGCATTAGTTTACGCATTCATCTGCATTCCATTAACGTGTGTCTGTGTTGCAGGTACCGTTTCCCCGATCCAGGATTTCCCGTCTCCTACTGTTGTTATGGCTTCTCTCAGGAAGACTGTTGCGTACAAGTTCCCGACCCCTGATGTGTCGAAGCTGACTGGTTTGATAGCCCTGGCAGGGAATTCTGTGAAGGATAGGTTCAGGAAGTCTTATGGCAAGTTGCTTAGTCTGGTCTACAAACCTTCTGCGTCTGAGTTGAATGGGTTACATGCTCTTCTGCAGTTTTATGATCCTCCCTTGAGGTGTTTCACTTTTCATGACTTCATTCTCGCGCCGACATTGGAAGAGTATGCTGATATGCTGGGTGTGTCTATCAAAAGGCAGATGCCTTTTGTCCACATGGATGCTGAGCCTGACCTGGTTAGCTTGGCTTCCTCACTCCATTTGAGCGCCTCTGAGTTAGTGGTAACGAGTTGGAACAAGGTCCCAGGGTTCTCTCTGCAGTTTCTGATAGCTAAGGCTCAGCAGTGTGCTAAGGACAAATGTTGGGACGCCTTCAGCGCCATCCTTGCTTTATGCATATATGGCATCATCCTATTTCCCAGCATGCCTGATTTCGTAGATTTTGATGCATTCCATATCTTTGCCTCAGGGAATTCAGTCCCTACTCTGATCGGAGACGTTTACCATTCAGTGCATTACAAGAATGAGAACCGGAGAGGGAAGAATGTTTCATGCTGCGTACCGTTGTTGTACAAGTGGTTTGATAGTCATTTGCCCAAGAGGGGTTCTTCTGTCTTGTCTGCAGCCACAGTTGAGTGGCCTGAGCGTCTGATGAGCTTGTCGGTAGAAGACATTGTTTGGTTCGTTGACAGAAGCAAGTTAGGCACCGAGATGATCTTCAGTTGTAGTGGGTTTCCTAACGTACCTCTGATAGGTAGGAAGGGTTGCATCAACTACAACCCATCATTGCTAGTTCGTCAGTTTGCATATGCTTTGAGGAATCCACCGAAGGAAGAAGAGGTACGGGAATCTCTGTGCCTCACGGGTATTCTAGAGGGGGAGTTGTTGTCCAAGCTTCAGTATGCGTGGAACAATATCAGCACGAGAGGAAAGTCTTTGTTGGGGAAGAGCGACAACCAAGCTTATCCTCCTTATTCAGATTGGATCAGAGCCAGAGCCAGCGCTATAGGGATGCCATTCCCTCATGTCAGACCAGAGAGTCCTCCACCAGTCGAAGAGCCTACCACTGTGTCCATTCATCAGCACAACCAGGTATTAGCTGAGCGTGATGAACTGAAGAGGGCAAATGCAGAATTAGAGAAGGAGTTAGCTCAGCTTCGAAGTGAGAGGAACGAAGCCGTGCATGCTCTCAAAAAGCAAACAGAGTCGGTGAGCCAGCTGAGTGCAGACTTGGCAAAGCAGATTGCTGATCGGGAACGCTTAGGTCAAGACTTCAGAGCTGCTAATGATGTGCTGGCTACGAAGAAGACGCATTTGGAGGAAGCATACCGGAGAATATCTAAGTTCGACCAGCATTGGAAGACTTCCATGGCCACCAGGAAGGAGCGAGAAGACAAGCTGATGCTGCAGATTTCTAAGCTAGAGACTGAAGTGAAGGACAGTGAGCGGAGGTTTGATGAAGAGACCGCCCGCAGGTACTCCGCTGAAGCCCGTCTCAACAAAGCCATTGCTAGCCTGAAGGAGCATAAGCTGATGTTTGAGTCTAAGAAGCGGAAGCTGGAAGATTGCTTTGGCGAAGGCGCTTGGGAGAGTTCAGTTCAGGGGCTTCAGCATACTATCAGGCAGAGGGAACTACTCGTCGAGGGGTTGCTCACTTCGCCAGATCATTCAGAGACAAAGGAGTTATTAGCAGAGTATCGCGCCCGCGGCCGTACTTGACTAGTTATATCCCTGTTGTTTTTGATCTTTGATGTACGCTGACCATCACCAGATTTGTTGGCTGAGGTCATGCTGTTGATTTGTACTCGCTGATACTGTGTACAGCCTTGACAGGCCTTTCCATATATATATGAGATTGATGTTTCCATGATTGGACTCGGATTTCTTCTTCCTCTTGTCATTATCAGCACTGGTGTAACCCGGTGAACTGACTTTAAACAATGTTGCGGATAGCAAGAGTCGCCACCGACTTTTATTTTATCCATAAGGAAAGGTTATAAAAGAACAGGAAAGACCTTAGAGAATATTTTGGGTCCGGGGGGTAGGTTATGAAAAGGGAAGGTGTTAGCACCCTTTTCATCCATGGTTATCCATGGGCTCTTAGGTACTTAAGCTCACTTTTGAATTGTTTTGAAAGTGTAGTGTGTGAATAGCAAAAAATTTCAGAATAGTTTAATAATAATCCGTGTATGGATGTGAAAAAAACTTGTTTGAAAATTTTGTTGGAAATTTGTTTAAGTGTGAAAAAGTTTTGAAGTGAGCAAGTATCTAGGAGTAGCCTACCCTAATGTTTTAAGGTCTTTCTTATTCTTTATCCTTTCCTTAGTAAGACTATCCCTACTATAATGGAGTAGGTAGTCCTTACTTTGGATGTTAAGGGACATGTGAGGGACAATTGGATTTTTGAAGGCCATTGTGGGGCGTAATAAGCAAACTGGAGGGACTATCATCATTTTTCGAAAGGGACTCGATTCGTAAAGGCAACCATAAGGGACTTTGATGATTTTCTTTTTGAGGGACTTGCTTTATACACCCCACTTAACCAATATTCATAGGCAACTTGAGGGATATCCTTAGGAAGTGAGACGACGATTAAAATCGACTTACGTGTGTGAAATGTTTAATTTAATTATCTTATATTAAAATGATCTAATTTATTTTTTTAAATATCATACATATTAGCACTCCCTAATTACTAACCATAATGATAATAATAATTAAATAATTACAATTTACATCCAAGAGGCAATTACAAAATTATAATAAATAAAATAAATAGTAAAATATAATCAAAATAAATATAATAAAAAAAATAACAAATAAATAAATAAAATATTGGGGTTAGTAAATAATAAGAAAAATTAAATAAGGTTAGTAGAAATATAAAGTTAGTGAAAATAATTAGTTGAAACCATAATAATTAGAAAAATAGACAAAGTTAGAAAAAATAATAAGATAGAAATTTCAAAATAATAATAAGCAACAAAATATAATTAGCAATAATAATTAATTAATAACGTGATTAAACATAAAATTTGATTTTTATTTAGAAACATAAACGATTAAATAATTACTATAATATAAAGTTCTAAATATAACATAATTATAAATTTCTTAATCATTTACAAAATTTAATTATCTCTAATTATATATTAACAATTATTAAGAAAAATATTTACACATTATGATGAAAATAAATTTTAAATAATCAATAATCACATTCACAAAATTTTACATTAAGTATTTATAAGGTTTAATTTTATTTACAAAAATTTACAAGAATTATAATAAATATATACATAGAATTATATAGAAAATTAAAATTAGGTTTTATTTTTTTTTAGAAAATAATTTTTAGGGTTTGTAAGAATTAGGGTTTATATATATACAAAAATTTATTTTTAATAATTACATAACATTATTTTAATTAATATAAACTATACAAATAAAATTTTAAATAAAAAAAATATGTTTTGTTTTTATTTTAATATTATAAGAAAATGTTTTTAATTTTTATATTATAAAAAATGAACCAACTTAAATATTTTTAAAAATTTGATAAAGAAAGTAAAAAAAAATAAAAGGGTTGGGCCGGTCATTACCTCCGGACCCAACCCGGTGGAAGTAAATGTGACAAAAAGGATTTTTTAGGGTTTCACAACCCTAAAATCATTCGCGGCGCCGTTCTTCTTCTTTCTTGCCTCCATCTCTCGTATTCTCTGCATCTTCTTCTACAAAACATGAAAAAATGAAAAAAATGAGTTAATGTGAGGGTTTACATTTGATCCGCGATGACTTATGGCCAGCAATATCGCAACCGAAGCTTATGGCTTTGATGATGGCGATATCGTCCGTTAAAGAATAGGGATGATGATGATGGACTCGGAGGAGTTCCTGAATCCCTGAATAAATTTGTTCGCTTTGTTCTTTGTGGGGAGACGGTGGTAATGATCTTGATGACGCCTTCTGATTCTCTCTGATACGGAGAAATCGACGATCTGATGTTTGAGGATTCACGATCGATCTTCGCCCCTTTGTTAGGGTTCGTCCCTTCGTCTTCGCCGTTAGCCCCTTGTTCACGCCACCTAGAGTTTTTGCTTGCGATTTTTCGTTAGCGTTTCACCATGGTGAGATTGTCCCTTTATATCTTCTCTGATTTCTCTTTTGGGCTTGGACCATATCTGATTTGTGCTTTGCTTTTACTGAGATATAACTTCGTATGATTTGATTTTATCTGATTTGATTTAGTGTGTTGTTCAGATATTGATTGGATTCCAATTGGATACGCTTTCTGATACGGATTGGAGTCATCTGATACTGATTGAATCTTGTTTCCTCTTTTAGGATTTGTTTGGGGGTTTTTGATTTCCATCTGATATGATTTTTCTGATTTGATTCGAAGCTTTCCATTTTTGGGGTCACTTGATTGGATTCATTCACTTTATCTGATCCGATTTTGTTTGATCATTTTTCTGATACACTGATTGGATTTTTGCAGATGTGGATTTTCGCTCATTTGAAATTGGATAACTTACTTTCTTCGGTTTAGCCCTTTGTGGCTGATACGGTTTCGGATTTCAATTTCTTTGGTTATGAACATCAGTTCGGAACATACACTCACTTTTCTTCTTCTTCTTTCAGGATGGATGCTTTGCATTGGTCTTTGCTGCCGGGAAGGGTACGCGGTAATGATGACACTGGGTCTGAACCGTCGGAACAGGATACTATAATCCTTGCTTTTGATTATGCTGTTGCTTTTGATTTCGGTGATGATGACCTTAGGTTTGAACCTTTGAGGGATGCCCTTCGACCTTTCGGTTTTGGTTGTGTTGCCTTAGCGGTGATGACCTTCGGGTCTGAGCTGATATTCTTGTCCCAAGTTACTAATGCTTGTCGTTCGACGTTCGGTAGGGAATTAGTAACGGCTTCGGCCGTGGCTCTCCCAGCCACTCGAACGCTTACGCCCGATGATGGTTAGCTGAGGGCTGATATAACTTCGAATATCTTCGTTGTTTTGCAGTTCTCAGTTGGAAGGCCTGGTTCGGATTCGGTATGCTTCAATTAGTCCAACCATCCGTTATGTGCTGCTTTGTGATAGTCTGATTCTTTTCTGATCTTATTCGAACTCGATTCTCTGTGGTAACAAGGGCATTGTTTAGTCACCGTGGATGTTATTTTGACCCCTCGGGTCCTCGAACCACCTGTTTACTAATACTATCAACCTTTTAACTTTTGACTTTCTTGTGCAGTTGAGCGGTCTACGGCACGTGAGCTTATCTTCGTTCTTTCTCTGGTATAGTTTCGCTCGTGGGTGTGGTTTGATAACTTCACTTGATATCCTGTTTGGTTGCAAGAACAGTCCTTTTGAATGCTGTTTTTCCAAATATGGACTCTGATCTAATTCTCTTGATATGGTATATTCTTATGACTTACATTCACGTTTTTTGTGACTTGCGAACTGACTACCTTTTGAGGTGTTTTGGCTGTGATATCAAACTGAAACTTGACCTTAATTCTGATTCTTCTGAACTTTTGGATACAGTGTTTGATGCAATTTGATGCAGCTTGTTTTGTGTTTCATTTTTCTGTTCTGTTTGAACTTGGTGTTCATGAACTCACTTATGTGGTTCAGACTTGATGCAGTTGTGCACTTTTAGTTTGAATTTCCAATTACCAGTGGCTGCAGCTTATGAACTGTTATCAATTTTGTACTGATGCTGTTGTGGAATTTCAGGTGTTGGAAACTTTCGAAAACAAAAGTGACTCAGACCTGCCGGCATCCGGGTCTGAGTCCAAATTTACCTTTGTATCAGTTTGGAAATCCAATTGCGGCAAAAGCGAATCAGTCCCGCTTCTTTTATCACTTCTATCTCTCGGATGTTCCGCATGATAAGAACGAATGTTACTTGATCTGACGCCAACGACGCGGATTGGTAACGGGGTAGGTCGCAGCTTCGGTTGTGCCACTCCCGGCACTCGATGATGACGATGTTCTGAGAGTGTCAAACAATTTCTAACATCTTTTTTTCTATTCTGTTTGTTTTGTTTTGATGTGCAGGTGAATCGGAGACTTTGCGGAGAAGCTCAAAGGACATCAAGAAGGATACTTAGAAATTTTAGGGCTTAGGACTTTTTAGGATATACACCTCTTTTGTAACTTGTAATAATAAAAAAAGCATTATGAAATAATTCAATAATACATTTTTTATCCAAATTATTTCCCTTTTGTAAATCGTGATGAAATATTATGAATAAAATTCAACTTTCTATCCAAATTCTCTTTACAAATTGTAATAATAATAAAATATTATGAATGAACTTCACATATTTATTAAAATCATCTTCCATTTCTTCTCCATGATTTAATTCACAAACATCTCAACATACGATTCATCAGTCGAATATCCTTGAATTAATCCGATCCAATCTTAATACTTTTGACATGAATAAGCTCCAATAATCAGTAGAAGTTTTCACTGTTGTCCCTCTAAAGATGAACTGGAAGATAGAAGAATGATCTCTTGTTAAACCCTGTTCCACAGATCAGACTTTCCAAACCAAATTGATATCAAACCCACGTAAATAAACGCCTCAGAACCTAATAACAACCCGTCTTCAAGGAATTAGCTGAATTTGCGTAAAATGACCAAAATACCCCTGGAACCAAATCTCTCTTTGATGTTGGCAAAAAAATCATGAAGTTTGACTTTGGTTTGACCACAGTTGACCTCAGTTTGACTTTTTAACTGCATTGACTACTTTTGACTTATCTGATCATCTGACTGAGCAAACTTTTGAGAAAAGTCTTGAAACTTGACATGGGGGTTCTTATACACATATAAGATGTTATGAAGCTCACTTGAAGTCTTGGAAGTCCATTTAGCCTGATTAAAGTCAAAACCCTAGTTTTGGATGCACTGCTTAGGAGGTGCATTGTCTGAGGGAATTGTCAACTCTTCTGACCAGTTGTGAACTTTGTGAACCTTGTGAACCTTCAAGAAGCAACCTATGGACTTCACGAACCTCATGAAAGGTCTTGTAGATGTTGAGAAGTTTGTGAACCTTGTGAACCTTTAAGAAGCAACCTATGGGCTTCATGAACCTCATGAAAGGTATTGAAAGCACTGTGGGACTTGTGAACCTTGTGAACCTTCATAAAGTAGCTTGTGGACTTTATGAACTTCATGAAAGGTTATGCAAGTTGTTGGAGAACTTGTGAACCTTGTGAACCTTCTTAGAACACAAAGTCTTGTATTGTGAGGGCAAATTTTGGGGTGTAACAGCTGCCCCTGTTCAATTTTCTGAAACCTGAGGGGTTAGATTGGTATATTTGCCAGTCGTAACCTGGAAGGTTGAAGGGGATTGAACACAAAAGCCCAAAAATTTGCACTCACCAGTGCACTAGAGTGGTACAGATGGCTAGTTGAATATGATTGAGTGGGCTTAAAGATGCCACTAGGGGGGAGCAGTTCAAAATATGGGTGTATGATGAAAGCTGTCAGGAGTCTGGAATAATAATGATGTAGCAGCATGTCTTCATGAGGATAGAGCAATCGATAGCTCTAAAGCAGTCTTGAAGTAATGATTTCAGGAGGATAGAGCAATGGATAACTCTAAAGTAGTCTTGAAATAATTAGATGGCTTCAGGAGGATAGAGCAATGAATAGCTCTAAAGCAGTCTTGAAGTAGTAATATGACCTCATGAGGATAGAGCAATGAATAACTCTAAAGCAGTCTTGAAGTAATAGGATGATTTCAAGAGGATAGAGCAATCAGTAGCTCTAAAGCAGTCTTGAAGTCATGAGAGGCTATCAGGAGGATAAAATAACCCTGAGGTTACAATAAAGCAGTCCAAAGTAATAAGAAGCTCATCAGGAGGATAAAGTAACCCTGAGGTTACAATAAAGCAGTCCCAAAGATCATAAGCTTGTTTGTTGGATAATTAACCTGAAAACAAGGTAGCACTCTGTATAACAACATTAGTTTATGCTTTATGTATGCATGTATGACATGATGCACTTAGGTAATGTACTATAGACATATATGTTATGGTATGATGTAAATGATGTATGTATGATATGACACTGCTGGAAGTGTCTGGATATCCTTGTATAACAACTGCTGGCCAAGGAAAATAAATCCCGATTCGTTGTTGAAGAATATATAACCCTCCGTCTGCTGGGGATAACAAGGTATGGATAACCTCCTGTTGTTGGGGATAACAAGGTATAGATAACCTCCCGTTGTTGGGGATAGTAGGGTATAGATAACCTTCGTTTTCGTTTGATAGTAGGATAAGTATAACATCCCGTCTTCGTTCATCGTGCCTTTATTGGAAAGTAATTTCCCGTATATCCGTATGAGGATAAAAGAGATGGATATAAATTCCAGGGGAGATTAGACTTTGTGAAAATGGATTAGTCCTACTGATGGTTTGTAACTGTCTTGTAAAGATGAACCGGCGAAGCTTCGTTGAAATCCTTCCCTCGTTCGTCCTTAGTAAATACTATTACTGCATTTTCATGCATTTCTGGTAAACATCAATCATATTAAAAGGCATACATACATTCAAACACAACCAATGGACGTTTCGCTTATGTAAATAGGGTAAAAGTAAATCTGGATTCAAAAGATGGAGTTTATTTATATCAAAAGTGACCCATACACGGGTAAGTTTGTACAAGGAGACATAAACCCTAGTAAGAGAATTTTGTCATGAAGTTTTACAAAAAGAATCAGCTATGTGGGAAATAATCCTATTGAGTTTCAATTCTACTATTGCCACTCAAGTATCTCATCTTCTTGCTGTTGAGACGGAAACGATTGGATTGAGCTTTATCTGTTTGAGCTTGAGTAAGTAGTACAACTGGTTGCAGTTTCATGAGTGATCCAAACGAGACATAGTCATACGCTTTAATCCCTAACTTTTGCCTGGATTGCCCTTTCAGGTTTTCAATCCACCGGGATACCCTTTTTTGCCCAAGCCGCCTTTTCAGGTTTTCGACTTGCCGGGTGTACATCTTTTTATATATATATCCCTAATTTTTGCCCAAACCCTTTTGGTTTGCCGGGATGCCCTTATTTTTGCCTAGGCCTGTCAACCTAGCGGGTCTCTTTTTATGCGTAGTATTTTTTAACTATGTCTGCGTTTACAGGTTGTGGGAAGTCTTCACCATCCATTGTAGTCAGTATCATGGCACCTCCTGAGAACACTGTCTTGACTACAAATGGTCCCTCATATGTTGGAGTCCACTTGCCCCTAGGATCACCCTGTGGTAATATGATACGCTTGATTACCAAGTCACCAGCCTGATATACCTTTGGCTTAACCTTCTTGTTAAAAGCTTTGATCATCCGTTTCTGGTACATCTGGCCATGACAAACTGCTGCTAACCTTTTCTCATCAATCAAATTTATCTGGTCAAGTCGAGTCTGAATCCACTCATCTTCATCCAAGCCTGCATCCTTCATAATTCTCAAGGAGGGGATCTGAACTTCAATAGGCAGAACTGCTTCCATACCATAGACTAAGGAGAATGGGGTTGCCCCTGTTGAAGTACGTATTGTAGTACGATAACCATGCAGAGCAAATGGTAACATCTCGTGCCAATCCTTGTAAGTAACAGTCATCTTCTGTACAATCTTCTTAATGTTCTTATTAGCAGCTTCAACTGCCCCATTCATCTTTGGACGATACGGAGAAGAGTTGTGATGCTTAATCTTGAACTGCGTACAGAGATCAGTAATCATAGTGTTGTTCAGATTAGAGCCATTGTCAGTGATAATCCTTTCAGGGATACCATACCTACATATGAGATTATTCTTAATGAACCGAGCCACAACATTCTTAGTCACAGATGCAAATGAAGCTGCCTCTACCCACTTCGTGAAGTAATCAATAGCAACCAGGATGAAACGATGCCCATTAGAAGCAGTAGGCTTGATCTCACCAATCATATCAATGCCCCACATGGCAAAGGGCCAAGGAGCAGTCAACACATTCAATGGAGATGGAGGTACATGTACTTTATCAGCATAGATTTGACATTTGTGACATGTTCTGGAGTGTTGATAGCAATCAGCTTCCATGGTAGACCAATAGTAACCTGCTCTCAAAATCTTCTTTGCCATGGTATGACCACTAGAATGAGTGCCAAAGGTCCCATCATGCATCTCTTCCATAATTTCTGTAGCTTCCTTCTTATCCACACAACGAAGCATAGTTGAATCATGATTACGCTTATACAGAATGCCATTACTCAGAAAGAACTTAGCAGAAAACCTTCTCAGGAACTTCCTATCTTTGACAGATGCCCCTTCAAGATAGTTTTTCACTTCATAGAACCAAGGCTTCTCCTCTGCCCCTTCAGTGTCAATCTCATTGCAGTATGCAGGCTTCTCAAATCTATCAATGGTAATCTTGGGAGCTTCATCATCCCAGCTGATCTCAAACATAGATGCCATGGTGGCCAATGCGTCTGCCAACTGATTCTCTCTTCGTGGAATATGTCCAAAAGTAATCTCTTTGAAATGTGGGATCAAAGACAACACATGTTCTCTGTAAGGAATGAGATTATCATGCTTTGTATCCCAATCTCCTTTAATCTGACTTACTACCAGAGCTGAATCTCCATACACCTCAAGGAACTGAATCTTCATATCAATAGCAACTTGCATACCCATGATACATGCCTCATACTCAGCCATGTTATTGGTACAATAGAAACAAAGTCTGGCAGTAATCGGGGTATGACAACCTTCAGGGGAACTTATCACAACACCAACACCATTACCATGTGCATTGGAGGCACCATCAAAAACCATAGTCCATCGGGATCCTTGTTCAGGTCCGTCATATTGTCCAGGTTCTTTGGTAACAGACATAATGTCTTCATCAGGGAACTCAAAATTCATTGATTGGTAATCATCTACTGCTTGATGAGCCAAATGATCAGCAACAACACTCCCCTTAATGGCCTTCTGAGTAGTATACTGTATATCATATTCCGTCAAGATCATTTGCCATCTTGCAATTCTTCCGGAGAGAGCAGGTTTCTCAAATATGTACTTGATTGGATCCATCTTCGAAATCAACAAGGTAGTATGGGTCAACATATACTGTCTTAGTCGGCGAGCAGCCCATGCCAAAGCGCAGCAAGTTTTCTCGAGCAGTGAGTATCTTGTTTCACAGTCGGTAAACTTTTTGCTAAGGTAGTATATTGCCTGCTCTTTTCGACCAGACTCGTCATGTTGCCCCAATACACACCCCATTGGGTCTTCCATCAACTGGTGGCATTAAAATTGGAGGTTCTAGCAAATATCTCTTGATTTCATCAAAGGCAGTATGGCACTCATCATTCCATTCCATCACCTGATCTTTCTTCAACAACTTGAAGATTGGCTCACAGATGGTAGTTAATTGGGAAATAAATCTTGCAATGTAGTTCAATCGTCCCAAGAAACCTCTAACCTCCTTCTCAGTACGGGGAGCCGGCATCTCTCGTATAGCTTTCACTTTTGCAGGATCCACTTCAATACCTTTTCCACTGACAATGAAACCCAGGAGCTTTCCAGATCTAACTCCAAAAGTACACTTGTTTGGATTTAATCTCAACCTGTATTTCTTCAACCTCTCAAACAACTTGTGCAGATGATCAAGATGTTGTTCTTCATTCTGAGACCTGGCTATCATATCATCCACATATACCTCTATCTCATGATGAATCATATCATGAAACAAAGCCACCATAGCACGCTGATATGTTGCCCCTGCATTCTTCAAACCAAATGGCATTACCTTATAGCAAAAGGTGCCCCACTGTGTCACAAATGTAGTCTTCTCCATATCTTCAGGTGCCATCTTGATTTGATTGTAACCAGAGAAACCATCCATAAAAGAGAATACCTTATGCTGAGCAGTGTTGTCTACCAGAATATCAATATGAGGAAGTGGAAAGTCATCTTTAGGGCTAGCCTTGCTCAGATCTCTGTAGTCTACACACATACGTACCTTACCATCTTTCTTAGGAACTGGTACCACATTTGCAACCCACTGAGGATAAGAAGTTACGGCCAAGAACCCTGCATTGAACTGCTTCATTACCTCTGCTTTGATCTTTTCTGACATTTCAGGACGCATACGACGAACCTTCTGCTTCTTTGGACGACAATCTTCTTTCACTGGCAAACGGTGAACCACAATGTCTGTATCCAACCCTGGCATATCTTCATAAGACCAAGCAAAGATCTCCACATAGTCACGTAGCATCTGAATCAACCTGCTCTTGACACTGTCCTCTAAATCAGCCCCTATCTTGACCTCTTTTCTGTTTTCTTCAGTTCCCAGATTCACAACTTCGACTGGCTCTTCATGTGGCTGTATAGCTTTCTCTTCTTGTTGTAACAACCTAGCAAGCTCTACAGGTATTTCACAATCGTCCTCGTTTCCGTCTTCAGTTTGATAGATCGGATTCTCAAAATTGTAATTGGCAATAGTAGAACTGTTATCAACTGGATCCAGAGTGGATGAGGATCTGCATTTTAGTGACGTGGGTGTGTGTAAGAACACATAGCTGATAAAGCAAAAATAAAAGAAAAAGAAAGACAAGGAACACAATATTTACGAAAACGAAACGTCCACTGATTTTATTGAATGAAGTATGCAAATGAAATGACGACCCGTAACAAGCACACCATTGTGCCCCGGGTAAGGCACATGGCTTGAAAGTTTTAATTGTTCCAGAAATTATAAATTTAAAAACATAACACAGTAATAGTATTTACTCCTGACTAAAGGAGATAGGGATAACATCTTCAGCTGTCCAATTATTGAGTCCAGCACCCACAGTAGGAAAAATCCATGCCTCCGAGTTGTAGTCTTCATCTTGATCTCCCACAACATTGATAACCCCTTGATTGGTGATACGAACAGCACGGGCACGACGGACAGCCTTCTGGGACTCTTCTTCCACCACAGCTTTTGCATCATTGAGGGAGGCCATTGCCAATGTTGGAGGGTTCCTGATGACCACAGGAACCTTCTTCACAGCAGGAGGAGTCACACAATCCTTAACAGCCCAGGGAACCACTTCAAATGATTGACATGGAGTTTCAATGTATTCACCTTCTACTTCCAGATACTTGAAAGTGTTTACATGGCTGACAAAGTATTCTTCCTCTCCAAAGACAGTAACAACTTTTCCATTCACCGGATATCTCAACTTTTGATGTAATGTGGAGGTCACAGCACCTGCCCCATGGATCCAGGGACGACCAAGCAGACATGAGTACGAAGGACGAATATCCATCACATAGAATGTAACAGTGAACACCTGAGAGCCAACCTTGATTGGAAGATCAATTTCCCCATGCACTACTCTTCTAGAACCATCAAAAGCCTTTACCACAATATTACTGGGCTTCAATACCGTATCTTCAGGACTCAGCTTGTTCAGGACTTCCTTAGGCAACACATTCAGAGAGGAACCATTGTCTATCAGCACATGAGACAGGGTAGTGCCCCTGCATTCAATTGAAATATGCAAGGCCCTGTTATGATCCCTCTTGGCAGGGGTCAAGTCAGCATCAGAAAATCCTAACCCGTTGTCATAGGTCAGGTGAGCAACACAATTCTCAAACTGGTCCACAGAAATTGCACTGGGTACATGAGCCATCTTTAGAAACTTGATCAATGACTTGGCATGAGCCTCAGAACATAATAACAGGGAGAGCATAGAAATCTTTGAGGGAGTATGCCCCAGCTGATCAACAATATCATAATCACTCTTGCGAATGATTTTCAATACTTCTTCCATCTGCTTAGAGAGGTCATCAGCAGCTGGCACATCAGTAGATACAGGCTCAATAACAGGACCCTTGCCCCGAGCATCAGTGGTGGAAGTAACAGCAGGAGTAACTGCACTCTTAGAAGCAACTGGAGGAGAGAAGACTCTTCCACTACGAGTGATCTTGCTAGATCCAGCAATATTATCAATGTCAACAGGCATATCAGGTAAAGGCTCCTGCTTGACACCATGGATGTAAACATCAGACCCATAGTGCCAAGGCACAGCTTTGTCAGATGTATAAGGAATAGGACCAGGAGTGGTAATGATCAGAGGAGCTACTCTGGCTTCAGCAACAACTTTCACAGGACCTTCAACAGTAATCTTGATTGGGCCCTGATGAGTGATTTTAATGGGACCCTTTGAAGTGATTCTTAGTGGTACTTTGTCAACCATGTCAACCTCTTCAATCTTCTTACCCTGAGTCAGATGATCCACCATACTTTCTACAGATGCTGGTCTTCTTTCAAACACTATAGTATATTTATCCATGAGACGTTGAATCCCATCTCTCAAAATGAAGCAACTATTCGGCTTATAGGTACAATATAGACAATCTTCATGACAACCTGGAAAGATCCCAGCTTGTACTAACCTCTTTTTGATAACAGACAATGGTGTGCTCAACTCCATAACTGAATAGACATGCAGATCTTCATCAATATCTTCATCAATGGCGTTGACAGTCTTCTCGTGATTTGGCATTGGAGCTGTAATCACATTTGGAGTACCTGGTGGATCAAACTCAATTTCTCCAGCATCAATCATATCCTGAATTTTGTTCTTCAAGACCCAGCAGTTATTAGTATCATGTCCTAGACAGTTTGAATGATATGCACATCGTGCATTGGGATTGTACTTGGGAGAGGTAACATTGGGATTCTGAGGAGCCTCCCTCAGGGTAATAAGTTCAGCCTTCAACAAGTGTTGCAATGCCTGAGCCATTGACATGTTGATCTTCGTGAACTGTCTTCTAGCCCTCTGTTGGTTGCCTTGAGGCTGCTCTGTTGTTGCAGGAGTTGGATTTGAAATATGAACTGCACTAACAGACTGGTGCCTTCTGTTACGATCAGGCTGACCATACACAGCATTAGATTCTTTCTTCCCAGTGGGAGGCTTCTTTGCAGCACCTGATGAAGAAGTGCCCACTTGGATCTTACCACTCTTGATACCATTCTCTACTCGCTCTCCTGTCATGATCAACTCAGTGAAGCCAGATGATGAGCTTCCAATGAGATGACTGTAAAACGGACCATTCAGCGTACACATGAACATATCAACCAACTCCCTATCAGTCAAAGGGGGTTGAACTCTTCCAGCTAAGTCTCTCCACTTCTGAGCATACTCCTTAAAGCTTTCTTTGGCACCCATAGACATGCTTTGAAGCTGCATGCGAGTGGGGGCTAAGTCAGCATTGTATTGATACTGCTTGTAGAAAGCTTCAGCAAGGTCATTCCAATCTCTGATGTTGACACTCTCCAACTGATAATACCACTCTAGCTGAGCTCCAGATAAACTCTCTTGAAAGAAATGGATCCACAACTTTTTATCAGCAGTGTGGGGTTGAATTCTTCTGACATAAGACCTCAGATGCAATTTGGGACAAGAGACCCCATCATAGACAACAAATGTAGGAACTTTGAACCCAATGGGTATGACCACCCCAGATATCAAGCTCAAATCCTCAAAATCCAGCCCAGATGATTTCTGTAATTCCATAGCATCCATTCTATCCACCAGCATCTTGAATTTGTCTTCGTTAGGCTCATGGTAGTAGTTAGCCTCATAATCAGAGTCCCCCATAGTGTTGTGGAGACTGCCTCTCTCCTGCTCAGATTCTTCAGATTCATAGTCTTCAACCTGTTCCTTGGTCTTGGCAGGACCTTTGAACCTTCTTCCCATGTTGAGCAACCCAGCAGACCTTCTAGCCTTCTTAGTCTTCTTGGCCAGCAGTGTCTTCAATTCATCCTGCCCCTTGGATAGGTTCAGGATCAGCTCTTGGAACTGTGCATTCTGTGCCTGGAGATCCTTAACTGATTGTTCAAGAGCCATTGTTGAAATAAACAGCGAGAAGATGAGAAACCTGTGCACAATTATAAACCTGTGATGCAATGATATGGGAATGCATATGCAATGTTTTCAAGGACCGCAGGATTTAAATTTGCTTAAACAAACAAGAAAGTAACTTTTTATTAGTAATAACTTGTTTTGCCTTTTAGGCTTACAAAAAATGAAAACGAAATAAGTACAAAAGATGGGGTTTTAAGTCTCCCATGGACGTTTCCTCTTTGTGTTGAGGTATGAGTTGAGGTTTCGTTCCTCATGAAGTAGCTTTGTTAGCTCTAGGATCCTTGCTTGGCTTGCTTTGTAATGAGCCTCGAAAGTATCCCTTTGCTCTTTCAGTTGGATCCATGATCTCTGCAAGTCTTCCATATCAGTAGGCATGTCTGGGTGAAGGATGGTATAAGCTGTGTCTCCTTCAGCAACAGGTTCCATGGTAACTGGTAGGATGGCAGGATATGGCATCATGAGTGTCTGAGCACGAAATCGTACCCATCTGAGATAATCCTCCATAGGAATGGTGTACTTAGGCTCCAGTGTCTTGCTGTCAATCCTGTTTACCTTTCCCCAAGCTCGTATGAATCTCTGACGGTAACCCTGAAGATCGTTGTCGTAGTCAAACACAATGCCCTGAATCAACATGTCATGTGGACCATCGCTCCGGGCGTAACCAAACTGTCGTAAAGCTAGAGATGGGTTGTAGGTGATGCCTCCTCTTATGCCTAGAAGTGGCACATTAGGAAACTCCCCACAACGGTCAATGATGGTGACATTCTCCATAGATCTGGAGCACCAATGGATGTCTGAGTGAGAAAGTGACATGATCCTCTTGGACCATCTGAACCCTTGCTCATTCTTCATTACTGAGCGAGGAAGGTGAGAAATAAACCACCTAGAAAGTAAAGGTATGCAGCACATCAAAGTTCCTCTTGCCCTTGTAGTACGGGTGTGAAGAGAATGTAGGATGTCTCCAAGTAAGGTAGGCACTGGATTGTGACTCAGGAATATGTTGATGGCATGAACGTCTATGAACTGATCAGGATTGGGGAACAACACTAAGCCATAAATCAATAAGGCTAAGATCTCCTCAAAAGCATCGTAGCTCATAGCCTTCAAGAACATTTGAGCTTTATCCACTAATACCTTGGCAAGAATACCTTTAACTCCACTTCTCGTCTCTAGAACAATGTCAGACTTCTTCAGATGTAGAGCTGCGGCAATAACTTCTGGTTTAAGCTCCTTCTCTAAGCCTGTGAATGGCTTCTGATCAAGAACAGGTATACCCAGAAGTTTAGAGAACTCCTCCATGGTTGGAACCAGCTGATAATCAGGAAATGTAAAGCAATGGTGCTTAGGGTCAAAGAACTGAAACAGCACACTCATCATGTCTTCACTGAACCCTGAAGTAACTAGATCCAATAAGTGACCATGTCTCTTGTTGAACTGGGAATGATCAGGCACTAGGGAAACCAACTCCTTGAGCTTAGCAGGTATCCCTACAAAGTTGATCCTGATGGTGTTTCTACGAGCAGAAGCCATGACCTGCAACAAAGAACAAAGATAAATCCTTTGGTCCTTGAAATGGTTAGGGAAAATGATATGCTTATGATGCATGATGATGTCATGATGTCATGCTCAATCACAAACATGTGGCACACACAAACAAGTCACACCATAGCCCTAGGTTTAAAGGCTTGCATGAGGTTCAAAGGCAAGTACCCTCCCCTGAAGTTAGATGGTTCATCCTGTCCTACAAAAGTAACCAGGTTCTAAGGGATCTCAATATCATTGATCCTTCACAAGGGTGGTTGTTCAGAAGGCAACTTACTTGCCAACCAAAACCCTCCAAGTTTAAGATCTCAATGAGCGTAGTATCGAGTGTCAACCAACTTCAGTCTGCACCAAAGCCGGTTACCTCACTACTTTCTAAAGGCCAAGATGAGTTAACTAGGGTTCTAAAAGTCAGTTAGTGCATTGACAACATATGGCAGCCTCAATATTATCCTCAACTTGACTTAAGGAATATAAGCACCAACCAAGAAGTCGCACTAACTATGGCCACCAGATCAACCGTATCGATATACGTCGTACAGTTTCCTTGGTCTATTGCCATTTACCTAAGGTACACTAGATCCGGGTTAGGACCTTTCACACATAAGAGCACCCCAACAATATAATAATAAAGCAAACAAGGCAAACAATTTAAAGTGATCTTAATTCCTAAGGGTACCCCTCTTAAATAGGTCCCCAGCAGAGTCGCCAGTTCTGTAACCCGGTGAACTGACTTTAAACAATGTTGCGGATAGCAAGAGTCGCCACCGACTTTTATTTTATCCATAAGGAAAGGTTATAAAAGAACAGGAAAGACCTTAGAGAATATTTTGGGTCCGGGGGGTAGGTTATGAAAAGGGAAGGTGTTAGCACCCTTTTCATCCATGGTTATCCATGGGCTCTTAGGTACTTAAGCTCACTTTTGAATTGTTTTGAAAGTGTAGTGTGTGAATAGCAAAAAATTTCAGAATAGTTTAATAATAATCCGTGTATGGATGTGAAAAAAACTTGTTTGAAAATTTTGTTGGAAATTTGTTTAAGTGTGAAAAAGTTTTGAAGTGAGCAAGTATCTAGGAGTAGCCTACCCTAATGTTTTAAGGTCTTTCTTATTCTTTATCCTTTCCTTAGTAAGACTATCCCTACTATAATGGAGTAGGTAGTCCTTACTTTGGATGTTAAGGGACATGTGAGGGACAATTGGATTTTTGAAGGCCATTGTGGGGCGTAATAAGCAAACTGGAGGGACTATCATCATTTTTCGAAAGGGACTCGATTCGTAAAGGCAACCATAAGGGACTTTGATGATTTTCTTTTTGAGGGACTTGCTTTATACACCCCACTTAACCAATATTCATAGGCAACTTGAGGGATATCCTTAGGAAGTGAGACGGCGATTAAAATCGACTTACGTGTGTGAAATGTTTAATTTAATTATCTTATATTAAAATGATCTAATTTATTTTTTTAAATATCATACATATTAGCACTCCCTAATTACTAACCATAATGATAATAATAATTAAATAATTACAATTTACATCCAAGAGGCAATTACAAAATTATAATAAATAAAATAAATAGTAAAATATAATCAAAATAAATATAATAAAAAAAATAACAAATAAATAAATAAAATATTGGGGTTAGTAAATAATAAGAAAAATTAAATAAGGTTAGTAGAAATATAAAGTTAGTGAAAATAATTAGTTGAAACCATAATAATTAGAAAAATAGACAAAGTTAGAAAAAATAATAAGATAGAAATTTCAAAATAATAATAAGCAACAAAATATAATTAGCAATAATAATTAATTAATAACGTGATTAAACATAAAATTTGATTTTTATTTAGAAACATAAACGATTAAATAATTACTATAATATAAAGTTCTAAATATAACATAATTATAAATTTCTTAATCATTTACAAAATTTAATTATCTCTAATTATATATTAACAATTATTAAGAAAAATATTTACACATTATGATGAAAATAAATTTTAAATAATCAATAATCACATTCACAAAATTTTACATTAAGTATTTATAAGGTTTAATTTTATTTACAAAAATTTACAAGAATTATAATAAATATATACATAGAATTATATAGAAAATTAAAATTAGGTTTTATTTTTTTTTAGAAAATAATTTTTAGGGTTTGTAAGAATTAGGGTTTATATATATACAAAAATTTATTTTTAATAATCACATAACATTATTTTAATTAATATAAACTATACAAATAAAATTTTAAATAAAAAAAAATATGTTTTTTTTTTATTTTAATATTATAAGAAAATGTTTTTAATTTTTATATTATAAAAAATGAACCAACTTAAATATTTTTAAAAATTTGATAAAGAAAGTAAAAAAAAATAAAAGGGTTGGGCCGGTCATTACCTCCGGACCCAACCCGGTGGAAGTAAATGTGACAAAAAGGATTTTTTAGGGTTTCACAACCCTAAAATCATTCGCGGCGCCGTTCTTCTTCTTCCTTGCCTCCATCTCTCGTATTCTCTGCATCTTCTTCTACAAAACATGAAAAAATGAAAAAAATGAGTTAATGTGAGGGTTTACATTTGATCCGCGATGACTTATGGTCAGCAATATCGCAACCGAAGCTTATGGCTTTGATGATGGCGATATCGTCCGTTAAAGAATAGGGATGATGATGATGGACTCGGAGGAGTTCCTGAATCCCTGAATAAATTTGTTCGCTTTGTTCTTTGTGGGGAGACGGTGGTAATGATCTTGATGACGCCTTCTGATTCTCTCTGATACGGAGAAATCGACGATCTGATGTTTGAGGATTCACGATCGATCTTCGCCCCTTTGTTAGGGTTCGTCCCTTCGTCTTCGCCGTTAGCCCCTTGTTCACGCCGCCTAGGGTTTTTGCTTGCGATTTTTCGTTAGCGTTTCACCATGGTGAGATTGTCCCTTTATATCTTCTCTGATTTCTCTTTTGGGCTTGGACCATATCTGATTTGTGCTTTGCTTTTACTGAGATATAACTTCGTATGATTTGATTTTATCTGATTTGATTTAGTGTGTTGTTCAGATATTGATTTGATTCCAATTGGATACGCTTTCTGATACGGATTGGAGTCATCTGATACTGATTGAATCTTGTTTCCTCTTTTAGGATTTGTTTGGGGGTTTTTGATTTCCATCTGATATGATTTTTCTGATTTGATTCGAAGCTTTCCATTTTTGGGGTCACTTGATTGGATTCATTCACTTTATCTGATCCGATTTTGTTTGATCATTTTTCTGATACACTGATTGGATTTTTGCAGATGTGGATTTTCGCTCATTTGAAATTGGATAACTTACTTTCTTCGGTTTAGCCCTTTGTGGCTGATACGGTTTCGGATTTCAATTTCTTTGGTTATGAACATCAGTTCGGAACATACACTCACTTTTCTTCTTCTTCTTTCAGGATGGATGCTTTGCATTGGTCTTTGCTGCCGGGAAGGGTACGCGGTAATGATGACACTGGGTCTGAACCGTCGGAACAGGATACTATAATCCTTGCTTTTGATTATGCTGTTGCTTTTGATTTCGGTGATGATGACCTTAGGTCTGAACCTTTGAGGGATGCCCTTCGACCTTTCGGTTTTGGTTCTGTTTCCTTAGTGGTGATGACCTTCGGGTCTGAGCTGATATTCTTGTCCCAAGTTACTAATGCTTGTCGTTCGACGTTCGGTAGGGAATTAGTAACGGCTTCGGCCGTGGCTCTCCCAGCCACTCGAACGCTTACGCCCGATGATGGTTAGCTGAGGGCTGATATAACTTCGAATATCTTCGTTGTTTTGCAGTTCTCAGTTGGAAGGCCTGGTTCGGATTCGGTATGCTTCAATTAGTCCAACCATCCGTTATGTGCTGCTTTGTGATAGTCTGATTCTTTTCTGATCTTATTCGAACTCGATTCTCTGTGGTAACAAGGGCATTGTTTAGTCACCGTGGATGTTATTTTGACCCCTCGGGTCCTCGAACCACCTGTTTACTAATACTATCAACCTTTTAACTTTTGACTTTCTTGTGCAGTTGAGCGGTCTACGGCACGTGAGCTTTTCTTCGTTCTTTCTCTGGTATAGTTTCGCTCGTGGGTGTGGTTTGATAACTTCACTTGATATCCTGTTTGGTTGCAAGAACAGTCCTTTTGAATGCTGTTTTTCCAAATATGGACTCTGATCTAATTCTCTTGATATGGTATATTCTTATGACTTACATTCACGTTTTTTGTGACTTGCGAACTGACTACCTTTTGAGGTGTTTTGGCTGTGATATCAAACTGAAACTTGACCTTAATTCTGATTCTTCTGAACTTTTGGATACAGTGTTTGATGCAATTTGATGCAGCTTGTTTTGTGTTTCATTTTTCTGTTCTGTTTGAACTTGGTGTTCATGAACTCACTTATGTGGTTCAGACTTGATGCAGTTGTGCACTTTTAGTTTGAATTTCCAATTACCAGTGGCTGCAGCTTATGAACTGTTATCAATTTTGTACTGATGCTGTTGTGGAATTTCAGGTGTTGGAAACTTTCGAAAACAAAAGTGACTCAGACCTGCCGGCATCCGGGTCTGAGTCCAAATTTACCTTTGTATCAGTTTGGAAATCCAATTGCGGCAAAAGCGAATCAGTCCCGCTTCTTTTATCACTTCTATCTCTCGGATGTTCCGCATGATAAGAACGAATGTTACTTGATCTGACGCCAACGGCGCGGATTGGTAACGGGGTAGGTCGCAGCTTCGGTTGTGCCACTCCCGGCACTCGATGATGACGATGTTCTGAGAGTGTCAAACAATTTCTAACATCTTTTTTTCTATTCTGTTTGTTTTGTTTTGATGTGCAGGTGAATCGGAGACTTTGCGGAGAAGCTCAAAGGACATCAAGAAGGATACTTAGAAATTTTAGGGCTTAGGAATTTTTAGGATATACACCTCTTTAGTAACTTGTAATAATAAAAAAAGCATTATGAAATAATTCAATAATACATTTTTTATCCAAATTATTTCCCTTTTGTAAATCGTGATGAAATATTATGAATAAAATTCAACTTTCTATCCAAATTCTCTTTACAAATTGTAATAATAATAAAATATTATGAATGAACTTCACATATTTATTAAAATCATCTTCCATTTCTTCTCCATGATTTAATTCACAAACATCTCAACATACGATTCATCAGTCGAATATCCTTGAATTAATCCGATCCAATCTTAATACTTTTGACATGAATAAGCTCCAATAATCAGTAGAAGTTTTCACTGTTGTCCCTCTAAAGATGAACTGGAAGATAGAAGAATGATCTCTTGTTAAACCCTGTTCCACAGATCAGACTTTCCAAACCAAATTGATATCAAACCCACGTAAATAAACGCCTCAGAACCTAATAACAACCCGTCTTCATGGAATTAGCTGAATTTGCGTAAAATGACCAAAATACCCCTGGAACCAAATCTCTCTTTGATGTTGGCAAAAAAATCATGAAGTTTGACTTTGGTTTGACCACAGTTGACCTCAGTTTGACTTTTTAACTACATTGACTGCTTTTGACTTATCTGATCATCTGACTGAGCAAACTTTTGAGAAAAGTCTTGAAACTTGACATGGGGGTTCTTATACACATATAAGATGTTATGAAGCTCACTTGAAGTCTTGGAAGTCCATTTAGCCTGATTAAAGTCAAAACCCTAGTTTTGGATGCACTGCTTAGGAGGTGCATTGTCTGAGGGAATTGTCAACTCTTCTGACCAGTTGTGAACTTTGTGAACCTTGTGAACCTTCAAGAAGCAACCTATGGACTTCACGAACCTCATGAAAGGTCTTGTAGATGTTGAGAAGTTTGTGAACCTTGTGAACCTTTAAGAAGCAACCTATGGGCTTCATGAACCTCATGAAAGGTATTGAAAGCACTGTGGGACTTGTGAACCTTGTGAACCTTCATAAAGTAGCTTGTGGACTTTATGAACTTCATGAAAGGTTATGCAAGTTGTTGGAGAACTTGTGAACCTTGTGAACCTTCTTAGAACACAAAGTCTTGTATTGTGAGGGCAAATTTTGGGGTGTAACAACTGGCACTAAGGCACTAGGATCGGGGAAAAATCTCCCACGCACACAGACACACGCATGCATCTGCATGAAGCATATTTGCATGGTGTACATCTTATTGCTTTTCCTAACCTTTATTGTTGACAGGTTTTTCAGGTTCCGCGCTGCTTCCGATCTCCAGGATTGATCAAAGACTCATCCACCGCTACTCAACTCGCGCTAATCAGACGAGAATCATGGACCAGGTACAGTCAGATGTTCAAGAGCTCCGTGAGCGGATGGATCGTTTTATGGAGCTGATGCAGGTGGTCGTGAATGGTCAAGATCAGCTTCGTACTCTGGTTCAACCTATGATCTCCAGGGTTGACAGTAATGGCATACTTCACGGAGGGGCCGTGCCTACTCCTCCTCAAGGGGATACTCCACAGAACGTTGTTCCCGCCGCCGGGGGCAACGGCAGTGCTAACGGCAATCTGATGACTAATCTCGGACTCAACGCGGCTGGCGCCGTCAATGGTAGTTTGGGAGCCAATGTTAACATGGGGCCGGTCAACGGCAATGCCGGTGCAGGAAATTTGGTGGTGCCTCAACCGTGGCTGGAGGACCATCAGGATGATATATTCTCTCAGAGAGGTATAGAGGCAGAGTTGAATGCCGAGGCTCGACTCAGGTTCAAGGCGCTGGAAGACAAGATGAGAAGCATAGAAAATCAGAACACATTGGGCGTTGACATGTCCAACCTCGGGTTGATTGCTAACTTTAAAGTACCTCACAAGTTCAAGGTGCCTACCTTTGAGAAGTATAAGGGCACCACTTGCCCCCGGGTCCACCTCCGATCTTATTATAGAAAGATGTCCGCCTATTCTGACGATGAGAAGCTGCTGATGCACTTCTTTCAGGATAGTCTTTCTGGGCCATCGCTCGAATGGTATATGGGCTTGGAGCCCGCTGCTGTGCGCACCTGGAAAGAGCTTGCAGAAGCGTTTGTTCTCCACTATCAATATAACAGCGACTTGGCTCCCAACCGAGTTCAGCTTCAGAATCTCTCACAGCGGAACAATGAAAGCTTCAAAGAATACGCCCAGCGGTGGCGTGAATTGGCTGCCCGGGTTCAACCGCCGATGGTTGAGCGTGAGTTGGTACAAATGTTCGTGGCTACCCTTCCCGGAATCTACTATGAAAAGCTGGTCAGTGGCATGTCTGGAACATTCTCGGCTCTCATCACTTTGGGCGAGCATGTTGAGAACGGTATAAAGATCGGAAAAATTCAGGGCGAATCATCCTCAGCTGGAGGAGGTAGCAAGAAACCCTATACTGGCAAGCGTCGAGAGGGAGATGCCAGTGCTGTCACTAATGCTAGGAGAAAGGGCAAGGGCCCTCAGTCTCAGATTGCTAGCATAAACATTCTAGCTGCTCCGCCGCAGCCGCAACAGCAGCAGCCTCAGCAGCAGAATCAGCAGGGGTATAAAAGATATCAGAATCGGGCTCCTATGGCAAACCGTCATTTTGAAACTCCACCTATGTCATATGCGCAGCTTCTGCAAACTTTGCTGCAACTTCAGCTAGTTCAAAAGAGGACGTTGGCTCCCTTAACAGGGGCGCCACCACCGGGGTATGATGCCAGTGCTACTTGTGAATTCCATACTGGGGCACCTGGCCATACGATTGAGAATTGTAAAGCTTTTAAGCACAAAGTCCAGGACTTGGTGGACGCCAAGGTTATCAACTTTTCTGACAACGTGCCCAACGTCACCAAGAATCCGATGCCTCATCATAAGGGGGGCGGGGTGAATGCTGTCATCACCGAGGAGAGTGCGGACTTGCTGACTGATGTCAAAGATTTGAAGACGCCGTTGAGTTTTGTCAAGGCTAAGTTGCTGAAGAAGGGCTTCTTTCCTGGATGTGGAGAATTATGTATGGCTTGTGCTACGCTTCCTGATGGGTGTGAGCAGCTGATCGAAGGTATCCAAAGTCTGATGTCCGAGGGTATTTTACAGTTCAGCCGGAGCGTTGAGAGTGCATCAGGGGAAGTTGTGCTGAAGCAGGCAGACGAAGTTGCTACCATTACCATTCCTCGCCACCCTATTACTATTTCTGTGCCTCGTCTGCCTACTATTACCATCACCAGGGCCGAACCAATCCCATTCGAGAGCACCAATGCCGTTCCATGGCATTATGGCGCCGAAGTTTATTGTAATGGTCGGAAGATAGAGCTTGAGCCGTTCGGGTCAACTATGCAGAATCTTACTGAAGTCAGTGGTATCACTAGAAGCGGTAGAGTGTTCGCACCAGCAGAGGTTGCAGCAGAGAAAGTGGTCCGGGCTGACGCGGTGGATAAGGGTAAAGGTAAAGTTGTTGAGGAGGTCCCTGCAGGGGCAGAGAAGGACTTGCTGGTTAGAGATGCCGAAGAGTTCATGCGACTAATCAAGAAAAGTGACTACAAAATTGTAGATCATCTTCATCAGACTCCGTCAAAGATCTCGATCCTTAACTTGTTGCTGTGCTCTGAGGCGCACCGCAATGCATTGCTGAAGGTATTGAATGCTGCATACGTGCCGCAGGAGATATCAGTGAATCAACTCGAGGAAATAGTAGCCCATGTCAATGCTGGTAATGGGCTGGGATTTACAGATCTGGAGCTGACTCCTAAGGGAAGAGATCACAACAGCGCCTTGCACGTCTCAATAGAGTGCAGAGGCACGATTATGTCACATGTCCTGGTGGATACGGGTTCCTCGCTTAACGTGCTTCCGAAGAAGGCACTGATGAAGTTGGATACCCGTGGACTGCTGTGCACGCCCAGTGATCTGGTCGTGAAAGCCTTTGATGGAACCAAGCGCCACGTCTTCGGAGAATTGACCCTGCCAATTCAGGTTGGCCCAGAGACGTTCAATGCAGTTTTCTATATTATGGATATCATGCCCGCCTATAGTTGCCTCTTAGGTCGGCCATGGATCCATTCTGCTGGTGCCGTGACGTCCACGCTGCATCAGAAGCTTAAATATGCCGTTGGGGGCAGCATAGTGACAGTCTGTGGAGAAGAGGACATCATGGTAAGCCACCTATCGTCCTTTAAATACGTTGAAATGGATGGTGAGATCCATGAGACTCTTTGCCAGGCATTTGAAACCGTCAGGGCGAAAGAGGTGGCTCCTGTCGTCGCAGAGAGGCAAGAGTTGAACCTCTCCTCGTTTAAGGAAGCTAGGGCCGTTGTCGAAGCCGGTTCCACCCCAGGCTGGGGGCATGTCTTGGATATACCAATCAAGCAGGATAAGTTTGGATTGGGATATTCTCCTGAAGCTGGAGCTTCATCTTCTTCTGGCAGCTCGTCTCGTGGGAAAGGGCCGATCCTATTCACCAAGGGGGGAGTAATCTTCGAGAGTATCAATGCTGCTTCGGAGGACAGCGGAGACAGTGATTGCGATCTTGACGCTTGGATTCAACCGAGCAAGCCGGGCGAGCGCCTCCACAATTGGACCATCAAGGAGATTGTCAAGCTGACAAGTGAAGAGTAATGATTTGCTTTTTACAATCTTTGTACAACCCTATATCCTGCCCGGGGCATAGTGGTTTTACTGTCAGGGCCTTGTTGGATTATGTGTGTGCATTTTGTTAATAAATAAAAGGCGTTTTCTTCGTAATCAAATATTGTGTTCTCTGTTATTCCTATTTTATGTTTATTTCGAAAAAACAGCAAAATGGCAACGAGGTGCGTGCTAACCTGCATATTCCTGCTTTAAACTTAACCCTTGTTATTGCAGGATCCACGTAACAGACGATATCGACTCTGGACCCTCTACGGCTCACTACGACTTTGATTGCCCGATCTATCAAGCCGAGGATGAGATTGATGAAGACGAAGACCTCCCGGAAGAATTGGCCCGCTTGTTGAGACAAGAGGAGAAGGTTATTCTGCCGCACGAGGAGGATATTGAGATTGTAAATCTGGGTTCTGAGGAGCTCGTCAGAAATGTCAGAGTTGGGGCTGCGCTGCAGAATGATGTCAAACATAGACTGGTCGAGATGCTTCGAGAGTATAGTGACGTCTTTGCTTGGTCATACGAGGATATGCCCGGACTTGACACTGATATCGTGGTTCATCGCTTGCCGTTGCGAGAGGATTGCCCTCCAGTCAAGCAGAAGCTCAGGAGGACGAGACCAGACATGGCTGTAAAGATCAAAGAAGAAGTCCAGAAGCAGTTGGACGCAGGATTTCTAGCCGTTACCACTTACCCTCCGTGGGTCGCCAACATAGTGCCTGTACCGAAGAAGGACGGTAAGGTACGCATGTGCGTCGATTATCGGGATTTGAACAGGGCGAGCCCTAAGGATGATTTCCCGTTGCCTCATATCGATGTGTTGGTCGACAATACAACCCAGTTTTCCGTGTTTTCGTTCATGGATGGCTTCTCCGGTTACAATCAGATTAAGATGGCACCGGAGGACATGGAGAAAACCACGTTTATCACCCCCTAGGGAACGTTTTGCTACAAGGTAATGCCCTTCGGTCTGAAGAACGCAGGGGCCACTTACCAGCGAGCAATGGTAACTTTGTTTCATGATATGATTCATCATGAGATCGAGGTCTATGTTGATGACATGATTGCAAAGTCCCAAACGGAGGAAGAGCATCTGGTCAATTTGTTGAAGCTGTTTGAAAGGCTTAGGAAGTTCAGGCTGAGGCTGAATCCTAACAAGTGCACTTTCGGAGTGCGGTCCGGAAAGTTATTGGGGTTTATCGTTAGTGAACGAGGTATTGAAGTCGATCCTGCAAAAATAAAAGCTATCCAAGAAATGCCAGCGCCGAAAACAGAAAAAGAAGTTCGTGGTTTCTTGGGCCGAATAAACTACATTGCAAGGTTTATCTCTCAGCTCACGGCCACTTGTGAACCGATGTTCAAGCTTTTAAAGAAGGACCAGGCGATTACTTGGAATGAGGATTGCCAGAAGGCATTCGACAAAATAAAGCAGTACCTTCAAGAACCTCCAATCTTGATACCCCCAGTGGCTGGACGGCCATTAATCATGTACCTGACGGTTCTGGAGAATAGCATGGGGTGTGTTCTCGGTCAGCACGACGAGACGGGCAGAAAGGAGCATGCCATTTATTATTTGAGTAAAAAGTTCACTGAGTGTGAATCTCGATACTCAATGCTGGAGAAGACGTGTTGTGCATTAGCTTGGGCCGCCAAACGTCTACGACAGTATATGCTCAATCACACCACTATGCTAATTTCGAAGATGGATCCGATCAAGTACGTCTTCGAGAAGCAGGCTCTTTCGGGCAGGATTGCCAGGTGGCAAATGGTGTTAACAGAATATGATATTCAGTACGTCTCTCAGAAAGCCATTAAGGGAAGTGTATTGTCTGATTATCTTGCCGAACAGCCAATCGAGGACTACCAGCCAATGAAGTTCGAATTCCCTGACGAGGACATCATGTTTCTCAAAGCAAAGGACTGCGAGGAGCCATTTCCCGATGAAGGACCAGATAGGAAATCTCAGTGGAAGTTGATATTCGACGGAGCGGTTAATTCCTACGGAAGTGGCATCGGGGCTATCATCACGACTCCTCACGGATCCCACATCCCGTTTACTGCGAGACTGGCGTTTCCAGTTACCAACAATGAAGCAGAGTATGAAGCATGTATTATGGGTCTAGAAGAGGCAATTGATTTGAGAATCAAGAATCTAGACATATATGGTGACTCAGCGCTTGTAATCAATCAGATTAAAGGGGAGTGGGAAACTCGTCAAGCGAATCTAGTGCCGTACATGAATTATGCCAGGAGGCTGCTTCCTTTCTTCGACCGAGTGGAACTTCATCATGTACCCAGGGCTGAAAATCAAATGGCTGATGCCTTAGCCACGCTAGCTTCAATGTATAAAGTCAATTATTGGAATGAGGCTCCAAGAATTGTACTTTCGCGTCTTGATAGACCGGCATTTGTCTTTGCAATCGAGGATGCCACTGACGGCAAGCCATGGTTCCACGACATCCAGACCTTCCTTATGACTAAGGAGTATCCTGCGGGTGCGTCCACCCAGGATAAGAAGACTCTGAGGAGGCTATCTAGAAACTTTTATCTCAATCCTGACGGAGTGCTGTATAAGAGGAACCACGATCTCGTGCTACTCAGATGTGTGGATGAAAAAGAGGCGAGTATGCTCATGGAGGAAGTCCATGAGGGCACATTTGGTACGCATGCCGGCGGGCATGCCATGACGAGAAAGATCCTGAGAGCAGGGTATTACTGGCTGACTATGGAGTCGGATTGCTTCAGATTCGCGAGGAAATGTCACAAATGCCAGATTTATGCTGATAAAGTTCATGTGCCGCCGTGCCCATTGAATGTCATGTCCTCCCCTTGGCCGTTCTCCATGTGGGGCATCGACATGATAGGCAAGATCGAGCCCACTGCATCAAATGGTCATCGTTTCATTCTGGTAGCTATCGACTACTTCACCAAGTGGGTGGAGGCAGCCTCGTACGCCAATGTGACCAAGCAGGTGGTAGCTAAGTTCATAAAGAGGGACATCATCTGTCGCTATGGAATTCCCGAACGGATCATTACTGATAATGGTTCGAATTTGAATAACAAGATGATGAAGGAGCTGTGCCAGAGCTTCAAGATTGAACACCACAACTCATCTCCTTACCGGCCGAAGATGAATGGCGCTGTTGAAGCGGCCAACAAGAACATCAAGAAGATTGTTCAGAAGATGGTTGTGACGTATAAAGATTGGCACGAGATGCTGCCGTTTGCCTTGCACGGTTATCGTACGACGGTGCGTACGTCGACCGGGGCAACTCCTTTCTCCTTGGTGTATGGTATGGAAGCTGTCCTACCATTAGAAGTGGAGATTCCTTCTTTGCGAGTTTTGGTTGATGTAAAACTCGATGAGGCAGAATGGATTACGAATCGCTTGAACCAGCTCAGCCTAATGGACGAGAAAAGGTTAGCATCGATTGCATTTGGTCGTCTGTACCAAAGCCGAATGAAGAAAGCTTACGATAAGAAGGTGCGTCCCAGAAGCGTTCAGACGGGTGATCTCGTCCTGAAGAAAATTCTTCCGCCACACTCCGATCATCGGGGCAAATGGACTCCGAATTACGAAGGGCCGTATGTCGTCAGCAAGGTCTTCTCGGGAGGAGCTTTGTTGTTATCCACGATGGATGGTGAAGATTTTGCATCCCCGGTGAACGCGGACGCAGTTAAAAAATACTTTGCTTGAAAGAGACCCGCTGGACAAAAAAGAAAGAGTCCAGGCAAAAAAGGGGCATCCCAGCGAACCAAAAACAGAATAAAAGGTTCGGGCAAAAATTAGGGATATATTGAAAAATGTACACCCGCGAAGTCGAAAACCTACACTGGGCGGCTTCGGCAAAAAAGGGTATCCCGGTGAACTGAAAACCCGAAAGGGCGGTTCACGCAAAAGTCAGGGATTTGAATAAGCAAATGATTGCGTTCCGCGTATGGACTTTCATTGTTTAGTGGTTCGGAAGACCTGAGGGCCGTTTATCTGAATCAATCTCTTCCAAAGCTGAAGCGTCGGAGAGGTATCAAAGTCGAGTGGGTCTTAGAGGGATCAACTCATGGTGTTCGTCTATGCCTCGATTGCCAACATTTGTATATACTGATGTATATTTATGTTTTCTTTTTTTGTGCGGCTTCCTCATTCCAGGAGTTTGCCTCTGTTGTAAAACATTTTTGCCCATTCAGGGGTTCATCATCAATAAAATGCACATTATTCAGCAATTCTACTTGTCTGTTTAGCATTTATCTGTTTTGTTTACGAATGAAAACGCCGATGTTTTTGATAAAATGTGCATACATAAACTTACGGGCCTAGGCCCATTGATTGTTGAAACAATTGATTAACTGAATATTGTCGCGAGATAATAATCTGGATAGGACCCTTTGAGAAGGGAGTCTTGTCTTGTTTGTTTGTGTTGTTGCAGGTGTAGCACCTTCCGGAAGATGTGCAGAGCGCACCCCCGGAGCAGGATTCTTCCCCAGCACCGGGTCACAAGTGCAGATTTCATAGGAATGTTCGGGTGCCGAAGTTCGTGCTTTCCCTAGTAAAATCGTGGAAGCAGGTGTTTCCCCCAGCACCGGGTCGCAACTGCAGGTTTCGTAGGGAATTGGTCGTACGCCGAAATATGCAGTAACTAATGGTGTCAGACTGAAGTCTCCAGTGGAATTGAGATTCCCCACCAGAGTCATGTTCTCTCCTGAAGTTGGATGATTCCCTCTTCCCCAGTAGAATGTTGGTGCAGCTGATGTTGTATTCCCCTGCAGAGTTGTACTCTCCCCCGAAGTCAGATGATTCTTTCTTCCCCGGCGAAATTGAAATTCCGCACCAGAGTCGTACTCTCCCATGAAGTAGAATGATTTCTCTCCCCGGCTGAGTCCGCAGAAAAGCAGAATCCTTGGAAGCAGTTGGGACCATGAGTGGATTTTCCCTAGCAGATGTTGAACAGTTGATGCTGTATCTCCCAGAGTCGTACTCCCTTTGGCGAAGCAGAATGACTTCTCCTTCCTCAGCCGAGTTTGCAGATGTCCAGGAGGGCCGAGTCCTTGAAGGTTGATCAGATCATGATTGGTCTTTCCCCAGCAGAGTGTGGAGCAACTGAAGTTGTTTCCCCACAGAGTGATCATCCCCAGAAGAGTTAGCCGAGACGGCCACGCAGTTCACTCCTGTGATTGACATCACTTTCCTTCAGTAGGTTCAGGTTCTCGTAAAGCTTCGTCCCCTGCAGAAACCAGCTGAAGTTGTTTTCCATGCAGCAGTCCGCGGAAGATCAGTTCCCCAGACAGAGCCTGATTGATATTGGCGTGCCCACGTTCTCCTCGGCAGGATGATTCCTCTACCTGAGTAGTTCTTGTCTCCTTGACAAAAGGGTTTCCTCCCCCCAGCATTCAGTTTGCTGACGGGATCGCATCATATTGCATGAGTACATAGCATTGTGCATGATTGCATGACATAGTGCATGACTGCACAGCATTTAGCATAAACGCATAGCATTTCCACCGTGTGGAGCATGGCGCAGAAGCATACGCATCATGAGCATGATCTAGGTCATTGTTATTCTTGCCTTACAGGTCTTCAGTCGAAGGATCAGTTGCTCAAGAGGATTCCTGACATTCTCTCCAACGAGGTCGATTTCTTGAGATGATTCCCAAGACCCCGGTGTAATTCCCACAGTCGCTCGCTCAAGATGATTTTTGAGATCCCCAGCGAAGTCAGTTCAAGACGATCCTCGAATTCCTCAGCAGGGCCGTTTGCTTAAGATGATTCTTAAGACCTCGGCGCAGGTTCCCGAATGGTTTGTTCAGGATAATCCTTGAGCTCCCCCAGTAGCGTACCCAGCAAGAGTTGCCCAGGAAGGTTCCTGGAATACCCAGCAGAATGAAGTATCCAGAATGGTTATCGGTTCAGGATGATTCTTGAAGGTGCCCTACGAATTTGTTTGTTCGGGATGATTCTTGAAGACCTTAGCAGCGTGATATGTCTGCTCCAACAGTGATGTCTAAACTGAAGATTGACTTCGTAAACGCCTGAAGGCGGTATCAGAAGGTTTCGGTGAGTTCAGATGTTCTTGTTGATGAATCAACGTGTGGCTGAAGACAAGGTTCCAAATTTTTGTATTCAAAGTGATCCGTGTTGTCCTGAAGACCAAGTCAGTTGTCCTGAGGTAATGATTGATTGTGATCAAGTGGATAGTTTTTCTTCTGACTGAAGTCGAAGATGTTTCTCCAGCTGAAGCGGAGTTTTGCCTGAAGGCAAAGTGTTTGAATCCCCGTAGAGTCATGAATGGCTCAGGATACCATTTCTTTGACTGAAGTCACAGATTTCCTAAGCTGAAGCGAAGGTGCCTAAGGGCAAGGTTATCCCCAAGGTCATGAATGACCTAGGATTCATTTTTCGGACTGAAGGCCGAAGTATATCCCTGACTGAAGTCTCGGATGCTCTATAGCAGAGGTGGAGTTGCCTGAAGGCAGATCCATGTATCCTTGAAGGCCAAGGACCATTTCTTTAGACTGAAGTCGAAGATACCTCCTGCAGAGTTGCCGACGGGCAGAGTTTACATCCTTGAAGGTCAAGGATGTTTATCTTCAGAAGTACTTGAAGATCTTTTCTAGCTGAAGCTGGAACCGCCGACGGGCAGGATTTCATCTATCTTCAGAAGAACTTGAAGATTCTCCAGCGGATCTGGAGTGGCCAGGGGCCAGGGTTTCATCTATCTTCAGAAGAACTTGAAGATTCTCCAGCGGATCTGGAGTGGCCAGGGGCCAGGGTTTCATTCATATTCAGAAGTACTTGAAGATCTTTTCTAGCTGAAGCTGGAAGTGGCCAGGGGCCAGGGTGTCATATAGTTCTGATGTTGAAGTTCTACAGTGGGTCGGTGTGCAGTAGTATTCCGATGTTCGTTATGGTTCTGAGGGTGAACCCCAGATCAGAGTGTGCTCGGTTAAGTCTCTCATTCCCAGCGGAGTAGTTTCAAATACGCAAGTGTACCTTTTGTTCCATTTACCAGGGGTGAACCCCAGGTTAGATTTGTTCAGATCATTTGTCCAGCGGCGAGGTTGGATGTTTGTTCGACGGCGAGGTTGAACGTTTGGATTTGGCGGCAAGGTCAGATCATCATTTGTTCAACGGCGAGGTTGAACGTTTGGATTTGGCGGCGAGGTCAGATCATCATTTGTTCGACGGCGAGGTTGAACGTTTGGATTTGGCGGCGAGGTCAGATCATCATTTGTTCGACGGCGAGGTTGAACGTTTGGATTTGGCGGCGAGGTCAGATCATCATTTGTTCAACGGCGAGGTTGAACGTTTGGATTTGGCGGCGAGGTCAGATCATCATTTGTTCAACGGCGAGGTTGAACGTTTGGATTTGGCGGCGAGGTCAGATCATCATTTGTTCGACGGCGAGGTTGAACGTTTGGATTTGGCGGCGAGGTCAGATCATCATTTTGTCCAGCGGCGAGGTTGGATGTTTGTTCGACGGCGAGGTTGAACGTTTGGATTTGGCGGCGAGGTCAGATCATCATTTTGTCCAGCGGCGAGGTTGGATGTTTGTTCGACGGTGAGGTTGAACGTTTGGATTTGGCGGCGAGGTCAGATCATCATTTGTCCAGCGGCGAGGTTGGATGTTTGTTCGACGGCGAGGTTGAACGTTTGGATTTGGCGGCGAGGTCAGATCATCAGTTGTCCAGCGGCGAGGTTGGATATTTGTTTGACGGCGAGGTCAGACTCTTTAAATCCCCAGTAAAGACATTTGTTTCCGACGGCGATGTCAGATTCAGTTTTCCAGCGGCGATGTTGGGCGTGTCAAGGTGATCCAGCCTTCCGACGGCGATGTTAGGTGACGCAGATCTTTTAGTTCTCCAGCGGCGATGCGGGGTACTTTGTTTAGAGTTGTATTTTCTCCAGCGGCGATGTTGGATATTTTGGTGATTCAGGTTTAGGTCTCCGGCGGCGATGTTGGGCGCTTGTTTCCCCGAGTTATGGTTGTTCTTGACGGCGATGTCAGATGATTTGGTGTTCCAGCGGCGATGTTGGGCGTTCCTCAGAATCTTGTTTGACGATAATGTCAGGTGGTTTAGTCTTCCAGCGGCGATGTTGGGTGATGTGGTTGTCTGAAGGCAATATCAGAAGAAGTTAACGAGGATAACTGGCGGCGATGTCAGATCAGTATCTCTCCAGCTAGCGACCGTGCATCTAGCATTGCAATATTCGAAGATTTGTTCCCCGCAGAGTACCGTGTGCTCGTGCAGTTGGCAAATTTTCGGGTTTACCGGTATTCAATCGTCTCGCACCTTGATTGGTTGAGAGTCGTTCGCTTCTCACCCAGTCAGGTTCAAGCCGTTTGAATAGGGGCAGCTGTTGCACCCCAAAATTTGACCAACAATTATTTATTCACTGAGTGTTTGAAAGTTGATACCTTCATCAGACAGTTCAAGAGAACCTCAGAGGAAGTGGGTTGAAACCAAGGATGTGTGCTTCATAGCTCGAGAGTTGTGGGTGCTCCTCAGATGATTCTGAGACTTTGAGAATGAACTTGATGTTTTGAGAAAGCCTATGAGATGTCTTAATAGCCATCATGAAGCCCAGAGAAGTCATTACACAAGAGTTCAGAAGATTCAACCATGAATGACAGAATTAGGGTTTTGACTGGGTCAACCCTAGATCAGCTGAAGATTTGGAGAAGGTTGAGACTTAATCCAAGGGCCATGAGATCATGGAATGATGCATAGAGATGTTATAAAGATGATTCCTAGACCAACTCATCATGATTGAGGAGTTTGAGAAGTTTCAAGTCAGGGTTTCCAAGGATTGTTAGTGAAAAAACCCTAATTTGATCCCCATCTTCCAGGCAGTTTTAGCTCTAGATGTGATTGATATCTCATCTTCCCCACAACATGAATGTTGTAGAGCTTGTTCTTAGCTTTAATTTTAGTGGTGGAAGTCCTTGATAGGAGTTACAGAGCTCAAGTTATGGTTTTGACAAATTACAGGTCAGTTGAGGTGTGTGAATCTGGGTCCTTGAAAGTCACCCAACTTGCAGACAACTTTTTCCCTAGTAGGATGATTCCTATGATCTCTTGATCAACATGAATGTTGGAGGGAATCTTCTTAGCTTTAATTTGAGTGGTAGAAGTCCTTGATAGGATTTGTGGAACTCAACTTATGGTTTGAACAAGACAGGGGTATTTTGGTCATTTGTCAGTTATAGGTCATTTTTAAGCAAGTGCCATATCTCCCATTTCCAAGCCTCAAATGGAAAAACTCAAAACATGAAAGTTGTTCAAAATGTGATTTTAAGTCTATAAAGAAGGTCACAAATTGTTGGAAAAGCTCATAGCATGAAGTTGCATGATTGGTCAAAAATGAACTAAAAATGGCATATAAGTTTGAAAAGTTGAATTTGAAAATTGATTTGAGAGATCCACAAGGCCAAAATAGGTCATCCAATATATCATTTTGATTGGAAACATCATTTTGAGAACATTGGTTTATATAGAATTTTGATTTGAGGCTTTAAAATGGGTGATGCTTTGTTATTGTGTTACTTGCATTTGAAGTCACCCTTGGAAATCCTAACACAAGGCAAGGAAAAAACTTGTAATGGCTTATAACACTTCAATATGTCATATGAGGAGATTTTAAGGTCATTTTGCAAGACTTGATGCATAGTGCATGAGATTTTCAAGTTATCCTCACATGACATTTTCAACACTTTCTAGATCTTTCTAGAATGATCTAGTTGTTTCCATCCATCATTATAAAAAGAATGAATCACAAGGGGGAAAAGGTTGGTGATAGCAAGAGGATTCAGAAGGGAGAGAAAGAGAGAAGCAGCCATTGAAGAGGTTTCTTCAAATTGAAGCAATTCTGATTTCCTTCCATTGTAGATCTTCCCCTCCATCACAAGTGCAAACAGAAGGCTATTGATCATCCAAGGACCATTGGGAGGAAGTTTCAAGGCCTGAAAGCAACCACACGTGTCTCCACCATAACCTCTTGACAGGTTCTTTCTCTTCTCTCTTTCACCTTAATTATGCATAGATAGATCGCATATTAGGTTTAGAATGGCTAGGCTAGACTAGGTGATGAAATTCTGAAGGTTAGAGCCAATTCCATGGAGTTCCATAACAGGTGCAAGAATCTTTGATGATCAAGAACCAGCTGTTTAGGGAGTTTTGATTAGCATGGATTAGGTTAGATTAACTAGGGTAGCATGTAGAACAAATTAATGTCCTTAGGTGGAAGCTTTATCGTGATTGATCTCAGATGACCATGGTAGTACCCAAGATTTGATGCATTCTGTTTGGACGATTCAAAGGGAATTAGAGAAAATTACACGTATCACCTTGTTCCTTGCATTGAGTAGAGCACTTTTGCAGTTGGAAGTTTTGCATTTCATCAAGTCTGGGGAGAGAACGCATGGCTGAAAGTTTGATGCATGAGGGGCTGCGTCTGAAAACCCTAGGGTTTTGTTTGGGACGATGGCTGTCCGTCGTTGGATTCGTCCTCAAAATTTGACTAATTCGCTGCATCCAACGGCTCAGAGTGAATGAAGAAACGGAGGGAAATTTAAAAACCAAAACGCAGCCGTTTGGTTTAATGACTGAGTCTGGGCTTAAGTCAGTTCGCTATCTGCACCCCCCCACGCGCGTTGGCCCAATTGAAACAACTGCCTATCCCTTCTATTGCCACCCCCTCCCTTTTATGTTATTTTTATTTGTTTTAATATTTTAGCCATTTTAATAAATTCACAAAAAAATGATAAATGATGATTTTTTACTCATTCTTTTTTCTATGACTAGATAATTTTGTGTAGAAAAATATAAAAATAAAAATGAAATTTTATTTTTAATGTGGAATTAATGGTGGTATTTTCTTTTAAATAGGGTATTTTCTTTCCTTTAGTTTATACCTTACCTTGCAAGAATTGTTTTAGGACCTTCCCTTAGGTTTTTTAATTCATTCTTTTTTGTGTGATTAGATATTGAACCCTAGTTTCATGTAGGATTTATCCCTTGATTTTAGAAATTAAATTTGATGTAGTTTGATAGTTAGACATTTAGGTGCTCTAATTAGGGTTTTAGGTTGTGTAGGTAGACTTGAACAAAATTGTTTTGGGGTTTATAGGCCAAATTAGTGTATGGGGAATATATGGGTTAAGGGTAAGTATGTATAGAATCTCCTAGAATTTTACTAGAATATTGTATGGTGTTTTAGTATTTTTCATTGATTTTTGAATGTATGGATAGTATGTGTGTTGCTTAAAGGCATAAGTTGTATTGTTGTGTTTTCTTTCCTTCTCTTTTGAGTGTGTGAGCTTTGAAGATTGAGTTGAAGACCTTGTGGATCATCATGGAAGATTTGAAGACCTTTGCAGAGGAGTTTAGCATAGCTTTTGTTTTGTTTATAGGTTCATAGGTGCATAGGCAGTGCCCTAGATAGAATATTTTGTTCAATAAACAAGGAGTGTCTTGTTCACCTCCTTTCTTCTCTGTGACATAGAGTCCCTTAAGGGTATTCACCTCTCTCCTTTGGAGGGATTAGTGACCTTGCCCTATAAGGTAGAACTTTGAGAGAGCCTTTCCTTTGATGTTAAGTTCCCAATGGCATCCTTTGGAAGTCAGTGAGCACTGCAACATCCTCACCTCATCTTGTTAACTGAATCTTGTTTGCTGGAGCATTGGAGTCATTGAAGATAGAAGCTGAAGCCTTGAAGAGGATGATTCCTTGAAGATTATTGAAGTCTGAGGACTCTGTGAAGACCAAGTGGATGCCTGAAGATCCCTGAAGATAGTGAAGCCTGAAGGTGGAGCTGATCAAAGGAGCTTAAGCTCAAGGGAGAAGATGAGTTGATACTCATGTTGTAGGGTTGATACCTGGAAAGCAAGTGATCTCTGAAGTCTGAAGACTGGGTTGCTGCTGGAGGAGCTGAGGCTTTCTTCTGTTTTCTTTGATGTATTGTGTGTTTTGTCTGATTTGTCTGCTGCATTAGATTAAGCACATTTAGAATAAGTTCAGTCTAAGAGCATGAGTGCATCTGATTGTATTGTTATTGCTTGGCTTTGCTTGCGGGTATTCGGTAGAGCCCAGCTCCCTTGCCCATGTGTTTACTTTGCTTGATAGCATGATTTCATTTTCTGTCTGTATGATTACAGTTTACTGTTTTTTCTTGATAGCATGTTGTTTATTTCAGTATGATTACTGTTATTTCATGACTGGCTTGAGGTCGAGACGAGCTTGTGGAGGCTGAAGCCCCACACACATTTCCTCCCTCACTTGCATTGCATGCATTTTACTGTTAAAGCTGATGCTTTTGTCTGTTTTGGTGTATCATTGACATGATCCCTTAGGACTCTCATTTCCTTTGATAAGGACTTGATGATAGACTTTTAGGTTGAAACCTATGCATGACAACATCTAGGAGTTCCCTGTTCAAACCTCAACCATAGGAGGAATCCATGGCATGATAACAGTAGGACTTGATAGTCTCCCTCCTAGTTGGGCCTGTTCTCTTCTCATCTCGAAACAGTTTAAGATACAGTAATCATGAATGATTTCTTTCGTACGCTACGAGCCTTAAGCTATCTGAGAAAGGATTGTGGGAGAGTTTCCTTTCCACAGTCTGGATGTTTAGTATGGTACCCTTTGGGTGACATGCGACGCATTCACTCTCAGGTCATAGTCTCTAGTGCGGTTGAGATCGCAAACATAATAAAAAACACTTCTTTTAGGAGATAACCCGTAGTTTCCCGAACTACGTTTGCTCTAATCTTTCATACCAGATGAAAGTACGTAGGCATAGGATGCGATATCCTAGCGAGCAACCTTCCCCATCTTCCCCCGTAGTTAGCCGAACTACGTTGACTCTGATTTCTCATTCTCTGATGAGAATACGTAGGCATAAAGTGCGACGCTTTGCCGAGTCATTTTTCTTTTCTTTTTCAGCCAACCTTGATAGGTAGATAGATTATAACCAACCCGTCCAAGTAAACAAACAAGCGAGGATCCCGTTGAGTACGACGGACGTGAGGGGTGCTAATACCTTCCCCTTGCGTAACCGACTCCCGAACCCAGACAATGGTTGCGACGACCTTGCCTTACCCTTATTCGTCAGGTTTTTCCGATCGTTTCCTTTCCCGTTCTGAGGGATAAATAACGAAAGGTGGCGACTCTTCTATTTTGCCGGCACCTTATTTTCGCGCAAGCGACAACCATGTCTGGATTCGGGAGTCGGTTACGCAAGGGGAAGGTATTAGCACCCCTCACGTCCGTCGTACTCGACGAGATCCACGCATTATTGTCTATCTAAAATGGTGTGTTGAAACTATCTAGCTAAAGGCTCAGGGAGAAAAGAAAAAGAGAAGTGACTCGGCAGAGCATCGCCGCTCTGTGCTTACGTACTCCCTCATGCAATGGGAAAGTCAAAGTCAACGTAGGTCGACTAACTACGGGTAAAGGGGAAAGGTTGCTCGCCAAGACATCGCGTCTTGTGCCTACGTACATTCATCTGGTATGAAAGATCAGAGCAAACATAGTTTGGGCTAAAAGGATCACAGGTTGGTTCAAAAGTTTTTAGGCCCGAGTAGGGTTAACAAGTAGTTCTAGCAGTAGGTGTATGCAGCCCAACCATTGGAGACTTAGGCGTTACCGTTTGTGGTAGAACTAAGAGTTACCGACGCTCTTTTATCTGAAAAGATTTTCCTGATTAAGATCCCGAAGGATGAAAAAGGTTTGAAGTGTTTTTGTGTTTTTTAGAGAAGAAGTGTTTTGAATTTGATTTGTAACTCATGTCGCACTAAAGACTATGACCTAAGAGCGAATGCATCGTATATCACCCAAAGGGTGTACACTAAACACTCTAGGTCCTTGAGAGGAGGCCCCTCAATTACCATTTCTCAAGTAGCTTAAGGCTCGTAGCGTGCTACACTTGTCATTCTTTATTAAGTGTTTTATGAATGTTTGAAGATGAGAAGAGAAGAGGGAACACTAATGGGAGACTAATCAATCCTAAAAGTTATCATGCAAAGTGAACCTAGAGTTGGGATTCAAAAGGGAACTACCTAATGTTATCATGCATGGTTAGACACCTAATGTCTATCATAACCTCAAAAGGTTAGAGAACTTATGGGGGAGCATGGCAAAGAAAAGCAAAAGAAGAAGAAGAAGAAGAAGAAGAATGCATATGGAAATGAAGATGCAAACATAAGATGCACAAATAGAATTAAAGTGGGAGGAAAATAGTGTGGGGCAGTAGCCTCCACAAGCTCATCTCAACCAAGCATGCATATGAGGAATGTAAGAAAGAAAGGAGAAGAAGATGCACAAAAGCAAGCACACAAATCAACACTTAGATCACATATGCAAAACGGAATCACACAATGTAGACATGAATTGGAAAAGGCATGAAAAATAGTAAACAACTCCAAAAAAACCAAATAAAATCTCATTGGACACCCAAAGTGTTAGGAACCAGGGGTCCAAATTAGAGATCAAAACTCAAAGCAAAGCTACCTCAACTGAAAGCAAACACACAAGGTATGCCCTAAACTAGGGCAAAAAGAAAGGTTCACAAGATCAAACCAAAACCTTAAACAAAACTTGATAAAAAACAGAAATAAAAATATGCAAAAATCCTTCAACACATTTATGCAATGCACACAAAATTTCATGCAAAAATAAGGAGTTTACACCCAGAGATAAAATCAAGAACAAATGATGCCACAATTTAATCCAAATAAAACATCTCCAATTATTTAATTCTTTTTTTTAAATGAAAAATAAACTGAAAAAAATAAAATAAAAATACTATAAAATAAAATACAAGTCAAAGAGTCTAAAACATATTTTTTTGAATTTTATTAATTGGAGAATTAATTTTTTTGAATTAAATTGAAATATATAGAAAAACAAAATAAAAATAAAAATAAAATAAAATAAATGAAATGGGCGGTATGAATAGCAATGAGAAACAGTTGTAAAATGGGAATGGGCCCAGCAGGGGGTACGGAAAGCAATCCAGCCCAAGGCACATCAAACAAAACTGAGTTCAAACAACAATTGGGTGTAGCTGGTCAATGGAGGCGCATGGTAGGCAAGCAGTATGAGTCACATGATCATGTGGTAAGCACATCAGAGGGGTGACCACGTGCCAACGCAGTAATGATATTTAAATGTGATCTCATGCGTGCAGGTTAACAAGACACACGATGTGTCTTAATCTTGCCCGTTAAAGCCAAAAGTAATCAAGATCAATGGCTGAGGAGTCATCTTCCTCGTGTAAACAAACCTAAAACCAGATGTCGGCCGGAGACACTATTCTGTCATCTTCTCCGGCCATCTCCCACCGTGTACAGTGACGGAAAACACACAGGCCTCAAAACTGCACCAAATTGCACAAACTTATAACCAAAATTGATCTACACATCACATAGAATACAAATTCGTGGTCCATTTTCATTTATTGTACACACACACTCCAAATCGAAGCAAAACAAATCTATGCTCAAAATGAAAATGCTCTCAAACATCACTCAAAAATATCCAGAAATCATCTATATGAAACGTACATCACGAATCCAACATCAACTAGGCCTAAAACATCATGAATCATCAAAACCGAGCCAATCAAGTTTCAAGCAAACAACAAAAATTGTCACCAACAAACACAAGACATAAATAGAAATGATCTACATAACTCAAAGATCACAAACATGCAAAAATGGCAAGGAATGACATCATGATTTGAGAGACAAGTTGATTTCAAGATTACCTAGTGGAGTGCTTCCACTGGGCCTTGAAATGGTGTTGAAGCTTGAGGAAAAATACCCAGAATCATTCCATGAACTTCATTAGAGCTATTTGGATGCTTGATTTGGCTTGAGAATGGCTAAATCTGGAAAATCGTTTTTCACCTTTACTCCACTTTTTTCCAATGTGTTCTTGCTCTCTGGGCACGAAATGACCTGATTCTTGATCCATTCTTCATCTAGAATACTTATATGTTGGACTTAGCATCAAATGGGGGCCCAATTGTGGCTAAATTGTGAGAATGGAATTTCAATTTTTCCTTCACCTTTTGCTTGCCAAACTCACGAATTATGCACTGCACATGCCTCAATTTTGTTCCAAATCAAATGCACATGGCTTGAGTTGATCAAATGGCCATGAATTGAGCCTTGTTTTGATTCTATGGTGGATTTCCAATTTGTTACTTCTTGGTGAAGAAACCATGGAAATGACCATCCAAATGAAATCAAATTGCAAAGTTAACCTTGGCATTGTGTTTGGAACATCATTTGCACTCAAAAAATGCATAATTTTGCCTTGAAAAATTCAAACAGGTTTCATGTTGAAAATCAATGAATTCTCATTTTCTTATTTTAAGCTTCTTTTATGAAAAATTCAAATACCAATTCTTCATTCCAAGCTCCAACCATGACAAGAGATGATTTGGTAATGCAAATGGTCCTATTTGGAGCAAATTTCATGTTTCCATTTGAAGTGTGCAAGTTGGTGAAATGGACCTATAATTTTATGACCTGTAATCCTGCTTTCCCAAAATACCCCTGACTTGCAAATCTCATAACTTGAGTTCTACAAATCAGATGAATTATTTCTAGTACTCTTTGGAAATCTAAGACCAAGATATACAACTTTCATGTTGGCCAAAAGTTGAGGAGAAACATCCTTCTAGGTCAAAAATGTCTTGGAAGTTGGTTGACTTTTGTTGACCAAAATCACATTCTTCTGATGACCTATAACTTGTCTGCATCATAAATTGAGTTCTATAAATCCAATCAAGTACTTCTAGTACTCAAAAGAAAGATAAGAACATGATCTACAAGTTTCATGTTGGTCAGTAGTTGAGATAAGACTTGTATCTTGAGATAGGTGGTCTTGAAGTTAGGCACTAAACAGGGGATTTTACACTGAGAACCCTAATTTAGTAACTTCTCACACTTTTGATCCTTGATGAATTGATCTTGAAATGATATATTAGACATATAAACACAACATCCCATGACCATAGGGACTTAGAATTAAGTTGTAACCTCCTTCAATTTCACAGTTAACTAAGGATTTACCAGATGAAAACCCTAGATGCAACATTCTTGACTGTGGCTTGTCCACTTCATACAACAACTTGAATAAGCTCCAAATGGCTATCAAGGCACTCAATGAGCTCTCTCAACATCTTATATCCATTATTATGCATATCACAATCCTCTGATGCTCTTCAATTGGCCTCCAAGTTAGGAGCTGACCCACATACATCCAACAACTCTTTCACAAGACTTTGGCCACTTCCTGATGACCTGATGACCATTCAAACTTGAATAAAACCCCTTGCTTAGGCTCAACACTCTGAGTAGACTCCTCTTGCTAGGCATAACATCTTGATCCCTTGTTCAATGAAAAATGCTATGCAATGCAAATGCTAGAAAGAAATGAAATGAAACACAAGCCAGGCAAAGAAAAAGGTTGGGCAAATTTTGGGGTGCAACAGCTGCCCCTATTCAAACGGCTTGGACCTGAATGGATGAAAAGCGAAAGAATTTCAAACAATCAAGGTAAAAGACGGTTGAATACCAAAGAACCCGGAAATTTGCCAACCGCAAGAATAAACTGCAACACTCTAATTGGGGAGCAAATATCTAGAAAAACTGAACGCGGACAGTTGCAACGGCAACCGGTTGACTGATCATCCAATAAAGAACGCCTGACGTTGCTGCCAGTCATCTGTGTAACGCCATAGACATCAAAACCAAAGGCTAGGTCCACGCAGTTGGTAGCTTCACCTTAGGAAGAGAATAATACTCACATCGCCTAAAAGTAGACGAAAAGGCACCCAAATACTTACATCGTCTAATGGTAGACGGAAAGACTCCAAAATACGTCTGTGTTGTTCACGGATATAATACTCACATCGTCTAATGGTAGACAGAAAGTCACCGCTGAAAGCTAGATCAACATGCACTTGATCCCTTCACATTGCCTAGGGATAGACAACAAGAAAACCAACACTCATGTCGTCTAATGGTAGATGGAAAGAAAATCAAAATCCAACATTCACATTGTCTCCAGATAGACAGAAAGAGAAGCCATACTTACATTGTCTAATGGTAGACGGGAAGACACCAAATACTCACATCGTCTAGAAGTAGACGGAAAGACACCAAATAAAGGTTTGCGCTGTCCCTGGATAGACAGAAACAATACTTACATCATCTAATGGTAGACGGAAAGACTCCAAATACTTACATCGTCTAATGGTAGACGGAAAGACACCCAAAACCGCACTTCAAAACCGTTCGTCGAATTGCAGAATTATTTCATCCATAAGAGTTTATGGAAAGAAAATATCTTCAAATGGCCACATCGTCAATAGGGATTGACAAAAAGAAAACCATCTTCAAAGAGCCATGTCGTCAATAGGAATTGCCAACAAGGGAAGCCAATAATTCTTCAAAGAGTCACAACGTCAATAGGAATTGACAGCATGAAAACCCTCCTAAATGCCATCTCATCCAATAAGCGGAAAGAAAACCACGTCCGAAGCTCACATCGTCTAAGGATAGACGGAGAGAAAACCATATCCGAAGCTTACATCTTCTCAGGATAGACGGAAAGAAAAACCTGCTGGGAAAGCACATCGTCAATAGGAATTGACGGAAAGAAAATCTGTTTGGGGATGTCATCATCAAAGGACTGATGGACAAAATCATAACCGACGGATGATCTGAAACCTGAGTAAACCGATAAGTTGTCCGAACAAAACTACTGGATAAATGCCCCTGTATTGATTGCGACGTGATTCAAGTTGCCACGGAAGGCTGACAGAAACTGGCTTATGCTTTGAATGCATATGCTTATGTTTGAACATGGCGTAATGCTCCATACGAAATGGAAATGCTACTCATTTGAGGATGAAATGCAAGGATGATGCAAATATGATAACAACATGCAAAGATGCAGATGCAGGCCCGGGCTGCCGGGGAAAGCCGGATAACAGAACATTCCAGCAAAATAAATGCTAGAAAGGTGAAACCAACTCCGCTAGGGATAACCAAATGTACCATGTATGATCGGACTCTACTGGAGATAGCTTACACGTGCCAATAATGATTGGACTTTTGCTGGAGAAGACAGACGAAGTCTTCATGCGTACCAAAGGGAATTGGATTCGCAAAGGATCAGGTACAATTGATGCTGGAAATATTTCTTGTTTGAACTTAGAGGCTTTTTGGTTAAAGGGTCAAGGGATAGTAGCATGATTTCCCGATATTCGTCTTGCACTCGAAAGATAGTTGAACCTGTTTGAACAGCTCTTGAAGACATGGGGAGGAACAAATCCTACGCTTCCAATCTTGCCCCAGCTCGTGGGACCTCTGTGAGGATATTCCTCGAAAGGAAATATGAAAACTCGAGCCCTGATGGCCTAATATGCACAGCCTAACCACCCTAAACCTCGGAGGGGTGCCTCACATTGATTTCCCCACGGGCAAGAAATAGCTTTTACACTCTTAGGGTGGCCTGCCCCAGTCTTACAATGACTTTGCTCCTGATTGGCTGATTTGTGAGGAAAGTGCTTCTTGGCTACGAGAGATTCGTCGAATCTCAACTTGACTGCCTCAGATTAACTGACTTCTGGATGGCAGACTCCCATTATACCATTTGATATAACTTGCCCCAGTTCGGCGGAGTATTTAGGCATTCCGCATTCTATCCTGATCAATCTTTCCACTGTGGAAACTTTCCTGCTGTCAAGTGCTTACTCGCAAGTAAAACCATTTGTCCTGCATAAAATATATATTAAATGCAATGCATATGACAGTTTTCGAAATCCAATCCGTTCACTAGAAAAATTTGTGACATAAAGTGAATAAATCATTTATCAACATGTCAACATTAGTACAACGCTGTAAGAAGAATCCTTTTAGGAGTCAGTTTCAATGCGATCTTTACCGAACTATGCTTTCGAAACAAACCTGCTTCAATTAGGACTTTTCCAGGTTATAACTTGGTCAGGTTCACGGTTAAGAAGGAAAGGATAAAGGCTCAAAGCTTATTGTAACCCACTCATTCTCTGTGATGTTCTCCAATCCTATATTCAGCTAATTCGACGCTAGCGCTCACCTCTCACAGGTTAAATGCCAGGAGTGATGGTTCGGGAAACCACAAGTTTTTGGAGTGACAGTCACTCACTTTTTCGTCTTTGGTACCTGAACCACAAGACTTGTTTTTCATCATCATTTTTTATTTCCCTAACGTTTGCCTGGATTGGCTCTTTTGAGCTTCTTTTGATTTCAAGGTCCAACGGGATGCCCTAATTTTTGCATAAGTCGCTTTTTTTTTCAAGATTCGACTTAGTGGGCTTTGTTCTTTTTTTTCCTTTTAATTCTTTTTCTTTTCGAACAAATCGTGTGACACCAGCTTGTCTGACTCTTTGGGGGAATAACGTGATTGTTTCACTCCTTATCGACAAGGTTTAACCACCGTGGTTCTTTAGGCACGACCTATACATGTGTGATTTATCCTCGAACGGGAACAACTCCTATTGCAATTTGGATGCTCGGTCCAATTAGCTGACACCTATGTCGCTACTGCGAAAGTAAGGTGCCGGCACAAACAGAAGAGTCGCCACCCTTCGTTATTTATCTCACGGGAAGGGAAAGGAAACGATCGGAAAAACCTGACGAAAAGGTATAAGACAAGGTCATCGCAACCAGGTCTGGGTTCAGGAGTCAGTTACACAAGGGGAAGGTATTAGCACCCCTAACGTCCATCGTACTCGATGGGATCCACGCTTGTTGTATTTATCCGACGGGTTGGTTTAATTATCTACCTATCAAGGCTGGTTCAAAAAGAAAAGAAAAATGACTCGGAAAAGCATCGCGCTTCGTGCCTACGTATTCTCGTCAGAGAACGAGAAATCAGAGTCAACATAGTTTAGCTAACTACGGGTGAAGGGAAGGTTGCTCGCCAAGATATCGCATCTTGTGCCTACGTATTCTCATCAGAGTAATCAGAGCGAATGTAGTTCGGGATCACGAAACACAGGTTTAGATTCATCTATTTTTTCCGAGTAAAGTTAAACAACAGTTCCAGCAGTTTGGTGTATGCAGCTCGCTCGTCAGAGACTCGTGTGTTACCGTTTGCGGTAGAACTGAAACTTAACAGTACTCTTTTCATCAGAAAAGGTTTTCTTTGAATTACGGGCCCACGAGGCAAAAAGATGTTTGAAGTTTGTTTTTGAGTCTTTTACGAAAGAAGTGTTTTTTATGAATGTTTGTAATTCATACTGCACTAGAGATTATGACTTAGGAACGAATGCATTGCATATCGTCCAAAGGACGTATACTAAACACTCTAGACGATTGAGAGGAGACCGCTCAATTATCATTTCCCAAGTGGCTTAAGGCTCGTAACGTACGATATGAATTTGCCTTTATTATGTATTTTACTGTTGTTTTGGAGATGAGAAGGAGGAAGAACTCTACAGGGGAAACTATCAAGACTCCTACTATTGTCATGCAATGGATTCATCCTAGAGGGTATGTTTGAAACAGGGAACTCCTGGATGTTATCATGCAAAGGTTTCGACCTAAAAGTCTATCATCGCTATCCTTATCAACGGAAGTGAGAACCCTAAGGGATCATGTTAATGGGAAACACAAACAAACTGCTAAAATCATAAAGCAGATAAAACAGAAAAGCACACAGTAAAGATGCAAATGTAATGCAACAATACAAGCAGAGGGAGAAACTCAACCTCTAAGAAAACAAGCAAAGAGAACACACAAAACAGACAAGCAAAGGGAGGGTCACCTCAACCTTTCAATGCAGTCATGCACTTAAACAAAAGTCTCTACTCATGCAACTCTATCCCAATGCAACAAGAAAATCAATCAAACAGGGAGGAGAAGTGTAACCAAGATGAGCAACAGAGAAATCATCCCAGGCTAACACATCAGATAAAAAGAAAAATAACACACAAGCAAGGGGAGGATCACCTCAACCCTTAATGTAAGCAAGCAGAGGGAGACCCACTCGACCTCTTAATGCAGTCATGCTCCTAGCCTGCAATACTTTAAACATGAGACTACCCTAATGCATCAAGCAATGTCAAACAAGGAAGAGAAATAAAACCAAAATGAGCAACAGGGAAGTCATCCTCTTGGCCACATCAGGTTGGATGTGTGTCAACACAAGAGTCCATCATGGGCTCAACCTCTTGAGGAATGCACAGAATCCAACCAAGGGAAGGATTAGGCTCTCCCAAGAGGGATCCTTTGTCAATAGGACAGAGAAAACTGGGTGTTGGTCCTAGATGTCAATCTAAGGTATCTGGTTAAGGTGTATCAACACAAAATGTCCATTTAAGGCTCAACCTGTTAAGGAATGCACAGAATCCAACCAAAGAAAGGATTAGGCTATCCCAAGAGGGATCCTAAGAAAGGGACTTGGAGAAAGAGGATAGTATAAACCAAAGGAATATAATATGCCAATGAATGTCAATCCAAGGCTCAACCTCTTGAGGAATGCACATAATCCAACCAAAGGAAGGATTAGGCTCTCCCAATAGGGATCCTCATCAAGACTTGATGGATGAAGATAGTACAAACCAAAGGAATGTACTACGCTAATGAATGTCAATCCAAGGCTCAACCTCTTGAGGAATGCACAGAATCCAACCAAAGGAAAGATTAGGCTCTCCCAAGAGGGATCCTCATCAAGACTTGGGGAATGAGGGTAGGGAAAAGCCCAGGAAAGAAACCACACAGGGAAAAGAATTCATCACAGAAACTTCTAAGAAACCCTAATGATTAGTTACAAGGATCACCTAAACAACTAGATTTAGAAGCTCTGTCAAGGCTTAACAATTGTTCTAAATAGGTATCTACCTATGCTCTATTCTATCAAGAAGGAATTAGAAGTCTTAAGTTTACTAAAGTTCACTTTAGAAGCTAAACTATGAGGTAGGCTAAATTAGGATCACCCTAAACACAATCAGCTTGTAAATTCTAAGAAAAAATTCCAAAATCAATTCTAAAAGGCTAGGAAAAATTCTAAGGCTTCCTAAGTGTGTTCAGGAATAATGGTACAAAATCCAGAGCCAAGACCTAAATCTAAAGATTCTAAACAAATCCTACACTTAAAGGTATGCTTAAGGGAAACCACAAGGGAAAGGTCCTAGAAATTTATCTCAAACCTATACCTAAAAGTTTCTAAAAAACCAAAGAAAAATCATACAACTCTATCAAGGTGTCTAAAACAAACATGCAAAAATTCAGAACTAAATTCAGATCCATGAACTAGTACAAAAATCAGAAAGAAAATCAATCATTTTAAACATTTTTAATCATCAAATTAAAATGGAAAAAGAGATTAAATGGAAATTTAACCAAAAATTCAATTAAATGGCATACAAAAATCAGGGACATGCCAAAGATCATTCATGATTTTTCTCATATTTTTCTAACAAATATTTCTATTTTTAAAGCATTAAAATGATAAAATGAATAAAAGAAAAATAGAAAATGCATTAAAAGAAATAAAAAAGCTGAGAAATAACGTGGCCCTTGGATCAATGTACCAGTCAACCTATCCTACGCTCACAAGCCTACCACGCGTGCTCAGAAGGGATTTAGTGAAACGCAACGTTTCATTACTGATTGCATGCTCTCAGTTAACTAAGGCTCACCCTAGTCTCTAATCTCACACGCCCATTCTAAAAGTAGTACAATCCAACACACATCAGCGTGCCACATCACCAGGCAACAGTTAACATTCTTCAGAATGAACCACACGCCTTGGATCTTAATACTAAGTCAAGCCAGTCAAACTCATCCAACGGTTTAAACGCCATCTTCTTCATTTTAAACTGAAAATTGAAGGGGGAACCTCACGGTGGCCGGAGAAGACTCCGGTCGTCTTCTCCAGCGAGGGGAAAATGACCAGAACACCAACCTTCACCATATCCATCAATTAAGACATCAATCTACTCATCTCTCCACCCTGATCATCATGCTCTATTCATTTTCCATTTTTTCTCAACACAGAAACAAACACGATGGCCAACAGAAATGGTACACTTACAAGCATCATCACCAAACTCTATAAAAATCATACAGATCTCTTCTACACATAGCATTTATCAAGAATCCCTAAATAACTCTGATATCAACCAAGAATAAGGCATAACCGATCCTTCCAAGTTTTTGATCATCACCAAGAAACTTCACAAATGGCTCCCTGATCACACCTAAATCCATCTAGGACCTAAATTCTACTTAACCATATACAATAATTTCTCTAATTCATCATCAATTGAGAGTAATCATGAAAAGAAGAAAACCTGGTAAAAGCTTCAACAGAGGATGATACAACCACCAATCTTCAACCAAAGCTGTGCAAAATCACTTAGTGATGATGGTAGAAGCTTCTTCAACCCTCAATTTCTTCAGAAATGGCTCCAATGGTGAAACTCAAATTTCAATCTAACTAAATTTTTTTCACGTGTGTCTTACCTCTGCAAGCTCAATCCATCACCAAACCTGATTTGAACTCATTCATGAGGTTTTACAGAACTGATCTGGGCTGAAATGGGGGCCCAAAACTTGCTTGAAAGTCCAATTCCATTTTCAAATTTTCTCCACTTTTTCTTCATGGAAGAGCACGTATACAGCTCTGTTTTTCCTTCCAAATTTTTCAAATTCATTGCTTGTATGGTGGTGAGGATGAAGGGCTGAGATTACTTCCTTAATTCCTAATCAATGGTGTGTCTTGATCATGTAACTTCAATCTTAAGAAACCTTGAATTTTGCCATGAAACAAACTTCAATTTGGAAATCTAACAATGCTAATATATTCCAAATGTCATTTACCTTCAAAAAATGCACAAACTTGCACTAATTTGAACCAATATGAATTAATTTGGAATTTTCTCATTTAATGCCTTTTAATGATTCATTCATGAAAATTTCTTCATACACTTCTCATTCTAACCCATATCAATGGATTCTTAGGGATTAATTGAGTAAATAACCCCATATTGAGCAACTTTCAAGTTGAACAAAATTCCATTTGAGGTGTGTAAGATGGTGAAATTGACCCATAAACAAAAATGGCGTATAATCTCAACTTTCCCAAAATACCCTTGCCTTGCAAAGCTCATATCTTGAGTTCTACAAATCTAATCATGGACTTCTAGTACTTTTTGGAAAGCTAAGAAGATAAAGAACAACATTCATGTTGTCCAAAAGGTCATGTGAAACTTCCTTCTAGGGCAAAAGTGTAATGTAAGTTGGTTGACTTTCAAGCTCCAAATTCACATTCATCTGATGACCTGTAACTTGTCTGACTCATAACTTGAGTTCTATAAACCCTATCAAGGACTTCTAGTACTCAAATTAAAGCTATGATCATGATCTACAACAATCATGTTAGGGTCAAGGTGAGAGGAAAATAACATCTTGAGTTATTTGGTCTTGAAGTTAGGCACTAAACCAGGGGATGTTACACTGTCAAGCTTAGAAACCCTAGCCTAGAAACTCCTCACACCCTTGATTCAGAATGAGCTGACCTTGGAATCATCCCTTGGGCATCTTAATACATCAATCCATGATCACATGGCCTTGAAATTAGGTCTCAACCTTCTTCAAATCATCTGTTGACCAGATGAAACCCTAATTGCACCAATCTTGGTTGTAGCCTCTTATTCTTCACATGATGACCTGTTTAGGCTTTAAAATGACTTTCAATACTTCTCATGATCTCTCTCTCTCTCAAGGCTTCAAGCCTAACTTTATGGATTCAAAATCACCTGAATAGCTTCACATAACCTTCAAGTTAGGAGATGTGCACTCTTATGTCTAACCCTCTCTCTGAGGATCTTTGACTTCTTTGATGAGGATATCAACCCTTGAATACTTGAATAGATACTCTTAGATAGATTCATAACCTTGGTAGCCCCTTTGTTGATAGTCATACCTCCTGATCTCCTACGCACATGTCAATGCAATGCAGATGATAATGCTAAAATGAATGCAATGAAACACAAGCTAAGTAAAGAGAAAGGTTAGGCAAATTTTGGGGTGCAACAGCTGCCCCAATTCAAACGGCTTGCACCTGACTGGGTGAGAAGTAAACAACTCTCAAACAATCAAGGTAAAAGATGGTTGAATACCAATAAACCCAGAAATTTACCAACTGCACAAGTAAACGATACTCTGATTGGTTGGGAAATCTTCGGAAACTGAAAAGATAGTTGCACGGCAACTTGCTGGTGAATGATTAATCTCAAATCTCCGCCAGGATGATTGTATAATTTCGCTATAGAACTTCGTCCTCAAGTCATCAAGGGATCACTGGTTACACGGTAACTGGTGGAGGATAGTCAATTATGCCGTCAAGCATTCTGCGGCACGACAGCAGAATTCCTCTAGACTTACCAGGTCATTAGGAACGTTTGAAAATCTCTGTCGGACTTCGTCAGTAAGTCAATAAGGGATCACCGGTTACACGGTAACTGGTGAATGACCTTCGATTATGCCGTCAGGTATTCTGCGTCACAGCAGGAAAATTCCTTAACGTCACCTCTGGACTCGTTAGGTCACTGGACGTTTGCCAATCAAGTCAATTATGCTGTCGGGCATTCAAGGGAATTCTCGGGCGTCAGTTGGACCTCGTCATTCAGTCGGAAATAGAATCCTTAGTCAATCATGAACCAATAGGGGTATCTAATCTTCTGCCGTCAGGCACTCTACGTCAGCTAGAGGAACTCTTCGACATCACGGTCGGACTTCATCAGTATGTCTGGAAATAGAATCCTTAATCAATACTGAACCCATAAGGATATCTAATCTTTTGCCGTCAGGCACTCCGCGTCAGCTGGAGGAACTCCTCGACATCACAGTCAGACTTCATCAGTAAGTCTGGAAATAGAGTCCTTAATTAATCCTGAACCCATAAGGATATCTAATCTTTTGCTGTCAGGCACTCCGCGTCAGCTGAAGAAACTCCTCGACATCACAGTCGGACTTCATCAGTAAGTCCGGAGGAGTTTGGCACTGCTGCCGGACTTCAATCATCAAGTCTGCAAGGGAAATTTCAGCTTCTCTGTTCAAAATCTGCTGGGGATGACACATCTCCGCTGGGGATTCTGGAGAACTATCAAGTAACTCTGCTTTGGGGATTTAGGAATCATCCTGGACGAATAAACTCTATTGAGGAATTCAAGAATCATCCTGAACAAACAACTCTGTCGAGGAACACCTGCACACAAGAACGGTAACGACCTAGCTCATGTTTCACATGCATATGTTTGACAATGGTGTAATGCTCCACACGGTGGAAATGCTACGCGTTTAGGGTAGATTCTATGCAATCATGCAAAATGCTACGGAACCAAAATCAGCAAAATAAATGCTGAAGGGAAAACCCTCCTGTCAAGGAGAAAGGACCATCCTGATAGGGAGAAGAGGAATCATCCTGCTGAGGAGAAGAAATCACATCAATCTCAATTGGGCTTAACCTGGGGAAACGAACCTTAGACGACTTTCCACAGGAAAACAAAGTTCTACGAGAACCTGTACTTTCTCAACTGGGTATACGAACCGCAAACTGCTGAGAAAAACGATGTCAATCGCAAAAATGAACTGCACGGCCTACGCAGATAGAATCTTCCTGGAGATACGGACTCCGATGGGGAAGTATAGTAACAACTATTCAAACACTCTCCGCTGGGGAAAACCAATAATGGCTTGAACGACTTCCAAGGACTCGGCTCTCTTGGAGGACTGCAAACTCGGATGGGGAGTTCAACCAGACGCTGGAATAAATCTTACCTGCCGGGGAGAATACCACTCTGTGGGGAATTCAACTTCGTTGGAGACTTCAGTCCGACCCGTCGAGAGCTAAACACTTACGGATAGTCTTCTATAAGAAAACTGCACATTGATCCACTGCTGGGAACGAGTACACACCTCTGTGCATGACTCAGCTGGGGAAATAATGATCCTGCCTAGGATACATCTTGGCATACTGCCCGGAGGGTGACGGCCCTGCAACAAAGTGAACAAACAGACAAGATACCCTTCACAAAGGGACCTATCAAGGTTATCATCTGTGACAATGTTCAAGTAATGCAATGTTTTAACAATTATCGGCTTAGGCCAACAAGTTTATGTATGCGCATTTTATCAAAAACATCGGGCGTTTTTCCGCAAACAAAACAGATAAAAGCTAAAACAAGAAAACAGAAATACTGAATAGTATATGTTTATTGATAAACGAGCCTGTAAATAGGCAAAAAATTTTACAACAGATGCAAGCTCCTGAAAAGAGGAAGTTGCGCAAGTATATATAGAAATATACAACAATATATACACAAATGTCGACAATGATGTGTAGACGAATACCATGAGTTGATCCCTCAATGACCCACTCAACTTCGATACTTCTCCGACACTTCAGCTTAGAAGAGATTGATTTGGATAAACGGCCCTCAGGTCTCCCCAAACCCCCAAGCAGTGAAAGTTCACACGTGGAACGCAGTCATTTGCTTTTTGTTTTTATCCCTAACTTTTGCCTGAACCGCCCTTTCGGGTTTTCGATTCACTGGGATACCCTTTTTTGCCAAAGCCGCCCTTTCAGGTTTTCGACTTTGCGGGTGTTCATTTTTTCATTTATATCCCTAATTTTTGCCCGAACCTTTTTCCTTTTTTATGGTTCGCCGGAATGCCCCATTTTTGCTTGGATATTCTTTTTCTTTCCAACAGGTCATTTTTAAGCAAAGTCTTTTTTAACTGTGTCCGCGTTCACAGGGGATGCAAAATCTTCTCCATCCATCGTGGATAACAACAAGGCTCCTCCCGAGAAGACCTTGCTGACGACATATGGACCTTCGTAGTTAGGAGTCCATTTGCCCCTGTGATCGGAGTGTGGTGGAAGAATCTTCTTCAAGACGAGATCGCCCGTCTGAAAGCTTCTAGGACGCACCTTCTTATCATAAGCTTTCTTCATTCGGCTCTGGGTACAGACGGCCGTAAGCAATCGATGCTAATCTCTTCTCATCCATCAGGCTGAGTTGATTTAATCGGTTCTTAATCCATTCCGCCTCATCGAGTTTCCCGTAAACCAAAACTCGTAAAGAAGGAATCTCGACCTCCAACGGTAGGACAACTTCCATACCGTATACTAGTGAGAAAGGAGTTGCCCCGGTTGATGTGCGTGTCTTCGTACGATAACCGTGCAATGCAAATGGCAACATCTCATGCCAATCTTTGTAGGTCACAACCATCTTTTGCACTATCTTTTTAATGTTCTTGTTGGCCGCTTCAACTGCACCATTCATCTTCGGCCGGTAAGGTAATCAGTTGTGATGTTCAATCTTGAAGTTCTGGCATAACTCCTTCATCATCTTATTATTCATATTCGAACCATTATCAGTAATGATCCGCTAGGGAATTCCATATCTGCAGATGATGTCCTTCTTTATGAATCTAGCTACCACTTGCTTGGTCACATTAGCGTACGAGGCTGCCTCCACCCACTTGGTGAAGTAGTCGATGGCTACCAAAATGAAGCGGTGTCCATTAGATGCAGTGGGCACGATCTTGCCGATCATATCAATACCCCACATGAAGAACGGCCACAGGGATGACATGACATTCAACGGGCACGGCGGCACATGTATTTTGTCTGCATAGATCTGGCATTTGTGACATCTCTTCATGAATTTGAAACAATCCGACTCCATTGTCAGCCAGTAATATCCTGCTCGTAGTATCTTTCGCGTCATAGCATGCCCGCCGGCGTGCATACCGAATGTGCCTTCATGGACCTCCTCCATAAGCAAACTAGCTTCTTTTTCGTCCACACATCTGAGTAGCACTAAATCGTGATTTCTCTTATACAGAACTCCATCAGGATTGAGATAGAAATTTCCAGAAAGCCTCCTCAGAGTCTTCTTATCCTTGGTTGACGCTCCCACAGGATACTCCTTAGTCATAAGGAAGTTCTGGATATCGTAGAACCATGGCTTGCCATCGGAGGCTTCCTCAATTGCAAAGACGAATGCAGGCCTATCGAGGCGGGAAATGACAATTCTTGGAGCTTCATTCCAAAAATTGACTTTGTACATTGAAGCCAACGTGGCTAAGGCATCAAACATCTGATTTTCAGCTCTAGGCAGATGATGGAGTTCCACTCGATCAAAGAAAGGAAGCAACCTTCTGGCATAATTCATGTATGGGACCAAATTCGACTGACGTGTCTCCCACTCCCCTTTTATTTGGTTAACAACGAGTGCCAAGTCACCGTATATATCCAGGTTCTTGATTCTCAAATCAATGGCTTCTTCTAAACCCATGATGCATGCCTCATATTCTGCTTCATTGTTGGTGACCGGGAATGTTAATCTGGCAGTGAACGGGATGTGGGATCCCTGGGGAGTCGTAATGATTGCCCCAATTCCACTACCATAGGAATTAACTGCACCGTCGAATATCAATTTCCACTGGGACTTCCTATCTGGCCCTTCATCTGGCAACGGTTCATCGCAATATTTCACTTTGAGAAACATGATATCCTCGTCAGGGAATTCAAATTTCATCGGCTGATAGTCTTCGATAGGCTGTTCGGCAAGGTACTCAGACAAAACACTTCCCTTGATGGCCTTCTGGGAAACATATTGAATATCATACTCCTTCAATACCATTTGCCATCGGGAAATTCTCCCGGAGAGAGCCTTCTTCTCGAAGATGTACTTGATCGGATCCATCTTCGAAATTAGCATGGTCATGTGATTAAGCATATACTGTCGTAAACGTTTGGCAGCCCACGCGAGTGTGCAACATGTTTTTTCCAACATTGAGTAACGGGACTCACAATCTGTGAACTTTTTACTCAAGTAATATATGGCATGCTCCTTTCTGCCAGTCTCATCATGCTGACCAAGAACGCAACCCATGCTTTTCTCAAGAACTGTCAAGTACATGATTAGGGGTCTTCCAGCCACTGGGGGTATCAAAATTGGAGGTTCCTGCAAATACTATTTTATCTTGTCAAATGCCTTCTGGTAATCCTCGTTCCAGATAATCGCCTGATCTTTTTTCAACAGCTTAAACATTGGTTCGCATGTGGCCGAGTTGAGATACGAACCAAGCAATGTAGTTCAATCTCCCCAGAAAGCCACGAACTTCTTTTTCAGTCTTTGGTGCTGGCATATCTTGTATTGCTTTTATCTTTGCAGGATCAACCTTAATGCCTTTTTCGCTCACAATAAACCCCAGTAGTTTTCCGGACTGCACTCCGAAAGTACATTTGTTAAGATTCAGCCTCAACCTGAACTTCTTAAGCCTCTCAAATAGCTTCAGCAAATTGACCATATGTCCCTCCTCCGTTTGGGACTTCACAATCATGTCATCAACATAAGCTTCAATCTCATGGTGAATCATGTCATGAAACAAATTGACCATCGCCCGCTGGTAAGCTGCCCCTGCGTTCTTCAGACCGAAAGGCATTACTTTGTAGAAGAACATCCCATATGGTGTAATGGACGTCGTTTTCTCCATGCCCTCCGGCGCCATCTTGATTTGGTTATAGCCGGAGAAGCCATCCATGAATGAAAACACGGAAAATTGAGTAGTATTGTCGACCAATACGTCAATATGAGGGAGCGGGAAATCATCTTTAGGGCTCGCCTTATTCAAATCCTGATAATCAACACACATCCGCACCTTACCGTCCTTCTTTGGTACAGGTAATATGTTGGCGACCCACACGAAGGGTAAGTAGTCACGACCAAGAATCCAGCATCCAACTTCTTTTGGACCTCTTCTTTAATCTTAACAGCCATATCTGGTCGTGTCCTTCTAAGCTTCTGCTTAACTGGAGTACAATCTTCTCGCAGTGGTAGATGATGAGCCACTATGTCAGTGTCGAGCCGGGGCATATCTTCATACGACCAAGCAAAGATGTCACTATACTCTCGAAGCATCTCGATCAGTCTTTGCTTGACATCGCTTTGCAATGCAGCCCCTATCCTGACATTTCTGACAAGTTCTTCAGAACCCAGATTAATAATCTCAATTTCTTCCTCGTGAGGCAGAATGATCTTATCTTCTTGTTTCAACAATCGTGCCAATTCTTCCGGAAGGTCTCCATCCTCATCAATCTCTTCTTCAGCTTGATATATCGGGCAATCGAAGTCAAAGTGAGTCATAAAAGGTTCAGGATCGATGTCATCTGTAGTGTGTATCCTGCAATAAAAATGGTTAAGCTTAAAAAGAGGATATGCAGGTCAGGACTAACCATATTTCCATTTTATTGTTTTTCAAAACAAAAATAAAACAGGAATAACATAGATCACAAAATTTGAATGCAAAGAAAATGCCCTTTGATTTATTGATAATATGTACATGCATAAGCAATCAAGGCCCTGACAATAAAACCGTTATGCCCCGGGTAGAGCATAAGGTTGTACAATAATTGGAAAAGACAAAGCATTACTCTTTACGCGTCACTTGGATGATATCCTGGACGGAGCAATTGTTGAGGCTCTGGCCTGGCTTGCACGGTGATCACGACTTTCTATGTCTAACTAAACTAACTTCAAGTGCACAGTCTATCGCGTAGTAATAAAAGATATCGATCCCACAGGGACTCGTAATCAAGCTAGTATTCTCGGGTGTTACTATGTTTAGCTAGGTCGGTATGGTTTTAAGGGAATAAAAGCAAAAGCAGTGTGTATAATAAAGGGAAACTAAAAACGTTAGTTAAGGTATAAATGCGTGAATCGGTATGCAATATGTTGGTTCTTCAAGGATTCGACAAGTTACCGGTATTTTGGGTGTTTTCAAAAATAGTTTAAGAAGAAAATGACGGTTTAAAGACCTTTGTCTCACGATGGTTGTTGACACTAGTCACAACTCTAAGGCGGAACGTATGTTGTCGCTATTCCGTTCGGGGTTAAAATTACTTTTTGAAAACCATTAAGTTCTAATCCTTTTTAAAGCGTTGTCGCTGTTTTTAAAATGAATGCTTAATTTTTACTATCTGGTCCTAACCTCAGCTGTCGCTTATTGGTTCATACCTTTATCAATTTCCCACTGTCGTGGCAAAACTACTTTTAAATCAGTTCTCGCTGTCGCGACGAACATTTATTTTAGAAAATCAATTTAAAAACTAAAGCCAAAAATAAGTTTGAAAAGGAAAGAATACACCGGTTATTATCGAATCCCATCTGACTACCTATTACATACTGATTGCTTTAATTTAGCCGAACATGGAATATAAACTAATAACACGTAAATAATGGCAGAAAATATAAGCATGCATCATAATGGAAAATAAAATTCAATTAATGATTATAATAAGAACCTGTAAATAATTCAATTGGCCTTTGGGAAATCCTCTACAATGTCGGCAGGATTTTAGTCTCGGTACCAATAACTCGTACAGAATAGAATTGAAAAGTACAAACAGAATTGCAAGGAAAAGAAAAGGAGACAATAAAGAAATCTGAAACTCAAATTCGCTCTGAAAAATAATTTGGCAGCACTTCGTGTCTTGAATGCGGCTCCCCTTTTCTGGTCTCAGCTTCCTCCTTTTATAGATGGAATTTCCAACGGTTAGTTGCTTCAGGAAGTGGGATTGATGTCAGAGAAAGTAGGAGCTAGTGGTCCACTCTTTTTGGTCTTTGAAGGCACTTACAGCACGTGCACGTTTTCTGCATTTTTTGTCTGCATGACGGTCGTCATGGAATGTGACGGTTGTAACACGCATGACGGTCGTAATGGTCTTGTGATGACCGTCATATCAGCAAAATCCGTATCTGCTGTTTTTCATCTATTTTTCATCTGGTTTTCATCTGTAATTGCCTGTTTTCTTCATCTTGCTCCATTTTAACATGAACTTTGAATACCTGCAAAATACTAGACAAATAACGTGGAAAAACCCGAAATCAGAGTGAAACTAGTCATGGATTAGTAAAAATGTATGTCATTATATATATACGTTTTCGCGTTATCACACGGTTGAATCCAGGAGTCCAGGTTACAATCACTATCCTCGTCGTCTTCAGACACGGCGTTGACATTCTCAAATATCACTCCACCTTTTGTGAACTGAATCGGCCCCTTGACGCACGGCGTACTGTGAGAGGATGAGGCAACAGAAGAAGGGGAATACCCTAACCCAAACCTATCTTGCTTGTTAGGGATATCCAAGACTTGCCCCCAGCCCGGGGCAGAACCAGCTTGAACCACAGCCTGAGCTTCCTTGAAGGAAGAGAGGGTCACCTCAGGTTTTTTGATCATCGTCAAAATCGCATCCTTGACTTTAACAGCCTCAAACGTCTGGCACAAAGTTTCGTGGATCTCGCTATCCACCTCAACATACTTAAAAGATGACAAATGGGTTATGTCCTCTTCTCCACAGACGGTCACGATGCTGCCACCCACAACATACTTCAGCTTCTGGTGCAATGTGGAAGTTACTGCTATAGGCAGGCATGATATCCATGATATAGAAAACCGTGTCAAAGGTTTCTGGCCCAACCTGAATGGGCAAAGATACTTCTCCAAAGACAGTTCGCTTAGTCCCATCAAAAGCTTTCACCACCAGATCACTGGGTGTGCATATCAACCCTCTTGTATCCAACCTCATCAGAGCTTTCATAGGGAGAACGTTCAGAGATGATCCTGTGTCCATGAGCACATGGGACATGACCGTTCCTCGACATTCTATCGAGATATGCAAGGCACTATTATGGTTCCTTCCTTTTGGCGTCAGCTCTAAGTCAGTAAACCCTAATCCATTACCAGCATTCACATGAGCAACCACTCCCTCTAGCTGGTTGACGGAGATCTCTTGCGGTACATACGCTGCATTCAGAACCTTCAGCAGAGCGTTGCGATGTGCCTCGAAACACAACAACAGATTCAGAATAGAGATCTTAGACGGCGTCTGATGAAGATTATCAACTATCTTGTAGTCGCTTTTCTTGATCAGTCTCATAAATTCCTCAGCGTCTTTCACAAGCAGGTCTTTTCCTACCTCACGGGAGGTTTCTTCGACGACCTTACCTTTACCTCTGTCAGCATTCTCGGCCTTGTCAGCTTTGTCAACTACAGTCTCCGGTGGAGAGAACACTCTTCCACTACGCGTTATTCCCCCAGTCCCGACTAGGTTGTCAACAGATTGCCCGGATGGCTCTAACTCCAACTTTTGTCCATTGCAGTAGACATCTGCCCCCATAGTTCCATGGAACAGCATTAGTGCTCTCAAACAGTATAGGACCAGCCTTCGTTATGGTGATCGTAGGTGGCCTTGATGCAGAAATGGTAATTGTTTTACGGGGAATGGTAATAGTGGCAACCTCATCCTTCTGCTTGAGCACTACTTCCCCTGATTCATTCTCAATCTTCCGACTGAACTGCAGAGTTCCCTCATTCATCAAGCTCTGGATCCCTGCCACCAACTGATCACAGCCGTCTGAATGGTTTGCACAATCCATACAGAACTTCCCACAGCCCGGGAAGATACCATTCTTCATCAACTTGGCTTTAACGAAACCAAGAGGTGTTTTCAGGTCTTTGACATCAGTTAATAAGTCTGAATCTTCCTCTTCGATGATGGCGCTAACCCCCTCTCCCCCATGGTTAGGCATAGGGTTCTTCGTAACATTTAAAACATTATCAGAAAAGTTGATTATCTTGGCGTCAACCATATCCTGTACTTTGTGCTTAAATGCCTTGCAGTTGTCAATCGAGTGGGCAGGTGCCCCCGAATGAAACTCGCATCTCGCATTCGCATCGTAGCCAGGTGGAGGTGCCTCTGTCAAGGGAGCCAAAGTTCTCTTCTGAATCAGATGTAACTGAAGCAATGTCTACAATAGTTGGGCATACGACATAGGTGGGGTTTCAAGGTGGCGACTTGACAGCGGTGCCTTACCCTGGTACCTCCGATACCCTTGCTAGTTTTGTTGTTGCTGCTGCTGAGGTTGCTGGACAACAGGAATAGTGATGCTAGTGACCTGCTGGCACTGGCCTTTTCCTTTCCCCCGAGCATTAGACACTTAGCTTGTCTCACCTTCGCGTTTTCTACCATTGAAAGGCTTCTTTCCCCCTCCAGCTAAGGGTACATCTACACCCTGAATCTTTCCAAGTTTGATGCCATTCTCCACATGTTCTCCAGTGATTATAAGGTCAGAGAAGCTTCCCGACATACCACTGACAAGCTTCTCGTAATAAACCCCTGGAAGGGTAGCCACAAACATCTTGACAAGTTCTCTCTCAACCATCGGTGGCTGAACTCTCGCTGCCAGTTCACGCCACCTCTGGGCGTACTCCTTAAAGCCTTCGTTGTTCCTCTGGGACAAATTTTGTAGCTGAACCCAGTTAGGAGCCAGATCACTGTTGTACTGATAGTGGCACATGAATGCTTCAGCAAGGTCTTTCCAACTATGTACACTTGTGGGCTCCAAACCCATGTACCACTCCAACGAGGGGCCTGACAGGCTGTCTTGGAAGAAGTGCATCAGCAACTTCTCATCATCACAATGTGCAGACATCTTTCAATAATAGGACCTCAGATGGACACGAGGATAAGTGGTTCCCTTATACTTCTCGAAGTCGGGTACCTTAAACTTTAGAGGCACCTTGAGGTCTGAGAACAGCCCTAGCTTGGTCGTATCAATGCCTATGGAATTCAAGTTCTCAAAACTCTTCATCTTGTCTTCGAGCGCTTTGAACCTTAAACGAGCTTCAGATTTCAGCTCGCCCTCGACTCCTTTCATTGAGAATAAGTCCACTTGACGATCCTCCTGCCAAGGTTGATGACCATTACCATGAGCAAACCCAGCAGCCTCAAGACCATACAGATTACCAGCACCAGTGTTCCCAGCATTACCCGTTCCACCAGTATTGCCATTTCCCATACCAACATTACCATTGGCCTCAAAGTTGCCATTTCCAGCTCCAGTCGTATTCCCATTAGCTCTAGCATTAGCAACAACATTACCATTGTCACTTCCATTCCCTCCTGTAACAGGGATGTTTGCATGAGGGGTCTCAACAAGCGGAGGGTTTGCAACACTCCCACCGTGCAACACACCGTTGATGTCGACGCGTGCAATCAAAGGTTGCACCAAAGTCCTAAGTTGTTCCTATCCATTAGCGACCACTTGCATGAGATCCATAAAACGATCCATCCTCTCCCTGAGCTCTTGAATGTCAGTCTGAACCTGTTCCATTACTCTGACCTGATTTGCTCTGGTAGAATACCGGTGAATCTGCCTTCGCTCAATCTTAAAAACAAACCTATAAACACAAAGGGTTAGCTAAATAGACTAAAGGCTCATGCTATGCAAAATGATTATGCAAATGCAAACGTGTGTTTGTGCCTAGGGAGAGATCCCCCCCGATTCTAGTTTCCAAGACAAATAAAGTCTAACATCCAATCATGGAAAGAAATCCTCATATATATCTGAAAAAACCCACGCGGGGCAGCGTACAACTGTAATCGAATACAACTGAAGCAAAAGGTGTGACCCCAACTAACAAGCCTGGTAGTGGTCAGCATATCAATGCATAGAAGATACAAAGAAATACAAGGAAATCAAGTGCGGCTACGGGCACAGAAATCTTCCAACAGCTTCTTCGTAGAGGGATGGTCAGGCTGGGTGAGCAGACCCCGAATTAGTAGATCCCTCTGCCTGATGGTGTCTTGGAGGTCCTTGGCAACGTCCCCACAAGTACCTTCTTCTGAGCAGTCTTCCACTCTGCACCTCTTAGCATCAACTCTGAGTTGACAATCCTGCAGGTTTGCCTTGGTTTCAACCAATGTGTACTGAACGTCTCGTCGAAGTGATGCTTCAGCCTATATCTTCTTGTCCTTGGTCTCAAGCTGAATCTTCATCTTGGCTATCTGCTGCTTCAGCCTATATCTTTTTGTCCTTGGTCTCAAGCTGAATCTTCATCTTGGCTATCTGCTGCTTCAGCTTCTCCTCTCGCTCTTAGTGGTCAACACACTGTGCACAACCTTCAGGTCTAATCCAAGATGTTCTCTAGAATCAGTCTCCTTGGTCATACTGGCGCCCATGTGGTTTATCAACTCCGTCTGCTTCTTGCAGGAGTATATGGCTTCGCTCTTCTCGCTTCGGAGTTGAGCAATTTCTGTCTCCAGTTCTTCGTTGGCTTTCCGTAGCTCTTCCTTCTCTTGGAGCACATGGTTGAACTTTTGAATATCAACTGTGGTTGGTTCTTTGACCACGAGAGGATATAACGGTTCCACTGTAGGGAATGGCATTAGAAACATGGCGGCTCTTTCTCGGATCCAGGATACATATGGATCAAAGGCTTTGTTGTTTCTTTTTCCTAGCAAAACTTTTCCCTTTCTATGAATTTTGCTCCAAGCTTTCTCGACTTTAACCAAAGTGTCACCTTCAAGCAATCCTGTGAGATACAGAGATTCCTGTATCTCTTCTTCTTCAGGAGGACCTCTTAGTGCATATCCAAATTTTCTTACCAGTAAAGAGGGATTGTAATTGATACACTCGTTCCTTCCGACCAGGGGGACGTTAGGA